>CM060910.1:56942187-58182500 GCA_030737875.1 Allium sativum
GAGATGGATTAGCGTGGAGTCGATGATACTTGATTTTTCCCTGGATAGCATGTCACCGACTACCTACCATCTTTAGTCAATCGTGTACGTACGGAAAGGCAGGGAACTCCCAACAGACCATATAGTGGCTATCGAGTTATGGGTGAGGTTGGCTATCTGGAAGTGGGCATCGATGGGCCATAGTGTAGTTCTCATACATGATTTTTCTTGGATTGCCTTTCAGTAGTTGAGGGAGGGGTCACGTGGGACCATAGCCACGGGTACAAAAACAGACCTTGATATTTGCATCAGCAGACGACTTAAAGCTCCCGACCGAGTTCCGTATTTCTTGATTTGCCCTGGCACGGAACTCGGATGGCACATTGAGGAACATGTGCGTCTAGACATGGAAAACGGTTCACGATACATGCGCGGGATAAAGGGCGCGGTTGACGGGTGGCATAATCCCTAGTGGCCCTAGGTGGCTGAACCCAAACCGAGACACGAAAACGTTCATTAGGTAGCATAATCCCTAGTGGTCCTAGGTGGCATAAATCCTAAGTGAACGCGCGATAGTTCATGGTAAGGAAACATAACTAGATCAAGGGTAGCAGTCCAAAATAACCTCAAGGATAAAACGTTTACATGGGAAAGCCCGTATGGCCTACGACAAAGGACTGAACTTATACATGGAAAGAAACATACGAGTTGAGAAAACCTACATATGCTATATATTAGGTTGACATGGGCCATTACATGACATTGGGCAAGGGACATTCATAGTTAACACAGGACGCGGGTTGGGATACTAGTACGAGAGATGCAGAGCAAATATACATGTTAGAACCATGAGAAATATGCATGATAGATACCGTGGAATGTTATACATGATAGATACCTTGGGATAGTATACTTGATAGAAACCCAACAATGTGATACCTTGATTTATCTTGACGCTGTAGTCTATCATGATACCTTAGTTTATCTTGCTACAGTAGTTCACCCAGTTATCTTGGTTTAGCTTATCTATCTTGCCGTCATCCTTATGTTTACTTTCAGTTTATGCATGTCATGTTACCTTTACCTGTTTTTATACTGGAAGTAGATAGGACTTACCAGTCTTTATGACTGACCCCGTTTTCTTTCGCCTCTTTTTCTTCCGTTCCCCCCCCCCCCCCAGGTTTTCAGGGAGGAAATAATGTTGTTTAGTTCGGACCTCTTATGCTTGAAGGTCATCATGTATAGCTTGGTCTTCTCTTGGCTGTGGCTGCTTCACCGCTTTATTTTGGGGAATAATTTATGAAAAGGTTTTATGCTTTTTTACGATTGCAAGACAGGTTTTGATGTATTCTGATGTAAAAGGCTTTAGACCTTATTTTATAAGGTAATGAAATTTGTTTTATTTCCGCTGTTTTATATATATGTTCTGTCTTGTAATATTTTTGTGCATGTTTACCTCGATAATGCTTCACCAAACCTAGTGCATTCCCTTTGTGAGTGACCCTAGCGGAGGTGGGGTGTTATAGATTTGGGGACCACATAACTGAAATTCGCATCCCAGAGGATGTGAATTCCGCTTCCCGGAGGATGCGCGCAATGAAATAAAGAGGGGGGGGGGGAGGCGATGCGAGAAGGGCGATGTGAGATGGTGGGATGCGAGGTGAGGCGGATGATGCGAGATAGGCCGGGCGGAGGACGCGAGGCGATGGATGGATGTAGAAATCTCTGTTCCTGCTTACGGAAATCGAATGAATCGAGCGGTGCTCACATTTTCGACCTAACCGGCTAGATCAGTCGCCAACGATGCTGCACCCGGACTGGCTTACGGCTCGCCTTCGACTCAGAGGACGACTCGCCTTCTATAAGAGTAACAGTGCAAAGCATCAAGACAGATGTTTTCGGGTCCAAAAGTGGTCATCTGATAGAAGTTTCGGGCCTTTTTATGTTTGCGACGTGACTTCAACCAAACCGCTTTGTATATCAATAATAATGACAAAATTAATTTCTAAATTAGTCATTATTCATTTATATCAAGAATTTACCATATATTATATCATAAAAAAAATTTGAAAGTCAATAACTCCACAATAAATTTATACTTTGTTTTTGTAAATTTCTTTTCAATTCTTCTTGCTATTTCGTGTAGTTAAACTAACTCTGTAATTTTAGATTTAACTTATTTAAAAAAATTGTACTAAATAATGTTTGCTAATTTGTCGAATAAATTACTAACATACATCAGTTTTAACAGGTAATATCTATATCAACAAAAATGATTTAAAAAATTCTCAAATACACACATACATATTGTTTGTATAAGCTATAGAATATAAATTACACATAAAAAATAATAAATTTAATTAGTGGTTTATTTATTTCATAACAAAATTTATTATATACTTGCAAGCTGGAACACAAAGTTCTCAATTTAACATTAAAATATTAATAAAATATCCAATGTATGGAATACGCACTGGCTGGAGCAATTATTTAGCGCGACTCGGTTGAAACGGCGTTAGAGCATCATCAATGCTAATGTAATTAAAATGCATTGTCTATGACACCTATGCAGTTGACATTATTAAAGAAATTCTACTCTCCAATGCTGATGTGAGTGGCTTTTAATCAATGACGTGGCACAAAATAGTAGACATTTTGGAACTCAATATCTATTTCTGGACATCTTCATTCAAAAAATTTCAGTTATAAAATAATCTGCAGTTCATATTTTTTCCATTCTTTGCCATATTTTCGTGGGAAAACATGCCGCCAGGTCCATTAAGAGCATCTTCAATGCTGTTATGATTGTCATGTTAAATACATTACACATATGCATTTAACAATGTAAAGTGAAATTTTATCTTCAATGCTAATGCATAAAAGATTGTTGATATGATGTGACAAACAAAATAGCAGACATTGTCGATTGCAATGTCTAGTTGTAGACATTGTATTTTACAATGTGAAACCAATCATACTTAATTAAATATAAATAATTGAAATAAATATATTATTTGTCATAATTTGATTGGCTACATGAGTGAAATTATTGTTTTAAATAGTATTTGCATTGTATTGTTCTTTCATTTTTTTTTTTTTTTTTTTTATGTGTTGTCTGCTTATGTTGAATACTCTAAAAACTTGATTTCAGATGTTTGTCAGATAAAATAATTCAGTTGTAAAGATATGCATTGGAGTCCATGACCTAAAAATGTCCAGCCACGTATGCTTAACAAGACAAGACAACTGAAATAGATTGGAGAGAGAACTTTTCCGCCATGTGTATCGTGGTTCCTCTTCCTTCTTCGTCTTTCCATATTCTTTCCCTCTCTTCCGTGGTGTCACCCAATTTCACTCGCTACTTTTCCACCACATGTTTCGTCACCTTCCCCACCACAGTCTCTCATATTACTATTCCACCCTAGTCTACCCTTAACACCCAAAACGCAAAACCATAGCACTAATTATTCACCATTACCCGATTATTTGACTTCAAAAATCTCCTCTCTCTTCAAAACCGACCGCTTTTCCTTTTTACGCCATGTGGTTCCACCTAAAATTAGCGGTCAATGTGACGAAGTGAGGGAGAAAGGGTTAGAAGCAAACTATTGCGCTTGCAATCTTTGTGGATTCTTTGCAGATGATAAACATTTTAAGGAGGTGCGTGGTTTTTTGTTGTGAAGTTTTGCTTCTTTGGATTTTACCAAATACTTCAGCTTATAATTCATGAACCTTTTTTTAATCATCTTTTCATTTATATTGATCTAAAAGACTGAAGTATGGTCTGAAGATTATGAAGTTGTTAAACAAGTGCAAGTTCCATTGCAGCAAGCTGTAAACTTTCAGCCAAATAATTGAGTGAGGATTATTAATTCATTATCTTGAACATGTGAGATTTTTTGACTCATAGTTTTGACCTTGTAAAGCAATATGAATAGCGAAGAGTTTAGCAAATATTTGCCATTTGTTTTAGTCATGTAATTTAAAAATGCATTATCTTGTGATCATTCTCGTTTTTTTATCCTATTCATATTTCATTATATGCGACTCGAAGGAGAAATATCATTTTAGCTTAATTTTCAGAACTTGTTGAAATTTTTGATTGGTTCTGAAACTATATGCAAGCATAATTCTATTTCTGTCACAGAACTGCTGAAGTGGGAATCATTTTTAGAAAAAAGCTTAATGGTGCAGTCGTGAATTGCAGTCAAATTTTATTTTATTTCACTGGCGAAACTTCCAGTTGCGGTCATAGGGAACTGTACCAACAGTTGTAGAAGGGTAAGAAAATATGAATGTGATTTACTGTTGCATCCGGTGATTATTTTTTCTGTAAACACGACCCGTATATGGTAGAAACCATCCTATAATTAGTAACAATTTCAGAATTAGCCTCAAATGCATTAAGGTCTGAAAATTAGCCTAAAATCAAATTTTGACCAGGCTTAAATAATGAAATGGATTTTTTTGATTAATTATGGTATATGTTTGGTAAATTACTATTCATATCCCCGAACGGACGAATTCTTATTTCGAATTTGTAAGAATAAATCATTGATGCTATGATGATTCAGGTGCAATTTGTAACATTTGAAAGTTAGGGAGCAGTGGTGTAGTGGTTATCTACTTTCTTTACACCCCAAAGGTCTATAGTTCATTCCTGGGCAGCTTCAACAATCTTTTATTTCAGGTAAAAGCTCATTTAGTTAAAGAACTACTTCTATGCTATAGTCACATTAATGAATCCATGTTAAAATTATTAATTTTTTGCGAATGGTTGATTACCAAATGCGATTTGATTATCTATATTCTATATAATGTATAAATTTGCATATTAAACCTTCTTGTGGTGTGCTCCATTTATGTAAATCAAGATCTATTATCTCAGTTTCTAGGGATATTTAGTCTTTAAAGAGTTAACGGTGACCAAATGTGAATAGGTTATGAGTAAGAAATGTGAATACCTTATCAAATCTACTTGTGAAAAACCTTACATATGAATAAAAAATTCCCCCAACTTCTACATCCCTAAAATTACTCCTTGTCTCATACCCTAGTATGTGCACAGTTGGAAGTTATGATACTTGAGACCAACCGAAGTTATGTTGCATCAACTACCTCCTTAGACAAAAGGAATATACCTGGAATGGAAAGGGACATATTTTTTTGGAATCTTTCCAGCAGCTGCAGAAAGTAATTCATTCCAAGACTTTTTTTTAATAAAGATAACATTTTGGAAAAATAATTGGAAGTTGATATATATATATATATATATATATATATATATATATATATATATATGTGTGTGTGTGTGTGTGTGTGTATATATATATATATATATATATATATATATATAGTGTGTGTGTGTGTACACACACATAAATATATATAGAAAGAGAGGCACATGCATACGCATATATATATATATATATATATATATATATATATATATATATATATATATATATATCCATGAATCAAACAGCAATCAACCTTCTATAATTAACATTTTTTTTATTTTTTTGGCAAGGCATATAATTAACATTTTCAAATGAACATATCTTGAGTATTGCTAAATCATTGTTGTTGATATTTCCAGCAAACAACACTGCTACTCCAGTTACACTGCATTCAGTATTGTTGTCCAATTGATTTGAGATTTCATTTGTTGAACGTTGTGAAGTAGACTTCGTCGGAAGACAACGAATTAGGAAAATAAGGAAAAAGGGTTAAATGTGA
Organism: Allium sativum; assembly: GCA_030737875.1. Classification (NCBI taxonomy): domain Eukaryota; kingdom Viridiplantae; phylum Streptophyta; class Magnoliopsida; order Asparagales; family Amaryllidaceae; genus Allium; species Allium sativum. Next base: position 56,947,906 of record CM060910.1, read on the forward strand.
TTATATAAAGATATGTATGCAAATCTCATATGTGTATTCGTTTGACACAGTCATGATGTAGGTCGGAAGCAGTGCATGAATGCTGCAAGTAAAAAAACAAAAATAAGAAGCGAAAAAAGAGTTTGGGGTCTGTTGAAAACAGTGCATGAATGCTGCAGGTAAAAAACAACAATAAAAAGCGCAAAAAGAGTTCGGGGGTCTGTCAGACAACCTCGAATCCATCTTAACCAGGGAAGGACCTGGTTAGAATGATCATCTACAGGGTGGATCCTATAACAGGTCCGCTAACCCGTTAATCACACTATGGAAACGAGGCCACATGTCATCAACCAGACTGCTATGCCTTCCTCCTTAAGTTATAAGGATGAAGTAGTACGAGCCTATAGAACAGATCCTGTTCAAGTAAGGTCGTGCTATATGCTGTTGTGAATTATTATATATCATGGCATACGTTGTTATTACCAGGGATGTGGGACCAAACGATTCATTTGGTCATTGTTAAGTTGGATTGTACTTTGCATGTAGGGCGGTGACACATGACATGATGAATGGAAGACCAAAAAAGGAGCAGTATTACCTATTAAAGGCCTGATGCTGTTTGGTTGCAATGATGGAAGGTGATGCACTGGAAAAAATTCCTGGGGTTACATGGAAGTGATTTAGCACGGAATTACCCTTTCTTTTAAGAGGAGGTAGCTGCTGTTGTTCTATGACTCAATATTATATTCTCAGGTACGTTGTGTTGACAACTGAGATGTTTTGTATTTATTATTTGTTAACTGAATGTGCACTTCTATTGTTGATCGCTCGACTGACTGTTTTGAGGATGGCTGAATATTTGTTTCCTCTGGTTACCATTTTAAGGAAATGTACTTGCTCATTTTTTCGGTTATAGACGAGTATTCCCTATTAAGTATAAAGATTACGATTTTTGAGTTTCACCTGATCCTTGTAGAATAATAGGCTTGGTTCTGCTTATATAAAATAATTTATATGGTTATACATTAGAAGGCACATGATAGAAGCAGTGACGTATCCAGCTTGTTGCTGGGGTGGGCAACTGCCCCACCCAAGAAAATCAGAAATAGACAAATCTGAGCCAAAAATCAAATCTATTCTAAAACATAAAAACCAAACGACTTCTTTGCACTTCCTATTTACAATTGTATACCCACTTAACGAAAATGAGAACGCTTTTTGCAACTTCTTCGGTGATTCTTTTCCATGGAAATCTAGTAGATTTTCGCACTTTCTTAAGACAAAAAATTAAGAATCCTTCCACTGTATTCCTTAAAGGTACGAGATCCATTGGATTACTATTTTAGTATCGATTGGTTTAATTCAGTTTGCCACTGTATGATAACATTTTTACCACTTATTATGTAACTTTTTGTTGTATTGTTTTAGAGTAGTAAGCAAATACTTGATTTCAGCTTTGCTATTAGTGCCATATTTGCCAATAAAAAAAAATCCATACATATTTGTTTAATGTTCTGATTTGCTAGCGGTTAACTAATAATATGTTCTCAAACTTAATGTTTATCCCTGCCACTACTTATTAATTGTAGATTGTTGATTATAGTCCAATTAATGTTATGTGTTAACTTCCTAAAATATTGAAAGCTTGAGGCTAAGTCAACTGCCGACCATCATTCGCTGTCTACAGCTGACTGTCTCCGTCGGACGATGAAAAATCGGGTTTGTTGGTAAATGACCGACCAACGCATGATAGCTTGCGGTACGAATTGTCGTGCTTTAGAAATGCCCTAAAACTTAATATTTTTTCATTAAATATGCGATCACTTGCATAGTTCCGCCCAACACAAACGAAAATCCTGGTTTCTTCGCTGGATAGAAGGCTGTAAACTAGTTCATTCACATGCATTATTTTATTTCTCTCATTTCCATTTCCATTTTTTAATCCTAATTCCTCCTATTCATATTTCATTATATGCAACTCAAAGGAGAAATATCATTTTAGCTTAATTTTCAGAACTTATTGCAATTTTAGATTGGTTGTGAAACTATTTGCAAGCATAATTTGATTTCTGTCACATAACTGCTGAAGTGGGAATCATTTTTAGAAAATAGTTAATGGCGCAATTGCGAATTGCAATCAAATTTTATTTTACACTGGCGAAACTTCCAGTTGCGGCCATAGGGAACTGTACCGCCAGTTGAAGGGTGTGAAAATATGGACGTGATTTACCGTTGCATCCATATATTAATTTTTCTGTAAACACGACCCGTATATGGTAGAAACCATCCTATAATTACTAACAATTTCAAAATTAGCCTCAAATGCAATAAGGTCGGAAAATTAGCCTGAAATGAAATTTCACCAGACTTAAATAATGAAATGGATTTTTTTGATTAATTGTGGTATATGTTTGGTAAATTACTGTTCATATACCCGAACGGACGAATTCTTATTCCGAACTTGTAAGAATAAGTCAGTGATGCTATGATGATTCAGGTGCAATTTGTAAGAAAGTTAGGGGCAGCGGCGTCGTGGTTATCCTACTTTCTTTACACCCCGAAGGTCTATAGTTCATTCCTTGGCAGCTTCAACAATCTTTTATTTCAGGTAAAAACTCTTTTAGTTAAAGAACTACTTCTATGCAATAGTCGCATCAATGAATACGTGTTAAAATTATTAATTTTTTGCGAATGGTTGATTACCAAATGCGATTTGGTTATCTATATTCTTATAATGTATAAATTTGCATGTTAAACCTTGTTGTGGTGCGCTCCATTTATATAAAATCAAGATCTATTATCTCAGTTTCTAGGGATATCTAGGGATATCTAGTCCTTAAAGAAAGTTAACGGTGACCAAATGTGAATAGGTTATCAGTAAGAAATATGAATACCTTATCAAATCTACTTGTGGCAGACCTTATATATAAATAAAAAAAAATCCCCCCAATTTCTACATCCCTGAAATTACTCCTTGTTTCACACCCTAGTATGTGCACAGTAGGAAGTTATGATACTTGAGACCAGCCGAAGTTATGATGCATCAACTACCTCCTTCGACAAAAGGAATATACCTGGAATGGAAAGGGACATATTTTTTTGGAATCTTTCCAGCAGCTGCAGAAAGTAATTCATTCCAAGACTCATTTTTTGATAAAGACAACATTTTGGAAAATTAATTGGAAGCTTTTATAAATATATATATATATATTTATATATATATATAGAGAGAGAGAGAGAGGCGCACACATACACACAGATATATATATATATATATATATATATATATATATATATATATATATATATATGGAGAGAGAGAGAGAGAGGCATACACATACACATATCTATCTCCATAAGTCAGACAGTAATCAACCTTCTATAATTAACATTTTTTTTTGGCAAGGCATATAATTAACATTTTCAAATGAACATATCTTGAGTATTGCTAAATCATAGTGGTTGATATTTCCAGCAAACAACACTGCTACTCCAGTTACACTGCATTCAGTATTGGCTGTAGTAGACAATTGATTTGAGATTTCATTTGTCGAATGTTTAAAGAAGTATTCGTCGGAAGACACCGAATTAGAAAAATAAGGAAAAAGGGTTAACTGTGATTATATAAAGATATGTATGCATATCTCATATGTGTGTATTCGTTTGACACAGTCATGATGTAGGTCGGATGCAGTGCATGAATGCTGCAGGTAAAAAACTAAAATAAGAAGTGCACTTCTATAGTTAACTGAATGTGCACTTCTATTGTTGATCGCTCGACTGACTGTTTTGAGGATGACTGGATATTTGTTTCCTCTGGTTACCATTTTAAGGAAATGTACTTGCTCATTTTTTTGGTTATAGATGTGAATTCCCTATTATTGATAAAGATTATGATTTTTGAGTTTCACCTGTCCTTATAGAATAATCAAGCCAACCGTTAGGGAGGTTTCCCTATTGTAAGAGTGCCTAAATCAATTTGTCCGTGCCAATAATTATAGCCTTAAATCTAGCAGCGTTATGCGACACATAAACATTGTTTTCTCGTCTCCCCATTTATCGTTCATTCTTAAATATCTCCTTTTTGTTCTCAAACATTATGACTATTTCACTCACACGCTCTCGCTTCCTAGGAAATCTAATAGCCTCTTTCGACGTCAGGTTCTTCCAGATTTAAGAAATCATTTGCCTGCTTCCTCTCTTCCGTGTCTCTCTCCATTTTTAAATTTCACGTTGTCCGTTTGTCTCTATTTTTGCTTGTTTCCGTTTCTTCTCCGATTTTTATTATTCAGAATTCTTCATCCGACTCCTTTTTTCTGATAATTCAGTTTGACAGTTTCTGTCTCATACTCGATTGGAATCGGAGAGCAACGGCTTGATAAATATCCATGCTCCATCTGAATCTCATCACAGATCTCCCCCAATCTCGCCTACTTCTTCTCCCCAAAGTCGATTCATTTTTTTTAGATTAACTAGTATTACCGTACAACGGTGGGAAAACCGACCGTTAATGTGTTCAATATGAAATATAAAATTATTTGTTAAAACATATGTCAAGTTAGATTTTATTTAAAAAAATTATAATGTGCTTTTAAAAGAAAATGGAAGTAATTAATAAAGTAGAAATTTAATTAAACTGAATTTTACATGTAAACCATTAGAGATAAGAATATGCTATCGATGTATTCGTTCGAATCAAACACAAAACATACATGCATTTTTATTATGTATCAAGTAGGATCAATGTAATCTTAATGTTTAGTTATTTTGCAACTTTAAACCAATAATGGATTGAATAAATAAAAAAAGAAACGAAACAAACATAAGCTCAGAACATATCATTATATCAACAAATATTTAATTGAAATAAGATAGATGCAAGAGTAAGATGTAATTAATAAATCCCAAATTATTAAACTATTTTTATAGGATCTCAAATTCTCTTTGTTTGTTAGTGGGACTTTGATGATCCAATTACGTTGATATGGATTAAGCAACGCAAGAGAAATAACATTTCTAGTCGAATCCATCTACATAACAATTTTTTTTTTCAAATTTTAAATGCATGACAATTCAGCTAGCAATTAAGAGTATACTTTGAATATGATCTCAGAATCTAAAATTACGAGCAATATAGACCTCAACTTGTTATCAAAATCAATAAGACAAAATATATTACTTCCAATAGCATTACATAATATTTAATATAAACTAATTGCCATTTCAATATTTGGTATTAACGTTGATTTACAGACGAATGCACAATAACAAAATGGAGAACTAATTACACAACAATAAATTTCAAAATAGCAACCCTATAAAAATTGTTGACTTTTTTACATTGATCCATAGATATATAGCCACGCAATGATGTAAACTCTAATGACAATAATAACCCTGTAGATCATGCAAACATTAAATAAATGTGTCAAATTTTAAACGCAAGAGGAAGTACTCTTACTCTTCATGCCATCAACCAAGAAATTCTAGAATACTCTTCTTTTACTTACCAATCATAGGATGCTAATATCATTCTGCTTATAATTATTTGTGATTAACTCAATGCAGTCTTTGTTTGTAGATTAAAAAAAATCTACAGCTTTTGAAATTAAAAATAATATTGAAAATAAAATTATCCATTAAATCGCGCCAAAGGAAAAATCTTGTCAACCACATAGTCGTATGGTTTAGCAATACTAATTTTACACTGAAATCATCAAAAAGTTCTGCAAAAATAATTTATATAAAATATTACTTGAACTGACCTAAGTATCCCCCCAAGATCAAATGGAGCAACACACCATCCAGGTGAATTTAGAAGTAAGGGGCCATAATCAGGAGAATTAATACTGCACTCCTTCAAAAAAGGAACATAAAAAAGTCATAGTCAAAACTGCATCAGCATGATACAGTGATCAGAATATCAAACATAAAAACCTTGGTTCTCTTGTATACTGGATTTTTGTAAAGGTGTTTCTCACCAAGAAGATAACGATCTATTAGACCAACAGCATTACAAGGAGGATCAAGGTTGCCTCTCACACCACAAATCACCTGCAGTTATGAAATAATAAAATCAAAATCTGAAAGCCTGGAGCTAGTAAGAACACATTGATTCTTATTTCCATGAGTCTTTCATTCACAATTAAATCTCAATATAAAGGAAAGATCAGCAACGCACAAAGAGAGGGAATGTTTTTTCCAATTTTTATGCAACTAATCAATTTATAGTTTCAGTTCATATGAACTGAAAGTCCGGCAAGGATGGAAAAATGGAAGAACGACGAAATTAGTATAATACTGGATGTAAATTATATGTTGTGAATTCTACGTTGATACTTCAACTTAGTTTATTGTAGTAGATATTAACAACAGATAATCTCACAATCAAAATGTCGGCAGATATTTACTTAGTTGATTGAGACGAAAGATATTTAATAGACATTAAGATATCCATCAGTTAAAAAAATGGGAGCAATATTCACTTGATAAAGGGCTCATTTGTATAAATAGAAAAATCCGCATATACCCAATATGATGAATATAGTTACACAAATTCTTCTTCTTGGGTCGCCAAGGATGCCTTCAAATGCCATAGTGATACTAACCTGAAATGGATTTAATATTTTTATAATAATGAGATATCCCTTTTCTCAAAAAATAAACATGCCTAGTTCAATAACAGACTTTGAAAACTTTAACAACTTTCAAACTCAGTTCAACACTTAACACTTCATCAGTTGATCAGAGCAAGGTTATCATGACGCCAAGTCGAGTCACTACCGTCTAGAAGACTAGTCGACAAATCGCCCGACTAGTCGTGACTAGTCGACAAGTCTTTTATATACATATATTTATTAGATTTAAATATATAATATAATTAGATATAATTATAAATATATAATAAGTTCAAATTCAACAAAGACAACGTAATAATAGGTTCAAATTCAACAAATATCCATGTCCATACTATTGATCTAACAACAACATTAGTGCACTTTTTTTTTATGCTAAATAGGAGTAAAATAGTACACTTTCTTTATTATGTATACTAGAATAGTGGGGAAAATAGTACAGAGGTACAGTAGTTTTTTTGTCTCATTTGCTACAGCTGTTTTCAAGCGAATACAAGAAATAGTATACTAAGTTACTGTAGCGCCTTTCGAAACAACACTTATTTTTCTTTCTACGCTAAAATAAGGTTTAAAAAAAAACCGAGAGAAGCAGAAAGAAAGAACAAGAAACAGAAAGCTAAAATTAGTGAGTTACCTTTTGATTTTGCTTTCCAGACTATCAAATACGGTGCCTTCTGTTTCGATTTTTTTGGTCCTTTTCTCAGTTTCGAAATTTCTGTTTGAATGCTTTTTTTTGTTTTGATTTTGCCTTCTGTTTCGAAGTTTCCAGTTGTGATGATGTTTTGTCTTTAGATGAAGCAGAAATTCGCTTCCAAATCTCGATAAAAATGGCGTTTTGAATTTTAGGATTCAAGTTTTTTGTTTAAACAGAAATCGCGATCTGATTTCTACTTTCGATTTTTCAATCTGCTAACAGAAATCGCGATCTGATTTCTGCTCTCGTCGAATTGAAAAAGTCGGGTTGTCGTCGAACTTAATCGACCGACTGGTCGACTTGTCGTCGACTAGTCGTCGACGTGATAACAGTGGATCAGAGTCTACAGTAAAATACCTCCATAATTTCGACTCTAAACAGTATTCTTAATCAATAAAATTCCTAGTTTTTGACAGTATAATTAAATAAACTGTCGCAAATGAAAATACAAATACTAAATCCAAATCAAAAGTAGGCAATATGCTGGAAATTGACATGTATGTGTATGATGGGCATATGATTAAATATGTAGAATATTTGTACATACCCTACAATCAGTGTCCAATGTAATTTGAACTCCATTAGCAATATGGATGATAGACAACTGGTCAATATACTTTTCTGCACCTTGAGGAAACCGAGTCATTCATTAAGAAAATATTTACGGATTCATTCATAATCAGAAAATATAACTTCGCACAATCGGGAGTCAGGAGTTCAATGTGCATGAATTCGTGAGTTATACTATCAGCAAGTTGAGAAGAATTCATATGCTTTAAAAGTACAGGACAAAATCATACCACAGTAGAAAATTAAAATTGGAGGTCTGGCGAAAACATGAATTGTCCGATCAAATGGAAACGGAGAGAAACAAAAACAAAATCATGTATTTAAAACGATGATACCTGGTTCGATGGACGCTCAACAAAACCATGTATTTTAAAACGATGATACCTGGTTCGATGTCTCCAACACTTGCATGTTCTAGAATTTGTTAGGTATAATAGAGCAACCCATTTATTCCCGCAAACTGCTTAAGAATTTGTATTCCAATTCCAACAAACAGTGCACTCCTAACACCAGTATTAAATAAATCTTCCCACATTGCCCTTTTAGAAATTATCGCTGATGGATGAACCATTGCTGGCCCTACTGGATTTTGCTCCATCAAATCTTTCAAATAAACACCATCGCCGATGGATGAACAATTCCTATGCACTTAATCACAACGACAAATTTGGTTAAATATTTATTTTATATTTGAGGCAACGACCAATTATGTGATTATAAATTGTTGCATTATATATTCTTCTGTTCGTGTGAACCAGATGACCAAACTGGAAGCTCAGGTATATGCAACGCTGACGATTGACAGGATGCAGTGGTACTAAAATGAGCAAACCAACCGCCTCCTTAACCTATTTCATAGTAAGCTTTCAAGGATTTTTAAAATTGTAATTTTTTTTTTTTTCAAAGCCCAGCCTAGTTACTAATAGCATTTCAATTGTTGACATTCTGACAGTAAAAAACAAACTCCAATGCAAACAAACTAAAACTATTTGGAAGTTAGTACCATATCAAAACTAGAAGATTATGCCAGCTTAATGCTCCAGCATTTAAAACGCACATAAAAAAATTGAACGCACACATCTAGCAGCAGATATATTAACATGATAATGGAAAAACAAGAAACAAACCATCAAGTACAAATCCGAGTGTAAAAACCAATCTAACAAGGCATAAAGGAGTAAACCGTATCAATAATAAAGATACATAAATGCTTGCTATCATTTTTATTAAAAAATGATACCTGTACTAAGCCAAAATCCATTTACTGACCTCCTCCAAGCATGACAGAGCTATGCTGATGAACCATGTACCTCCTCCCGCTGTGAAGCTCGAATAGGTTAGTAGCATGAAAGGGACCTGAATCCACATCTACTTAAGCTTTCATAATGACCCACGCCATCTCGCACATCACTCGAGCTCGAACGTCACAAACTTCAAAAGTGACTCCTAGACCAATTTGGTCTACCAAATTGAATGCTACTGAATTGTCTATAACCGTACTATAACTGCATTGGATTAGGTATGATTTTTAACATCTATTTGAAAATAGTTAATGAAACTGCATACTATCTTAACCTCAAAGATATTACTTTTTCAATAAACAATTCAGAATAAATTCTTAAGTTAAGAAAGGTATTGCTATATACATTTTTAATACTCATGTATATTACTGTTGGAATATTATTATCAATTCAGTCATAGAGAGTTTCTGAAGCCAAATGTTTATGGTCTACCATATATGTGAAGCATATAAAGTAACTTCTTTTACAGGAGGTGTCATGAATGAGCAGTTTATATAAGATACTGATATTACTTCATCCATAAGAAAATATTGTTGCTCAAAGCTCAGTTGATTAAATTAAATATGAAACTACCTTGGTTTTACTCATGGGATAACAATAATTTCAAATGCCACAACTAACACTTAAAACATCTAATAAAGCTTTAGCAGCATTATGCATATCATTTCTTTGCAAATACTCACGCCGCAATAGAATCATTTATTGTTTAAATAACAATCAAATAGAAATCAAAAGTCTTAGAAGGGCTAATACTCTGACAGTAGATGAAGGGAAGTGATACTGTTACAGGGAGAAACCTAATGATTTATAGTTGAATAGCGTAGATTGTAGGGATGATTTTGAAAATAAAAAACTGGAAATTTATCTCATTGACATATAGATACGTTTCTTTCTTCTGAATAAGAAATAGACAACAGATTTTGTTCTTCTTTTATCACGATATCTAACTGTACTAGAATTGATTAAACAATAAAGAAAAAAAATCAATATATAATGGATAACAGGCTTAGATATTTGTGTTTAGGCTTTGAATCTTAAGCATTTGAAATTGAAGTCATTTCCAATATTAACGCACTGATTAAGAAGACCTCGTAATTTAATGAGAGATAAAGAATATATTTTTAGGGGGAAGAAGAATGCCATCTTTTTTGTCTGCTTAAATTTGTAAAATATATGTAAAATGAAAATAAAAGCTTCAAGAAGAACATGTTTAACAACAGAGGACTACTTGTATAAGTCAAGCTCAAGAAACTGCACCAGCTTGCAACAATTGAAAGTACCCACAATCCATCAATAACCTAAATCAACCACTGAACATTTCATCTGTATAACATAACAGCACATTGTACAGTTGTAAACTCAATTTACATATGAAAAGAAGGAACATACAACAAGAAAGCGCTTTAAATCATTTCCAGATACAATTTCTCTCAGATGGAATGAGGTTCTATTAATCTCATGGTTTGTAGAAATTGCAATGTCAAGGACTAATTTTTCTACAATAATGATTTTAGGAATGTGAACACAAGACCCAAATAAACAAAAACACCATATACAATGATAATAAATTATATTGTCTTCAAATGTATTATCACAATGGAAAGTGAAAAAAATGTATTGTCAGAAATCCTAGGTATACAGCCTCAAAGTTGAACTATCATCAAAGTAATAATATATATCAACTACAAACGCATATACAAGTTTCATGTAGGCCTAAAACACTAAAAAAAAAAAAAATACAAATAATTATGATTGGTTTTGTTATAGCATGCTAATAAAACAAACATTCAAGGAATTAGTAATATCAAGCTATTCAGGAAACCACTACAATGAGGTATCAATATCAACGTGACTATCGAAGTGTGGTCTACAAATATATAAATTGGGAGTTATTTAAAGGGGAATTAAACCGATGCATACAAATATGAAGACGGACTGAAGGACAAATCGATGTATAAAAATCGATATAAACAGATAATACCGATGTAACTATGATGGAAGGTGTTATCTTAGGGTCTTTGGAGAAGAACAGTGAAGCACGACCAATGATGATGAACATAGGAAGCTAAGCGGAAGCCTGAAATTCGAATGTATAAATGGGTTTGGTACACGACTCGATGATTTAGAAAAGAAATTGGGCAAGAATTTGTATAGAAGAAAGCAGTCGACTTTTAGGGTTCACAACATATTTTAGGGTTAAAAAATTGAAATAGACAACGATTGAACAAAGGCTTTGTATGAAAATAAAGATATTTTAGGGAAAATTCAAGTTGAAATTTGGTTGAAAAGAATCAGGCAAAGGGAAACGAAGAACAGGTAAGAGAACACGAAAGAAGCAAAATAAAAGAGAAGGTGGCGTGAAATTTGGCTTCAGAGAATTCTATTTTGGCCACTGACAGTAAGCAAACCTCCCTAACGGTCGGTTTAATAAATTCATTTTTTGATCGATTGATTTTATTTCCTAATGTAGGAGATTGATTTAGAAATCAATCTTGACTTTGATTTCAAAACCGAATTCGATCTAGATTTCGAAATTGATTTCAAATTTGAAATTAAAGTTGATTGCGATTTCAAGATATAAATAACTATATCAATCGAAATCGTTCATAATTTCAACTGAATATGTTCATGATTTCACTTTTGCAATTAAAGTTGATTGGGAAAGCCGACTATACTCTGCTTTTATTTCCAGATGGGGTTTCCACATCAGAAATTATAAGGAGAATTCTCAAGGATTACAATGAGTATGTCATATGAAATTAAGCATGCGGGTATTCGAGAAAGGCTCTTTTGGTGTTAGCTATGTGAATGTAAGTGGACATTTATCTTATTATTGCATTTAGGGTCTCTGTTATATCATTAGTTTTTTCAAAAGAAGATGGCTTGAACAGTCTTATACCATGGACTCTCTTTGTGTATAATTGAATTGTGTTTTTTTATTTTTTCATATGCTTACTTCTCATTGTACTAAGATATTTGACAAGAAATTCAACCCATTTTATTATCTAAGCTGATTATCAATACTTGGTTTTTCCATTTATTTAATACTTATCATAGTGGTTTTAGCCGTATAACAGATCAAGGAGGGGAACGGAATAAACTATACACCTGATCAGATTTTACCGTATATGCTGTCCTCTCTGATTTTCGGCACTAATCGACAGCTTTTCGAATGTTCCTTGGTCAATTTGCAGGTGATGATCTTTGTCGCCATCTATAGCTTAGTTTTTATTTTGTTTTTTTTAGCTAATTTATTAGTTATTGTTATTGGGTTTTTAGAAATATGAAATGAAGGCAGAAATGCTTCCTTGTCAACGTTTTTAGAAATACGAAATGATTAATGTTCCTAGTGTATCGCGCTTAATAAATTTAATGGATAATAATATATACATGCTGTTTGAAATTTTATCATTTTGATAATTTAATTTGACCGAATTTCTTTGATTATTTTCTTAAGCCTTCCTTTCTTTTTTCAAACAGTAGCTAAGTAGACACAGTTGCTTGTCATTGTGAATCAACATATGGGGAATAAATCTAACAGCGCTGAAGAATTGATAAAATCTGTATACTTGATATCTGATCTTCCGTTCATCAGATTTTACTAGACTATTCTTCTTTTACTATTGCTAACTTGAAACTCATATTAAGTGCAAATTGACTGCAAGTTAAATTTGTGGTGCCTTCCCTTTATACTCTACGTACAAATAACATTCTCTGTTTCTTGGGTTTTGTTTTATTTTATTTTATTGTAGGTAGAGTTTGGTTGTTGCTACTCATGTTAGGCTTACATTTATTGTTGAACAAAACCATTTCACAGCCTTTATATATAAGTAAAATAAAGTGATTAGTTGTCTGTAACTAAATCAATATTCTTGCCCAGCTGATCCCTGATTTACCATAATATCTGTTAGGCAAAAATAATTTTCAGAATAAAATATCTCTGGGCAGTTTATTTGAATAAGTTGAACAATATTAGCATGACTTTATGACCTAAGTAAATGCATGATAGCATTAATGAATACAAATCATGCCTCTTCATTTTAGGCCTTTATTCATTAAAACAAACAGTTAGTTTTATTGTTTATATTTGCTGTAATTTTATAATGAGTGTATGTTTTGGGATTGAAGCTCACCCAAGTTTTGCCTGACATGATTATCTTTCATTTTAGCTTTTTACCTTCATGGTTGGTGGGCAGTAACAGCTACTAAATGCATATTTATTGCTGCAGCAATCACAGATTGGCTTGATGGCTGCAGCAGTGTGTGTTTATCCACCTCAGTATTTTCATTTTCTTGATTGCCTTTTGTAATGTTTTACAATATTCTTTCCTTAATAATGACCCTAAGTGTTTTTTTTTTGGGTTACTCTATCATGGTCTATGTTAACATGTCTGCAATGGACATATCTTTGCTGGGGTAGATTGTCAAATTAAAACTTATGCATGGGAAATGTCAACAAAACAAAACTTTTAGATACCGAGGCATGTTTCCTAATTATGTTTATTGCAAGGGTGATTTTGTGTTACTTTTTACTCTCATAAAACCATCATAACATAAAGACATGCACATTGGGCATCTGTGGACAATGACTTCAGAGACTCTGTTTGATGTTTACTTTCCTTGTCAGTTGGATTTGCTTGATCTATATAGAAGTTTACAATAGAGTGGCTTAGGTAATAATTGTTACCATGAAAGTCTTTTGATAATGCTTTCTCTATTTGGTAATTGATTTGTAACTCTCTTTCATTTTTCTATATGGGAACTGAAAATAACGGCTGAAGTGATCAGCTGCATATTGAGATGATGCACGAGCAAATGAAAAACTTAGGCCATCACACAAAACTAAGGCGTTCAGTGAAATCCAGTTCAGCACTATAATAATTTGGCCGTATTCAATACAACAAAAAATATGAAATAATTAAAAAGATGCACAAAATGGACTGAATAACATAAAAACTGCAATGTTATCATTTCAAGAAGTATAATATTTAATACAACATAACAAAATATTATAGTTTTTACATCTATGAATAGAAGCTGAAGCACTCGCTTAATTAGTTTATAACGCTTGGAAAGATCGGAAAGAAACTGCAAGTAGGCTTCAAACTATATCGTTTTCTGCAAAAGAACGTCAGAGAAATCAAAATAAGCAAATAAGAAGTCAGATTAAGTTATTTATAATCTGAAAACAAAAGAATGTAAAGCACTGCAGATTTTATTTTAAAAAACAATCAATTATTTAAAGTATATGTTAATACCAAGTGTATTTCTGTTTTTGTGTTCAATTTTTGTAAAAGCTAAAGGTACATGATCATATATGATAAAACAGAAACATGAACCCATATTTATGTTCTATATTTGACGTTTTGAACTGTTAGCATTTTGAGAAAGGTTTATATATTAAATCTTATCCGCTTATACATGATTTAGCCTTATTCAACATGGATGCAATTAACACATAAAGGAATCCCATTAGTTAAAAAAGGGAATGCGATGCATCCTTGTTTATTATGAGTTGACAAATCTACTCTAGTTCTAAGATAAATGTTTCCTCTTCAAGTTAATTGATAAGCTGAATGCATGACTTGCAGATGTCCCAGGAGGTTCACTAATATTAAGAACTGGATAACTTACAGCAGGTGACATAAGTCCTATGGAGCAGCGACCTTGAGCGTTAATGGAACAGGATCTGAATTTTTTCAAACAAGGTTGGTAGTGCCGATGCGTGTCTTTCTAAATCAAAAACTCTTGGTGTTGACTGGAATGGAGTTTCAAATGTTGTTGATCCTATTTTAAACTTTATCTTGGTAAGTCAAAGGAGAAATTTTTTGATCCATTATTACTGGATCTTGATATCATAAACACAAAATGGTTACAGGAAAATAGCGTAAAAGACAATTCATTAATTTTTTAGCCTTAGGGATGTGCTCTTAATTTTTTAGTGAGAATGACTAACTTAACTAAATATACCATAAGGACAAAAAAAAAAACCAATGAGAAAGACAATGTGCGTGGTATCAGTTTTGCATAATTTTTTCATATATTGATATTGTATAGTTTCATTTTATTATGTTGTTCTTATGACTAAATTTTCAAGAGCTCGTCTTTGAGACTAAAAAAATTATCAAGTTTGTCCTTCACACTAAGCACAAAAAATTTAAACCACTACATCTTTCTTTGAATTCCACCTTCCGCGTAAAGACAAGCAAATCTTATGGTACACAATTCGTGTACATAAACTTGTGCCAATTTTGTGTTTCAACGGCTTTTCTCTTAAGAATATATCAATTGTTCTAGATATATGATGTAAATGTATATAGGTCTTTGTAAATGATTAATTTCAATACATTTATAACATATTTATAGTATTAAGTTGGTTACATATACAATTCATAATGTAATTGGATTTACGCATTTCAATAAATTTCATTTTATCTTAAAACTAGGGTATAATTTTTTCATTAATTTTTAATTAAAAAATAATTTATGATACGCTTTAACGGTCGGTTTTCCCACCGTTGTGCGGGGTTTTCCCACCGTTGTGCGGTAATACTAGTAGGCTTGTTTCTGCTCATAAAATAAATTTATATGGTTATACATTAGAAGGCGCATGATAGAAGGCTGTAAACAAGTGGATTCATGTGTTCTTTTGTTTTTTCTTTGTTCAAAAACAAAACTGTCTTTGAAAATGGCATACCTCTGTTATCGTTATTACCTTTTTTTCTCTTCGAATAAACATTAACATCTCATATTATTTCTTGCTATAATAAGGTATCTCGATATGTGACCGTGGAGGAAGTAATTTGAAGAACCTGTGGAGAAGTCCCAAAGCATTTCTCCTGCAGAATGTCGGGCACCATGGCATGAAAATTTACATGGTTATTTTCTGTACGTATTGTGTCTTGCTATAATGTAAAATGTGGCCTTTTCTGTAGGTAGAGAGTGTCTTGCTGTAATTTAAATAGTGGCCTTTTGCTCGATGTATTTCACTTATTACGGATTTGTGTTATCGTTTGCCTTCCAATTCCATTACCCTTGAGTCATGTGTTATACAATACTTATCTTGGCTTTACCACTGAGGCTCCATGAGCAGTTGTCCTTGGGAAAATGAATCAAAAATCGTCAGGATCATTATACTTGTAGAATACATACAAATTGCTTACATTTTTTTCGTCGCATTTTCTGTTTAAAGTTAATCTATCAATTCAGAAGAGTACCGTAAATTGATATTCCATGAGCCCTTGGCCTTTTTCGTAGGATTGGATATTTTTACCACTTACCAACTATTATTAACCACTATCAATGAAAGTGGTGCCGAAAAATTGATAATCGATTTGATTGGTTCTGTATGCCAAACAATATGAAAATATGCGGTATGGTAATGGTAATCGAGCGTTAACAATGATAATTACCATATCCGCCACATATCTTGAACAATACATATGTATATGCTTATATTTTATCATATATGTTTATAACATAACATCAAACTTCTATTATGTAATGATTTAATAAAATACATAGAAAAATAGTATTATGATACAAAATTGATTGCAATTTCCATCATGTCTTAGAAACATTATAATCTATAAGATATTCTAGTTCATCCATAATGTTTTCTCGCATGTTTGGCTACGTAAAATAAGATAGATAAACAATAATATGATAACAAAAAAACAATTTTAATATTTAATATTTTAACATGAAATATTGTAAATGACAAGATTTTATATTAGTAAATGGCAAAAACTTAGTACCGACCTCTACCAACAATACACTGAGCTGTTGGTAACCTTTTTTTGACTGGTAAAGGTATGATTTTTTTAATTACCATATAAGTTGATACGGTAATGGTTTCGAATACAAAGTTCCAATACCGAATCGAATCCATCCCTAATAGGTAGTGTATACAAAGCTATAGATTTTTTGCTAGATATGTATATTTCAGAAAACAGTTACAGTTACTTGAGCATGAGATGCGAGTATCTGGAAAGATAAGTTGCATCCAATATGCCAAAAATACATGCACACATAAAGGAATACCAGTAGAAAGAAGCAATAATGAGTCGCGAGAGATTAGAACGGTGAAAATTATGCCCAGAAAGGAATATCAATATGACCAAGCTATCCAGTATTAAAAAAAGTGTTTTTTTCTGTATACTGTATAAACATTGCTGGCATATCAACAATTATTTATAAAAGCTGCTGACATTTCAGTTTCCTTTGTTTCTGGAAAACAAGGGGTGGATTTACAATGAAACTTTACCAGCGAAAGTTGCTGACATATTAGTAGTTATTTATAAAAGTTGCTAACATATCAGTAATAATTTTCTTTGTTTCTAGAAAACAAGGACCGGATTTACAATTAAACTATGATAGAAATCGGCTTTACAATATGAAAGTATAACAGAAATGCCTCCCTAATGTTCACTTAAAAAAAAAAAAAAAAATCATTACACTTTCTTTTTTGCAGTCTCAGCCTTGACCATAAAAGTAACATTCTCTGGCTTTAAGAGTCCTGAATTACAAACTTATAAAGCCATACACAAATATATAAGTACATGTATGATTTCATTGGCAAGGAAGCATATACGGTCAGCTTCCGTTTGAGCTTTGTCCCTTTGGGGAAGGTAAGATTTTTACTTGTCTATTGAATAATAGTAAAGTAGAACATTTTAAATCTCTTTACTTATTTCAGAAGTTTTCTCTCTTCTCCTTATTTCTCTCCGAATATTTTATGGTTAATTTTGTTTATCACTTTACACTTATTTACTAATACTCTCACATAATTTTGCATCTTCTTTGGTTTTACATTTTAGTATGGACATTTCAAAGTTACGCAATTATTTATTAATGGTTAACTCCTAACATTTTGTATTTAAGTTCACATATTTAAGTTAATTACAAAATCCATAATTTAAGTAATTTATATAAAATTAATTAACTAATATTTAATTTAAATACTAAAAGAATGACAAAATCATGTTTTTTTTGCTTTAGATACCTACACTTCAAATTTTTTATGATCACTTAAGTATTTCTCAGTTCTTTTCCAATATTTCACATTTAGTACCATATTTTACAGTTAATTACATGATACTAAAACTATCTAAGCGACTTTAATAAATTTTTATTCATTAATATATAAATCACATCAAGGTTAACCATATTATATTAACAAAAAAAAAAATCAGATATATAAATATGCCATTCACATATATTATACACATAAATAACAATCACGAGTTCAAAGTTTAACTAATTAACATCAACATATTTACCATATATTATATTGTAATTTAACGTCAAACGTCTAAATTTTAAATTTATTTAGTTATTTGCAATATACTACACAATATCACTTAACCCCGTACATTTAAGACAACATATTTACATTAATTATGTGATTTTGAATTTAGCAAATGAATTCAACATAGGATTTGTTGTTAATTTATCTAATTAACGTTAAGTGTGATGTTTTAAATTATACTTCTGTTCATACCAACAAAAATGACAAAATTAGTTTTTTCTTCCAAATATAAAAATAAACAAGACACACAATTTAAATAATATATGTAAACAGTAATAGAAAATTTAATTATTATACACTTACCTTAATAGATTTACCATAAATTGATGAAAATAATTTCCGCTTTAACTACCTGCATTTTAATATTTCTACAATTATTTGTCGAAACTCCTTAATTCTTTCATAATATTTTATATTTCAATCACATGAAATCTTAAATTTTAGTTATTTAAAGGGGTCATCTATTTGGACAATCTGAGAGACACAGAGTCTTGAGTGTTGGATCTTTTTGTCCTTATATTAAAGAGTGGAATTCAGGAGGTAATCCAATGGTTGAGATCAATTGTATCAAAATATAGTGTCTAAATAGACTTTCCCTTATTTGAATATAATAGTAGAGAATATTTGTTTCATCTTTGCAATAGCTTGTAAAAATATACGCCAATTTTACTCTATATATTCATATTAAAAAAGGTAGTTGATTGACGCTAGTCTATGAATTAGAAAAGCGCGACATTTGTAATAAATTCTGCAAGCATACAGGTGTGTAGCATACAGGTCGAACACAGGGAGGTGAATTAAATCAAATTATTTATCTAATCTCTTGGGCGAGTTAGACAAAACTTTGGAGGTTGATTTTGAAAATAAAACAAAACAAAATTACAACTGTAATTTGATTCAGAACAGATCTAACTGAACCGACGATCAAATCACAATTTCAATGGAAAAGCAATGAAACTATGAATCAGATTCAAATCTAATCAAATCCAATTTAACCTATGAACGCGATTAAAATACTGAAAATAAAAGTGCAGAATATAAATAACAACAGGAAATAAAAATTAGGATTACCGCTGAATCTAATCAGACGGTCAATCACTAATGAAAAAAATTGCAAAATACAAATAGTGTTCTACCGAATCTAATCGTGTAGACAACACTAATTGCTAAGAAATAGAAAATTGCATAAAATAAAAAGAAAAATGAGTTTTATTAATGAAGAAGAGAATAGAATGAGATATAGGATAGGATGGTGGCTACAATGATACTACAAGGGTATATAAAGGGGATAACCAAACCCTAACCCTAACCCTAATGATAACTGGGCTTGGTCATTACATCACTAATTAGTTTACAATGAGAAACATAAATGGGCCTTAGATAAATAAAGCAAAATTGGGCCTTTTCTCTTTTCCTCTTGCTTCCTTGATACTTCTTCATTGATTTGTGATGTGCAAAGCCTTTTTATCAATCCTTTTCTTGTCCAACAGCAACTAGATGTGAGATCTTCATCTACAATTCTTCAAAATGTAAATATATATATCAATCTGATCTCCATTTCTCTACTTTTCTGGTTGCATGCGGGCTGGGTTGGAATATCTGTAAAAGTGACAAAACAATACCCCAAGTAATATTTATTTATATACAAAAGATAAGATATAAGAGCATAAAAATAACACATTTCTATGTCAATCAGTAGTTTTTCATGCAACTATAAAAATGTATAAATCACATAACATAAACTATGCACATCAACAATAATGACAAAGATAGCTTGTAAATTAGTTATGATTTGTTTATATCAAAAATTTATCATATATTATGTCATAAAATTATTTTTGAACATTAACAACTCCATACCTATAGTTCTTAATATTAGCAAGCTTCTCTTCCATTTTTAACTTGAAAATAAGCTTGGATTTGTAAATTTTGAAGAGGGATGTTAATTTTTCTTTTCTTGAGTTTTTTTATAAAAAGAAGAAGACGATGCATGAGAAGGAAATACGTACCTCTTAGGAAAAAAAAATCTTCTTTGTTAATTAACTTGGGTAATGGGCTTGGTTTAGACCAAAACCCTATCCAGTTAAGCTAAGTATTGTTCTTTAAGATTAACTAGATTATCTATATTAGCACATATTTAGCCTAAAACATAGATTCACCAATTTAACCTATTATAGCATCAAAATGTTTACACCTTTTACATCATGCAGCATCAAAATGAACCACCCTATTCTAAGACACGTGATTAATGGATCTCCAACGGCTTTTAGTAAAAACCAGGATATCGTCAACAAAGGAAAGATAGGAAATAATAGGAGATCCACTAGGAAGATGGAAGTGCATGATGGAACCAGATATCATTAAATTTTAGAGGTCTCCATTAAGGGCCTCCGCAACGATGAAGAATAGGCTCGTAGAGAAGGGGACGCGCTGACGAACCGCTCTATCCGTCGGAAAGAAATCTTTGGGACAACTGGTAAGAGAATAGAGTACCAACAGTTGGAAATAAGTCTCCATTTGATGTTAATAAAAGTCTCGTTGAAACCAAATCTTCGAAGGACATTGATGAGGACAAACCAAAACAGACGATCATATGCCTTCGCCATATCCAACTTAATAATCAATTCCAACCTTTGACTTTGAGGTTTATCTGGGAAATGAGCACCTAAGCTAATACAATATCGTCGGAAATAAGTCTTCCTTTGATGAAGTCTACTTGCGAGTTGGATATGATACTAGGTAGAACAAGGTAGAGCCTATTAGCAATAATTTTGGATAATATTTTGTTGCTAAGTTGCAAAGGCTGATTGGCCTTAAATCAGAAGACTTCTTGGAATTCTCTATTTTAGGGAGGATGATTACGTTGGTGGCAGTCCAACTCATGGGTAAGGAAGAGCTATTGAAATTAGTTTGAATGGACATGTTGAGATCAAGATGGATGATATCCGAGAATGAGCGATAGAAAAAGCCGTTAAAAACATCCGGGCCAGCCATATTGTTTTTATCAATATGGAAAATTGAATTTTTTATCTCCTCCTCAAATGGCAGATCAGTGATAATGGCATTGACCTGATCACCAATGAGAGTAGGAATGTGCGAGAGAATGTCTATCTCCGGACAGACATCGAAGGGGAGCCGAGCAGGTCCCTAAAGAAAGAGACAACAGTGTTATCCTACCCTCACTGACCCACGAGCCATCCAATTTTTGAATTTTGTAAATAGATATTTTGTTACTGTTTTACCTGAGCATGAAATGAAAGAATCTGGAATTAGAATCCCCAAGCATGATCCATTTTATTCTCGCCTTCAACTTCCAATAGAGCTCTTCAATATAAAGAGTATAATCAAATTTTTTTAGCCTAGAGTCAGGAATCCCAGTTAGCAAGAGATGGGTTCTCATTGTAAATAGCCTCCGTAAGCGAAACATTTTTTTCGGCTTCCATAATCCGATCAAAGATATTAGTAAAGGTAGATTTGTCCCAAGCATAAACTTTTGACTTTACATGGTGCATCTTGGAAGCAAATTCTTGTTGTAGGTTTCCAGTTACGAGAATGACCCGTGCATCCTTGATGACATCAAAGAATTAGGGGTACATGACCTACATGTTTTGGAATCTAAAAGGAATAGGAATCGAGTTAAATCTCAATTTAAGGCAAAGAAGCATAGAGGCACGGTCCGAATTGGATCTATGGAGATGATGAGAGAAGAGAATGGATTATCAAACCAGCCTTGGCTGCCAAACACTCGATCAAGTCTAGCGGATATGCGAGCATCTCCCTTACGGTTATTACACCTGGTGTATGAGGACTCATAGAATAGGAATTCCATTAATCCTACTGGAGCGATGGAACTGTTGAAATCTTCAATAGTTTGACTGTTGGTTGATTACCACCAATGTTATCATCCTAAGTCGCAATAATGTTAAAATCTCCAGCAATAACCCACTAGTGGAAGCCCAAGTTGGAAAGATAGTAAATGTCGTTTGAAAGACCGTGTCTGTCGGACATATCATTTGGCGTAGATGCAAAACAAAAGTTGTGAGTCCTGTTGCAGTGAAATTTTAATGAAGAAGGTTAAAACTTGTATAGAGTCGAGAACGATAGAAGTCATCTAGTCAAATTTCCATAAAATCCAAAATTTTCCATTACAGTTAGAGATACCTCCGCTAAGGCCTATCCTTCGGGCATCTTGTCCTTTGACGCTTCGATCGGTGTTTGGATATTTGTGCTTCTTGGTCTCTTTCCTGTTTCTTGGAAAACTAAAAAGCAACAGATTATTTCTCGGTCATCACCTGAAGCAGAATATCGTTCTATGACTGTTGCAACTTGTGAACTTAAGTGGACAAAATCGTTGTTGCGTTCACTTGGTGTGATCCATTCCAAACCCATGCAGCTGTTTTGTGATAGTCAATCAACTTTGCATATTTCGAAGAACCCAGTGTTTCATGACCGCACTAAGCACATTGAAGTTGAATGTAACTTTGTTCGTGATGAGTTACAAAATGGAATATTATTACTTCATATGTACCTACTAGTGATCAGTTAGCTGATATTTTGACAAAGGTACTTGGTCATCAATGTTTGGATATTTTTTGTGCAAGTCCGGCAATTGTGATTTACATACTCCAGCTTGAGGGGGAGTAAACAGATATATTTTGCAGGATATATTATGGAAATTTGGTTTGATTTGAAGCATGATATAACAAGAAACTTATTACGAAGATTTGGTCTGATTTGAATCATGATATATAACAGGAAACTTATTATAGAGATTTGGTTTGATTTAGATCATGATATAACGGGAAACTTATTAAGATATATTTTATAGGATATATTTTGTAACCTGTTCTACTTTATTGGTTTCCTTATATTTGATTGTAAAAACTTGTATAAAGAGAGGTGTATTATCCGTAATAAGATCAAGTCACTTTTCTCTAAAACTTCTTTCTTTTATCAAGACACAGGTTGTAGCCTATCGGGAACTGTAACTTGAGTGGAGGCAGTGTTTCCTGCGAGAGAGATTCACATTAGGTGGCATGATGATGGGTTGCATGAGAAAGGAAGGGAATTCAGAAGCTTCTGAGGCGACCGTCGAAGCAGGCACCTGTCAGGAGCCACAAACCCAAGTAGGTCGGAAAAACTGGCAGTGCCAACAATTGAAGTAAAGGTAAGATAGGCAGGGAAGGTAGGATTCTAGTAGTGGGATAGATAATAGGTGGTGGTAGAGTGTCGGGTGGGGTTTGGGTTGGGTCAAGTTTGGTTCGGGTTGATTTATAAATGGGTCGGGTTCGGGTTGTTTATTAAACGAGTCATTTTTCCCCAACCCTAACCCGACCCATTTATAAACGGGTTGACCTGACCCGACCTGACCCGTGTAACCCGTTTAAATGAATGGGTCGTGTCAGGTCGGGTTTACCCATTTGACCTATTGGCAAATATTGCCCACTAATATAAACAACAAAAGAACCAAATAACCAACAGCCAATACTATTATATCACCAACAGACAACAAGTTACAAAATCACCAACATACAACAAGTTACAAAATCACCAACAGGAAGCGCGTGTATAAGGCATGAAATCACCATATCCAAAAATCATTCTCTATACAAAAATATATGAGCATACTGCATACATAAAAGACTAATAGTATGGACGAGATACAGTTATTATAAGTAAAATATAACTAACAACATACAAGAATAAATTAGTAAAATATAACAGCTTACATAAAAATATATGAGCTACTAATTATTGCATACATATAAGACTATCAACATGGAAGAGATACAACATATAATCGGGTTTCACGTGTCAAAATTGGGTTAGCGGATCAACCCTAAACCCACCTGTTTATAACTGGGTCAAATTCAGGTTGACACGAAAATGACCCGCCAACTAAACGGGTTAGGTTAACCAGCTAATTTCCATGCGGGTTTCAGGTCTGGTAGGAAATCAACAATCCTAGGTGGTGGGAGGAATGGCTGGTAGGAAATCAACAACCCTAGGTGGAGGGAGGAATGGCGCAGAGAAGACAGTGGGCTAGGCCGGAGATCAAATTGAGTTGTTGGAGAAGAAGGAAAGGTGGTGAGAAGATGGACGGTGCAACAGAGAAGGACAGTGGAGAGAGGATTCACGCATGATAGGCAATTCAGAACCAACGATATTTTTTTTAAGAAAATAAGCAAGTTTAGTACAAAGAGGACACCATTATTCAAAAAATTGCAAGCTTTTGTTGATTGTGCTTATTTGTTATGTGATTGTTCATATATGTATGTATGTATATATATATATATATATATATATATATATATATATATATGCGTGTGTGTGTATACATTGAATTTCAAATTTTGCTTGAAAGGAAACCTTAACATGGAAGTGTAATACTAATAATCGGTATCACTTAGTATCTAAAGTTGCTAAAGTTAACATCAACATAAAAATATATCAAGGAGATACATAAGATATTTACTTAATGGCTAAAAGAAATATTGCAAATCATATTCTTTGTTGCATTTTGTAAAAATTGATAACCTAGTTTATGAAAGATGATTTTGTGCTTCTTTATTAATACCTAATTTTGGGCTTCTAGTCTTATATTAAGTTGAAAGGTGTTTTACCCACACTTTCCAAAAAGAAGAATTCTGGATTTTGTTTCTTTATTATCCAAGTAGGGGTTTCAGAATTCTATAGGCTGAAACGAGTTTGAGCAAATTGATTATGTCCAAATGATTACTTTTAGCCTTTTTCACTTTATTGCATGAACTTGGGCTTTGGATCTGACATTAAGCCAAGGGCAACTTCAAGTCCATTTTTCCTAAAAAGAAAATTTCCAAAATTTCTATCCAAATCTACGTTCTGAATATTGGAAGCAACGTTGGTCTTCTATCGTTTTTAATATTCATTAAATTAAAGAATTTGAATCCAAGTTATAATTTTCTTACATGAAGAATTTTTTTTAGTCAAACCAATATATTATAGGGAAATATTTTTGGGATTTCATTTCCCAAAATTGTGATTTACTCAAAGCCAAAAGTGGCTTTCGTATAACCCTATGGGACATTTTCGACCATATTAGTTGTTAACAATACCGATATTAACATGCATAAGCTTGCAGGTAGAAATAAGATGAAAGAATGCATGGTCTTTGTTTTAAAGGACAAAGGCTTCTTTCACACAAGGAACGCCTGAGTGTTAGCTAAAATTCACTACTTCAAGAGAATAAGGTGAAAGAAGGCCGAGGCAGAAGGCAAAGTATATGGGAGAAGCAGGGAAAGGACAAGCGCCTACAAAAGTTATCCAAAGCAAAGGTACACAAAGAGAAAGAAAAACTTCGTACACACCACCAAAAGTACCATTATCGACAACATGGCAATGATGGAAATATATCCTTTTGATGCGATAGGTTAAAAGCCTTTTTCGATAATACCAGAGGGCATGTCCTACAAGAAAGTATATTTCAAATTTAAGCACCAAAGCGTAGATTTTAAGGGAACCCAAAAGGTTGTTTTGGAAGAAGCTCACAAGGAAAATTCCATGACTAAATGAAAGGCTCATCATACTCAAAGACCATTCGCACAAAGACAGGTTACTAAGACAACTTGGGATCTTGCATGAATTTATACCTCCCATAGCAAACCAAACCTATGCCTTGGAAGGTATACTCCGGAGGAACCACAAGCAACAATCACGCCTTTGCTAAAGACTCTGAGAAGCCTTTGTAAAAGCACCCATATGAAGCCATGCAAACGAAAGGAGGGCTAACTCGCATCTATAAATACGGCCCCAAGGGTCCAGAATCAAGACGATCAATTCATTCCAAAATTTCTAATCATAAATTTGCGGAGTGTTTCTCTAATAACTCAATCAAATTAGGGAATTTCTCTTTTTCTTGTAATCTTATTGGGCAAGTGGTAATAAATGGAGGAAGGTTAAGGATCTTAACTTGTAGAGTTTAATTTTAATAGAACGGGTTCCAATAATTTTTGGCTATTAATTTATTTAATAGCCAGTTGCACATGATTCAAACTTCCAACTTATAATTCTTAAACGAAATCACGTTGTCTAGTACATAAGAAGGGATAACACAATTAGATCCGATCGTAGTAACACTTATCTGAAAGGAATAAGATAATTATTGATGAAAAAGTCTATTTTCTTTCTATTGAGTTTCATGACATCAGATTCTTACTTTACTAAGTTCTAAAAAGCCTACCCGGTAGGGTCAATAATCTCCCAAGAGAAACCAGCTTTCAGTGCATTTAGTAGTTTTGGTCCAATTAGATATACCAAATAACCTTAGCTTAATATGCCTTCGATAATCCATGCCCCGAATGTCATAAATGTTAGTCCATGCTAAATAAAAGCTTTCAGAGGCAATAAAATCCAAAGCATATTACCCTTTTAGGATGCTTAATTAATATGGAAGCTATGGCTTTCGGAAATTATCAACCATAGCTACTTCGGGGAATTAACCATCTTTATGGCTAGTAGGGCTCATCCAGGGCAAATCTGTATTTTGATAACTTGTTTAATTTGACCGAAACTTTCTCTTGGCATCTAAGGAAATGATAGAGTTTCGACCACTTATAATTATCATAGTAATTCACTGATATTATAGTGATTGTTTCTCTAAAGGTACCTTAACCTTCAGTTGCATTGCTACGGTGATTCATGGTGCACCGATAATCCTGCTCATTACCTAGCAAGAATTGTTTTGCACAGATTTGGTTTAGGTGCTATTAAGGATAGAAAACTTCTAATTAAGTCCTTGCATTCGTTATTTGCATTAGTTCATGCATATAAAAAAAGAATCAAAAACTCAAAAGAAAACAAAAAACTGTTTTCCTTTGAACATATATGTAACGACCCGCATTTTTGGCCGTCAAATATTTAATTTAATTTATTTAATTTAAATATTATATTTGGAATATTAATGGAATTTAATATTGAATTCGTTATTACAAACGAAGTTCGAACGTTATATATTTATATAATTATAAATCGAGCTCGAAAATGGCGTGCAGTTCGTAAATTGAAGTTTTGAACTTCAACTGAGAGTACAGGGTTCAATATAAATCGGATTTCTGTGAAACAAGACACGTTGGAACCGTATTGACGATAATTTTCATATGAAAGAGAAAAATCCAGATTTCGTGTTATAGATTGCGAGTTATGGCTAAATCAAATTTTGAAATAGTCGCTATGGAAATTCGTTATTTAATTATAGGCCTTTAAAATAGCCATTTTGCAAACGAGCTCAGTTTTCGACGAAATCAGTTTTGTTTGGACCGTATCGCTAAATTATTGTACGGTGGTAAATTGCGTGGAAAACCGATGTCGTATGTGACCACGGTAGCTATAAATGCTCGTTCAATTTCTATAGCGTGTATTTAAATAAATAAAAAGATATTTGAATGTAACTGGAGCAGATGATCGAATTAAGCCACGAAACCAGTTCCGTTGAGTTCGTATCGTCGATTAGAGTCAGAATATGTATATAGTTTGTTATTTTTAGAGATGGGAAAATTTGGCGTTAAAAAGGGTAGGGCGGTTCAGGGTAAAAACAGCCTACCGGGGCAACAGTCTCAGAATGCGACGAAATTAGTGCCGTTGGGTTCGTATCGAAAAGTTATTGTCAATGTTCGCAGTTTCAAGTGGATTTGATTTATCTGGTGACCGTGGAAAAATTAAACGTGTGTTCATTTCTGGTTTCATAAAGGAAATTTTTTCATACGACCTCGGATTTCGATGAAACTTGTCCCATTGTATCCGGAATATCTTTTTACATCAAGAATAGCCTTTTTATCAGAAAACAAAAGTCGTTTGTAGTGGTTTTATCGCATTACTTTAGGGTAAAGTTTCGTTAAATTAAAATAATAATTATATATCAGAAACAAACTAAAAATGTGAATAGAAAGAACAAATCACGTACAAACCAATATATGCAAAGTCGTATCAGCTACCCTATTTCTACATATCGTACTCCTTTGTTCAGCTCTACCGCACATGCCTAGGCATAAAACTTTGCACCAAACCCATACAACATTGCATCATCACAGCTATATGAAAGGAAAACCCGAACCTGTCAATAGGAACACACAGCAGATGACTACCCTGCTTCTCCTTTCATTTCCGAATGCACATGCTATTTTTCTGATTATGTCCTGTACTTAATCTCACCAAACAAGACACCTTCTTTTTTTTATTCAAATCACATAGCGTAGAGCCTACCATTAGGCATGCACCATATTGAAAAGAAATATCGAAATACAGCTCACTGTTCTGTGTTTTCAAATCGCGACAGCCTATCCCCCTCAGTGAATTTCACAGGCTATGCTTCCAATCTTGTGTTTTCACGTCACTGAATCATCCTAACCTATGCCAGCGCCTGCAGTGATTGAGACTTTGCTTCTATCGTCTTGTTCAGCCTCTATATATACTTGCGCCATCTTCTTTTTTTGCCAGTACACCAAGCGAGCCCATGAACTAAATAAACCCAACACCCTTTGTTAATATATATAACGCCAATGACTTAACTAAATCATCCAACTC
The DNA here is from genome assembly GCA_030737875.1 of Allium sativum. Lineage (NCBI taxonomy): Eukaryota > Viridiplantae > Streptophyta > Magnoliopsida > Asparagales > Amaryllidaceae > Allium > Allium sativum. The sequence goes on from CM060910.1 coordinate 56,976,952, forward strand.
CGAATTTAAAACTCAGTGACCGCATTGGGACTGTGTGGTGACGAGGCGTTGGGGAGTTCCATGCGAGCGGTGTCTATTGTGAACATGGGATATATTTCTTTAGAGAAAAAGAAAAAGAGAAAGATAGCGAGAGTCTTTTGTTCTGAAGCTGGTGATAGCAACGGTGACGGGGTAGTGTTGAAGATATGGAGGGGAGGAGTGGTATTGTTATAAGAAGAGAGAAGTGCAGATAGAAGATGAGAACGTTGAACGAGCTAAAGGCATTGGGGAAAGCTAAGAAGGAAAGGGTCTGTCGGGGTAAGAGGATAGGCGGACGAACCAAGTAGTAATAAAGAAGAGAGTGCCAGTGTAAAGGTGAGTGGAGGAGCGGTTTAGAAGAGAGGATGGAACAGAGCTCGGTTTCGAAATTTCACAGCAGAATGGAAAAACAAGCGATGTCGGGACTGTATGAATGAGATCTACATTCTGGAACAGAAATGGACGCAGTAGAATGCAGCTGGAGATCCCAATTAAATTAAACGCGAGTTTAATTTAATCAAATCAGTTGTTATTATAACAACGCAACTCAAGGTGAGTTAAACTCACTCAGTTACCCTTTTTATATTTTATATAAATTGGGTGTTTTTATTTTGTGTGCTCTGCTTGCCAATGGTTGACTGCTTTGCTAGTTATCTACTTAACTGTTGATTTAACCGATGAAATTAAACTGTGTTTAATTTCAGTGAATTCACCAAATCGTTATGTTAACGATTGATTCCAATAAAGGTAACTCACCTTGGTTGGTCACGTTTATTTATAAACGTGTTTAAATGATTGAATTGTTTGAATTGTGTGTGGTTGATGTTAAATGGCCGTTATTTATTGTTATCAGTTAAACAAAACTGAATAGTCTGATTTGAGATAACCGTTGTGATTACAAGGAAGAACAGGTTGGAGGGATCCAACCGGATTCCTCAAATGTATTATTTATTTTCATATTATCATATATGAACTGATCTGTTTGTGTGATTGATTTGATGGTTGATTATTGAATGCTCAACATCTGTTAGTTTAAACCAATGGGCGATATTGGTTAAGTGTTTGGCAGAGTATGGCCTTTAAAACCAATCGAGTTATAGATATTGATTCACCGTCAGGTGAATCGATAGAGTTGAGGTTATAAAATTTATTTTATAACCAGAGTTAGATTTGAATTATATAAAAGTCATTTAAGAGAAATAAGAAATGTTTTATTTGTTTAAGACTTTGATTTGTTATGAATTTATTTTGCAAAGCAAATGCTGATGTTAATCAGATTTACCAGTGGAATAGTAAGAAATGAATTAAATGGTTAAACCTTGAAGATTTGTTTTGTAAAGAAAACAAATAATTAGAATCTATTTAAATTAATTATATTTTTAATTAATTTAAAGCGAGGATTGTTGAAATCGATTAATGAGATAATCAAGTTTTTGAGTTAATTAAATGGACCGTTTGGAATTAGAATTGTTTATCAAGTTAATGTGTTTTGACTAAAATAGTTAAAAGAATATTGTTTGAATTTAAATAAGGATTTAAAGGGATTTAATATTTAATTTAGTTAATAAAGGGATTTACTACTAAAGTAGTTAATGTTTAAAATAAGTTATTATTTTAATAAATGATGAATTTAGGAATATATTTTTAAATGAGAATTCATTTAAAAAGGTGACCGCATGTGAGATGCAAGCCAATTGAAGGGGGAAAGGGAATAAACGTACTCAATTATTTGAATTAAGTCGAAGGAGATTACGATAAAAAGGGTTTATTATAAACCAGAAGTTTTAAGTAAGTTTCAAAGTGTTAAGACGTTAATTTTACATTAACGTTATTTGAAAACGAGATCTAGTAAAAAGAAGAATTTTAAATGAGATTTCAAAATGGGAAATTGAATATATTTATTCGAGATAGAATTAGCCAAACGTAATTATTCAGCTGAGTTGCCATTTCGTACGACTGCTAGCGTAATTCGCAGGGCTGCAGATAGCCTACGGCGGTCGGATGTTTCCTGAGGGAATCAGGCGTAACCATTGTGATAGCTGTGATCTAGAGTCACGCGGATGGAGTTAAGACGAATGTTAATAAATCGAATTTAGAGTTATTCAAATATCGTATTTTTGAACATTAAAAGAATTAGAAGTTTCAATTTAACAAAAAGGAAATTAGTTTGTCAAAGGCCAGGTGATGCTGAATACTTAACCAGTGAACTCATTGGAGTGTCATGATTGAAACACTGTATTTGATAGTTAAAACACCGACTATCAAATCTGACCAATACGAGTGTTGGTACGGAAAGTCCGGGATCGAATTTATATTCGAAAACCATTCCGACCAACAAATACGTGAAGATCTCAGAAGATGATCGAGATGGTGCTGTGAAGACCGTGGGTTTCCATGAGCGGAAGGACCACTAATATTCTCTGCCTGGCAAGCCGAGATAAGCTGTGATTCTGTCGTGGTTGGAATCTACGGGTTGCAAGGACTTCTCGCTATTGATCCATGGGGTGATTCCTATATTGGATGCAGTAGGAGAGTACCTTCGGTTCATCCTGTTCCTGGATGACGTATATGGACGAATGTCTGACAGAGTATTTCCAAAGGATCACGTACGTTGATTTCTTCAAACGTACGATAGTTGTTGGCGGAGAATTGCCATTCTCTAGCTTTCGGCTAGAGTATTTTTGTGGACGTCAATTAGTGATATCTGACGATGTGGCATTCAAAGTAATGGCGACCAGATATCAAGGGTTAATTCTGGCCTCAAGCCTCATCAACCGGGAAATGACAAAAATCGGGCAGGCAGCATGGCTATGTGGGTCGCTCCCATTAGGGTGTAGAATCACCTATCTAGAGGAAATCCTATTTGCTTCTTAAATCTATGTTTCGATGCTGTCCCTTGTCGGGAGGCGGTTGCTGATCCCAACCGTCGGTGATATACATTCGATACACTCAAGCGAAATGAGTGGTCGGTCATGTGAGGGCCGGGTTGCAAGAAGTTCTTGTTGAACCCAGTGTATTCGTCTCTAGAGATACACTATCGGAAGGTGGACCCATACCTTGTCAAGTTGGAATCCAAACTCCAATAAGCGCCTGCGGGTTTTGATTGTATACTATATATGTGAAGCGTGAGATGCAAGCGTTCCACTAGATTGCTATTTACTTGTATTTAGACATTATTATAATATCAGACAAGATATTGGTTTCAAAAATGTATTGGGTTATCGTAAGGTAAAAACCGTCCGTGTTTATGTGTGGATTTGGTCTTACGATTATCCTTTTCTTTTGAAAAGGTTTTGAACTTTAAAATCATGATTGGATGGTTCACCCTTATTACTGTGCGAGTTTATCTCACTCTGGTTCACCAGACTGACCCGGTGTTTTGTAAATGCTCGGGTTAGGCCGGGTTATACAGGTTCAGGTTACCGACTACTATGAAGAGACGAGCTGGAAGAGTCCAGACGTATGATATTACTAGTATTCCGCTGTGTGTTGTATGAGGACAGATTATCACTGTCCGGATGTTGATGTACTCTGATATTGTAAGTATTTTCAAAGTTCTCAATAAAGATTTACTTCTGTATTATATTTTGTTCCGCTGCGATGTGAGACTCTGGGTTGTGTTGTTTCTTCTTCTTCTATTCTAATATTTCTTTCTTTCTTATCTCACCCTCTAACTTCTTTCTATTAATGATCTGGAATGTTCGATGTCTGAATGGTCAACACGGTAGTTTGATGTTAATTTTCGGAGTCGAAAATCCCGGTTCGTTACAATATATTTCTTTGTTTTCTTTTTCATTAAAAAAATGAAAAAAAGAAAATAAATTAAAAAAATCCTTTTCCTTTAAACACTTATTCTTTTCTCTTAAAGAAAGAAAAAACTTTTCTTTTTAATATTTACTTTTTTTTTTAAAAAAAAGAGTGCTTGTTTTCAAATAATTAATCCACTTCAAATTTTGTCTCTCAACCTTGTTTTTCAATTATTCATTTCTTAACCTTATCTCATATGCATGTGCATCTAAACTCATGACACTTTGAAAAAACGTTTAATACGAATAAACAATCTATCTCAAATGGTTACGAAAACCCTCATCGAATTTCATGGATTGTATTATTCTTGATTCAGTTTTCGTCCCTTCTTACATTACTTTCCCTGCTCTAATAGGAAATCATTTTGAAATTCACATAAGTCACATTAGAAAACTTCAAAAATTTGGCAGTTTTGAAGCCGACGATCGCTATGTCTTTTATCAAAATTTGAACAAGTATATGCAACCACTAAACTCCGACAATTATGTAATAATGGAATCAAATTTAGGTTAATTCCTTATGCATGTACTAATTACGCAGAAAAGCGAATCTATAAATTGAGTTCAAATTCGATTACAACTTGGGATAAATTTGTAAAAGTTTTCTTAATTAAATTTTACCCTCTTTAAAAAACAACCTAAATTTGAAATGAAATCATAGATTTTCATTAATTCAAGGGTGAATCTTTTGAAAAATATTTTGAAAGATTTAAGGAACTTATAATCAAATGTTCACATCACAATTTTGAAAAATGAATTCTTTGTCAAATTACTTACGGTGTTCTTGAAAACAGTTCACGAACTATGATTAAATCGATGTGCTAAGGAAACTTCCTAGTACAAGCAATTTATCGAAAATTTAGCTGACAATTCGATTTAGTGGAAACGATCTAACAAGAAATCGATATATTCACGATCGAGCACCCTTTCTATAAGATCATCTCTCACTTTAAAAGTTAAAATTGATGCCATGATAAACAAATTGAATTATTTTTTTACCTAATCAAATGAGCCAAGCTTCTCAACCTCTGTGCTATAAGTGCAATTATCTTAATCACATCACCGATCAGTGCCCGCTCTCGCTGGAATAAATAAAAGCTTTAAACAACGTTAGGAGTGACCCTTTCTCTCCAACATACGATCCCGGTTAGAAATCATCATATTTTCATCTATATCCGAAACAATGCAAGTACGAATTTTGTTAGACTCGTTTTTTAAGATTTTTTTGAACAATCCTTCGAATTCTACTCTTCAGCCGAACCAAATCAAACAAAATTTTGTACCGCTTTTTTGAAACCAAGCGTAACAATTTTTCATTCCCTAAGATGATAAGCATGTGACATTTCTTGAATTTTTTTGGAAATATTGGCAAAATCAACCAACCAAAATCTTCAGTCGAATAATTCTTTACAAAACTTGTTAATCTCGTACATGCAAAAACACGAATCAATCAATTGCGAAACTCAAAATGCAAATGGGTCAATTAGCCACCTTTATGGGTGAATTGGAAAGAGACACATTCTCGAGTCATCCAATTCCAAACCCCAGAAATCAACTTTCTTGCTCGAACCAAGCTCACGTTGTTCAGGATAACAACACTAGTCAAATTAATGTCGTCACCATTTTGCGGTCTAGGAAGCAAATCGATAACCATTCTAATAACATACATAAGACTTCTTCCAAGACTTTAATTCCTCTCAACACATCAAATATCACAAATGAATCTAATCAAAATATTGAGTCAAACGACGAGTTCAATCTGAAACTCATCCTTAATCAACTCAAGTACGTTGAAAGATTGAGTTGTGAGCTCCATTTCCCCACAGACTTCATGCTAATAAGCACTCGAAATAATTGGAGAAGGTTCATGGAATTTTTGAATAAGTGGAAGTCAACATTACTCTCTTAGATGTCATTTAACAAGTCCCGACTTAAGCTATTTTTTTGAAAGAAGGGTGCATATGAAGACGATACACTTAAGTACCTAAAAAGTCTTCTTAGCGGCAAGTCTATGTAAAGTCTTATCTTAATAAATTCTCTCTAAATAAATAAATCTAGGTTTTCCTATAATCTTGTGTACGAAAGTAGACACAACGGTTAATAAATGCTTGGTAAACTTAGGTGTGAGTGTAAACCTGATTCCTTACTATGTGTATCAACAATTAGGTCTAGATAAGATCAAACTGACAAACATCATACTTTAATTTTGTGGATCGTTTCGGTAAAGAAACAAGTGGAGAGATAGAGAGCATCCTCATTATAATAAGGCAATTCAATTTTCCTGTCGATTTCATCATCCATGACACACAAACTGTAAATAATCATATGAATCAAATTAGTTTGATTCTAGGATGACCCTTCTTGGCCACTAGAAACCCTTAATCAATTGCCAAAATGGTTCGATGAATATTTCATTTAGTAACCTATCTTTGGATCTCAACATCTTTAATGTAGAAAACCAACCAATTGAACCAATTGAACAACCATTAGAAGTTTGCACTCTCCACTAAAACTTCAAAAATGAAATGACTGAAATTAATAATGAACGCAAGGACAAGTGTGAACAACCTCATAGGTCTGAGCTCGGATCTTTGCAGATTTCTTTGATTGACCAACCTCATAGGTTTGAGCTCGGATCTCTTCCTTCTTATCTCAAGCATGCATACTTAAGAAATGACAAAAAATTTATTGGAAAAATTCTTACCAAAAATTCTCTTGACCAATCAGTGTCCCTTCTTTCTACATTATCAAAAAAAAAGATGCAACTCTATGGTCCATCTTTGACATTTATGGAATTAGCCTTATATTTGTTCAACCTTGTATTCACAAATTCAATTGGGTTGTTAAGAACTTTCATTTTTATAAATATGCATTTACTCCCCACGTTAACACTCCTTATACCATGTATTGACTATGGGAACACAATCAAAACCAAGTGTGGAAGGGAGTTTCACATTTACCTTGATTTTACATGGTTTTATGTTTTGCAATTTATTTTATTTACGACAAAATTTTTTATCTTAAAAAGCCCAAAAAATTTGTAATACCCCAAATTTTAATAAATAATAATTAAATAGAAAAGGGTAATATAATAAATACTAATCAGAATAAACTTCATGATTAGACAACGGGACTAGCACCATAGGGTCCGTTGTAATTTTATGATTAAAATGGATACTGGGTTTGCTGAAATCAGTTGAAATAAATTAGTTATGAATTGAAGAAGTTAACCAGAAAATCAGAAATATATATATATATATATATATATATATATATGCAAACGGTTCAAGTGAGTCTTTTGGGTCGACCTTGTGTCAATCCAGACCATGCTTGGGTCGACCCTGTGTCGATCCATGGGGCGGTTGGGTCGACCCGAGGCACCTTGAGTGCGTGCCTTGCCTGGTACGTATAGGAAGCAACGCTTTATTTGTTCTAAATGTTATTTTAGTTGATGTGGCCTTGTTTTATTGATTTATTTTTAACCAGGCCGATGTGACGCTTTCTAATTGGCCAATACATGGCTGGTCTAGATCTAATCCTAAAATTGGATGGTTGAGGGCATCCAATAAACCCTATAAATAGACTAGTAGAGCCTCTCTCATTTCTACACATCCTTTCTTTCTCTCTTCTTCTTCCCCAGACATATCCTCCAAATTAGGAAGAGTCAAATAATTAAATTTTACGGGGATAAAGAAGTTCTTAAATTTTAAATATTTATTTTTATAAATGCTTATGGAGGCGGAGGTTACGCTAGAGTAAAAATAGGCCACGAGGGAAGCTCTTTTCGCCAGATCTGTGAGTTTTATATGATTTCTAGACTAGTAATTTGTGTAGGAAAAGTTAGAAGTTAAATAGCTTAATTTGTAAGTTTAATGTTATAGTTAATTACAATATTTTTATGTTTAGTTTTTCTATAAAGTTACTGTAACTTGTTTACTGTCTATACCTATTTATTTCTAGTTACTTACTACTTACAAGTAATTCTCCTTCCTTTTATCCTCTTCTCTGTTGTTTTTTATTTACAATCAGCCTATGCCTATTTTACCTGTTTTGTATATTTTGAGCCTAGGCCTTGCGAGTAGCCTAGACCATTACCCTTTTTGCGCTGAGCCTTGGCCAAAAGAGAGCCTAATTCTTCATCATTAAATTTGCGTTACAACTGGAATAAAAATGATTAAAAAGAAATAATTAGATATGTTAGAACTGATTAAATACTATAATTAGAATTGGACTATAAATTAGGGATAAAACTTAACATGCAATTGGAGAACTTGCAAACATACAAAATGGAATAGGACTAACTTAGTACAATGCTAAGTAACATAGGGTTAGGATGTACAAAAAGATAAACATTATTAGGAATGTTTAATACAACCTAGAATTATAACATGAGGTTATATTAGGCTTATTAATAAACTTAAATTATGATAAATTTGAAGTTGAAGTTAATAACCTAAGATAGGGTAGTCCTTTCCGGCAGCGTGAGGCTGATTGGTCAAAATAAATGGCTCGTAGGGCTAATTGGGGAAAATAAGAGGCCTAATAAAATAATGAAATTGTAATGGGAGTCCATTCCAGCAGTGTACGGAGGATTAGAGGAAATAAGTGGTTGTAGGTCTGTTCTGGCAGCGGGCGGCTAATCGGGGAAAATAAGAGGCATAATAAAATGATAAGATTGTAGATTAGGTCCATTCCGACACCGCGTGGCTGACTGGGGAAACTAAGTGGTCTAATAAAAAATAAATAGGGGCCAAGTCTAGGGGTGACTTGTGTCAATTGCATTTTTGGATGGGGACCCGTACCAGGCAGTATCCTTATTATCATATATGGAAGGTCTCACACCAGGTAGAAGCGAGGGAACACTTTACTGTGTTGGATAGTTACAGGTCCAAATGCGGTGGGTATAGGTGCGTTCCGATGGGATGATGAGCATTCATGGTGCCGATTGGGGAAAATAAGTCGTTGCAACGCTTGTGATTAACGACTATGTCCTTTTAGTTGATGAGTTCAGAATTAATAACCCTGAATTCCATAGCAGGCATTTGTTATCACATTGTGGTTTTAGAAGTCGATCGACGGGTATAAATTACTGCCTTTATACCTTTATGTTGTGTGTCCTTAAAATTGTTCATCTAGCTAATGCTTCCTTACTTTATTCTCACGCTAGAAAGTACTAGAAATCATCAGACGTATGTATGACCAAGTTTGTTTTCTCCTTCTCTCTTCCCTTTCCCCCCAAGTTCATAGGGTGGAGGGTCTTAGAAGTGATTCTTGACTTTTCTATTCGACTTGGATTCAAACTCATTCCATAATCATATATTGGTTCATTTCTCATTTTCTGGTTATTATATTAACATTCGAGAGGGATGGTTTTACTTATGTACTATGATATTATGGTTTTCCACGAGGCAACATATTTGGTTTTATGTTGATAAGTATTTGGTTTTTATGAAAAGTAATAAGCACTATGATTTGGCTTGCTTTATTAAATTATATTTTAAAATTTTATGCTATTTTTTATTTCTATCTTATGAATTTTCGTCTTTGTGTTGTTACTTTATATCTAAGTTCTTCATAAACCTTAACGCATCCTCATATGGGAGACTATAAGGGAAGTGGGGTATGTCATTTGATTTCAGAGCCTAAGGTTACAAGGTCAGAGAAAGGTTTTTGAAAAAGTGTTTTCAAAGGAAAGGTATTTCCAAGTAAAACTTGTTTTTGAAAAATATCCCTCATGTCAACTACAATATTCCCTGGATCCCTTTTTGAATCCTTGTCTCTTTTCTTTTTTCAGCTTGTATGGGGCTACCAACTTTCCAGAGGGTATTCCCATCCCAACATGGTTCTGTAGATATATTGAAGCTATGACGCTTACCAAAGGGAATGGAAATGCCCAACCTCTAGTTGTAGCCATGGTAGTTCCACCAAATCCAGCGGCTAATTTCTCTAAGCTTTATAAGGATATTTTTTTTGCTATAAGTGCCAAGCTATTTTTTGAATCGTACAGTTTTGTTGATGCTCGTAGTTATCTTAGAGGGATCGATCATGTATTTGGATTATTAGAGCTTGACAATGGGAGGAGGATTCAGTTGGCCACCTGACAACTGAGAGGAGAGACTTCATACTGGTGGGAACTTGCTAAGGCAGAGCAGGCCATAAGGGCATGGAATGAGTTCAAGGATAAGTTTGAGAAGTAGTTCTTATCGTAAGCTGAAGAAGGAACGCAGTTGGAGAGATTTTTGAGTCTAAGATAAAGTGATATATCGGGTAAGGAGTATGTGAACAGCTTCAATGAGCTAACAAGATTTGGCATGTATCTGGTTAGTACTGCGCATAAGAAGGCTTTGAGGTTTGTGAGTGGGATGAACCTACCCCTCCAAGGACTAACATTGACACATAGTCCGATGGGTGCGACTTTTGATACTTTAGTGGACATGACTCCTGTGGACAGTGATGGGAAGGAGAGTACACAGGAGGCTAGGACTGAGGTGGCTAAGACAGGTTTTGGGAAGAAAAAGTGGTGTCCCATGAATGGTGGTAAGGAAAAGGGAGAGAAACTAGATAAAGCACAGATTAAGAAGGAATTGAAATGTCATGGATGTGGTATGATGGGGCACTTTATCTGAGATTGCAAGAAGACAATTAAAAAGGGTGCTTGCTTTAAGTGCGTACAGATGGGACATTATAGCAGACAGTGTCCTCAGAGGTAGGGACGGGGAGCAGGTTCACCTGGAGCATAGGTTCATGCGCTTAAGGCGACTCATACTAGTGGTAGCAGTTAAGACAGAGGCAGGAACGTCATTGTAGAAGGTTTAATTTCTCTTTTCGACTTTCCAATTAGGACCTTGTTCAATTCCGGTGCTTCTCATTCTTTCATATTTACTTCTGTTGTTGATAGTCTACACCTAGATACATCTATAGTTTCTGATCCATTAGTTGTCTCAAACCCTATGGGAGGTACAAGTCACCTATCTATAATGTATAGGGGTTTGAGGATTTCCATTCTTGGCATCGAGTTTGAATGTGATGCATATGTACCAGGTTTCATGGGTTACGGGCTTATTCTAGGGATGGATTGGCTGTTAATATATGATGCCATTTTGGAATGCGAGAGGGGAGTTGTTAGGCTTTTGATGTGCCATGGTAGGAATTTCGGGATTTCTTATGACACGTGGGAGTTAGTCATGCTCAGTTTCTTGGATTCTCTGGATGCTTATGTTGACGATCTTAGTTTAGTGCCTGTAGTTAGAGAATTTTCGGACGTGTTTGAGGAGGTGAGAGGGCTGTCTCCGAGGCGTGAGATTGACTTTCAGATATACTTGGTAGAAAATGCTAAGCATGCTGCATTGCCAGTGTTCCACATGGCTCCGAGGGCGAGGAGGGAGCTTAGTAAGCAAGTGGGTGAGTTATTCGAGAAAGGGTTTATTAGATGGAGCATTTCTAAGTGGGGAGCACCAATCGTCTTCGCGATTAAGGAAGGCGGCTCTTTTCGTTTATGTGTGGATTACAGAGAATTGAACAAGCTTAAAAAGAAGAATATACACCCACTCCTTTGGATAGATGATTTGTTTGATCAATTGGTAGGCCCTTCAGCTTTCTCACAGTTGGGTTTAGCTACAGTTTTTCATCAGCTTAGGGTGGCCTATGATAGCATAGATAAACCTGCATTTAGGACTTTAGATGGGTTCTTTGAGTGGTTGGTTATGCCTTTTGGGCTAACCAATGCACCGAAGTATTTTTTGGATTTGATGATATGGGTATTTAGAGAGTCCCTAAACAAGTTCGTGGTAGTGTTTGATGATGATATCTTGGAGTTCTCGAGGAGTGAGGACGAGCATGCCTTGCACTTGAGAGAGGTCCTTTGTACTCTCTGTGTACATCAGTTGAAGGCGAAGTTTTCTAATTGCCAATTTTGGTGGAAGGAGGTAAGGTTCTTGGGGTATGTTGTCTCTAGTCATGGTATAACGATGGATCCCTCTAAGGTTGTTACATTACAGAATTGGAAAACCACCCAAGAGTGCGACCCATGTGAGGAGTTATCTAGGTTTGGCAGGTTACTATCGGAAGTTCATTAAGGATTTTGCATGGATCTTAGCTCCACTTATCTGCCTTACAAAGAAAAACCTAGTATTTTCTAGGGATGTCGATTGCGAGGATGCATTTTTGAGATTGAAGAAGGCTCTCACATCAGCTCTAGTATTGACTCTTCATAATGGTACAAAGATGTTCACTGTATATACGGGTGCTAGCCACACAGGTTTAGGTGCAGTGCTTGTGCATGAGGGTAGGGTTGTTTATTGCGGGAGTAAGCAGTTAAGGGTACATGGAGGAATTATCCCACCCATGATTTGGAGCTCGTGGAAATAGTGTTTGCGCTTAAGTCTTAGGGACATTATGTATTAGGTGAGAGGTTTGATCTATACAAAGACCATATAAGTCTCTAAAGCACTTGTTCCAGCAAAAAACCTTAATTTGCGACAGCAACGCTAGATGGAGTTTCTTGCATCATATAACTTTGAGACAACATAAAATCCATAGAAGGAGAATGTAGTAGCAGATACATTGAGCAGACAGACGATGCTTTTGGGTCCATTGATCGTAGCATGGCAGAATTTGGAGTTTATATCATCGTTCGATTTTAGACCGTCTACGAATTATGCATCAGGATTGTTAGCATCTTTGGAGGTGTGACCTACTCTTTTAGAGCACACTGCATCCAGTCAGCGCGAGGATCATCAGTTATCATATATCATGGACCAACTCGATAGAGGAGATACCTCTAGTCACCTTGCTAGGTGTTCTGTGGATAAGAGAGGATGACTGCATCGTGATGGGAGATTATGTGTTCCTTGAGTTAATGATTTGTTGAGATCGGTTTTAGAGGAGGCTCATCATTCTTGGACGACCATCCATCCAGGAGGTGGTAAGATGTATAGAGACATGAGGATGGTATTTCATAGGATAGGGATAAAGAAGGAGGTAGCAGAGTATGTGGCTAAATGTGTAGCTTGTTAGAGAGTGAAGGCTGAACAAAGAAAGCCTAGTGGATTGCTTCAGCCTCTAATGTTCCACAGTGGAAATAGGAGAGTGTCTCGATGGACTTTATAGACGGGTCTCCCAGATTGAGGAAGGGAAATACCAATATTTGGGTTATACTCGATAGATTGACTAAGAGCACTCACATTATCCCGGTTAAGAGTAAGTGAATGACATCTTGGTTGGCATCAATGTATCGTAGAGAGATCGTCCGACTTCGTGGAGTTCCCTATAGTATTGTTAGTGGTAAAGGCCCCCATCTTTACCAACGAGTTTTGGATGAGCAACATGAGGCATTGGGGATACAACTACGACTTAGCACTGTCTATCACCCTCAGATAGACGAAACGATATAAGGGTTAATAGGATTCTTAAGGATTTATTGCGGTTGTGTATCTTGGAATTCAGAGGGACTTGGAGGAGCATCTTTTGGTGTAAAAGTTCGCGTATGATAACAAATACCAGATGAGTATAGGTATAGATCCCTTCGAGGCATTGTGTAGGCAGCCCTGCATATCACCTACTTGTTGGTGGTGTCCTCGAACAGACTTCTACTTGGACCTAAGATGATTAGGGAGATCTTAGAGAAGATAAATTTGATTTGGAGGCAGATGCAGGCAGCTCAGGACATGCAAAAGTCGTATGCATATCAACTGAGGACAAACTTAGAGTTTAAGGTAGGAGACTTGGTTTTCATTAAGGTGTCACCCTTGAGGAGTGTTGTTCGGTTCGACTCAGTGGGAAAGTTGGTGCCGAGGTTCGTAGAGCCATTACCTATAGTAGAGATGATACGTCAGATGGCCTACAAAGCTAGGATACCAAAGAGATTGACAAGAGTTCATGATGTATTCCATGTTTTGTACTTGCGAAAGTGCTTACATGATTCCACATTAGTAGTAGAGTCGAGTACTATAGAGGAGATCGAGGTAGAGAGGGAGGCATCAGTCAGGCGAGTTGCTACACGGATACTAGGATATGAGGTGAAGAAGTTGCGGAATATAGAGATCAAGCTTGTTAGTCTTCAGTGGAGGGAGGACAACGATGACGTGACTTAGGAAGCAGAGGATACATATTTGCATATGGATGTGTGTGCATTTTTAATTTATTTTAAATATTGATGAAAATGGTTGAATCATCACTTAGATGTTGCATTTTGGTGAACGGGTGTTGCATGCATATAGAATTACATGTATTATTATGATTACTTTGCATATATATTAGACACATGACACAGACTTGAAATTGCATTAAGGAAGTTAATTGAATCAGTGGACCACCTGATTTTTGTATTAGCTTAGGGACATATACACTACACAATCTGCATATGTTCATGAAAAACATTAGAAAATCTAAGGACAATGGAAGCTAGCGGTTGATGGTTAAGTAGATAGGTGTAGATTATGGTTGATGACATGTATATCATTCTTCTAACCTTGAAGATTTTAGGGACGAAATCCTCTAAGGGGAGAATGTAACACCCCAAATTTTAATAAACAATAATTAAATAGAAAAGGGTAATAAACTGAATATTAATAAGAATAAACTCAAGATTTGACAACGGGTTTAGCACCGTTGGGTCCATTGTAAATTTCTGATTAAAGTGGACACATGGTTTGCTGAAATCAGAGTTGAAATGAATTAGTTATGAAATAAAGAAGGTAACAGGAAAATCAGAAATATATATAAGCAAACGGGTCAAGTGGGTCATTTGGGTCGACCTTATGTCGACCCAGACCATGCTTGGGTCGACCCTGTGTCAACCCGAGGGGCGGTTGGGTCGACCCAAAGCAGCTGGGGTGCGTGCCTTGCATGGCACGAAAAGGCAACGACTTTTTATTTGTTAAGAACGTTGTTTTAGTTGATGTGGCTTTGTTTTATTGGTTTAGTTTGAACCAAAGGCTAATGCGGCACTTTCTGATTGGCCTAATGACATGGTTGGTCCAGATCTAAATTGGACAGCTAAGGCATCCAGTAAAGCATGTAAATAGACTAGCAGAGCCTATCTCATTTCTACACATGCATCCATTTTTCTCTCTCTTCTTCTTCCTCAGGCCTATCCTAAAAATTAGGAAGGGCCAAGTAATTATATTTTTATGGGAATAAAGAAATTCTTAAACTCTAAATATTTATTTTTATAAATACTTCTAGAGGCAGAGATTTTGCTAGATTAAAGAAAGGCCATAGTGGAAGCTATTTTCGCAGATTTATGAATTTTATGTGATTTCTAGACTAGAACTTATGTAGGAAAAATTAGATAGTTAAATAGTTTAGTTTTTGCAAGTTTAATGTTTACAGTTAATTACAATATTTTTTTGTTTAATTTTTCTATAAAATTACTGTAATTTATTTACTGTGTTACTTTCTAGTTACTAACTGCTCATAAGTAATTCTCCTTTCTCTTATCTCCATCTATGTTGTGGTTTTACTTATAGTCAGGCTATGCCTATTTTACTTATTTTGTTTATTTTTGAGTCTAGGCCTTTCGAGTAGCCTAGACCATTTCCATATTTGCGCTGAGCTTAGTCCGAAAGAGATACTAGGCCTTTATCATTAAATTTGCATTAAAATTGGAATAATGTTAAAATAATTAAAAAGGGATGATTGGGCATGTTAGAACTGATTAAATACCATAATTAGAATTGGACTGTAAGTTGGGGATAAAGCTTAAGATGCAATTGGAGAATATGCAAACATACAAAGTGGAATAGGACTAACTTGGTTGGACATTAAGGTACATGGGGTTGGGTTGTACAAAAAGATAAAAATTATTAGGAATGTTTTGTACAACCTAGGATCATAACATGAGGCTATATTAAGCTTATTAGCAAACATAAATTACATTAAATTTGAAGATGAAATTAATAAGCTAAGATATGGGAGTCTGTTATGGCAACATGAGGCTGATTGGGGAAAATAAGTTGCTCGTAGGTCCATTTGGTGGCTTGGGGCTGACTGGAAAAATAAGAAGCCTGATAAAATAATGAAACTGTAGTGGGAGTCCCTTCCGGAAGCGTGGGGCTGATTGGGGAAAATAAGTGGCTCGTGGGTCTGTTTCGGCAACGTGGGGCAGATTGGGAAAATAAGACGCATGATTAAATGATAATATTGTAGTTAGGTCCGTTCCGACAGCATGGAGCTGATTAGGTAAACTAATGGTCTAATAAAAAAAGAAATGGGGACCAAATCTTAGGGGTGACATGTGTCAATTGCATATTTGGATGGGGATCCGTATCAGGAAATATCCCTACTATCATCTATGGGAGTTCTCACACAAGGTAGAGGTGAGATCACGCTTTACTGCGCTGGACAGTACGAGGTCCAAACGCAGTAGTTACAGGTGCACTCCAGTGGGATGATTAGCGTGCATCGTGCCGATTTGGGAAAATAAGCCGCTGCAACGCCTGAGATTAGCGGCTATGTCCTTTTAGTTGATGGGTTTGGGATTGATAACCCCGAATTCCATAATTGACAAAAGTTATCACATTATGGTTTTAGGATAGGGATGTAAATTTTGTATGAATGTCTGATGTACGTTCATGTTCGTGGCCGAAATACGTCCATCTGAGTCCGATTTTCATTTAGGACACGAGTTAGGATAACAAAGTTTGTACAAGAAAAAATCATGTCTGCTCCATGTTTGTTCAATTTGTCTGAAATTGTAATACCTCATAAAATATACCTAAAATAAATAAATATTAATAATTAACAGAAATGAGAATTTTAATAATAAAATATAAACAAGCTGAAAATTGAGTTTCGTGGTGAAATTCTGAGTCATTTTCATATATAATATGTTGAAAACAGTGATCATATGAAGAAATCACTGTTCAATGAAATCATATGGTAAACGTGTGTGTGTGTATGTATATATATTTGTGTGTGTGTGTGTGTGTGTGTGTGTGTGTGTGGCTTAATAAATAATATATGTATATATATATAGCTAAGAGTTAAAATAATCTGATGAATTTGATTTTCAAATGAGAAGATAAGGATAAGAGGACAAAAATAATATGCATAAGGAAAG
Source organism: Allium sativum (assembly GCA_030737875.1). Lineage (NCBI taxonomy): Eukaryota > Viridiplantae > Streptophyta > Magnoliopsida > Asparagales > Amaryllidaceae > Allium > Allium sativum. The sequence goes on from CM060910.1 coordinate 56,993,836, forward strand.
AAATAATCTGATTGAATAAATGTTATATATAATTAATATCTCCATCCCCACATAGATTTATTTGGCGATTTAGAGACCAAGAGGTCGACCGTGCCCCTAGAAGGGGTGTCGACCGCTGGTCGACCGCCCTTCTAGAGTGGAGAACGAACGCTTGGTGGCTGAAATGGTTTTTGGGGCCAATTTATATAAAGAACAACTAGGATTAAATCTTAATAATCCTACAGTTCTGGTTTACACAACCACCTATAAATAGACCCCTAGACTCCATGCCTAAGCATTAGCCACTCTCTCTATTTATGCCTCCATCTGCTGCCATTATTTCCAAAGAAACTTAAAAATAGATTTTCTTCTTCTTAAAAACCATATATTCTTCTTTCTCTAATCTTTTCTTATAGAATTTAGATTTGAATAGATCTAGAATCATATGATATATATATATATATATAAGAATTTTATTTGATTGATTCTTATGTATATAGATCTCTAGAGATTGGAGTTCATGTCAAATAGGCACAACAACATCATATCTATGACCTTTCCAATCACTGTGAGTGGAATTAGTATTTTCTTAAGCATATTCTACATTTGTAGATTATCATATAGATTTGTATGTCTAAGAGGATTTGATATAACCACAATATTAAACTGCAAAAAACCCCAAATCCTCTTTTTTTTATATTTTGCAAGAATTGTTAATTTATATTGGATTTGTGGATTTTTTCAGTAGCGGATTGAGAACAACTGGGTGATGTACTTTTATTTTATATATCATTTTTTTGTAAATCTTTGATTGTAATGTAAAAAGTTTTAGATTTGACTGGATTTATTATTTGAATAGGTTTGGGTTCTATTCTAAATAAACGAATCCAAACGTATTCAGATTTGAAGCCAATCAAATATGAACATTTTTATACAACATGAGAAAGGGGTAAATTAGATAAATAAAGGTCTATGTATATATGTGTGTATATATATATGTATATATATGTATATATGAAATTGCACCCTATTCTTGGTTTATTACTAGAATTATTCCAATAAGCCTAGGATGTAAGTTTTGATTGGATGTTGTGTTTTTCCATTACTCCTATCTGTTATTATGCAATTATGCCTTGAATGTAGTGGTCAAATGTGGAAATTAACTTGTATGTCTTAAACTTAGACCAAGTCGACAATTTCACATCGTTAAAAGTTTCTCTCGTTTATACGAAAACTAGTGTTATTTATATATACTAAATATTTTACTTAAATAGTGTTTTAACGAAATTAGTGTAATAATGACATAGTAAATGAGATTATGATAAGATTTGAATTTGAAATATCCCCGTATATTGATTGCTTATGTGTGCGTATAGTATGGCTTATATGTATATTAAACAATGACACACAGACACGAGGTTAGTTGCCAATTGTGATAGATGTCTTCCCGGAGCCGACCGGCAAATCCAACAACCACAAGTGGGTGTGACTAATGTGAGAGGTCTGGGTGCCATGGGCCATTCAAGTTTAGTATACTATGACATGAGGTTAAACCACTTGTGGTAGAAGCCTGCCCGGAACCGCCCAACATATCCAACATCTACTATTATACGATTTAATGTGAGAGGTATAGTGTACATATATAAACCTATTATGTGTGAGAACAGGCATGTTTACTATGCTTTGAGAAGGTCTTAAGTGGTTGACTCTCTTCTTATCTAGTTTGGGTCTTAAGTGGTTAAGACTAGGATCCTCTCTGAAGGCTTATTCCTTGGATAAGTACTAAAGTAACGGGACCAACACTTATTAGATTTGAAGTAATTCTATAGGCCCTCTTTCTCTGAAAGTGGTTAGTCATAGCGGTAACGGAGTAGAGTAGTTCACAAAGGATGTCCACTTCCTCTAGAAGCTTGTAAGGGCTAAACTAGGGACATGATTGGTTTATATATGATATGTAGCCGTAGCATGCTCACCAATTGTCTAAGGGAAGTCTTAAGCGATATATGTGTTCTACCATAATATCAGTTAAGTAGTTACGTTCGAAACACTACTTCTCATATTACTTGTAACAGTATAGACTTAAAAATGTTGACGTATTAGGATGGGATACTAAGGGGCTAGGGTCCACCTCAGGGTTATAAGAAATCAAATGAATTCACCTTTAATAATAAGTTACCGAGGATTCCCACCTCGTTGGGTCTTTACCCTAAATGCACTAATGGAGGTCTTAAACGATTGACTCGGATATCTACCTCAGTAGTTAGATACTTTGTGTTCATGTGAATGTTTGTGTATTGCGTAGACATACCTTGATATATATATATATATATATATATATATATATATATATATATATATATATATATAACCTACTAGATCTTGGGTATGGTCTTCATGTAAATACTATATTTCAGTCACACAGGACTTTGTGTTTTGACATCTCTACTTAACATATCCAATAGGTCAATAGGTAGGGTAGATTCAATGGACGAAGCAATGATGGAGACTGAAGACGAAAATGGAGATATTATGGTATTATTAGTTATCATTGCTGCATTGCTTTAGGAAACTTTTAATGATGAGTTTATTGATGTACCTATGGTATAATTGTACCTTCACAATCTGTGTTTGAATTCTGCGGCTTTTTAATAAAATGGTACATCACATTTTGGTAGTATACTTTCTCTTTCTGCTAAGTGAAATTTTCGTAACGCAATCTCTATATATTATTCTTTGCAAATGTAATTATTTCTAGGAACAAACGACCCGTTTAGAGTGGCTCTAAGTTTCGATGGGTCTTTTCTAGGTTGAAATTTAGGCCCATTCTGGGCGGCTTGTTACATTTGGCATCAGAGCATAGATTACCCAATTATACGGAAATTATACATATAAGAGATGTATTTGTATTTTGAAAAAGGTTTTTAAACTATACCAGTATATATGCATGTCCAGGTGGACCTGCTTTTACTTGTCAAGCCATATTTTATGGCATAGCTATTTAAAAGAAAAGATGTCAATATAATCGGTGAAATGACCACTTACCATATCAACACATTCAGTTATAGCCAATGCACTTGAATTACCTCATGAATTTGTTCAATGTACACGAATAGTCAAATCCAACTTATAACAAACAATAATGTTTTATGTACCAATTTTAGTTTAAACTGATTATCTTGTCAACTACTTTGTTCATGAGCTTATGTCGAGTTAATTTTTCGATGCTTCCTCTCCGTATTTTGATATTATATTAATACCCAGTGTCAATACATTTCTTATATAATTAAACATTTAGATAAATGATAATCATGTGAAGGTGATAACGTTTTTTTTTTTTTACCATATTAGGTTTTATATTGTCCCTGCTATGATTAATGCTTTTAATTTCAAAGGTTTCACCCAATGGCATAATCTATATTGATTATGCTATTTGCATATAATGGAGAGCATTTATAACTTTTTTTTATGTCAAAGCGGGTATATATATATATATATATATATATATATATATATATATATATGTATATGAGGAGCGTTCAGTGATACCCCAAATAGTGAGCACCCCATTTTCCCCCCTCTCTTCATCTCTCATTTATTATAAATTAAGTTAGTGGAGGTAGAGAGAAACAGAATGTGTGGAGGAAATCAGGAGGCATTTTGGGGTGCTGCACTGTTTTGGGTGCCATTGAACACTCGCCTATATATATATATATTTGAAATTATATATATATATATATATATGTATATGTATCTGTGTGTGTGTGTGTGTGTGTGAAATTATCTTTTGAAAGAAGCTCCTTGTCCTTAACATTAGATTAATCATTTCGATGGTGTTTAGTTTTTTTTCCTTCTTTGTGCCACCACTATTCATATTCAAGGCCTTACCCTTCAACGTTGCTTCCTACAAACTAAATTCTCAAAAGAAGGACATGCATGGATGAATGTGACAAAAACTGGAAGTGGTTTAAATTTTGGACTATTGTTGCTGTAACACCCCGAATTTTCTATTAACACTAAAGTTGCTAAAATATTAATAAGTGTGTAAGAGGGGGGATGTATCTAATATGAATATAAAAGTGTGTAAGAGAGGGGATGTATCTAATATGAATATAATAATATTAATAAGTGTGTAAGAGAGGGGATGTATCTAATATGAATATAAAAATATTAATAAGTGTGTAAGAGAGGGGATGTATCTAATATGAATATAAAAGTGTGTAAGAGAGGGGATGTATCTAATATGAATATAATAATATTAATAAGTGTGTAAGAGAGGGGATGTATCTAATATGAATATAAAAACAATAATAAGTGTGTAAAAGGGGGGGATGTATCTAATGTGTACATTGTAGAATATATATATATATATATATATATATATATATATATATATATATATATATTGCTGAGTGTTTGCTGAGTCACTTCTGACTCATTGCTGAGTCAACAAGATAAACCCCATCTTGTCTGAACGGCTGTGGTTATTTCTAGGTTAAATCTAATGGCCTAAATGCATTCTAAAATCTATAAATAAGTGGGTAGACCCTAAACCTAAATCACTTGTAAAATTAGAGAAGCTACCGTCATGCTGCTGCCATGGAGTTCAGCGTAGCCGTCACAAACTAAGAAGAGGAAGCCTAATCATCTACAACTAAATCTACACAAATCAAATCAAAAGATCTCTCTTTCTCTAATTCTTTTCTTTTGTTGGTGAGTATGATGATTCTCACAAGACTATTACAAACTAATTTGACTCAGTTATGAATGGATCACAAGAAAGTGACGTGATTTGTAATTGTAAATTCTATATATTGTGGATCTCTTATTATGTTATTATGTTGTCGTATGATGTAAATTATATATGCTATGTCATGCTATGTTGTAAATTCTCTTATGCTATGTCGTGCTATGTTGAGAATCATGTCAAGCTATGTTATACTATCATACTATGCCATGTTATAAATCATGCTATATTATGTTGTAAAATCATGATGTTGTTGGAACATGCTTAAAGTTATGTTTTTTTTAATTTAAATGGATCTTGTTTATGGGAATTTGCCTATTAGGTTAGGTGTACCCATAAACTTGAAACTATAATTAAATAAAACTTGAATATGGGAATTTGCCTATTGAGTTAGGTGTACCCATATAAAACCATGTTGTTAAAAAATTAGATGATGTTGATTCACACATGTTCATATGTAAGTTTATGAAAATTGATTGAGATTATATTAGGTGAATTTTGAACAAGTTGACACCTTTAGGTCCATGACATGTATAATCTATGCAAGTTGGACATATGCAAGTTTCACCCCTTATTATGATTCATTTGGTCACATATACATGTTGTTATTATGATAATCTCTTTTATGCTATGAGTTAGGCTATTCGAGTCTAACATATATTTTGCGAATAAACGTTCAAACGTGGGGTAGGGGTAATATTAGGAATTAATAAATTGGGTGCAATTTTGTAAGATTTTGCATACCATGAATGGATGTCCATAATTGAGTCAATTATGGACATTGTTAAAAATTGGAAGTAATTAATAATTCAAGTAGGGAATTATTAAAATTGGGGGAAAGTGGATTATTATTAATAATCAATGCTTGGGACACGAGGTTGGACCCGTTTGTGATGTAAACCTGCCCGGACCCGCCCGGCAAATCCAGTAGTCACAAATGTCGGCCCAATGTGAGAGGTCCTAGGCCCAAACTAAAGCATAACAGTTGTAAAGACACGAGGTTAGACTCTTTTATGGTGTAAGACTGCCCGGACCCGCCCGGCAAATCCAGCTGCCATAAATGCCAGTCTAATGTGAGAGGTCTTTATGAGGTTATGGCCTTAATGAACTAAGAAATACTTAACCAGATAATCATGTAAGGTGGGACATGGGGGTTAAGTAGGTGCCTTGGGTGGCATGAGGAATCTGGTGGTTGCCTTTAGAGGCATTTGAAATACGATTAGACTTAACCAAACACACATGTAAATGAACATGACTAAGTGGGTTAAGTGGGATGGACTAATGGGGACAAGCTTAGGTGGAATGCTTGTGGTAAATAGTGGGGGCCCATTTCAACCAGTATCCCAAAACGTATCTTTGTGGGCTCGACCCAAGTCGAGGACGGGACACGCATACTGGGTTTGACTATAAGAGGCCAAAACAGGGAGCGGTGGCAACGCAAGTCCAACGGGTTTCATATGCGTGTGTGGACCCGGGCTGGTAGGTAAGACGTTGTTGCATCGTGTAGGTATAAGCCGTGCATGTCCGTTGTATCAGGTTGCCACTTTAGGGGAGTGATACACCCCACTGTGGGGCCAGCACGGGTATCTACGAGTTAGGGAGCCGATCGAATAATGGGAAGTAGGGTACACCTAGTGGAGATAGGGGCAGGCGGCACCTATGTAGTCAGCTAGGGGTACGTAAAGCCATTGGGAAAGTTTCTAAGTGAAGCTAAGTGGGATGAATCTTTAGGGTGACTGGTGTGGTGCAGTATAGTGTTTATCCTTTAGTATTTAGGAGCGCCTATAACGTTGCCTTTAGCGATTGTCTATGTCCTTAATCTGCTCTTCATAGACATTTTCTTGTTTTCCAGCTTATGCCTTAGTCCAGTTATTTTGGTAATAGTATTGTAGAATTATCATATTCACCAGACTTTATGTCTGACCCCCTCTTTTCCATCCTTTTTCTCCCTTCAGGTCCGCAGGTTGGGCCAAGTTCTAGTGGAGTCTAGTTGGATCGCTTATCTTCTGGAAAGCTTGGACTGCTGAAGTAAAGTCCAGCTTGTTATCTTTCTTTTTAATGGCTATTCATGTAATGGGATTATGTACTTGTTTTATCAAGATAGATATTGTACTTGACATTGAAGATGGTGTTATGATGTAATCAAACATGTTTTGACTTCTGCTACAATGAAATAAAGTTTTTGAATTTCCAAGTACTATTTTATATCTGTCTTGTTGTAATTTTACTGTTCTATATTCACTTAAAACCTCCATGGAAGTTAATGCATTCCCTTTGTGAGTGACATTAATGGACGTGGGGTGTTACACGTGGTATCAGAGCATAAGGTTACCAGAACAGATAAAAAAAAAATTTTAGAAAAATATTTTTTTCTAAAGTATTTTTGGAAGAAGTGCTTTCAAAAAAAAAAAAACATGTTATTTAAAGAGAGTTTTTATGAAAAACATAATCCCAAATAGCCACATCCTTATCTTTATCTTTCGAATTCTCCATTTTGAATCTTTCCTTTTTCGTTTCAGCATGGCTGAAGATCTTAATCTCCCAGAAGGTGTGACGATTCCAGGGTGGTTTAGGAGATACTTGGAGGCTAGGGCCACCACTGCAGGCCCAGCGGATACTCCTCCACCCCTAGTTGCACCCATTCCTCCTCCTCCTCCTCCTCGTGTTGACACTTTTGCAAAGACGTGCAAGGAATTCAAGGCTATGGGAGGAAAAACTTTTCAAGGGACTGAGACGTTTGTGGAGGCCAGAGATTGGCTTAAGGAGACTGAGGAATTGTTGGATATCTTTGAAGTGGAAGATGGGAGGAAAGTCCGTTTAGCTGCTTGGTTAATGAAGGGAGAGGCCTCGTTTTGGTGGGAGGTCACTAACGGGGAACGTCCAGTTGATTCATGGGCGGATTTCAGACGAAGGTTTGAGGCAAAGTTTCTTTCAAGGGCAGAGGAGAACTTAAATATGGAAAAATTCCTGGCACTAAAGCAAGGGAGCTCATCAGTAAAGGAATATGTCAATAAATTTAATCAGTTAGCAAGGTTTGGCTTGGAGTTGGTGAACACGCCAGAGAAGAAAGCTTTGAGGTTCGTTAGAGGCTTGAATGAACCGTTGCAAGGGTTGGCTATGACCCACATCCCTATGGGAGCCACCTTTGAAAAGCTAGTAGAAATGGCACTTATGCATGAGGATAAGGCAGTTGAAAAGAAAGGGGATCAGAAGAAACCCCAACAGCAAAATAAGAAGGGTGGTAAAAACAATAATGGCAAAGGGAAGAAGAAATGCTTCAATTGTGGGACGCCTGGCCATCTCAGCAAAGATTGTAGAAAGAAAAAGAAGACTGGTTGTTTTCATTGTGGAGATGCGGGACATTTAGTGAAGGACTGTCCAAAGAAGGGGCAGAGGGCAGGGTCTACCTCGGGAGGACAGGTGCAGGCTCTTATGGCACCAGGGCAGGCAAGGGGGCAAGTTCAGGCTATTGCGGCCCCACCGCTGCAAGAAAGAGGTAGAACAATTTCTGTTGAAAGCTTAGTTTTTCTGTTTGATCATCCTGTCCGTACCTTATTCGATTCTGGCGCATCTCATTCGTTTATCTCTGCATCATTAGTTGAATCACTGCACTTGAACACCAGTTTAGTATAGGATCCCTTGGTCGTTTCAAATCCAATTGGGGGTTCGGCTCATTTGACCATGATATGTTTGGATTTGAAAATCTCTATACTTAGCGTTGAATTTAGATGTGATGCTTATGTATTGGGCTTCACGGGCTATGGGCTAATTTTAGGAATGGATTGGTTGTCTAGAAATAGGGCCATTCTTGATTGTGAAAGGAGAGTAGTTAGGCTTGTGACTCGCCTTGGTAATGCTCTCGACATCTTTTGTAATCCCATAAATTCCGTTATGCTAAGTTATCTTGAATCGCTTGACGCGTCTGTAGAGAACCTGCGATCGGTAGAAGTGGTCCGGGAATATCCGGATGTGTTTGAGGAGGTGAAGGGCTTACCTCCAAAGCGGGAGATAGACTTTCGAATTTATCTTGTGGATAATGCTAAACCCGTATCTTTGCCAGTGCGCCACATGGCTCCTCGTGAAAGGAGGGAACTCAATAAGCAAGTAAAGGAGTTGCTTGAGAAGGGGTTCATAAGACGTAGTATATCGGAGTGGGGTGCTCCAGTAGTTTTTGCCACAAAGGCGGATGGGTCTCTTATACTTTGTATGGACTATAGAGAACTAAACAAGCTTACTAAAAAGAACCGACACCCACTGCCGAGGATTGACGATCTCTTTGATCAGTTAGTTGGCGCCTCAGTGTTTTCGCAGTTGGACTTAGCCACTGGCTTTCATCAACTGAGAGTGGCTGAGGATAGTATAGATAAGACTGCTTTTAGGACTCCTGATGGATTTTATGAATGGCTAGTGATGCCCTTTGGTTTGACAAACGCCCCTGCATATTTTGTTGATTTGATGAGTAGGGTGTTTACTGAATACCTTAACAAATTCGTGGTAGTCTTTGTGGATGACATCTTAGCCTTTTCTAAGAATAAAGAAGAGCACTCCCTACATCTTAGGGAAGTGTTGGAAACCCTTCGAGCGCATAACCTTAAGGCAAAATTTTCTAAGTGACACTTCTGGAGGAAGGAAGTACAGTTCTTAGGGCACGTGGTTTCCAAAGAAGGGATAGCAGTGGATCCCGCAAAGGTGGTGGCCATCCAAGATTGGAAGGTCCCTAAAAATGCAACCGAAGTAAGAAGTTTCTTGGGGTTGGCTGGCTATTATAGGAAGTTTATCAAAGACTTCGCAAAAATATCAGCTCCATTAACACGGTTAACGAAGAAGAACCTGGTTTTTACGTGGGACAAAGATTGCGATGATGCGTTCCAACGTTTAAAGAGAGCCTTAACTTCAGCCCCAGTCTTAGTGCTGCCAGACGGGAATAAACCGTTTACCATCTATACTGATGCTTGTGGGACGGGACTTGGCGCGGTTCTCATGCAAGAGGGAAGAGTAATAGCCTATGGTGGAAGGCAGTTGAGGGTTCATGAAAAGAATTACCCCACGCATGACTTAGAGCTAGCCGCAATTGTTTTCGCGCTTAAGTCTTGGCGTCACTATCTTCTTGGTGAGAAATTCGAACTGTTCACTGACCACAAATCATTAAAATACTTATTCTCTCAGAAGGATTTGAATTTAAGGCAGCAACGGTGGATGGAATTCTTAGCCTCCTACGATTTTGAAATAGCATATACCCCGGGCAAGGGTAACGTGGTGGCAGACGCCTTAAGTAGGAAAAGGTTGTCCTTGAGTCCGTTGTTTGTCGAACGACAAAGCTTAGAATTCATCTCTATGTTTGACTTTAGACCCTCCGTTGACTTAGTACCCGGTCTGTTAGCATCCTTGGAGGTTAGACCTACACTTCTAGGACGGGTTGGTGAGGCACAGCGAGACGACCCACGGTTGGTTGAGATAGTAGAAAAGCTCAAAGGGGGGGAGTCGTCAAGCCATCTTCGTAGGTATACCCTAGACGATAAGGGTTGGTTACGAAGGGATAATAGACTTTGTGTACCACAAGACGAAGACTTAAGGAAGGCCATTCTTGATGATGCTCATCGCTCAAAAATGACCATTCATCCCGGCGGGGATAAGATGTACAAAGATATGAAGCGGGTTTTCTTTTGGGCCGGTATGAAAAAGGATGTGGCCGAGTACGTCGCTAGATGCTTGGTGTGCCAACGAGTTAAAGCAGAACAAAAGAAACCCGGTGGGTTGCTTCACCCATTAGAAGTTCCACTATGGAAATGGGAAAGCATCTCAATGGATTTTGTGGATGGATTACCAAGATCAAGGAAGGGTAACACGGGGATTTGGGTTATAGTAGATAGACTTACTAAAAGCGCCCATTTTATTCCCGTGAAAAGTAAGAGGACTGCTCCGTGGTTGGCTTCTGTATACATTAAGGAGATAGTTCGTTTGCACGGTATTCCTTCTAGTATAGTAAGCGACCGTGACCCCATCTTTATTAGCGAATTTTGGAAGAGTTTACAAGAGGCGGTAGGGACTCAGCTATGTTTGAGCACCGCATATCATCCTCAGACAGACGGCCAGACCGAGAGGGTGAATCGCATTCTAGAGGATCTTTTAAGGCTTTGTATCCTAGACTTTGGGGGTACATGGGAAGAGCACCTTCCGTTAGTAGAATTCGCATATAATAGTAGCTTTCAGTCTAGTATTGGCATGGCACCTTTCGAAGCTCTTTATGGAAGGCCTTGCCGTTCGCCTACATGTTGGTGGGAATCTACCGATAAAATCCTACTTGGGCCCGATATGGTTAGGGAAACCTCGGAGAAGATTGAGTTGATTCGAAGGAGGATGAAAGCAGCACAAGATAGGAAAAAATCGTATGCTGATAAGAGGAGGACAGATCTTGAGTTTGACATTGGGGACATGGTTTTTATCAAAGTATCTCCGTTACAGAATGTTGTTCGTTTTGGGTCCGTGGGGAAATTAGCACCAAGGTTTGTAGGGCCGTTTCCTGTAAAAGACAGGATTGGGAAGATGGCATATAGGGTGGAGTTGCCTGAGAAACTTAGTGGAGTACACGACATATTCCATGTATCACATTTGAGGAAGTGTTTGCACAAGACCGCGGAGGTGGTAGAGCCGAGCTTGCTTAAAGAGGTGGAAATAGAGCGTGATGCAACAATTAGACGAGCTCCTACATGCATTCTTGGGTCGGAGATCAAAAAGTTGAGGAATCGAGAGGTCAGACTGGTTAAAGTGCAATGGGGAGATGATGAGAGCAACGCAACTTGGGAGACAGAAGAGAAGATGCGTTCGTTGTACCCTTTTCTTTTTGAGGGTATGTCTTTTAATTTCTCCTTTATCGCTTAGCTTATCTTATCTTATCTTTAGTATGTCCTCTCATTAGTATCTTTGACCTTTAGTTAGGATAATCCTATGGTTGAAACATGTGTTTGAGACATGTTATGTATGATGGACGCAAAATGGATGCAAGTGTTTGCTAGTGGTTGCTCGTGGATGCATATATACACACACTTTAGGCACTAGATCGGCTCAGTCACTACATATTGCATATTGCATATATATGGATGTATTTAGTAAAATGGATGAACGATGGTTGTATTATCATGTGGATGCTGCATTCAGATGATGGTTGTGCACGCATATAGAAGTATTATGTAGCATTAAGAATCTTTTGCATACATAATGGATGCATGGCACGATCATAGTTGCATTAAGGAGGTCAACTGAATCAGTGGACCGCCTGATTTTGCATTAGATACGGACATATACACACACTATGCATTTAAACATGAAAGCATTAGAAGTCTGTAAGGACAATGGATGCCTGTGTATGATGGATGAGTAGATGGACGTTTGGATGGTAGGATATACATTCTTCCAGACTTGAAGATTTCGGGGACGAAATCCTAAAAGGAGGGGAGAATGTAACACCCCGAATTTTCTATTAACACTAAAGTTGCTAAAATATTAATAAGTGTGTAAGAGGGGGGATGTATCTAATATGAATATAAAAGTGTGTAAGAGAGGGGATGTATCTAATATGAATATAATAATATTAATAAGTGTGTAAGAGAGGGGATGTATCTAATATGAATATAAAAATATTAATAAGTGTGTAAGAGAGGGGATGTATCTAATATGAATATAAAAGTGTGTAAGAGAGGGGATGTATCTAATATGAATATAATAATATTAATAAGTATGTAAGAGAGGGGATGTATCTAATATGAATATAAAAACAATAATAAGTGTGTAAAAGGGGGGATGTATCTAATGTGTACATTGTAGAATATATATATATATATATATATATATATATATATATATATATATATATATTGCTGAGTGTTTGCTGAGTCACTTCTGACTCATTGCTGAGTCAACAAGATAAACCCCATCTTGTCTGAACGGCTGTGGTTATTTCTAGGTTAAATCTAATGGCCTAAATGCATTCTAAAATCTATAAATAAGTGGGTAGACCCTAAACCTAAATCACTTGTAAAATTAGAGAAGCTACCGTCATGCTGCTGCCATGGAGTTCAGCGTAGCCGTCACAAACTAAGAAGAGGAAGCCTAATCATCTACAACTAAATCTACACAAATCAAATCAAAAGATCTCTCTTTCTCTAATTCTTTTCTTTTGTTGGTGAGTATGATGATTCTCACAAGACTATTACAAACTAATTTGACTCAGTTATGAATGGATCACAAGAAAGTGACGTGATTTGTAATTGTAAATTCTATATATTGTGGATCTCTTATTATGTTATTATGTTGTCGTATGATGTAAATTATATATGCTATGTCATGCTATGTTGTAAATTCTCTTATGCTATGTCGTGCTATGTTGAGAATCATGTCAAGCTATGTTATACTATCATACTATGCCATGTTATAAATCATGCTATATTATGTTGTAAAATCATGATGTTGTTGGAACATGCTTAAAGTTATGTTTTTTTTAATTTAAATGGATCTTGTTTATGGGAATTTGCCTATTAGGTTAGGTGTACCCATAAACTTGAAACTATAATTAAATAAAACTTGAATATGGGAATTTGCCTATTGAGTTAGGTGTACCCATATAAAACCATGTTGTTAAAAAATTAGATGATGTTGATTCACACATGTTCATATGTAAGTTTATGAAAATTGATTGAGATTATATTAGGTGAATTTTGAACAAGTTGACACCTTTAGGTCCATGACATGTATAATCTATGCAAGTTGGACATATGCAAGTTTCACCCCTTATTATGATTCATTTGGTCACATATACATGTTGTTATTATGATAATCTCTTTTATGCTATGAGTTAGGCTATTCGAGTCTAACATATATTTTGCGAATAAACGTTCAAACGTGGGGTAGGGGTAATATTAGGAATTAATAAATTGGGTGCAATTTTGTAAGATTTTGCATACCATGAATGGATGTCCATAATTGAGTCAATTATGGACATTGTTAAAAATTGGAAGTAATTAATAATTCAAGTAGGGAATTATTAAAATTGGGGGAAAGTGGATTATTATTAATAATCAATGCTTGGGACACGAGGTTGGACCCTTTTGTGATGTAAACCTGCCCGGACCCGCCCGGCAAATCCAGTATTCACAAATGTCGGCCCAATGTGAGAGGTCCTAGGCCCAAACTAAAGCATAACAGTTGTAAAGACACGAGGTTAGACTCTTTTATGGTGTAAGACTGCCCGGACCCGCCCGGCAAATCCAGCTGCCATAAATGCCAGTCTAATGTGAGAGGTCTTTATGAGGTTATGGCCTTAATGAACTAAGAAATACTTAACCAGATAATCATGTAAGGTGGGACATGGGGGTTAAGTAGGTGCCTTGGGTGGCATGAGGAATCTGGTGGTTGCCTTTAGAGGCATTTGAAATACGATTAGACTTAACCAAACACACATGTAAATGAACATGACTAAGTGGGTTAAGTGGGATGGACTAATGGGGACAAGCTTAGGTGGAATGCTTGTGGTAAATAGTGGGGGCCCATTTCAACCAGTATCCCAAAACGTATCTTTGTGGGCTCGACCCAAGTCGAGGACGGGACACGCATACTGGGTTTGACTATAAGAGGCCAAAACAGGGAGCGGTGGCAACACAAGTCCAACGGGTTTCATATGCGTGTGTGGACCCGGGCTGGTAGGTAAGACGTTGTTGCATCGTGTAGGTATAAGCCGTGCATGTCCGTTGTATCAGGTTGCCACTTTAGGGGAGTGATACACCCCACTGTGGGGCCAGCACGGGTATCTACGAGTTAGGGAGCCGATCGAATAATGGGAAGTAGGGTACACCTAGTGGAGATAGGGGCAGGCGGCACCTATGTAGTCAGCTAGGGGTACGTAAAGCCATTGGGAAAGTTTCTAAGTGAAGCTAAGTGGGATGAATCTTTAGGGTGACTGGTGTGGTGCAGTATAGTGTTTATCCTTTAGTATTTAGGAGCGCCTATAACGTTGCCTTTAGCGATTGTCTATGTCCTTAATCTGCTCTTCATAGACATTTTCTTGTTTTCCAGCTTATGCCTTAGTCCAGTTATTTTGGTAATAGTATTGTAGAATTATCATATTCACCAGACTTTATGTCTGACCCCCTCTTTTCCATCCTTTTTCTCCCTTCAGGTCCGCAGGTTGGGCCAAGTTCTAGTGGAGTCTAGTTGGATCGCTTATCTTCTGGAAAGCTTGGACTGCTGAAGTAAAGTCCAGCTTGTTATCTTTCTTTTTAATGGTTATTCATGTAATGGGATTATGTACTTGTTTTATCAAGATAGATATTGTACTTGACATTGAAGATGGTGTTATGATGTAATCAAACATGTTTTGACTTCTGCTACAATGAAATAAAGTTTTTGAATTTCCAAGTACTATTTTATATCTGTCTTGTTGTAATTTTACTGTTCTATATTCACTTAAAACCTCCATGGAAGTTAATGCATTCCCTTTGTGAGTGACATTAATGGACGTGGGGTGTTACAGTTGCATTATTCGCTTGAAGGTTGGACATGAAAATAGGAAAATTTGAAAATAGTTGGAAATGAATCAAAAATGGGATTGTTGTTGCCTTAACTTTGGTTTGTCATGGCATAGCTAAATTAATTTAGTGTAGATACAAAGTCCTTTGTAAATTAAGTTTGTAAACAGGTAAAAATACATTCTCTTCTGATTTTCTTGTTTGAGACCGACATATTATCAAAAAGAGGTTAAAAAGGGAAAGTTATTTTTCATTTTTTTATCAGCTGGTTTTAGGTTGAAATAATTTGAATAGGATTCAAAATCTGACTGTGTACATATATATGTATTCGTCTGAGTTGGCACGTTCATTGTTATGTATCTTCTAAAGTGGGTGAGTATATGAGAAAAAATGGTAGTTTTTATTGAAATAACTGGCCTAGTTAAATTTAATTTTGAGTCTAAATTTGAGTATAACAACAATAATCCTTTCCTAACTTGCTTCCTAATTGAATTATTTATTTAAAAAAGTCATATTAGCTTGGTTGATCAAGTTTTCATATGTTAAGTGATTAAATTACAGAGTTATTAACAGTGTAGGAACGTAGTCATTTTTTCATGAGTACTAATGCATGTGCGCTTAGTGGGAATTCAATTCGATTTTGCAGTGGAAGGTAAGTAATATCATTGATCAAGAATGTAAACAACTTTCTATCATCATAGAATAATGGCCTTATATTGCACATTATAAACGGACATACTAATACCATGGAACATAAAAAGGCAATTTTTTACATGTGCTAACAAATTAAAGCTCCTGTAATGCTGCAAATCACTTAAAGGAATATGTTCAAATAAATTATGAGATTGAACATGGGACCAAGTTGTAAGTTACGCATTAAACCAAAAGTCACAACTATACATCTCTGATATATGGAAGTTTGATATGAAATATTGCTTTATTTCCTTTTGGAAAAGACATACAAATTTACCCATATAGTTTATTAATTTGTAATCCAAATGATAAAGACACGTACATAATATGGGCGAAGAAGGGAATCCTCTCCACACCACTCTAAAATATAATACAGAGTGCCTAACTTACTATACAGTACATAGTACCCATTAACTCTGCACATCCAATTTGCATAAATATTTCTAACTTGCATGAATCCCAAATAACCATTTTCATACATTTATGATAAATCCAGTGGTAATTCATTAGTAAAAGCACAAATATCTCACAGTAAATTTTGTCTACAGTCTTTGCATATAACAGGTGACAAACTGAATAAAGAAATCAGTCACCTATGTACTATACATCCGGATGTGACTTTGTCTCAACATTAAGTCCCAAAGGAAAATTAACCCTTAATTAGTTATTCTTTGGAGTATGACTACAGTTAAGTAGCATAAAATCTAGAGGCAAATCTTAGGGAGAAAATGCAAAACCTATCAAGCCAAACTCTAGTTCAAGAAAGCCGAATTGAATGGATGAAGAACATAGCTTAGTGCTTGTAGTAGTTATCAGTACTGCAAGAGATGATCTTTGATACAGAAAGCTCAGTTGAATCTGTTATTACATAGAAAATGGAAATATGTGTGATTTGGTTGTGATTGTTTCTTGAAGATATGATCTCCAAGACCGAGCCAACACCCTTTGCGCCAAAGAAGTCATCTTCTTGAATGTTCTACATACCCATCCTTCCTGTACATATTTCAAATACATACCAACTAATGCTTAGAATTTGTAAATAACCTTTGTCCGTTGTAAACTTAATATCCGAGAAATATAAAGAAACATTAGTTTCTACACATGAAACAAAGAAGTCTATCCATGCTAAACCACTCAATCAGAGTAGAATAAGTTATAACAAATATGTTTAATTCATCAGCAATTGATCTTATGAAATTAGGTAAACATAATTTAGTTTCAATTTCCTATTTGTGCAGAAGCTATTGCCAAATACATTATAGACGACAGTAATAAAATTATTAGTAACTTGGCATTCTGTTGCAGCATTTTAATTAAATGAATAGTGCGCAAAGATTTTATAATTCATTCTTTGTTTAAATGGACGATCACCCTTACAGTGCATGAGTGGACACCGCAAAATGCAAATACGTTGAATTCTTTACTGATAGTTGTGCAACAGTTTGGAAATAGACTATAAGAAGAATATAATAAACCGGGTAGTTGTCGCTGTTATATAAAAAGCACAGTTGCATATCTGGTATCTGACCTCCCCATGTGTATCCACGCCAAACCATAAATCCTCCATGTCCACACAGACCAACAAAATCCACACTGCTGTTTTATTATAAATACACAATCCATCTTTATTTAATATACTATTAGTACCAAATCTTTTTAAAATATATGATCATGTAGCTATCAATCCTACTGAATGTGTGTATTATCATGAATATAGTAATAGGTCAAACTAACAATATTGAAGATAAATAGATGTACTAACGGGATGAAAGTGGGTGACAAAAAACAAATAATGATTGGGTTCCTCATTTATATCCTTATCGTTTCTTCTGCCTTGAGTCATTTGAATCATGGTTACCCTAGTTAGAATTCAAGGAACAAAGCAGCCCCTTCTTTATCACATCCACCACATCTAAGTTAGTTTGTATGAAATAAAAATCAAAATATAAAAAGCCTAAGATGCCTCAATTAAAAGTTATTGTTCATACCATCAGATTAATCATATTAATCATCTTCATAGAATAAAATCATTGTTAGAGCAAACATAGTTATCATAAAAATTGTGCCATGAAATTAAGCTACATATAACACAACTGATATAGTATAAGTTATGGATTGATTTTTTGAAACCAAAAAAATCCTATTAATCTCCTAATTTTACGCTATTTCAATCTTCCTCGAATCCATGATGAAAACAAAGTAAATTCAAAAGGGGGCAAACAAATGATAGTTCATCTGCTTTCATAGTTCTCCAAATCCTTAAAATTTAATCATAAACAAAACCTAAAAATGCAATTAAAAACACTAATCACCATTACTAAGATAGGAATTTTTGAAAGCTAAACTAATTAATCAATCAAGATAATTATCCTTATGCACTTGTATGCAGTAATCGATTTGGATACCTATTAACTTGTTTATATTCTTAATTAACTACCTATAAAGAAACTACTGTCATTTCTACTAATTAATTTATGTATGAATCTATCAAAAAACCGTAGTTACTTATTCTTTGAGCTCGGTTTTTATATATCATATGGAATAGTACCTTTTCTTAATGTAAGTAACATTTAATTTAAAAAATATGAAAAATTCATAAGTTTTTAGCACTGTTGAGAATGCTCGCCAGTCAAAAGGGCCATATAAATGGATATTAATTCTTTTATAACTCCTTGAAACATGGCTTTAAATTTAGATTAGATTGCGTTTGGTAATTGCGAACTCTAGACTATGATTTATCCAAACCCATATCTGTACATGCTATACAACAAAATAGTATAAACGAAAATATGTGTAACAATTTTGATACTATGTTAGTGTTTGACATCTAAAATGATTGTTAATGTAAAAAGTATGTGATCTTACTACAAAATATCACACAGTACCAACTCAAGTCAACCAATCATCACAGTGTGCACCTCTATTTGAATTGTAAGATATATCCCACAATTGGAAGAAAACATACATACAATGAAATGAAAAAGAAACTAAAATGATGGGAATATTATCACCTAAAAATTCTTTGAGAATTCATAGCAGAGGTTTCCTAAGTCATGAATCCCAACCAAAATTCATTTTGATTGTGGATGTTCATTGAGAGCATCATTGTTATTCACCAACATTGGAATCGATCCGTTTGGAGAATGTATAGGTCCCAAAGTCATGGGGAATGAATTCAGTTTGGTCTCCATCAGATTTGCAGAAAAATAATTGATTTCAGTATAACTTATTGATTCGAGCTTGATCCCCTTCAAATCTGATGAAATAGAAGTATTAGTAGGATAACTATAAGAAATTTTCTTGAATTTGCTATCAATGAATTTATCCCTTAAAAGGGAAGATTGTGTACAGAAAGACAAAAATACCACTACCACACTTAAATAGTTTAAAAGTTATTCCTTTATATATAGTAAAGAAATTGATAATTCAGTAACAACCAAAAAGTGAGACAAAAAAGCAAGAAAATAAATAGTTCTAACTGGAAACATCTTCAATCATGCGCTATTTTTTTGAGAAAATTGTCCCAGTATAGAATTAGATGTAGTAAGAAGTACAAATATGCTTACTGTCAAAAACCACAAACAGAAGAATGTTTTCTAGGTTTAATTTAAAATAAAGGAATAAACTAACAATAAAATGAGATACTGAAGATTTTTTGGATTAAACAAAAATTTCTACTTTGTATTAATTAAAAATATTTATTTACAAATACGGCAAAATGTTAAATGAAACTATAAGCATTTTTATTTTTCTTGATCAATCAAACATATTTCGGGGAACAAATAGAATGATTGAACGTTTGATAACTCCTCACGCAGATTTCGAGCTATGTAATTTAAATGTAAAAATGAAACCTTATACAAAAAAGAAAAAAATCAACAAAATAAAGCTATAAAATCCCATACATCCATCTGCCTCTTCCAGGGAGTTATGTAATTTAACAATTCCTCACGAAGATTTCAAGCCTGCTTGTAACAAACTAAGATCAAGTTTAAATAGTAATGAACAATGAATAAACAATGAATCAAAGTTTTTTGAGACTCATGATTAAAATAGGCAGAATAGTAAGAATAATCGTTCACATGCCTTTGGACCATGTGGAAAAAATAGTAGAAATTGAAAACATGACACATAATGATATCTAAAGCTTATATCAATTAATCCATTATAGCAACCAGGATTTCTTTTTAAGTTGGTTAAGTAAAATAGTAAAATACAATAAGCCTTTTAAAAAATGAAACCATATATAAAAAAAATCAAAAAAATAAAGCTATAAAATCCAAATTTCATCCAATTACAACAGTAATCATATATTATATTTTGGATATTTTGTTTAAGATATTGCAGCAGTAATATATGTTGATATTTGGATAATTTCACTTGAATTTAGCAATGAAATTCGAATTGGACTTGAGGCGTGCTTCCAATCAACACGAAATGGAGCGTTAGGGTTTTTTGTGATGACATGAAGTGAAGATAAAAAGCGGTGAATACAACTGTAGATGGAAGGGGCATTTTTGGAAGTTCAAAAAGACACCTAGTAATTTAGTGGAAATTGTTTTCATTATTAGTAGTAAAGATTTGTTGAACTATTATTCAGTAGTTCAATTTGTTAGTAAATAAATTATTTAAGAAGCCTGTAATTAGTTTGGGGACTAATCTTAGGATGTTTACGTATAATCTCAGGAATTTTACATATGCCATCAGGAAGTATTTGTTAGCACATAAACTAATATACATTTATGTTCAGGAGAATAGTTTTAATACTTTTGTGAGAAGATGCACACCGATAAAACTAAAGTTTGCTGACTAATTTCAAGAGGTTTTGAAATAATCATTAAACTTAGTGTGTTACTACAATCAGTTTTTTTTTCTATGTAAAAGGCAACAGAAAGTGTGTTTGTCTAGAGCAACCTGGATAGAAGCGGCCCCGTATACCCCTAAATACATAAATGAACCAGCCAACAAACCATTATTCCAAATAATTTTAATCAGATGCTTACAAAACAACCACTCATTGATTCTTCGCAATGTATATATAAAAGAAAGCCAATTAGAACTTGTTTCGATCAATTGCTAAAGGAGAAAAGCAACAATGTAGCCAAGCTGCCATGACTGATGTGTTAGCACCTTTTTGTTATCAAACGTTTATTTAACACTAGCTCCAATGTACATGAATATCATGACTTTCTATTTGCACCAGCCTTCTAGTTTAAGGTAGAAAAATAACATGATGAATGAGCCACAAAATTAATTAAAATATTATCATCTCCTATTGGATTTAGTATGAATCTTTACAAAATCAGGAGTTTTCTATATATCTCTACCTATACCCTGTTTTTGCTTCTTCTAGTTTCATTATAGCCAGCGGCATCTCTATGTCTTTACAAAAACTAATGTGTAATTCTATAGTAATTGGATTTCACAGTCATAAATTGTACAGTCAAGTGAAACAAAAAGTTGATGGAAGCCCTAAAATCCAATGGTGTTAAAAGAATAAAATGAATGTATATTACGAATCTAACATTTTAAATCGAAATCAATGCCAGTAGAACTAGGGAACTAATTTAGGGTTGAGACAAAACAAATTCCCAAGATCAAAATCGAACAGCGAACAGAAAGAACGATAAAAAAATTGAACTAAATCAAAAGTTTAAAAAAAAAAATAAAGGATGTATAATGCCGATTGTTAATCGGATATTGATTTCTGAGAATCCTACCTGGAAAAAATAGCCCGATTGATAGAAAAACTCTGAATCGTCGTCTATCCCTTTTGCAGTAGTTAGTCTCAAGGTAATCATCCGCGTTGATTCAAGTCAATCGGCGCGTTGATTTAAGTCGATTGACTTCAAGGCTGACGCAGGGGATCGAGCTTGGAGAAGAGTTTAATGGAGAAAGAAGGAAAGCGACATTTGTTGGGGAAAGTGGGTGAGATAGAAGAATTGGCAATAGAAAACGTGAGCGCGTCAAGTATGATTTATTTGCGAAAAATGGAAGGGTATTTTGGGATGTTCAAAAAGACGTCAAGTAAATTAGTGTAATGAATTTACCTTATTAGTATTAGAGATATATGATATATATACCTTACCCCAATAAGCATATGCATCTGTACTAGGCAGCTTTATCATTTTCTTCCCTTTTCATCTTAAATACTATCTTAGGAGTATCCACTGAAGGATTCTCCCATTTATTTTCAGACAATAGAATGGCTGATGATCCTTCCGAATAGGGAAACCAGACAAGGCCTTGGTATTTGCCAGAATGGTTCCAATGGTATCTTCACACGGTGGAATAGGTCCACGCTATTAATCCCGCCCCGGCCATGCCTGCAGCTCCTGCCGTTGAGGATGCCTTTGAGTTTTCTCGATTCTGTAAACGCTTTGCAAACCTTGGTAGGAAATTATTCTCATGAAAGGAGGGTTTTACTAGAGCCCAAACTTGGATAACGGATCGTGAAAGAATTTTCGAAGCTAAGGGACATCTAGACAAAGTAAAAAAGGAAAATTGCGTCCTGCCACTTAGAAGAAGAAGCCCTTGGATGGTAGAACTAAGTATCTTGAGAGAACGAGGGCCGAATATTTAATGGGATGAATTCAAAGCCTGTTTCGAAGCAAAGTTTCATCCAAAAGCCAAGATGACAAACCAGTTAGAAAAGTTTATCCAAGACAAGCAAGGAAGTTTAAGTCTACAGGAGCATGTGGCCAAGTTCATCGAATTGAGTAATTTTGGTAGGGGTTTGGTGGATACCCCAATGAATAAAGCCTTGATATTTGTTAAGGGGTTGAACTCCTGAGTGAAGGACAATTTGTTAGCACAAGTAACATTCGGAGCAGCCTTTGAAAGCTTAGTGGAGACGACTATTCTATGAACGGCTGAAGGCTCCAAGGAGAAGAAGGATTGTGAGAAGGGAGAAGGGAGTTCTAATAAGAATAAGAAGGAGTTGTGGAAGAACAAGAATAAAGGGGACAAATTCAAAAAGGAAGCAAAGACTTGTACAAGATACAACCGCTAGGGCCATGAGGCCAAGGATTGTAGGACTTCTTTGGCGAAGAAAGGATTTAAAGGAAAATGTTTTAACTGTCACGAGGAAGACACACCTCTAAGGACTGCCCAAAGCCTAAAATCATCCGAAATGGCCAGAATTACGCATTGGAGGTAGCACTGATACAAAGCCAACCAAGAGACCAAGGTCAACCCGCACTTGAAGGTATAACTTATGTTTTAAGAATTTCTGTACACACTTTGTTCAATTAAAGAGTGACCCATTATTTTATCACTAAGAGGCTAGTTAATCTGTTGAACCTTCCCTTATCTATCTCTAGTAATTAGATATAGGTGGCCAACCCTATCGGAGGAGCTAAGTATCTTGAGTTATTTTTGCAAAGACCGAGTATTAGAGATCGACGATGTCGAATTCCTAAGCGAAGCGTATGCATTGAATTTTATGGGGTATGACCTTATCCTTGGTATGAATTGGCTATCATTTTATGGGGCTATCCTTGATTGCGACAAGAGAATCATTCATCTTAGGAGCCAAGGAGGACATAGTCTGAGTATTCCTTGTAATATTTGGAACAAGGATAAAGCGTTATTATATTCCTTATCTCCTAGTTCAAAAGGACCAACTTCGGTCCCTATTGTATGTGAGTTCTTGGATGTCTTTGAAGAAGCCACGGGACTTTCACCCCAATGAGAAATCTCTTTTCGTATTGACCTAGAGAAGGACGCTAGACCAGTAGCTTTACCCCTGAGGCATATGGGGCCCAAAGAAAGAAGGGAATTGGATAAGAAAATTTTAGAGTTACTATAAAAAGACTTCATTCGGCGAAGTACCTCTAAATGGGGTGCACCTATTGTGTTTGCCATCAAAGTAGACGAATCTCTAAGACTTTGTGTGGATTAGAGGGAGCTTAATAAGTAGACCAAGAAGAATAGGTGCCCTTACCTATAATTGATGATCTATTTGACCACTTGGGAGGAGCCCGAGTATTTTCCTAATTAGACATTGCCACTGGATTTCACTAGCTGAGAATTGCAAAAGACAGTAAGGATAAAACCACATTTAAGACGCTAGATGGATTGCTCCAATGGGAAGTTATGCCCTTCGGACTGAATAATGCACCCACCTTCTTTGTTAACCTCATGAGTAGAGTGCTTAGGGGAATTCAAAATAAGATTGTTGTAGTCTTCGTAAATGATATCCTTATATTTTCAAAGGACCATAAAGAACATGAAAGTCACTTAAGAAAAGTTCTAGGGATATTAATAAAGAACCAGTTGAAAAAAAAATCTTGAAGTCCCATTTCTAGAGGGAAGAAATTAGTTTTTGGGGACATATTGTGTTGAGAAAAGGCTTGGCAGTAGACCCCACAAAGATCGAGGAAATTAAGGAATGGAGGATACCTCGAAATGCTACGGAAGTGAGAAGCTTCCTTGGATTGGTTGGGTATCATCGAAAATTCATTGAAGACTTCGCAAAGATTGCTACTCCTTTAACTCAACTGACAAAGAAGAATTTGGTATTTTCTTGGAGTAATAAATGTGACATGGCCTTCAAGAAATTAAAGGAAGTATTAACTGGTGTGCCCGTCCTTATTATACCCGATGGTTCGAAATTGTTTACAGTTTACACTGATGCATGGAAACTGGTTTATGGGAAGTTCTTATGCAAGAAGGAAGGATCGTTGCTTACGCTAGTAGACAACTCAAGGATCACGTGAAGAGGCATCCAGTTCATGACCTTGAGTTAGCCGCAGTAGTTTTCGCCCAGAAAATGTGGAGGCATTATCTTTTAGAGGAGAAATTTGAATTTTCACCGAACATAAATACCTAAAATATCTTTTCTCAACGTGACCTAAATTTGAGACAACAATGGTGGATGGAATATATTGCCGCTTTTGATTTTAGGATCCAGTATACCTCGGGAAAAAGGAATGTCATGGCGGATGCATTAAGTAGAAAACATGCAACCTTGAATGCAATCTTAGAATGGAAACAATTAAAGTTTCTCCCGATTTTGATTTGCAACCCTCTCCAGTTACTTCCAATGGTTTTCTCAGAGCTATGATTATTAGACCCACTCTAAAAGAGAGGATTCGAAGTATGCAAGACCTTGATGAGAAAAATAAGGAAGTTGAAATAGAAAGTAGGAAAGAAGGATACCTTTCCCCATTCGTTTAGATATTCGTTAGGCGACGATGGAAGTTTACTTAGGAATGGACGACTTTTACTTCCCTAAAGACGAAGGTTTGAGGAAAGAAATTCTAGAGGAGCGCCACAGGTCAAAGATGACCATACACCCTGGTGGAGATAAAATGTATAAAGATATGAAGAGGAATCTCCATTGCGAAGGAATGAAAAGGGATGTAGCCGAGTTTGTAGCTAAATGTTTAACGTGCCAGAAAGTAAAAGCGGAGCAAGGGAAGCTCAGAGAAATGCTATCACCTTTAGAGATTCCCATGTGGAAATGGGAACATATTTCCATTGATTTTGTTGATGGACTTCTAAAGAGGCAAAAGGAAAAAAAAGGGTATTTGGTTGTGATAGACCGTCTGACCATGAGTGCCCATTTTATACTAATCAAAAAGACTAGGACTACAACCTCATTGGCCCAATTATATGTCAAAGAAATAGTCATAATACATGGTCTCCCAACCAGTATAATGAGTGATAGAGACCCCTTGTTCACAAGTGATTTTTGGAGTAGTTTACAAACAACATTGGGAATGACCCTCAACTTAAGTACAACCTATCACCTACAAAGAGATGGCCAGATGGAAAGAGTAAATCAAATCTTGGAACACTTGCTCAGAGCTTGCATTATCGACTTCAGAGCATTTTGGGACAGCAACTACCGCTCGTAGAGTTTACATACAACATTAGTTTTCAAGCGACGATTGGTATGGAACCTTTTGAAGCGCTTTACAGGATGCCATGCATATCACCAACTTGTTGGTGGGTAACTACTGACAAGGTTCTGCTCGGACCAGACCTCGTCGGTGCTTCCATAGAGAAGATTTCTTTGATTAGGCAGATGATGAAGGCATCCCAAGGCCGCAAGAAATCGTATGCTGATAAGCGAAGGAGGGAACTTAAGTTTAATGTTGGAGACTTGGTATTCGTAAAGGTATGCCCTTTCAAGAAGATTGTTCAGTTTGGAAAGACTGGGAAGTTGGCTACAATATTTATTGGGCCTTTTCGCATCATCGAGAAGATAGAATCTTTGGCCTATCGAGTGGATCTCACAGAACGTCTTTATGGAGTCAATAACGTTTTTAGTGTATCTCATTTGAGGAAATGCCTTCATGATTATGCTATCAGACTCGAGCTTGATGAGATTGGGGACATAGGAAAACTCGAGTTGGAGTCCAGGGTGCCCCATGCCACTACAAAGATTGAAGAACACAAATCAAGAGACTTTGCAATAAAATTGTTCACCTCGTCCGATTATAATGGGGAAATGATTCTGCGGAAAACACATGGAAAACCGAGAATAAGATGAGACAAACTCACCCAGAGCTTTTCTCGGGTAATTTTTCCTCTATATTACGTATATTGATGCATTGTGATTGCTAGATTGGATATTAGGAAATGGGTGCAATACAATTTCACAACACACTCATATGGTAAGTCTACAATTCATTATCACTTCGAGTCATGAATGTTCATGGATGAATTAAAAATAACATAGGTGTACAACATGGATGTTTAGAGCGAGTTTTGTTTTTCGCCCTTTCAAATAGATTTCAGTATGAAATCTATTTTAAGAGAAGGGGGAGAATGTGACACCCCATAAAATATACCAAAAAATATAAATATTAATAATAAACGAAAATGAGCAATTTAGTCCACAAGTAGTGGCGCAACGGTATGTTACTTGCTTACTGTTAACGAGGTCGTAGGTTCGATACCTGTCTGCCCTACTCCCATTCAAGACGCGGAGGTGGGTTCCCATAAAACCTATAAACTCGGTTGGGGACAACAAGCCTCTGTGCTGGGCTAGTCAAAAGGGGAGCCGCTGTGGTGGACATGCGAGTAACCTAGCTGCCTTCTATTTCATCAGGCAGTTTCAAAAAAAAAAGGAAAGAAAATGAGCAATTTAATAATAAAATATAAACAAGTTGAAAAATGAGATTTTGCAGCATTAAGAATTTGGCTACGAATTAATTTTATTTGGATTCATGGTGAAATTCTGAGTCATTTTCATATACAATATGTTGAAAACAGTGATTATATGAAGAAATTACAATTCAATGAAATCAAACGGTAAACGCATATATATATATATAATTAATATCTCCATCCCCACATACGTTTATTAGATGATTCAGAGACTAACAGGTTGACTGTCCCCCTAGAAGGGGTGTCGACCACCAGTCGACTGCCCTTCTAGAGGGAAGGTCGACCGCTTGGCATCCGAAATGCCTAGTAAGGCTGGGTTTTGTTCATCTTCTAGGGCCAATTTATATAAACAAACATCTAGGATTAAATCTTAATAATCATACGGTTCTGGTTTACACAAACACCTATAAATAGACCCCTAGACTCCATACCTAAACCCTAGCCACTCTCTATTTGTGCCTCCACTCTATAGTCACCGATTCCAGAGAAACTTAAAAATAGGTTTTCTTCTTCTACAAACCTATTCTTCTTTCTCTAATATTTTCTTATAGAATCTAGATTTGAATAGATCTTAAATCACATGATATATATAAATTTTTTAATCATTTGATTCTTACGTATATGGATCTCTAGAGATTTGACTTCATATCAAATAGACACAACAACGTCAGATCTACGACCTTTCCAATCACTGTGAGTGGAATTAGTATTTTCTTAGGTATACTCTACATTTGTGGATTATCATATAGATTTGTATGCCTAAGAGGATTTGGTATAACGACAATAATAAATTGTAAAACCCTCAAATCCTTTGTTTTTATGTATTTTGCAAGAATTGTCAATTTATATTGGGTTTGTGGATTTTGTTTTAGTAACGGATTGAGAACAACTGGGAGATTTACTTTTATTCTATTTATCTTTTTTTCTAAATCTTTGATTGTAATGCAAAAAGGTTTAGATTTGATTGGATTTATTATTTGAATAGGTTTGGGTTCCATTCTAAATAGACAAATCCGAACGTATTCAGATTTGAAGCCAATCAAATATGAACGTTTTTACACTATATGAGAAAGGGGTAAATTAGATAAATAAAGGTCTATGTATATATGTGTATATATATATATATATATTTGTGTATATATGTATATATGAAATTACACCCTATTCTTGGTTCATTACTAGAATTATTCCAATAACCTTAGGATGCAAGTTTTAATTGGATGTTGCGTTTTTCCCATTACTGGTATCTGTTATTATGAAATTATGCCATTATGCCTAGAATGTAGCAGTCAAATGTGGAAATTAACTTGTATGCCTTAAACTTAGACCAAGTTGACAGTTTCGCCTTGTAAAAACGTTCTTTTGTTCATACGAAAACTAGCGTTATTTATACGTACTAAATATTTTACTTAAATAGCGCAACTAATGAAATTAGCGTAATAATGATATAGTAAATGCGATTAGGATAAGATTTGAATTTGAAACGTCCCCATATATTGACTGCTTGTGTATGCGTATGGAATGGCTTATACATATATTAAATAATGCACACATACACACGAAGTTAGTTGCCAGAAGTATGCCTGGAATCGACCGACAAATTTAGCAACCACAAATGGGTGCGACTAATGTGAGAGGTCTGGGTGACATGGGCCATTCAAGTTTAGTACGCTATGACACGATGTTAAACCACTTTTAGTAGAAGTCTGCTCGGAACCGCCCGAGATATCCATCATCTACAGCCATACAGTTTAATGTGAGAGGTCTAGTGTATATATATAAACCTATTGTGTGTGAGAATAGGCAGGTTTACTACGCCTTGGGAAGGTATTAAGTGGCCAACTCTCTTCTTATCTAGTTTGGGCCATAAGTGGTTAGGACTAGGATCCACTCCGAAGGTTTATTCCTTGGATAGGTACCAAAGTAAAGGGACCCATCCTTATTAGATCCGAAGTAAGTATATGGATCCCCCTTCTATGAAAGTGGTTAGGCATACCGGTAACGGAGTAGGGTAGTTCACGGGGGATGTCCACTTCCTCTAGAAGCTTATAAGGGCTAAACTAGGGACACGATTGGTTTATATATAATATATGGACGTAGAATGCTCACCAACTGTCTAAGAGAATTTTTAAGCGGCATAGGTGTTCTACCGTTATATCAGTTATGTAGTAATGTTCGAAATACTTCTTCTCATATTACTTGTGAGAGTATAGACTTAATAATGTTGACATATTTGGACGTGTTATTATGGAGCTAGGGTCCGCCTTAGGGTTATAAGTGATCATAAGAGTCCACCTTTAATAAGGGCTATAAGTGACCGAGGATGCCCACCTCGTTGGGTCTTTACCCTAAATGCATTAATGGAGGTCTTAAGTGATTGGCTCAGATATCCACCTCATTGGTTAGACAATTTATGTTCATGTGAATGTTTGTGTGTTGCATGAACATACCTTGATATATATTAACTTCTAAATCTATGGTATGGTCTTTAAGTAAATACAATATTTCAGTCACACAGGACTTTATGTTCTCACCCCTATCCTTAATATATCCAACAGGTCAGTAGGTGAGGTAAATTCAATGGATGAAGCAATGATGAAGACCGAAGACGGAAATGGAGATATTATGCTATTATTAGTCATCATTGTTGTATTGCTTATGGAAACTTTTAAAGACGAGTTTATTGATGTACCTACGAAATAATTGTACCTTGACAATATGTGTTTGAATTCTGTGGCTTTTTAATAAAATGGTACGTCATATTTTGGTATTATACTTTCTCGTTCCGCTGAGTGAGATTTCCATAACGCAGTGTCTATATATTATTCTATGCAAATGTAATTCCTTATAAGAACCATTGGCCCATTTAGAGTGGCTCTAAGTTTCGATGGGTCTTTTCTAAGTCGAAGTTTAGACCCAATCCAGGCGGGTTGTTATAGAAATCCTCGTACTTCATTACATAGTTGAGAGGAAATATAATGGAAAGTGTAAAATTTGATATAAACATCCATGTCCAACCGGGTCCGTTCGTGTCCCTGTCCGAAAAACACATGTTCGTGTCCAACCGATTTCATTAGGACATGAGCTAGGACAACAAAATTTGTACAAGAAAAAAATTTCATCTGGTCTGTGTCCGGTTCGATTTTATATAGGATCGAAACTGAACACACCTCCATCCGGTCCTATCCGACCGATTTACACCACTATTTTATAAGCCGATCGACGAGCAGAAATTAGGTAAAGCCTAATTATGATATATTGGTAAGTTGGTGCAGAGATCTTGGATATGAATGAGATGTGAATCCTTATTCATGCTTAACTTCTTTGTGCCTTTATACCTGTCCTTAAAATTGTTCATCTGTCTAATGCTTCCTTTCTATATGCTCACGCTAGAAATTAGTAGAACCCACCAGACGTATGTCTGACCTAGTTTTTTTCTCCTTCTCTCTTCCCTTCTCCCCTCCAAGTTCGCAGGGTGGAGGGTCTCAGTAGTTATTCTTGATTTTTCTGCTCGGCTTGGATTCAAAATCATTCCAAACTCTTGTATTGGTTCATTTCTCATTTTCTAGTTATTATATTGACATTTGAGAGGGTTGATTTTACTTATATACTATGATATTATGGTTTTCCATAAGATAGTATATTTTGTTTTATGTTGAAGACTATTTGGTATTTTTAAAAAGTAATAAGTATTATCATTTGAATTGCTTTATTAAATGATGTTTTAAAAATTCCTGCTTTGTTTTATATTTCTATCTTATGATATTAGTCTCTGTATTGTTACTTTATACCTAAGCACTTCAAAAACCTTAATGCATCATAATATGGGTGATGTTAAGGGATGTGTGGGTATTTCAAAAATCATAATGATTCACTTTTAAATAGACGCGATACTGTAAATTTGCAAATTTAGTCATTAAATTAAAATTTTCAAGAATTTACTTATCTTAACGAATAATGGAAAAAAAGATTGGATTACAAGAAACTTTATTATAATTAGTATATAAGAATATTCATAGGTGATAATTATGAAATGTTTTATAAATTGTAGCCATTGGCTGCGTGTAGTAAACGAGTTTACATTTTAAATCTTCAGTTTTAAGATGTACTAAGATGACTTAGCAAAGCTCTATCTCTTTCAAAAAAAAATATTTTGTTTGTATGAGTATAAATTTTCAAATAAAAAATAAAATCCTAAAGTCCTCGTGCTATGTATTCACTCTCTTATAAAATTCTTCGTGGTTATGCATCGGTAAATAATTCTAATATTTTTACATGAGCTTCCATTCTCATTTAGAAGTTTTCATGGTGATGCATGGATGAAACTCAAATAAGAGAACGATAAAAGGTTTACACAATTTGGAAAAGTAATAATCGCCTAAAGTCTTCACTGTTACGCATGACTTAATGACCTTAGTCTATGTGTATATGCTACAATTCTCATTTAAAAGTCCTCATGGTTATGCATGGATGGAACTCATATAAGAGAAAGATAAAATTCTAAGTATTTTCTAATCTCCTTTAAAGGCCCTCATGGTTTTGCATGGTTGTAAAATGCTTGATAGTTTTCCTAACTTAGGTTTATATATATAATTTTAATTACAATAATTTTTTATAACAATAAGAGAGAGAGAGCAGTCAATTAAACTCAAGCACCATCTTAAATCTACCGATTTAGCTTGTTATATGAAAAGAAATCAGGATATCTCTATGAAAAGTTTGAAAATTGGTTAAAGAATTTATTTCATATTTGCATTGTGATTAAACCAAAACAACTTGCCAAACTATAGTTGAAATGTAATGAAAACTTAATTTTTGTTACTAGTTGTGACTGTAAAAACTGGAATTACCCGATGATGACAAAAAACTGCACCTTACTATTGTATTCCAATTTAAAAGCAAATTATTCATTGCATAAATTAAAACCTGCATTTATATCTTTGTAAATAAACTTGCATTTAAAACATTTTCAATGGATTTTGTGCATAGTATCTGCCGCAAACCCTCATGAGACAACACTTGTCTTACTGGGGATATCTAGAGGCTTAAAGGTTTATTGCTTACGCCCAATATTTTGTGCTTCCTACGAAAGTGAATTTATCATAGTTTAGATTAGTCGAGAATGAATAAAAAGATATGGGAGGGGTATCTGATGAGCACGTAAAAGTGCATATTTTTACACACATGCTTATTCTCGTTTTTAATTATTACATGTCATACACAATAGCCCTATCAAAACTATTAAAATCTTCTTCTTTTAATAGCGTCTATGGCGATTATGGCAATTCATGGCTAACCCTTCTTCTTCTCCTTTTTTTTGCCTTCGATTCTTCTTCTTTTCCTCCTCTAAAACCTTTTCCGCCCCCTCCTCCTCATGTCTCTTTTCAGGGTAATCAATCGGATCCTAATCATTCTGGTTTCGATCAAAATTAGGCTCAATCCAATTCGATTCCAGATGACACCACGATCCCTTATTGATCTGAGAAGTCCTCTGTTAAGATGTTTTGCATCTCTTTTTCATTCACTTCCAAGGAATGCTGGCCACTATAAGCCGATACAATTTGTAATTGGTAAGAAAGAATATAACAAGCTTCCAGATATCGTCCAGGAAGAGGGTCTCAAGTATTGGAGCAATCATCTGGTCGGTTTCTTTTTAGATGGTACACTTCCATATCATGCGGTAGTTAATTTCCTTAAATCTCGTTGGAAACTATTGGGTGAATTTAGTGTTAAATCTAGCGATTTAAATTTCTACTTCCAATTTTCTAATGATCTTGACTGTGCTAAGATTCTTCTATTTGATCAGATATTCATTCGGGGTCGCATGTTTATAATTACTCAATGGGATCCTACTTCAGGTAGTACTCAAAAGCAAATCAAAAAGGTTCCAATCTGGATTCACTTGTCCAATATTCCTCTTATATTTTAGACGTTAATAGATATAAATTGGTTGGCGTGCCATGTTGGAAGGTCGATTTGTTTTGGTTACAGCACTGAGAAGCTGCAACGTTTCACGTATGCTAAAGCCTTAGTTGAAATTAATCCAGATGTAGAATTACCTGATTTTATTGAATTGCCTGAGTTAAGGGACTGTTTGTAATGGCCTGAATTTCCATACTATCTGAGTTGACTAAATATACCACGTGTCCAACCCAATATCACAGAAATACGAATCATTTTTAATAAAAAAGAAAAAGGTAGAAAAAAAAAACAATACAAAATCTCACATCGCAGCAGAACAAAATATAATATATATTTTTTGAAAATTGGAACAAAATATAATATATATATATGTATATATATAAACTTTTGTATACAAAATTTTTAACTGTATAACATATCATCATCATAGTACAACACTTGCAACATAGCGGAAAAACAATAACTAAATAACACTGAAGCCTCCTGCCCCAAGCTCCTTTAGATATATCTGTAAAATCCAGAACTATTTGACTGCCCATACAAATTTGGTCACCCAAGAGTTTGGGGAAAACATAGAAAAATAAACTCTGGGTCAATCATGGGACTGGTATGAGTAAACAATTTAAAACAGTTTGAGAAAATAAACGATATCTCATAAGACCATGCTGTATAACATGGAGTGGGTTTTTCCCTTACACTTTATTTAACTTTCAAATCCTTTTGAAAGAAAATGATAATCTTTATATCAAAACTCTTTTGATATTATAATAGTGTCTAAACCAAATAAATAGAGGTCTAATGGAACGCTTTCATCTCACGCTCCACATACATAATATACAGTCGGAACCGCGAGCACTTATTGGGTAATGAATTTCCAACTATGACAAGGTATGGAACCACATTCCGATAGTGTATCTCTAGAGGAGAATACACTGGGTTCAACAAGAACATTGTGTAACTCGGCCACCCATGACCGACCACTCATTTCGCTTG
This sequence comes from Allium sativum, assembly GCA_030737875.1. NCBI lineage: Eukaryota > Viridiplantae > Streptophyta > Magnoliopsida > Asparagales > Amaryllidaceae > Allium > Allium sativum. The sequence goes on from CM060910.1 coordinate 57,027,805, forward strand.
AGTGTATCGAATGTATATCACCAACGGTTGGGATCAACAACCATTTCCCAAATAGGATAGCATCGAATAGAATAAAGAATGAAATGAATTTTTCTAGATAGGTGATAATACACCCTAATTGGGAGCTACCCACTTAGCCATGCTGCCAGCCCGATTTTTTTCATTTCCCGGTTGTTGAGGCCTGAGACTACGATTACTTACCATTCATTTAGCACAATCACTTTGATTGCCACATTGTCAGATTCGTTAATCATTAATTGATTTGCACAAATATATTCTGGATATTATGCTAAGAGAATAAATTCTACGCCACTGTATATATTTATACAGACCAATATATGCGATCATTGGAAAATACTTTGTCAAACATTCGTCCATATACATTCGTTCTGGGATTGAACGAAACCGAAGGCATAATTTCCATTAATCCATGTTAGGAAATTTCTACCTAGGATTAAATGAAAAATCCCTTGCACTTTAATCTGTCTTCGATTATCTTCATATAATCTGATTCGCAACACTATTTGTCAATATGGAGTGGTTCTCGGATAATAATCCAATCGGCCTCTCCATATTGACAACCATATTGGCAAATACTTCGATAGTCAGTTATTTAACTTATCAAAGTAAAACAAACAAACATTCATCAATAATATCAAATAATCATAGGCCACTTAATTAATATTCCATTAATTAAATCACATCTCCATTTCCTTATCAATATTTATTAACCAAATATTATCAATAATCATCTTGGTCTCTTACGCTATTTGGAAAACATTTCCGTATCTCGCCTTCTTTTATTTTCTATACTTATAAAATATCTTCTATTAATAATTGGAAAACATTTCAAGTAGTTCTCCCTTTTATGACCATTTATTTCTATACTTAGGAAATATTTATTATTATATTTCCAAAATTTCATTTACTTTGGTTAAGACGAATGTTGTGTAAAACATCGTTACCACAACCCAAAATATTGCATTCAACTGAATCTTATTCAAACATTTTTCTTCGAGCCTGAATCTTGTTATTTATCGGTTAATAATGATATCAATCAAGTTGGGGTGTAACTACCTCGCAGACCTTGACTGATTAACATTTTTAACTTCAAAACAGATAAGACTACTTATCTTAAATAATCAACACTATATAAAATCAATTATTCATTTTTAATCGTATATATGTTTCTCTTTCTATTTTTATCAGATTTAATTTATAGATTTCCTTTTTTTTATAATATTCTAATTTAAAGCTCGTTTGCTTAATGAATGTTGTATATATCGATATATTGATTTCTAGTTATCGAATTTCCTTAAAAATATTCTAACTCCTTAAATTTTCGGAAAATTTCGCAAGCACCTCCTTTGTACCGATCAATAGTTCAAACCTCAACTCGCCTCTCTAGGCCTTTTCCATTCAAAAAGAAAATTAAAAAGCCAAGTGGCTTGCCGATTCGGCGCATAAATTTTCATACGGAATTTAAACATGTACCTTATTGTCGGGCACACGAATTATGATCTTCATGCACTTCATTCCATACTAGTCTAACCCATATACGTCCATTCCTAATTTGTTTCAACCTAATCTAATCATTTTAACTCAATTCGCTAATTTATTCGTTAATTGGCTCTTTTGCCTATTTCATTTTATTTGAACATATCACGTTCAAATATATTTTTAACTTGCTTATAACAAATCGAATTTTATTTTTAATTTAATTTCATATTCGATTTCGAATATAAATTTACAAATCACATTCACTTATCCAACGCCAAATTTCAATTCAAAACTCGATTAACTAATTATTCTTCAAATTAGTTAATCCTATAAAAATCTGATTTTTGTTTCAAAAAAATCATTTCAACTTGAGTTCATATTCATTTTACAATTCATATCTGGATTTTTCTAATGCAGATCCAAATTTTATTTACTTAAAATCCTTTTATTTATTCAAATAAAACGTTGTGGTTTTATAATGGTTATGGCGTTGTTTTTCTGAAAATTTGATTTTGACATAACTCAAAATCTATAAGACGAAATCGAGATTTTTCTCTACCATTAGAAAATTATTATCAAATCGGTCTTGACAATTCTTTTTCGAAGAATTCTAACATAAATTGAGTTCTATATACTCAATTGAAATTCGAAACGCCAATTTATGAACAACCGCACTGCGGCAAGTCTGTTTTAATTATATTTAATATGTAAACGTTTTAAACTTCGTTTATATATAAATTCTAACATTGTTCTAATATATTTTAATATATATTAAACCAATTTTCCCAATTCAACTTAATATTTCCGATTATCTAAAATCATCAATTTTTCCTTACTCGGTTATAAATTTATTTATACTTAATTTGTTATATTAAAATCCCAATTCCTTTTATAAATAAATTATAAAATTCGATATAATTGAATTCAAATTATAACTCCTTTGAATTTTCTCAATTCAGTTTATATTCTAAATCTCAGAATATAATCAATTGTTCTATTTCAAACTATTTTCCCAATTCACTTTTTAAATTCATACTTGAATTTAAACTTCTGAATTATCTAATGATAATTAATTTCACCAGATTTATAAACATAGTTTATAAATTTAACTTCCTTGTTTTATATGTAAACAAGTTTCATTTCAAAAATCTATTTGAAACTTAATTCATTTTATATTCTGAATCTGAAATCAAACCTGTCGTTCTCTTTTCGAAATGATTTCAAATTCTATTTTTAAATTCATACTTGAATTTAATAACTCAAATTATCTTCTAATAATTAATTCACTATATTTATAAATGTCGTTTACAAATTTTCTTGTGTTATATATTAAAACAAGTTCCATTTCAACATCTATTTTAAACCAAAATCTTATTTTGGAATATTCTATTTATTTTAACTTATCCATATAAAACATATAATCTATTTTCATATTTAAGTTTAACTTCTATTTAATATAATCCTAATATTTTTTCTAGACATATTTTATTTAAATAAATTCGAACTAATCAAATTCAAATCACAAATCCTTATGGATTTATTTTAGTTCAATTTATATTTTGAACATCAGAATAAACTTCATCGCTTACTTCTTTAAAACTATTCCAATTTCCATTTTTAAATTAACATTTGAATTTAAATATTCAAATTATCAAATGATAATTTTTCCACTTTATTTATAAACATCATTTATAAATTCATTTAAATTCCCTGATTATCCAATGAAAATCATTCTTATTTTATAAACATCGTTTATAAATTTATTTCAATTTCCTGTATTATTTAATTTATAAACATCGTTTATAAAATCAATATTTGTTTTATTTATTAAAACAAGTAAATATCTTTATAGCCCATTTGAAATTCAAATTCTATTTTTGAAAAATAGTTTTTCCTTTTTAAATCTCGAAATAACCTTTTCACAGTAATTTTATAAATCAACATTTTGGGCCCAGAGATATTTAAACAACCAAACCACCAAATTTTCAATCAGCACATCATATATGATAATATACATATATATGGAAACAAACAATAATAAATTTTGAGGAATCCAGTTGGATCCCTCCAACTTATTTCCCTGCATCCACAAACGTTAGCCAACATAAATAATATCCATCTTGCTTCGAGGCAGGATATCGCGGTATAGAAGGTCATCCACTATCATAGTGTGGGCATATAAGGTCACCCGCTAATGATACTGCGGGCGTCCGCTAATGGTATTGCGGAATCCAACCACACACACATATATATATATATATATATATATATATATATAATAACCACAAACACCAATCCTAAATAACTAATATATATTTAATAACCATAATAATATTTTAGTGCATGCAAACAACCAACGAACAATTACTTTAACGAATAAAACAATTCTAAATAAAATATGAGTGAGATTTACTCACCGTGATTTTCCCATTTCTGAATACCTAGTTTAATTCTGTATCGTCGGCTATGTAATTACTCGAATGAAATTTACTGTGTACCTACGATTATTAAATTTTGTTTATTGCTCAAACATTTATTTAATGGTTTAAAAAATGAATAATTTTTTATATATATTTAAATTTTATAAAATATATACCTTATTGCCTCAACCAAAAATGAAGCAAGCTCAACCAATTTTTCAGTGATCCCGACAAGCCTCCTCCTAACCATTTTACCACTTGCATCCCTATTGCAAAGCCATCACAATGTCTCAAAGTCCACTGTCTCGACAACTTCTCAATTCAACAATTTGCTATCAACAAACACTCTCCAACCTATTGTAACAAAAACCAGCTCCACCCTTACTGACATTACAGCGCCTCTCTACTCTGCTTTCACCCTGAATGCAAATGAAAATCTCTCAGCAAAAGCTCAGACAATCCATGTTGATAACAAACCCCACTCTAGTTCAACCATATGTAAACCAACGCCTCAATAGCCCCCTGCTGAACTCCAGAATATGCCCTATTCGAAAACCCAGGCATCGCATGCCATCTTGCAATTATCGACGGCAAGTTTTGATCGAACTCACCTCTACAATTTGCCTTGCTTCGAGAACTTCATGATGTCAATCGAGGCCACTTTCTCCTACCTCGTCGACAACTGCTCACAACCCTAGATCGACCGTCAACGTTGCTCTCTCATCCCTCCCTCAATCAGTGTCGCAAGCTTCGAAACCCCTCTTAAATCGAACACCAGACCCAAAGAAACCCATTACTTGATTAACGAACATTGTTGCTTTTTCCCCTCGAATCCGCGACTGTCCATTCCCTAAAATCCATTGCTACTGTTCGCTATCTCCCTCGTCAATGTCGATCTAACCCCTCGCCACCCTGAGTTCACCTATGAACTCCCCTTCCATTCTTGACCCATAAAAGACACCGCGACTGTAAAATTTTGGCGATTAAAATATATTAATGAGAAGGCATTATTTGTTTCCATAATCAAGTCAATTATGGGAAATAAATTAATATAGAGAAGGCAACTGATTTAAAGAATCAATCAAGAATTGGTAGGGTGAGAGAGGCATAAATTGTTCCCATAGTCAAGCCAAATATGGGAAATAATTAATTGATTTGGAGAATCGATGAAGAATTTATATAGGTGGAAACCAAATTAATGCGCAAGATTTGTGGTGGATAAAATCAAGGAAATTCCTAAACATCTTCATCCTTATCTTCTAGAATTCTCTATTCTTCCTATATATATGAAGCCATTTGCTCACTTTTGTATCATCACAAGAAAATATATCTCTCCATATTATTCCTCAATAGATCCCTATTTTCTGTATCTATCGTAGGGTGAGAATTAGTATTGAGTTTTTTGTTGTAATTCTTCTCATTTTTGTAACCTCCTCTTGAAGTAAAGAAATAAAGAAGTTGTTGGGTCTCCGTGGACGTAGGATATTCATATCCGAACCACGTTAAATCTTTTGTGTCTTCTCCTCCTCTTCTATTTTTGTTCTTTTTGTTTGGTGAATATTTTTATTGAGTTAGTGGTTGATAACTAATCGACAAGCTAGATCCATTTTAGCATCGCTTCCGCATTTGTGCAATTTTTGCACAACAGTTTGGTATAAGAGCTAGCTGTCTTGTTCTAGATTAGTTACCAATGGCTAATTCTTCTAGTAGTTGTATGAAAAATTATGGTGTCACCAAATTTGTTAGAAGAGAAGTTTTTGGGACATGGAAGGTCAAAGTGAAGACTAATGACGGTGTTCTTCAGCAACAACTTCATTCACTTAGAGGAAGAGATAAGATGCAGGAGCGCCTTAGAGGAGATATGCATAGATTCCACTTCTTGGGTCCTAGAAGAGGTGCTTGCTATTATTGTAAGAAGAAGGGACATTTTATACGAAATTGTTCAACCTTGAGAAAGAAGAAAGAGAAGAAAGAGAAAGCTTCAATTCAGACAACATTTAGATCAGGTGCAGATAGATGTGATAGTGATACATCATTATTTTTAGCCACCATTCTGCCTTTAGAGAGTACAAGTTGGGTGATTGATTCTGGAGCCTATTTTCATATGACGCCAGATAGGAGCTGTTTTGTCAGTTATGAGAAAATTGATGGCGGAGCAGTTCATTTGGAGAATGGCACATCTTGTCATGTTGTGGGCATTGGTAGTGTGAGGTTTAAGATGCATGATGGTGTTATTAGGACTATCACGGATGTTCGACATGTTCCGATGCTGCAAAAGAGTGTGTTGTCAGTTGGAGCTTTGAGTAGGCTTGGTATGAAGATAATAATAGATGGGGAGAATTTATGAGTGGCGAAGGGTTCCTTAGTAGTAATGAAAGGTGTGCGAGTCCATGATATTTATATGCTTCGTGGAGAGACAGTATTTGGAGATTCAGTAGTTTCTACTGATTGTAGTGTTCCAGATTCTACTCAATTATGGCACCTTCGTTTAGGTCATGTTGATGAGGAGAGCCTGGAAGTATTGAAGAAGCGTAGGTTAATTGTTGTTGATTCTCAATTAAAGCCTAGCTCTTGTGAAGATTGTTCTTTGGGAAAGAAGAAGCATGTCACATTTGATGTTGGAAGACCTAGAGCTACAAAGTTTCTAGAGTATGTTCATTCATATGTTTGGGCACCGATACCAATTGCATCTTTAGGTGGAGCCAGTTTCTTCGTTATATTTGTGGATGATTTCTCGCGTATGGTTTGGGTCTATTTCATGAAGACTAGATCCGAGATATTTGCCCAATTTCAGAAGTGGAAGACCTTAGTTGAAAAGAAGTCAGGAAAGCGGCTGCAAGTTCTTAGAGTTGGCAATAGTAGTGAATTTGCGTCACAAGAATTCACTAACTATTGTGCATTCGAGCATGTACTTAGAGATTTTTCTACGAAGTCACATTCTTTTGAAGTGGCGGAGAGTATGTGTCGGATATTATGGGAAAGAGCTATGAGCTTGAGACTGACTGCTGGTCTAGAAGAGGGATTTTGGGCAGAAGCGATATCTATGGCAGTATTTCTCATCAACCGTACACCTTCTATTGCCATAGATATGAAGATCCGAGAAGAAGTATGGAAAAGAGAGTATGTTGATTATTCATTCCTTAAAGTGTTTGGTTGTTTAGCTTATTTAGAAGATGAGAGACATGATAGGCTGAAGCCTAGAGGAAGCAAGCACATTTTGTTAGGCTATGGAGAAGGAATGAAGAAGTATAGGTTGTGGTGCAAAACAACCAAGAGAATTGTGACTAGCAGACATGTAATTTTTGATGAGAGGTCTTTATTGAAGGTGGAGCCTCTATCAAGTGATGACATTAGGAGGACACAAAATCCACAAACACATTTGGAGTCATCAGATTGTTTCCATATTTAGAGAGAAAGTGGTATTTCTGATGGTACCATGGTTGATGAGAAGATTTCAAAGGTTCAGACTCTAGGTGGAGCTCGGTCGCAGTTAAGGTCTTTTAGTTCAGTTGGCCCTATTGGTAAGCATATTTGTAATGATGATTATTCATCTTATGCTTTGAATGCTGCGGAGCTTGGTGTTGAGTTTGATAAGGTAGACTTGGTGAAGTCGAGTAAAATTCTTGAAAAGGAGGTTGAAGTAGATAATATTGAGTATGTCCTCACTCAATGTAGGATGGAGAAGGTGAAGCACGCTATGATATCTCCATTAGTCTCTCAGATTTCTGTATCTACAAGTTTGTCTCCTTCATCGGATTTTCTGAAGAATTTTGATATTTGTTCATATGCATTTTGCTTGTTGATGTGCATATTATCTTTCTTATGCTTGGGAAAGATTTGGAAGCTCTCTTTGGGCAATATTGCCCAAAGTAGTTCACATTGAGCTAGATGGCATAGACCCAACAATTTTGTTGATTTTTGGTGATTGATGAATATATTTAATCGAGGTGGAGTGTTAAATTTTGGCGATTAAAATATATTAATGAGAAGGCATTATTTGTTTCCATAATCAAGTGAATTATGGGAAATAAATTAATATAGAGAAGGCAACTGATTTAAAGAATCAATCAAGAATTGGTAGGGTGAGAGAGACATTAATTGTTTCCATAATCAAGCCAAATATGTGAAACAATTAATTGATTTGGAGAATCAATGAAGAATTTATATAGGTGGAAACCAAATTAATGCGCAAGATTTGTGGTGGATAAAATTAAGGAAATTCCTAAACATATTCATCCTTATCTTCTAGAATTCTCTATTCTTCCTATATATATGAAGCCATTTGCTCACTTTTGTATCATCACAAGAAAATATATCTCTCCATATTATTCCTCAATAGATCCCTATTTTCTGTATCTATTGTAGGGTGAGAATTAGTATTGAGTTTTTTGTTGTAATTCTTCTCATTTTTGTAACCTCCTCTTGAAGTAAAGAAATAAAGAAGTTGTTGGGTCTCCGTGGACGTAGGATATTCATATCCGAACCACGTTAAATCTTTTGTGTCTCCTCCTCCTCTTCTATTTTTGTTCTTTTTGTTTGGTGATAATTTTTATTGAGTTAGTGGTTGATAACTAATCGACAAGCTAGATACATTTTAGCATCGCTTCCGCATTTGTGCAATTTTTGCATAACAACAACCCCCCTCCTTCGACTATACTGAAGTCGAGATCCCATTCCTATTTCATATGACAACGAGTTGCACCATTACAATTTGAAGGTTTTGATTTTGCAAATAAAATGAAAAAGGGGTGCGTTATTTCAATTTGATACGAGGCCTTCGAATTTCTGATATGAATGGAAAAAGATGGATTCAGGGTTTTAAATAGAAAAGGGTGAAAATAGTTTCTGCTTTTATTTTTGGAGCGATATATTTTACTATATGTTTGCTGAAGCTTCCGATTGATTTTACTGAAGAACCAAATGAAGAGAAGGAGAGTGCGTCACCATTTTATAGAAGAAGAATACTTAGTGGTTATGGAATTTACACTGCGTAAAGTACACCATTACTAATTACGATTTGATTTTTGATTTAATTTGATTTTGATCTTATCCATTCAATTTTTATAATAATATATTCGAGGTTCCAAACTCCGATTCGAGCACAACAACCGACGTTCCTAGGGTTGTACCACTGTTATGAACATACTGAACAGGTTTCACAGCCCAACTCGATCATATGGAGAAGATATTAATTTAAATCGATATGAATTAAATTCAAAACAAATTAATTCCTTGATAATAAATAATTATTATTATTGTTTCTGTTCCAATATAATTTCTATTGATTATCTGAATCATTTTTGGTACAGTTTAAATCTTCGAATTTAATTATATTTCGAATCACGATAATTCGATATATATTCTAAGTTAAATCGATAATTCAATATAAAAATTCATTTATATTATCAATTCAATATTTAAAAATCATATTTAAATGTTTAAAATAAACTGTTCGAAAATCCAGGTCGTTACATTATCTGTGAGGCTCACATATGATTGGAAGCCAATGATTTGCGTCACATGTAAATGTTTTGTCCATAACACTATAGACTATGACAATGATTGCGAGGCCAACGGATTAGATAGTATGCACTTTGAAGGTGTCCATGAGAATGTCAAAGTTGATAATTCAAAGAATAACCATTACTTTAGGAGAAATGGCCGATCTGATAATATTGAGAAAGGCTAGACCAAAGTTGTTTCCAAGAAGAAATTGATTTGGCAGATGAAGGGTGTAAGAAATAAGGACACATCTTTGAATGACAAGAATGCAACTGCTAATGATTAGGTAAGCAGAATAAAACTGATGGATTAGATAAAGGTACAAAGGGTTCAGATTCAAATGTTGTTGATAAGTCTAGTGGGAATGCATATAAAATCAATAAAGTAAATAACAATAAAGTTAATGTCGACAAAGTTGACAAGTCTGGTGGGAATGCAAATAAAAACAATAATGTGAATGATCATGTGATCTTGAGTTTCTAGTTCTAGTGATAAGGATCCAGATGGGGATTTCGGCCTCTTCTCGTTGTTCAATGAAGGTGCAGTCGCAATGAGTGGTACGACCTCTTCTTTTGTTAATGCAAATGTTGTCAATTCTAAGGTATCAATGTCCTGCGCATCTTCATATAGTCATAAAGCTCCTTATTCATCTTCTAATCGCAACACTATCTTAGATTCTCCATATGCAAGGTTATCACTTCCATCTCATATCAACTTGCCACCGGCTTGTACTTTTGCATTTTCAGCTTCAACTCCAGTATCAGGCTCTGGCCTTACTTTTCCTGTTATTAAACCTCCCTTATCTAAGAATAAAGGTATCAAGTTGAAAGGGAAGTTCTAGGATGATTTAGATGAGGGAGTAGATTATAGCATGGAGGGTGTAATGCTTTCTAATAGTAATTTGAAAGCTAATAAGAGGCACACTACGAGGAATTCGATTGAATTTGGCGTTATAGTATTTCAATGGCTGGTGGTGATGTTTTTTTGATTTGGTTTTGGGGTCCACTTTGGTTTCTGTTTTGTAGTTCATACTTTGTTTTAAGTGGTTATCTGCACATAGCAGTGATTCTTTTGCCCACGCTGATAATGATTGGTGCCTGTGTGCTTGCGTTGAAGTGTCCTCAGCGTTGAAGACTATAAGGATATAGAGTACAGTGTATTAGGATTCATGGATTAGTGGATATTGTTAGCAATTTGGTATACAAAGATTTGTAATAATAAGGAGGTATTGTTATATATGTAGTAGTTGTACATATTGTAATTTGAGTTGAGTAATAAAAAAAAATCGCGCTTGCCTTTCAAAATAATTACATGTCATATAAGAGTGTTTTTACATGTTTTAAACTAAAATACAAAAATATTTTTAAGTGATCATTCATTTACAAAAGGGCATAAATTTCATTTTTTGTATGGATTAATTTGAAAAAAAATACTATACATTTTTATTTTGTGTTGTAAGAAAATGGATGCAAATGAATGAGCCTGCATGAAGATATATGCTTACATAAGTGTTAAATCTCCAAAGCATGAATAAAAGATGATTCCTACAACATGGAGGAGCCCGACTACTAACCACTTTCATTAAAAAAATTAAAAAGCAAAAGCAAATTTAGTGGAGCTTTAGCTAATTGATAATGATTGCTTGGATCCTTCACTATGTCAAAAGACTTTTAGGTAACACGCTAAATATGTATTAGAGTTTTAGGCATGCATGAATAAACTCTTATATTTCATGTGACAATAAGTTCTTTCATGCAGTTTGCTAATTATTATTGAGAAAAAAATTGAGCTTTCTTATTATTGGCTTCTAAAGCTTTATCATTTACTTTCACGAACTTTTAATTCATGCTATTTTGTTTTGTGTTTTTTTATGCTTATGTTCTCTTTTATGCTTTCTTTTCTTCTTATGTAAGTAGATTAATTTATTTTATGCAAGTTAGTTAGTTGTTGTCATTTCATCATCATTTCCCTCTTCTTCTTTTTTATGTGCAAATCAACTTATGTTATTATATATTCACTTATGAGTAGATAAATCCTAACAATTTAGGGGTAATTAAGCTCTCATGAGTTCTTAAAAATAATATAAGTGATTTAATTTATTATCTCCTTTTATGCTTAATGGAAACTATTCGTTTATGTACAATTGTTGTTTAATATTGAATTTGATAGCTTATGCTGTTAAAACCAAATAGCTTATGCTTGATCAACATAACACAAATTACCTCTTCATCAACATATGATCATGGTAATTTAATTGAGAGTAAACCAAAAATTTGATGTTCTATGTTACTAGTTAACAGTAAATAGAGCATGCTAAAAACATATTTCATTTTCAGTTTCATTTTCTTTTTATGAGAATTGATAAATGGGTTAGAGGTTGTATTATAGTTTGATGGTTCATGTTTTTTAATTAATAACACTTTTAGGCCATGCTTGTGATAAATACATCCACTAACTAGATGAAAGATTAAAAAAAGATCATAAAATAATTACATACTAATTTGTGTGATCATGAAAGCGAATTTTCTATTAAATAGCTCTCTAATCTCATAGTTAACTCTCAATTTCTTTTCTAGCTTATGTTATTTTTTTAGTTAGTTAACACAATTTCATGACTTGGTTTAATTTGGTTCATAAATTAAAAACTTTCCCTGCTATCAACTCATACTCGCACATATACTATGGTTGTACGTCAAGCGTTTGCGATATTTTATAACAATATAAATTTCCCGTATTTTCTGAAATGATAGAAAAATTCATACAATTCAAACTTATGGATGACATTGTTATATATAAAATCTAAAGATAGAAAAACAAATTAAAAATAATGGCTTGTATTTATTTACTTTGACATTGGAATTTACCTTAGTTATGGACTACGAAATGTGATATAATCTAAGCATATGTATGTATGAAATTATGCTTGTTGATGTCAAAAATGGACAACAACGCCCAAGGTGTAAATTTTATACTTCACAAATATATAAGATCTAAAATGGTAGGCACAAACACAAAGAAAAGTAAGGAACAAGGGGATTTAGAGTGGTTCGACCTAGAATTGGCCTACGTCCACTATGGAAAGAATTATCATTATCACCATTGAAGTTACAAGGTACATAATCTCTCTAATTTCACTCATTTTCTCTCTTTTTACAATGATCTTCTCTTTTTCTCTTCTTTCTGCCTTTGATTCACTTGAATCCACCTATGAAATGATGAAATCTCTTAGCTTGCAATGGTTGTTGAAGTTGATCTTCAATTACCTGAGCACTTTGTAATGATTTTAGCAAATCCATGGTGGTTGAGAGGTTGAATCTAAGCTTGGAAAAGGATTAATGAAGTTTTGGATGAGTTTGAGGAGTTAGAAATCAATTTTATAGCACCTCGTGGAGAGAAAATCATGTCCCCAAAATGTAGGAAGTGATGGGGTATTTATAAGTGTTGTTTGAATGGAGTGGCAAAGTTGAAATTTTGTGTGTGCAGGTTATGGATCGGATACCTGACCCGTCAATATTACGAAAATGCCACTGCACCAATATGTTTGATTCATACTTTTAGAGGTGATTGATCCATCCCTCAACATACATGACCAATCCATAGCACATCACAACGACCGATCCATGGAATAAGCAGTGACTGACCCATAGCGATAAATAGTGACCGGTCCATGGCATCCAGTACTGACCGATCCATAGACAACAATTCATCCTGTTCCATAACCATCATGACGACAAACCCGTAGGCAGGAATGATGACCGATCCATCGGCTGGAGAAGTGTCCGACCCATAGCTAAAGTGACGATCGATCCATAAGCTAGAGAAGCTTCCGACCCATCATAAGAATATAAGTCGATCCATTATATTATTAAATGAATGATCCTTCATCTATGCTCTAATTTTAGTGGATTAACATTTACCCCTCGGAGTTTATAATTTTTTGTTTGTAACAAAAAATATGACCACCGAAGTGAATGTTTAACCATATAATGAGTTAGCATACAATGATGGATCGATTATGACTTGACTGTTTTGTTTAGCTGTTTTATATATGGGTTAGAACATATGCTCCATTATGGGTCGGATGTGAATAAATTTAAATGGATTGGTGCAACACACATGATGGATCGGAACGGGCCAACATGTGATGGGTCGGAACAGCCCGTTACACCTTGTTCTTATAATATTTTTTGGGTCTGGACTCTTTCACTTTATCTTCCTCAATCGACAGTCATTTTAATGGAGGCGGTCTTGTTTTTCTGAAGAAAATCCGTACTTCGATCTTCTCCTCTTCAACTGATTTCCTCTAATTCTAATCAGCTTCACCTCGTCGGTCATCCAGAGCCTTAGATTTGTCATCATATTCTATTTCTGCCGCAAATCTCATCAATCTCGAACCAAGTCAAGGTACTTTTTCTTAAATCCGAAGCGTCATGCCTGCTGTAGGTGATTGCTCCCTTAAATACCATGTCGAATTTATTGTTGATTCAGGGTTTGCGGTTTTTGAGTGATGATTTGATGTTAAAAATTGATGAATCTTGCATTGAATTGGCTCTAGCTTTAGGGTTCGAGTCGAATTGACTTTGGGGTTGGATTGATGAAAAAAAGCACATATGAATTTGATGATGTATGCTCGAAACTAGGCTTTGTCAAGTTTGAAAACGTTAGTTTGTACTCATCAGTTTTGAATTGATTTGTGTTGAGTTTTGATCACTGAGTTTTCAGATGAATTGAATGACCATCTTGATCCCGTATATTTTCGTTGAAGTTTACATAAGCTCTGTTGGTTGATGTTTGAATTTGAGCTTGCCTTTGCTATCGTAACAATGCACATCTTATTTGCTAATTAACACATTGATCATTCCATGTTTGATGATGTTTCCATGATGCATGAGTCAATTTTCATTGAGCATTGTTTTATCATGCTTGTTGTACTTGATGCATGTGAACCTTAAATTTGAACTCATGAATTTTGCGTGTTGATTGACCTTGCCAAGTTTGTATAAATGCTGATGATGCTCGAGTCTCTTAGTTACTGATTTGGCCATTTGAATTTCTCGAACTCGTATTTTGAAGCTCGGTCGTGTTCCTTGAAGAACTGGTCGTGGTCGATCCATCACGGACCGGTTGCTTTCGATCCACCATGGTGCAGTCGCTGCCGATCTGTCGTGGTCCGGTCACTGCAGATCCATCGTGGATCAGTCGCTGCCGATTCGTAAAGGATTAGTCGCAGCCGATCTGTCATGGATCTGTCGCTGTCGATCTATCGTGGATCGGTCGCGGCCGATTCCTCGTGGATCGGTCGCTGTCGATCCTTTATGGATTGGTTACTGACGACTCATTGCGTACTTGTATTATTCCGGCTGTTCTTCTAATCATTGAACTTTTCTATATTGTGCTAAGTATAGAAGCAATGAACAACCTTTAATTGCAACTTGCATGTTTAGTGCGCTTTTTACTGCCAAATGTTTTGTAACAATAAAAACACTTTCATGCTTTCGGGCTATTATTTTGTTATCGACTGCCCACATCGACAACAGATTAGATAATCAAAAAAGTCTAATTTTAATGAATTTATGACTTGGACCGAATGGCATATCTGCATAGAACTATTTCGTCTGACTATTTATATCTTGTCAAACACCACTTATATAGATACCACATCCCAATCCGAATTTGTGACGATGCTTGAAATTAATCATCCACTACATACAGATTGTAAATTTAAATCTTCATCTTTTAATGATATATATACGTATATATATATATATATATATATATATATATATATATATATGATTATGCACAACACTTCCCACATAGGAAATGCGCACCTGTAGTATATTTTCAAATGCGATTATTTGTGTAGAAATGGTAACTCGGCAGCAATCACGCCAACAACCTGAGGAAACAAATATGTTTACTCAAGTTGGGACTTCTGCTCAGGTTTCTGAAACCACGATGGCTAATGTTCCCGGTCCAGATGTCAGTCAAGATTTCCCTCTCTCCCAACCTCTTACCAAGACACCTTTTGAGAGAAATCAAATGACACTTTCTTTGCGATCATTTAAACATCTGTGTGCCCAATTTGGCATCCCGGAAGTTGATGCTAAATTACCGAGAGAGATGGACTTGCTGACCTTCCACCCTCTGGCTATGTTACAGTTAACCGTTATATGCTAGTTAATGGAGTCATTCCTCCTTTTAACCCATTATTAGAGATGATCCTTCGACGTTTAGCTGTTTCCCCTTTCCATCTACATCCAAGTGGCTACGCCATCTTAATAGGGCTTTATGTGCTTTTATGAGGACAAAGAAATGTGCGCCTACTTTCTAGGACATATGTTCTTTATATGTTTTCAAAAGGAGGAAGGAACGAACGTCAATTATCTTTTTCGAAGGCATTAGAAATTCGAAGATTATTATTGACTTGCTAGAAAGTTCTCGAGGATTTGTGAATCGATATTTTTATGTTTGGTTCCCTGAAAGCTTTTATGGCACATGGGTAGAAGGAGGTGAATATTTACTTAGAGTTTCTTCATTTCATTTCCCATCTAAGTCTCGATTCTCATATCCTTGCTTTATTTTATAGAACTTCCCTCTTCTGACCAAGATGCAGCTCCACATCAAACTCTATTTGAGACTTTGGAAGCTATCGATGAGAAAGAGAGAAGTAGAAATTTTTAATAACATAAGAATTCCTTCGTCAATATCACTTGCTTGACCCTTCACGATCTCTTGTTTTAGGCTAATGTTCTGTTTCATCTTCCACATCTGGTGCCCCAAGCACTAAAGAAGATACTGTAGCTAAAACTTTGACCGAGGAGGTTGGTTTAAGAAAGTGTTCTAAAGCTGTTGGTGGAGCGGAGGGATCCTCCCGACCTCAATTTCCTTTTATTGGAGAAGAAGAATTCATTCATCGCGAAGGCAAAGGTCTTATGACATCTTATGAACAAATTGCGGAGGGTGAGACCACCCCAGACCCTATGAAGGAAATCTAACAGACTGGGGAGGTTGAGACACTCCTGGGGACAACTTAAATGTTGAGAGTGTTGACAAGGATTCCATTATTCCAGACACCCGCGATGAGAGTTCTACACATATGTTTAGGACCTTTAGTGATCTCAGCACTGCCAAGGACCTTCCGAGCGAGATTGTGACTTAAAAGCTTGCCACCAAAGTTACAAAAACGGGAACTGATATAACTGTAACTACAGCTCCTCCATCACAGAGAACTTTTCCGGATATAGGGTTTCTGTTAGCTTTACCATCCAAGAGTGCTTCATTATTAGATGCGCGTTATATAACATACTGTACGCGCTATAAGCTTTTGATGCTTTATATATGCCATTCAGTTTGCCTTAGTACTTTTTTATCTAAGTACTAAAACCCTTCATTGCTTTATTTCAGGTCCAGACATGAATCACCCATTTATGAAGAGCTTTAGACACCGGTTTATTGTAATCCAAAGCATCTCATACAACCCCGTCATTCACAATACTCACAGTATTCCTAATAATCTCAGCATTCTCAGCACTCGTCACCTTCTCATCAGCCTCAGCAAACTCATGGCTACATGTTGACTGATGAACAAAGGAGGTGGAGACACGAGGCCCAAGGTCAACTAAATAAAGAGGAGAGGGATCGAGGCTCTCATGGTGACCGAGAAAAATATGATGACCGCTATGATGATTGACATGATGACCGTCATGAGCGGAGTGGACGAGAAGAAGAGAAAATCCGAAGGAGGAAGAGAGACGGGGATGGTCAGGATAGAGATGATCCTTAGAAGCATCCCAGACCAGATAAACTTCTGGTACCCACTGTTCAGACTACTTCTGGCTACTTTCCCCTTACTACTCCATCTGCTACTCCGCCTTCTGCCGACATTCATATGATCATACATAGGCCCTGCTACGAACCTGAGCCAACCAACACTGCACTTGCTGAACGATTCATGGGTTGGTGTCTAAAAGGAATTTTCTTCGATTTGGACATATATCCCTCTGACAGAAGGGATATACTCAAAGAGTTGGATACCTTGAAAGGCAATATCATTAAGCAGTTGGATACCGCCAAAAGTCAGCTCGAGACACAATTAGATGTGGTCAGGAATTGAGCTGATAAGCACCTATCTTTGTGGTACAAGTTTTCCGATGATCTTAAGAGACTTAACAGACTCAACCTTGATCAAATTGCTACGTTAGAGAATGACAAGGTTGAGTGGGCCAAGGTTCTTGAATCCCGGGATACTTCCATTGCATCTCTTACGCAGAGGAATACAGAGTTAGAAGGGCTAGAGGCTAAGAATAGGAGGCTCAAAGAAGAGCTCGCTACCGCTAAACTAAGAGAAAATACATTATTGATGCAAGTCAAAGTTGCCCAGTTTGCCCAACAAATTGTTGAGTCCCAACTAGCCGTGGAAAAGCATGCTTCCACGACATATCAGTAAGAGAATGATAGTCTCCATGAGATGAACACTGCTCAGAAGTTGGATATTTCTGTGCTAACAACTAAGGCTGAACTTATTAAGTAGGATAGAGTTAAGGCTTTGGCTGGTAAAGCAGTTACTGAAAAGGCTCTCAAAATGTTGAGGCAGATGTCAATGCCACTTTATTCAGATTTTATGTCTTTATCGTTATGAGCCGAGGGAGCTTATGCTATTTGGGACCAGATTTTGCAGTGACTTTGGCCCTAGTCTGGGAATCTGTACTTACGCAGGTTAAAGGTACTTACGACGAAGACTACCTCTTGCACGGTCTCCTAGATAAGGAATCCTGTGAAGCCTTGGCCGAGGGGAAGAAAAAGCTTATGAAAGAGCATGGATTATTAAGTGATGAGTATGAATCCACTGGGGAGCAAGACCAAGACATGGCTACTATCTATTCCCTACTGATCCTGCTAATGTTGAAGCTTCTAATTCTCAGACTCCAATCGTTCCTTGCACCGATCCTTCTGTTGCTCACAATGAGAAGGATATAGCTGCTAAGGAACATACTGTTGTGGAGGATATTATTGATGAGCATACTGTAGATGGTGCAGGAGACGATGATAACCCAGATAAATATGAAGTTGAGCACATAAATCTTCATGCCGTAGGTAAAACCGAGATTGACCAACTCATGTCATACTTGGATAATCTTTGTACTTCACCTGGGTTAATTGCATTCCGTGCTCATTGTTCATTTGTATTAGGCTTAGTCTTGCCACAGCTTTTTCCTACTGGAGTCAACACAACAACGACTAAGGCCATCATTACTGATTCAACCTTGATGTCAACTACTACTGCCCGACCCATTACTTCTCCTCCGGGCGATGCATCTTCACAACCAGGGCCACAAGACACAAAGATTGATGCAATCGTTGATTTGGATGACGTCATTTACACTCTTAGTGATGAAGTTGAGGATCTTGGTGATGCTGATAAGAGCTCAGAGAAGAAAGTTAAAGGAAAGCAGAAGAAAAGGATAAAGTCTTCTCTTCAAGGCGTAGGGGGAAGAGCACTTTTTGCAAGAAAGTTGGAGCTACCCAAACATCTCATGAGGAACCGAAGAATGATGAAGAGACCAAAGATGAAAGCGATTTTGAAGCTACACCTTCTTCTCCCACATTTCCAAAGCCTACACTTAGATCTGGCCATGCTTCTAAAAGCGGGAAGAAGAACGCTTAGTACTTTTAGCTATATGCTCTACCTTTTGCTGCTTTAATACTTGTTATTTGGTTCTACAGGATGTTTATGCGGGTGCCGGTCCTCGCTTGTTACTTTATGCGCATTCATATTTGAGACTTGTGTTGTTATTATTGTGAAGCTTGTTATTGCATTTCTAGTACTTTAGCCAGTAGTTATTACTTCAGCTTTGTTGTACTTTTCTGTCTATGCATTTGTTTTCTTTACGCACTACAAGCCTTTTATATTACAAGTCTTTTGCTTGGTGTGAAGTCATATGAGCTTGTGGTATGTATTCTGACCATTATTAGTCCGTCTTAATGCAGTGGTGATGCCCCCATACCAAAGGCTGTCATGAACTTCTTAGGCCGGATGTGATCAACTTTACCACGTTTCCTTGGTTATGGCTAAAACACTGGAAGTTCCTGCTTTATTGGCTAAGTTTCTTGCTTTCGCCATTACTCTTAGAGCTTCTCAGTTTTCCAATTAACCAATAAAATTCGTGCCTTTAGTTGAAGAAGTTTTTTAGCTTTCATGCCCTTGCTTGAGAGGTCTTATATTTTTAGCTCAGTGTTTGTATGCTATCTAGGTAGTTGTTTCAAGCATTGGAGACTTTCGTCTGTAATTAGACTGATCAACTCTAGCATTGGCGACTTCACTGGGTGCCCCCGGGGAGGTCTTTGGTTAAAACCCAACAATCGTCGTAGCCTGAATGAATCAGGTGCCAACCAAATTAATTAAACGCCTCCGAGTCGACAAATCCAGCATCCGCAGGTAGTCAACTTAATGTGGGAGGCCTAGTGCATATATATATATATAACAATCAATAAACTAATAAATAAAAGAATAAGAATAGTAATTGCCTGTTGGGGTACAACAACTAAATATATTAGGACTGGTAAAATAAGGATATTCCATTGTAATTAATGCCTTAGGAAAATTATGGCCGTTAGGCTCATAAATGGCTTTAATTGAAATCAATGCTAATTAAAGATAAATGGTTGCCTTAGGAAAATATGACCATTATGGTCATAAAGGGTAATAAACAAAGAAAAGGAAAGTAAATGGGTGTCAAAAAGGGTATTAATGGATATTGGTTGTCGTTTAAATACTAAGTCCAAATTAGGGAAGGTAATAAATAAATATCCTAGGGAAAAAGGAATATAACCTTCCTTATTAATAGTAATGGAAATAGAAAATATAGTTGGACTTGGTAGGGTCATAATACAAGAAAATTATAAACCATAAAAACCTGTGAAAAAAGAAATGAATCGTGTACATAATTCCATGTAGAGGGACTAAGCAGGAATAACTTAGTAACGTAGCCTACTTTATCCCGATAGGGAATGGTGTTAAAGGAAAAGGGGGGCGAACTTAATAATCTTCGCGTACAATTCGCTTCCTTGAGTCTTAAGTGGCTTGGGTCGAGGAGTCCACCTGGGAGTAGGTCTTTTAGTTTATGGGTTTTAAATGGCATGTGTGTATGGGCCTACCCAAACCTGGAAACTAAAAATGTCAGATATGACTACCTACCCTACGGGAAATATTGAGCGACTAAGGAGATTATATATAATAAGGTCAACTAGAAGGTATAGTGAATGAAAAAAAATACCTTCTCTCACCTTATGCGGGGCAGGGGTATATGCGTAAATGACGAAAGCCTTAACCAGTAGGTCCCGTAGCTAGTACCCTCTAGTTTATGATAACGTTGAATATATTATCGAGGGTTAATAAGCAACCAATAGGTCCGCCTAAGGTCTTAAGCGATCAGGAAGAATCCACCTTATCTATCATTGATATTGAGGCAATAAATGATGAAGGACAAGCGAATGAAAGTACATGGATATAGAAACCTCGTAGTTAGGGGCCCACATCGATTAAATAACCAAATATGATCTGGTTTAAAGGCTTCAAACAATACATGTAAACATCCTATCTCGATATTAAACATTGGAAATACTACTTTGGGAAAGGGTAGTATAGTCGTGGGTAAACACTTACTAGGTTGGGCTAGAATCACTAACCTGGTTAGGCATACATCTTGGGCTGAACCAAACGGGACGCATCTATGTATTATAACCTTTGTTGTAAATTTCCTAATCACCAAAACTTGTTTTTCTGACCCCCCCCTCTTCATTACAACCTCCTAGGTAACCTAGAGAAGGTCGGGTTCTCATAGGTGCTTAAGTTTGGCTTTCGGTTCTCGTTCTCTCTCATGCTCGGTATTGGAAAAGTGACTTACTTTGAAAAAGGTAATTACTTGAGTTAATACTTGTTATCCTATTTTATTTCCGCTGTGAGTTTTCTTTTATCGTACTCTGATTATGCTCATGCTCATTTACTTTAGGTACCAGATTACATGCACCATGCTTGGATGTGTTCAAGTTTCGATTTTTGTCGAAATTTGGGCGCAGAAAAGTGTGAGGTGTTACACTACCCTTAGGAAATGTCATCCCCGAAATTCGGTAAGGGTAGAATTATGTAATTCCGCATAATTTACAACCATCATGTGTAAATCCAATTTTAGCAACCATTTGTGCACTATGCAAAGTGTAATACAACCTAAAAATACATGAATGCAATGAATGTCTAAGCGGTACCTCCTATATGAATGTAAATTCTCTTGAAAACCTTTTGAAAACATGAGGCACAGATCTTACATATACTGGCAGTTTCTATATGAATGCAATATTTTGAAAATCAAAATTACTTTTTCATCCAAATTTTCCTATATTCTTACAGAGTAAGAGCATAGTTCATCCAATTTTTGCATCTAAATCCTACCAACTAACTTTAGATTGCGAAATTCAGAAAAGTTTGATTTTCTAAATTTAATTTCTATGTTAGAAAGAGTTAGAAAATGGGAAATTACATATTTTCCATCCACTTTTACGTAACTTTCCCCTAAACTAGGAAAACTTAATTGCTAATCTTACAAAAATTCCTATTTTCTACTTCAAGCACACTTTACATAAGAAAACTTTCTTTTCAGTTTTCCAAGTTTACTTGGAGAAAGTCATTTTCTTTTATAGTTCTCAAATTTTGCAGTTGCCGTCTTTGTTTTTTTTTCTTTTAGTTGTTTATCTTTAACCTTCATTTTCATTTTATTCACAATATCCTACGTTTTTGTTCTAACCTAGCGATCACCACAACACCTAGAAAGAAATTATCTCACTAAACTATTCTATTTTTCTAAAATGGAACACTACATAGGAATGCAATTTTATACCAAAAGAAAACTTTACTATTTCCTCAAGGGGCGCTAAAAAGGATTTCTATTAATTACTAACCATGTCATAAATTTACTTATGAAAATTTTAAGTTGGTTTTTCCTATTTATTTCCTCTTTATTCTCTTCCCTTATATCATGCAAATTTTAAATTTACCTTCTTATAATTTCTTTGTTGAGATAGGTAAAACAAAATATGGTGCTTCACCTATATTTTGTGCACCTCTTTCGCTGCACATTTCCTTGCCACTTTAACAAAAACATGTTTACTTACAAACCTATTAATTCATAAAATCTTATCTTATAGTTCTTCTTATTCCAATAAGTTAAAGTGTATCACAATATGTTCTTTGAGAAAACTTTTATATTTTATTTCACTCAAGGTCACCTATGCACCCTATATGGCCAACTAATTTATTCACGCTTTCTCTTAATCATTACATCGCTTAACCCCACAACTTGCTTATGTATTTAATATGTTGACACACTTTTTGGTCAAAGCAGTCACACATGGAATTCCATAATGGTAGCACGCTCAAGTGATGGAAACAATGCCAGAAAACATATAACAATTTAGTCGAAATCGCAACATCAACATAAACATGCCCAAAACTCCTATCAGACGACCTTTTTTGGGCCCGAAAACAGCAATTACAGAGATGAGCTCAGTAACTCTTGTAGCTCTCTGAATTAGCTTTGGGTTGAGCATTCGTTTGGCTCAATCGGTCTTACGGTTTGAAAGTTATGTCTGTTTTCATGAATGTGTGTAGAGGTATCGACTGGCAATCGCTTGGATGAAGTGATGAAACATCAGAAAGTTCAGAATATGGACCGGATCGTGGGACTCTGACATCGGCTCGCCCCCACTTCTCGGTTCGTAAAGCCTCCTCACTTCGTGGAACACCCTGGCTCGTGGAGCGTATATTGATCACGACCCGTTCGTGGTCGACCTATGGACCACGACTCTCTCACAGTTTCACCGTCCCAGCTTATCACTCCAGCTTGTAATCGACTCGATTCATGACTCGCCCCTAGATCACGACCCGCTCGTGGGGCGTGTAGGGATCACGAGCCGCCTGTACCATAACAACAACATCACTCAATTTTGACCTGTTCTCAAGGTTACTCCCGCTCCTACTTTCCCGGATCGGGTGCCACGTACCCCATCACGAAACGGTCTTCCCATAAGCCCTCCTACAACTATAAATACACCATTTGAAGCCATTTTCGAGGACTTTTGGCCATTCTTCTTCGCGGCTTCCACCATTACTGAAGTGCAAGGACTTTGCACCCTTCTACATCTAAATTCCCCTCTTGTAATCTCAATTAATACACAGATTGTGTGTCTACATGTAACTGATTCTTGTAATCTGTCAGTATAACAATAAGATTATAAAGTGGACGTAGGTTACATATATAGCCGGACCACTAAAAAAACATCGTGTGTTCGCTCTGATTTTACTGTTTTCTGCATTTTGTGATCTGTGATCTGCATTTGGGTGTTAGTGCCAATTTTTGGTCTAACACAATACTTTCTAAAAACAAGTTTGCACAGTTTTCTAAAAAATCATTTTAATGAAACTCTTAATATTACAAACCAGTAAATTTCTAAAATTTTAAACTTCTAAATTTTTAAAATTTGAAAACTTTTTCTAGAAATCCTTTTTTACATTTACATCTTTTTTAAAATTCTTTTTAAATGTTCTAATTGTGGGGATAGGTACGATGTGGTTTCTAACTTTTACATTTTTCAAATCCTTTACATGAAGTTACATTTCGTTGTCCTAAATTTCTCCTTCACATAAATTCGTACCAAACTATGTTTGAACTGAAGAATAAGACTAGCGCCACTTTTGCGCCAAATGTATATATATATATATAAATTCCTAATAAAATTTTCTCTTTCTTATTCTTTTCTCAATTTACAAGACTCTACTGCCTAATCCACTAATCTGAAATACCAAAATTTCAAATATTAACATATGGAATGTTCTTTTTTTTCAAACATTTTTTGCACTTTCCACCCTAGCCACTTATGGGTCCGTAGTCCTTAAACTTCCATAACCATTTCCTTAGTGTACAAAAACCAATAATCTAACTTTTTTTATGTGTTACTTTGCTTAGTTGATGGGTTCCTCTATGGATATAGGTATATATATTTATGCAAAACTTATATTTTGAAAATACAAATAAATTCACTCACTATCTACATAGGAATCCTAAACCTGAGCTCTGATACCAAATATAACAACTTGAATTTCGACAGACCCGAATAGTTTCAAAAATCCAAATCAATCGAAGCTTGAGTTGGTTTGTCAGGTATTTAGTGGAAAGTCAAAGATGAATATATCAAAGCTCATAATAGAAATCTCACATTAGAAGGGAATAAAAATATAATAGTAGGTAGACACTTACCACAATAATGACACTATCTAATAAGTGTCTCTAAGCTGCAGAATCTCAATCACCTGTCTGACCTGCGGGTTTGTCATGAGGAGGGGGTCAAAACAAAAGTTCTGGTGAATGGACAAATTATACTTTCTACAAAGTACATTACATATACCATTCTATCACTGATTCATATTTATTAAATTATTGAGTTTATCTCACAATATACTTTCGATTTTTCCACATAAGTCATACCCATATACTCCCCAATATATTAACCTAATAAATTACATATATGTAGATATATGCCCAATATATCGAGGTACTCCCCATAGTAACCTCCACAAGTGGTCCCAACGTCGTACTATGAAAACGTACGGGACCACCAATGCTACCTCATGAAAGCATACTAAGCCTCTACCGCTGTGCCATAAGGGCTTCCCAAACCCTGAGTTCCTCCACAAAACTCAGTCGTGGGATTTCTACATATCCCTAAAGGACAGCCTCGTTAGGCCTACAATACAGATATCAAAATATAGGTTTGTCAAGCCCCACCCAGTCTACCCCCATAGTAATGAAAGACTACTCAAAGAGATAAATGACTACCTTACCATCCATTTTAAACAAACATGTGGTCTATTGGCATCTTGGCTTAACTCCAGTCTTTCTCGCACACGCTCCGACTGACGATAACAATTATTCGAAGACCTACTAACCTTTGTTCGGTCCTGGCCACGAAGCCTCCCCTCTTACGGCAGCCGCAGAATCATCCTAAGATCATCCCAGTCAATCTTTAGGTTGCTCATCATCAAAGATGCAGCCAAGGCATACTCACTTGATTGAACCATACAAACCATGTCTTTGTGGGTACAACTTCATTAGGCTTACCATAGAGGTCCATCTTGGAGTATCCTCACATCCCATAGAAGGCCCACACTTCCTTCCAGTCCTGTCGAATAATAAGTTGAATGTGCTCCTCTCATGTCTCCAAACATCCGTGATGATCTGCCTGAGCTCTTCAACCCAAATACTACGGACTGGTCCAAACGCATCTCATCATTAAGTTATTAGAACCTATGTCTAATGTTTAATTATGTGTTGTTTTACTTACTACATTGCTAATTAACTTAAACAATAAATTGTTTATTATACATTCAAGTTATTTATTTACTAGCTTTAGTTGGCCACTTATTTTCCTTAATAAGATTTCGCTGCAGGAATGGACCACTACTTATTATTATATTCATTAAAAGTTTATTAATAATAATCCTACTCTACTCTTTTTCGTTTAACTGTAACCTCCTGTTAAAATATTACCATAGCTATAATTGTGAGTTTGCTTATTAAACTTATTTTCCATAATTTAAGTTCATTAATAATAAGCCTCTTACTTTCCATTTTATCTTTTAATTATAACATGTATGTTATAATCCTATTTGTCCCTAAGACAAGCCTACATATTATATTACATTCCCGTCTTATATGATTTGTTGTAATAGGTTACATTCCCCCTCTCATACATGCTTCACAGGTTTCTTATTCCCTTTTTTCTCTACATAATGCCTTTCACTAATGTTACTCCTTTTTATTTTCGTTTTTACAATTTATTCTTTAGGAAATTAGACTAATTCCTAGTTAATAGGTTATCAAAACTGTACAAAATCTATTTCAATAGCTTAAGGTAATTACCGCAATGGAATCCCATAACTACAAGATTTTTCTTCCCATTATTTTTAGACTACTAAACAGTGCGCAGTACGGAAAAATCTCTATTTCCCACTAATGCACATCTTTATTTATTTTTATACTTGCAATTATGTTTTCCACTTCTTTTAAAAACCAATCTATGGAAATATGTCTCCATTTCCTAACCAATCAATCTAGGATACTACTAACTTCTTAATTTAATTGATATACATTAATTCCTATCATTAACTTATTTTCTCCTTTTTATTTTGCATAACTACAGTAAAATTGGACATAATTGGGTTTATACCCTTTTTCTTTCAGTCTCTTACAATCTTTGTCATATTAAGTTAGTAAGAATTACAAAGTTTGCCTACTTTCAAATTTCCCTTTTATTATAATTTTGGCATAATACGTTCATTTAGCCCCAAATCATCAAGTTTTCCCCTTTTTTTTACAATTCCCATTAATTTGCATAGAACCACAATTAACTTAATTTGTGCCTAACCATAATTCAGTTGCTTTGCATATAACCACATTTCAAATAAATTTGCACCTAATCACAACTTAATTATTTTGCACCTAATCACAGTTTAATTATATTGCACATAACCACAATTTTATTTATTTTGCGTAGAACCATAATTTTATTTATTTTGTGTATAACAATTTTTTTACATAAACTGTGTATTATGAGACAGAAGCGGGAAAAAGAAGTAGAAGAACACATTGTAAATTCCAACAGGAATCAAACGACATAATGCCATTATCGAAAAATATAACTTAAATCCACCCACCTAAGATTTGAGCTTCAATATTTTGGATCTGATTTGGATATGCGTTGCTTTTTTTCAACTCATTTATAGATCTATTTTGCTTGAAGATCTGAGTATTTATAACTTAAATCTACAATCTTCACCTCTAAATCTTGAATTAGAAATCTTAAAACTAATATATATATATATATACATATATGTATATGTGTATATATATATATATATTTGAAGAACTTGGAGGAGAAAGAAAATGGCAGAGCTCTGGCGCCTCTCAGAAAATATGAGTTGGAGGCCGGGCCTTATTGGTTTATTTATAGTTGCCCAGAAGAACGCTGCTTGTTTGATCAAACAAATAAAATCTGAATCATTCACACAAAATAGATCATGTTGCCTGGCCCAAACATGGGTCATGTATGTGATTTCCGCTGCTATTTAAAACATTGCTGCAACATTACTTTCTTACATATAATTCTCCGTCCTATATTATTACTTTATGTTTTTAACATACGCTTTAGATTTTATATTTGTGCATATATATATACATATTTATGTACAACTCCATAAAATTTCAACCATTAATAGCTGCGTAAATTTTGCTTCTTAAACGTTATTATTCCCTAACCATTCCATTGATTCTTTCTGTTTTTGTTGCCAACTATTTCAAAATCAAAGCAGCGCTATTCCAAAATTTATTTCTTACTTGTTTTGATTAATTGTGTGCTACTTTTGAATTTCATTTCAATATATATATATATACACACACACACACACAAATATATATATATATATATATATATATATACACACACACTCATATATATATATAACCTTTCCTTATATGTAAATACACATATACTTTTCTCTTACAGCATGCATCATTTTGGTTGGCACTCTTAAAATTTAAAAACATGACGTTGGTGGGATCCGAACTCACGCGCAATAACTTGGAGAAAGGTGCTCAAAAACTGAGCCATGCTGCATTTTTGTTCATAAAATTAAAACATTGGAAACTCCTAATTTTATGTGTGTTCCTTTTATTTCCTTTTTTTGTTTTTGTTCTAAAACTTCATTAAATGACATCTTCTTTGTTTTATGCCCATTTTCTGCAAACTATAGGTCTAAATTGATCAAAAAATCGCCATGATGCAATGGCGCTAGTTCCGAGATCAAACTCAATTTTTTCTACGAAATTTATTTTATTATTTAGTTAAAAATGCGTAGTGTTACATGAATGGATTTATTAATCATTTTGTTAGAGATATTCCTAGAGTAACTGGTCTAGATTTGAAAGTTGGTTATTTAACTATCGAACGACATAATCTAGTGTAAGAATGTTCAAATCATAGGAAATTTGATTTGTTGTAACTTGTAAAACCTTTTGAAATAAAAGGTATCTCTTAAGCTCATGCTGCACATAAACGTGGCATGTTTTTAACCTTATGTTGACCAAAACACTTCATAGCGAAATCCTATTTTTATAACAATGTCATGAATAAAAATACTTACTAATCATAGTTGAGACTGTTACATTTATTAAATTCCAGCATAATAAGTTCACAACTAAAGCTGTAAAGGTTCATATTGGAGTTTGGCTTCCATACAACGACTATGTACCCGAGGTATCACCTTCCATAGTGCACATCTAGGAAGAGTACCAAGACATTTTCCTGGATCCCCTACCAATATAGAATTAGCCTACCATTCAAACTGATAGTACAGAATATGTCATAACCTCGGTTGATTTGAAACCCTCTACCATTAAGCACACTTTGACGACCTGCTTTTTGACCGCTTCAAATCAGTAATCAAATCAACTTGAAATGTTCATAAGACAGATTGTTATTTAGCTTACAGGGTTTGAACAGAATATAACACACAGAATCACAACACGGAATAAATAGAATAATATCTCACAACTAATTTTTTTATTCAAAATAGCAGAGTTTACAAAACTTATAATAAGTGGAAGATTCAAATACATACATCTTTAATTAATATAAGATATATAGAAGGATGAACTAAAGTGGCCGCGACTTCACATGCTACTGGCTTCGATAGCTGAAATCTTTAAATCTGCAACACTTTGGTCTGACCCGAGTATTCGATGAAAAAAGATAAAACAATCGAGTCAGGATTAACTTATTTCAAGTAAAAAAATACAGTATTTAATCCTAACATCAATTATATGTCATATGCAAAATATACTGTTATGTAGTGTTTGTTCTATATCAGTAGTTAGATCAAATGTAGAGGTCACCGGAGCCTACGTGTACACACGTGTACATGTACACATGTGCACTACCTCAACTTTCGGAAACCAGGAAATAATAAGCACGATGAAGTTCATAGAGTGTGCGCAAATATACAACAAAACAAGGCAGCACAGGGTCAGGCACAAAATATGGCCAAGGATGTTTCAAAGAAATGATACAGGCTAGATTTCATATATATATACACACACACACAAGTGCCAAATTTTCATGATAGTGTTAAGATACAGGGGATAATACAGCCAGTGTCAAAGGTTCAGTTAAGAAAATGGCATATGACAAATATACAAACCAAGACAAAAGGAATAACAAGTTTACTGGACATAAGGATGAACATAGGCCAACATGACATAGGTTATCTACAATACACAAGACCAACAAAAAATGGAAAATGGCAAAGTGTCTAAATATTTAAGGTCATAATCAAGAGACAACATGAACGTGGTATACACAAAAGAATCGGAGTAAGGCTAGAATACAAAATGAATAGCAGTGCTCAATGTAAGCATATGCCAACCCCAATATGATATAATTGTAAAGCCCCACCTCTATATTCGTGTTAACCAAGGTCACTGCAAGTAATGATGTCAACTAATCCAAAGAACAAGGTTGTTGAAGAGCGACTATCTATATATTAGCTTTGAACGAGTGTTAAACATGTCAGATAATGTGGTCTTACCTTTTCAAGTCTAATGAGGAAATCTGGCACATCTAATTCAAGTTCAAATCCACTACACAATGGGTATATCTAATTCAGAATTAATATAAAACACATAATAATATATTCAGAGTCATATATAGATATTCACATCACTAAGGCGAAAATAAACATGAGTAAAATACCAAAGGAGTGGACATAATATAAGTGGTCATGCAAGATCTACTATATCATAAAATAATAGATAAATGCACAACACAAATGAATATGTATACATGTGAGTCTCTATCTCAAATACAAGATAGTTAAGACTACTAAATAATTCCATTAGCCAAAAAGAGAAGCTAATCCATGCTATAGTCAAGGAGGAGTACCTATAATGCCTTGGAATGACCTCGAGTATCTATTATATTATATGATAGCACAATCTTGCTTCATGAACCTTTCAGCTTCATTTTCCTTAAAAAAAAATAAGATGTTGACATCAGTACAAATCTGAATCTATCGGCTAGCGTTTCCTTCTTTCCGACCATCGATTTGGCTTCCTTCGGTTATCCCAGATCCATGATTTATCCTTTGATTTCCCTTCCAGTGTGATATTCTGCTACCCATTCGTCGTCGGCTTCCCTTTTGTGCAAATTTTCTTTTCCCTTTTACTCTGAATCCTATCGCATCGTGATGGCTCTTCTTCCCTACTGTTCCTATTTTCAACCCTAAGGCAAAAACACTTATCAAGATGTTCTCTTCTCTTACCCCTATCTACCTTCTCTTCTCCTTCTTTCACTTCAATTTAATGCTGGATAGATTTCGACCACTATAAACGACCGTCAACTGCAACCCAAACTCCACCCTTTCACGCTTGAACCATAAAAAAACTTTTGTGTATATACATCGCCAAGTCAATTGGAGACTGCATTCGCTTCAATTCCAAAGTTGATGAGTTTCGATGTTTGCAACCATCGATGGATTTCAATTTTGAATCCATGCTTTTGTAGCTATACGTCGCTAATGCTAATTGTAGACTGCTCCAATTATTATTTCAATTGCATGTATTGTTACTGCACTGGTTCCCTCCCACAACCGTTTTCCCACCACCGCTGACGGTATGTTTTAATCCTAAACTCACCTTCTCAATTATTTCTTTGGCTTATTTTTCTACTTTTTTGTTCATTTTGTTGCTTTCTGAGAAGTTTTTCTTGTACAGCTACCTTTCTAGGATGCTTTAAGAACTTTTGTTATTGCGTTACCTCTAGGTTTCTATTTGTTGATCTGCTTCAGGTGTTATTGCCTCTTTATATTATATTAATAGATCCACCATATAACTTTCTTCATTGCAATTTGTGTAGTGGATACTTCATGTTCCATTTTTTATATTAAAATGCATTCATAATTATCCCATTTTTTATTTTTCTTTTTAAGTTACAAACATTTATATTTTTTATATACTAATCCTGTTTTTGATTAATAACGTTGATAAGTATTGATGAAAACTTAGATTTTAAACTCTTTCAATGTTTAAGTAGAAAAAAAATGATGCCTTTATTCTTCCTACATACTGAATTTATTCATATTTCTCTACTTTCCTGTGTTTGAATTCATGTTGCCTTGCATTTAAGGAATGTTGTGATCATTTTCTTTCCTACGTTTTTTATTTTATAATCTTCTACATCCTTTTATCAATTTGCTTCACCTCCATGCTTTAAGGAATAAATGATGATGCTTTATTGATCGAGCTCGACAGCTGGATATATTTATGTTTTGCGTTTAAGGAATAATTTTAAATGACTTATTTTAGGTACTCAAAATTCACTGATGTTCTCATATTATATTTTCGTGTTGTTTGATTATGGTTGGAAATGATATTGGTTAAGTTGATCTGAAATGGGGTCACATGTGTGGAGGTCTATTATGATGCTGGTTCCTTGAAAACTCATGTTTATTAGGCATAGGTGTTTTGGATCCAAAATGGGATGCCTTTGAGGTTTAATTTTAGCTTTTTTTCTTCCCAAACAATGTCAGAACTGAATTTGATTATACTAAATTTACATATGCATGCCAAGCATACAAATCAGAATGTAATTATGCTAAATTTTTTTTATCTCTTTTGTAATATATACTTAGAAAATGTTCGCATTTTTTCCCTGTTTGAAACATAAAAATATCTTGGGAATGTTTTCCTTCTCAACGTTATGATTTCTTTACATTCGAGAAATAAGTTTATCACCATATTTAAATTTATTTCTAATAACTTGCTTTTATGCAACTTTCCTTCCTTTACTTTCAAAAATTTGTCAAAGCTTTTCCTTTTCAAAGAAATATGCGATAGCTCTTTATTTGTAATTTTTCCTAAATAGTGTTATAT
Organism: Allium sativum; assembly: GCA_030737875.1. Lineage (NCBI taxonomy): Eukaryota > Viridiplantae > Streptophyta > Magnoliopsida > Asparagales > Amaryllidaceae > Allium > Allium sativum. Next base: position 57,060,260 of record CM060910.1, read on the forward strand.
TATGCTGATGCTACATCACTAAAATACAAATGATGATGGTTTTTTTTTTTGCATTAGCATCTAAAATTAGTCAACGAAGGAAAGAAGATGATAATGTCATACACCTTATTTATAATAGTTAAAGAAGATAATAACAACATACCACATTTGTTATAATAGTTTATCCAAAAACCATTCTTCAGTATGCTCATCCATGTCTACTAAAACACATTTATGAGTACTAATTTTTTTCATTGGAACAAATAATCTTCGGATTGTTTATAGCAGATGACTGCATATGTATATATTTGTTTTTTGTGTGTGTATATATGAAAATACGAGAGATAATGATGTCTGTTGGTTTTATTAATAAAACGAATGATCTAAATTCTATTTTGTACTGAAGCTAATTCTGATATGTTGTAGTTGGATAGCATTTAACATAAAATAATTATCTTACTTATGGAGATTTTGTTATCTGTACATACTTATGACTACTGACAATATTTAAACAATCTGCAATGGATATATACATATTATACATGTGTGCGTACGTGTAAATTGCGCACATGTGTGTATCTGTGTGATAGAGAATTATATAAAAATAATTTGTCCTATTTTGCTTGATTCGTTTGTCAATTAATGCGCATATACATAATATTATTAGAAGCAAGGCCCAATTTCTATTATTACAGATTCAATGGCTTAAAATATTATGGAAATTTGGTTTGCTTCTTAGTTACAAATTTGATACATGAAAACCCTTCCTAGAAACATGTTTAAATTACACCCATTATTTTAATTTAAGTAAAAAAAAAAAAAAAATCATTTGTATGAATATCAAGTGTAGGGACATATTTTTTGTAACTAACACATTCTTTTAATTCGAAAAAAATGCAACTATTTAAATAAAACAATGCAAGTACTTATACAGATTTTGCTACAAGTATTTGAAATCTAGAAAAATATATGTGAAATGCCTGTAAATATTTGCAACTTTTTTTCACATATATCCTCATATAAAAAAGTGGTTTTTTAGTCCTATTTTTAAAGAGAGCTGTTTCGTATTTTGAAACTTAAGAATGATATTTTTATATGGAAATTCCTTCAAAAAAAAATTCAACTTTTACGAGGTGAGGAATTGAATTTTCAACTCCGTGCCTCTTTGTATTACAGCATGTGAATTTTATTTCAAAGCTTTTGGGTATAATATATCAATAGTTTACAGGCATAAATAATGACTTCTTTATTGAATTAAATGATTTTTTTTTTCATATATACCAATTTCTGTATGTACAAACATCATTCATATATGATTTTTCTTTTAAAAAAAATTGCTGAGTTATGCAGGTAATTTATTTACAAATTAAAAGTAGGTAATGCACCATCTTATCAAAGTTGGGTCTAATTTTAAATTCCACAGATATGAATTCCCAGTTTGCTAATTCAAATTTTGTTGAAACATTTTCAAATTTATGTATTGGTTCTATAGTAAAGCTTAAAAGCTATCTATGATTTTTTTTCGTCAAGTTCTTAGACTGACAAATTTATTTTACTAGATTGAACAAGAAGTCGCTTATTTGTGTTGCAAGAAGTAGTTTTATCCTCTTCAGAGATCTGATCATAACTAATGTCACATAAGGGCTAATAACATCCTTTACATGTTAATCAAGTGACAAGAAATGTTACGTAAAGAAACGTGAACAAATATTGATCGAGTGACAGGAAATGTAGCCATATTGCATTAACATATTTTTAGTGCTTCCATTTCCCCTTTTGATATTTGATTATGATTCATATATACTGTAATTTTGATTTTTGTTCTTTTAATTTTTTATTGTTGATGTTTCTATTTGATTCATTTTCAATCATTTATGTGCATCATGTAAATGCTATTATTTGTAAATAAATAGAAACCAACATATATAGTAACCAAACACTCATTTAAAACTGCAAACAGGTGACATCTGTTTACTTGGGGTGCTATATTGCAAGAATTAATATTTCCATCTGCGAGCCCTTTGAAAATCGCCCTTTTCCTTTTAGACGAAAACTCATTTTTTGTTTGTTTGTTTGTAATAAACTCATTATTCTTATACTTCCACTAATTAGATGGCATTACTGGAACTTTTTTCATGCACATGCCTGGTGCTTTAGTTTTATTTTATTTAATACATGAATCTTGCAGGCTTCACTCTAAATGATTCTAGGTTCAAACATGCTATGAAAAGTTTTATGCCTGATAAATAATCCGTGTTTTCCAAGAATAAGAATTGACAAATTGAAATACGTGTATAAAAAATTGTAAATAGTATAGTATTTTATCTCATTATGACTTAGCAATGAAATTGCTTTGCTGCTTGAGAATATAATGCAAGGCTTTAATCATTAAATTGTTATATGCTGAATTATGTTTTGCTACAATCATATTTTAACCTTTGTGCTACTGCAAAAGTAGTTTAAAATGTAAATAGAATGATATGCGGATCGCTAAAACTAAAGAAGTATACCAGGTACTTATATATCTTATAAGCAGGCTAATCTTTCTATCGTTGAATACATTTTTTTACTAAATATTTAGGTTGAATAAAGTCATAACTCTTGCTGTCTTTTGTTATGCAAGAGCATATTCAGGCCAGGGATCACAAGCTGCTAGCCATGTCTGTTGATGGTGATGTAGGAATGCAATTACAGATATTAATACTAGGAAGTTTTGATTGATGAATATCACCTTAAAGGTTAACTGTTAATTAAATTTGTAAAACTGCTATGAAGTATATGACCCACTATTAAGATGAATGGCTCAAACAACTTGAGTCTAAGGTTCAAAACCAGCTGATTCATTTTTTTCTTCCTACCAATGAACTTATATATTTATTTTCATGTGCTTAGTGATTCCAATGTAACATTTTCCAAAAATTACATATCTACTATTTTTATATTAATTTGCTCCTAATAAATCACTTTGTTTATGAATATTTTTGTTGTTTCAGGTACAATTCTTATTCTGTCAACTTTAGTCCACTCTAGGTCATTACAAATAGGAAAAACTTGAATTTTATATTAATTGCATGTGGAAGATATATAGTAACATGTTGTATACTATAAGTTTCAACATATTGAGTAATGAATTAGAAAACTGACATAACAAAAAATGCATCTGTATGAAACCTCTTAAGTGAAGCCATACGCTTATGTCTTTTCTTCCATGACTAAACATGTTTTTCCCTTATCTTACTAGGTCCTTTATATTCACATTGGCAATTACTACTTCCACACGAACATAAGATTGCATTTATCTCCACTCAAAGAATTTAGTTATTTATTTCACTAAATATATCCTTTACCCATAAAAAAATTAATCTTTGTTTTGCTTATCAATGCACAAGCTTCCAATAATTTAGGCTTCAATTTTTTGTGCTTTATAAATTGCATATGTACATAAATATAAAAGTTCAGTCCTGCCATTTACACATAGTTTTTGCTTTTTATCCAAAAAAACAGCTTACACTATTATTTCCTTTCTTCACAATTATTAGAGCAATTATTTCTATTGCAGGAACGCAACGAAAGTTACCAACTGCGTAGACAAATTATATCTCAGGCCGAAGAAAAAGATGAAAAATTGTTTCTTTCAGCTCACCTGCTTAACGAAAACCATCAGTACTCGATTTTTTGGTTTTGATGTAATAATGGCAAAATAAATCATATTTTTTCTTAATAAAGTACACCTCCGCTGTTACTTTTTGATTAATTTTCTGGCACGCTTTATTGTTTATGTACGACTGAGCATAAGTGTTTTCCAACTGAAATATTTGAAGGAGACAGTGCAATTTAAATTAGGGTCCGTTTGGGGTGCGAAGATGCAGCGTTATCGTTTCCGACCAATCGAAAACGATAACGGTCCATTTTGGACCGTTGTCCCAACGATCCAAATCTGACCGTTGGGGGCCGACACATCAATTTTGGCTCCTCCTCCCAATCTGGCCATTCGGTTTGAAACATAAATTAATTAAATTTAAAAAGAAAAAGTAAAATGGTCTCCTTAGACACTTATATGACCCTTGCTTTTGTTACTGCTTTGGTATATGTTTTCGTACTTCCCGTTTATTTTTCTTTACAACTATATTTTCTTCATTCTCGTGTGCGAAGCACGGGTTCACACTAGTTATTTATAAGAAAATAAACAATAAATGGATTAGTCTGGTTGTACTCATCATAATAAACTGAGATAGAATAAAAGATATAAACAGAAAATGACATATAAGCATAACAACAATGTCCACATGAAAAATGTGAAGGCGTAAAAATGTCCACACGATATGTCAAAGAAGTCTCAATACTTTAAAAGGATATCTCAATATCAATGAAACTCAGGTTGATAACACAGTATCGGTAAAACTTAGATTGATAACATAGTATCAATAAAGCATAGATTCCATAAATCAATAAATTAGTAATCTACAAAAACTCAAAGAGGGGGAAACCTAAATCAGGACGGGAGCCTGAAGAATCACTAATTCACGTATTGAAGGCGAGACACGATCTCAAGGTAGTTAGCCTATAATGTTGAGGTTAAGCTCCTCGGATGGTCCGAAGATCGTGGGTTGTGAGTCTGCTAGGAAGATCCAAAGACCATCGATAAAATCAAATGAAACGATGTTCGCCGAGATGATGCGGAAATCATCGATATATCAAATGAACCGAAGTTCTTAAAATAGTTCAAAGACTCTCAGGAGGAACCAAAGTTCATCGGAATGGCCCGAAGGTCGAAATGACCCGAAGATCCATCGGAACCGAAGTTCCTAAGATAAGATGATATGAAGGTCCACCGAAATTGAAGTTTCTAAGATAAGATGATCTGAAGATCCTCAATTATCAATATTGATCAAGTATATGTAAACTACGCTAAGCTAGTAAATATAAGAGCCAAGCTAGTACATATAAGAGTCGAGCTACATGTCCCATAACCACTTGTTCTACTTGAATATTTACGAATAGGTTTTATATTCCATTAGAAATGCGAAACGATCATTTCCACGATTTTCAACCGAATGATTCCAAGAATTAAGCATCGAAAAAAATGCAAGGGTTCATAGTCCATACTTTAGTTAAGCCGTTCAACTAGATTTCTCATACGAACGAGAAAAAGGTTTATCAAATATACAAACTAGTAGATTTGTAATGAAATTTATAAAATAACTTCGTATAATGAAGTAAGATTAGAAACCATTTTAAAGAAAGAATTTTGTATCTTCTATTAATAATAGAAAAACCTTTTTTATAGTTTCGAATGGCAAATCTTGTATAATAGCAATCGAAGTAACAATTTGAACTAAGAATTCATGTTTTAATTACATAAATTAAATCTCACAACTATCGATTATAATTTCGTTTATCATGAAAAATTTGAAAGTCTAGGAAAACAGCTATCGACTCGAAAAAAATGATAGAAATCAATCCAAAATAAGTTGGTTCTATAAAACTCGGAATATCACAAAGAAAAGGCAAGATGTACATTTTTCATTAATTCAACCGTATAAAAGTATATTTAAGATGTTGAATTGAGTCCACGGAAACCATGTTCCTACTCTGAGATTCAAATATTTAAAAAGAGTAATTCAGTTGTCTGAATTTGTGTTCAAACGTTTGAATTATCCATTCAGCCGCCTGAACCATAGATACACAATTTTTATGTAAAGATATATGTATATGTGTATGTAGCAGATCAGACGTCTGAATGGAAATATTCATACGTCTGAATTGAGGCCTGGGCACTGGTTTGCGAAGGTCACGTATAATCAAGGAATTTCGGACGAGCGTGGACTAGCAGTGAAGGCTTACGATATTTTCTAGGTGTCTACGAAGCTTCCAACACTCGCCGAAACACTGATACATACGAATCAAACCTACTTATAATTTATACTAGGATTCATATATAATCAAATTCAAAACTCATTAAATGGAATGTTCACACAGAAAAATCCAAATAACAAAAGCACACAACATACACATGCCAAAGGCACACTAGACAAGCATATAATTTGAGGCATAATTCTTGTTCTACAAGAACTCATGTTTACTTGCTAGAAGCAAGGAATTGATCCAATAGCAAGCTACCTCTTTCCAATATAGCTTGCTAGTCTTCAATCTAAACACATATAAATGAATTTCCTAAGAGTTAGGTTTAGGAAAATATCATAAATGAAGAGTAAACAAGATGGAGTAGATGGAGAAGGTTACCCAAGTCTATACACTTGATTTCCTCAAGAATTAGAGCTTTTATTATTAAGCTAGGCATAAGGAATTCTAATTTCCCTTTCCCTCCCTCATTTTCTATTTTTGTTGAACTAAGAATGAATGAAGAGGAGAAGGGGGTTGTGGGGTTATAAGGTGGGCTTGGTTGGCTAACCCAAACCTTAGCCGAAGTCCCATTTTCACAAACTCCAAACATATCGATGTTTACAGTTTTTGTTGTCGTAAATAGCATTTTGTACTCAATGGAAGTGGTTTCAAATCCAAATTCATCTATATGCAAAAGGTAAATTTTTAGAATTATACTCGATTAGTGATGTTGTATTTAAATAAAATATTTAAATATATTATCATGAAATATGCAGGTTGTTACAACCATGGGCGAGAATCATGCATAGAAAAACATGTGCAACAATTGTAGGTCATGAAAATTACTCAATTTTCAGGTTAAGGTACATGGCAATATATCAAATGGCTCTACAACTAAAGTAAGGAAGCAATGGAGTCAAAGTATAGAGAAAGCCACAAAACCGAGCTCAAACAAACACATACATGCATGATTATGTATACACATATATCAGTTGCAGTAGTAAATAAATTGCACAAGTGGACAAGGCCAGTACGTGCAGTGAACTAAAGAAAAAAGGAACTCAACATTTGATGGGATATGATAAGCACACAACAACAAGAGTATATAGGTTCAGGTGTAGATAGGTTCAAGTATGGGAAAAGTCCAACTGTACAGGCTTAACAAGATAGGGCAGTGGTAAATAGGAACGGGTCAAGCAACACAACCCCACAATGAGTGACAGTTCCAATTTCGAAATACGGCATTAAGGGTGTGTGAAATACAGTGATACAATACATGCATACCTAAGTGTTTATGCGAACTCATATAAGAATTCTAGTTCAAGTGCAAGTTCTATAAACAGGGTGATGATCAAAATCAGAAGTTCCATATCTTCAAATCAAGGCAAGACTGCTTTTACTTTCCTAACATAAATATATATGTGTTTACCCAGTATATATAAGTCAGTTCAAGATTAGGCAAAAAAGGAAAACAAGACACAGGTGCTACATCAACAACAGGAATATGTTTATTTAACTGGCAATAAACGGTAAAGTCAAGCATAACAGGGTTTTCCTTCATCAAAAAACACATGAAAATATAATAGTTTCAACGTAAATGTGGCCTCAAGTTTGAAAACAGAGTACCCAGGGTGAACAGCTAGGGCAACCGAGTATAAAACTTGGGTATATATATATATATCCATGTTCCAAATTCCTAACAAAACAGATAGCCAAAATTCAAAATTAAGAGCATCAAACAAAATGACAGGGGAAAATCAAGTCAGGAAAGGCAGTAAGAAGTAAAACAAATCCGAACATCCCAATAAGAAGAATTATATTATAGTTTCTATGTAACGACCCGACTTTTGAACACTTCGGAGGTCGTGCCATTAATTAAGAATAAGAATAGATAAAAGATAGAACTAAAGAAAAAAACATCAGAATCTCACAGCAAAACTTGAACAAGATATTATATAACATAATACGATACATCAGAGTCATAGTACATCATAGTACAGTACATCAGATACATGGATATTTTTCCATCTCAACTCACAAGCTTCATAATTATACATAAATACTGATAAATGACTTGCAACTTCATGGGTATGGTATATAGTCCACCTTGCAGAAACCATCCCATCCAGTTATTCCAAAAGTTATCTAACACCTGGTTCACTTGCCTACTCATTACAAGTGTTATGAGTACTCAAGAGTTTAGGGAAAACACAAAAAAATAAACTCTGAGTCAGTCAGGGGACTGGTGTGAGTAAACGATTTAAAACAAATTGATTCCGGTAAAAGATATCTCATAAGACCACGTCGTAAAAACGGAACGAGTTTTTCCTTATGAGAATCCAGAAATAACATGGCTTAACTTTCAAAAACATTTTGAAAGAAAAGATAACCGTAAGACCGACCCACACATAAACATGGATGGTTTTTACCTTACGATAACCTAAAATATTTTTAAATCAATATTATTCTGATATTATAATAGTGTCTAGGGTTTCCACAAATAAATTAGAATCTAGCGGAACGCTTGCATCTCACGCTCCACAATATAGTATACAAACAAAACCGCTTAATGGATTTCCAACTATGACAAGCTATGGAACCACCTTCCGATAGTGTATCTCTAGAGAGAAATACACCGGGTTCAACAAGAACGTCTTGCAACCCGACCACACATGACCGACCACTCATTTCTCTTGAGTGTATCGAATATATTGTCACCAACGGTTGGGCCCATATAACCATTATCCGAAGATATAGAAACGAAAAAAGTAACAAAGTGAATATTCTCTAGATGGTGACAATTCACCCTAATCGGAGCGACCCACATAGTCATGCTGCCTGCCCGATTTTTGTCATTTTACGGTTGTGAAGCTTGAGGCTAAACTTAGCTTTAGACATATCAGCTTTTTATTTTCTTTGAATGCCACATAGTCAGAATCTACCAACCACTAATTTACTTCCCCAAAAATATATTACAGGTATAAAGCTAAGAGAAACGAGTTCCTCCGCCACTAACATAAATACATTTGGAGAGATCAATGTACGTGATTGGGTTAGATATACTCTGTAAGACATTAGTCCATGCAAGTTGTTCTGGGATTGAACAAACCGGAGGCACTATTTTGTAAACAGAATAGCCCTTGCATAAACTCTGTCTTCTGATATCTTGAATAATCTCTGACTCGTATAAACCGGATCGAAGTGGAATATAGATTCCGGAATCTTCGAAACGATCAACTTTAATATCTTTTAGGGTCAAGTGGAACATATTTTATATTCAAATCTGATATTGTATTTATTCATCGTTAATTTGATTTTATAATTCATTATCTGATTATAAAACAATTATTGACCTAAGTCGATTAAATTTTAATAACATTCTAATATGAAACATTTTAACTCACTACACATAAATCGATTATTTTCAATATTTGACTCATCTTTATGATACATCATCACTGCTAGTTAACCATCTTCCTAGCATACCATTGATTATAATTCAACATATCAGATTATAATTTGGTCTTGAGACCGATTGGAATACACATTTCTTTATTATTCAAAACGAATAATTTATTTATTTTTTAAATTAATTGCACTTTGATTAATAGATTATATATGAACGTTTAATTACTTCACATTCATTTCGATAATTCCTATCTACTAATTCATTTCTTTATTACTAAGTCAATACAATCATATTACTTCATATATTTGCATATACCCAAGTTATAATAAAATAACACATTAGTTTTTATTTTATTTTAGATTACCTTATCTACCTTACCTCACCCTTATTTATATTTTATTTTACTTACTTTACTATTTTACTACTTAGCCCATCCAAAGCCCAATTTCCTCGGCCCATACACTTTGGCCCCTTTTCTTCCTTTCTTACTCTTCTATCCATACTTAATCCTCTTGTTTTTAATACTTTCCTTGTTTCTCCTATTTGCTACCCCTAAATTCCTTGTTGCTTCCTACTTTAAAATGCACGTTGGAACACACACAGTGCACATCATGTGTGTATGCACACACACCATATATCACTAACTAACCGAACTGCCAAACTATAGCTTTGTGAAGGAATATTCTTTGACAAGATATCCTAAAGAGAAGGCTGTGTGTGAACAATAGATGGTTTTCAACAGTCCAATCCACGGTGACTTGATATTCAAAGCATGTGGCCATACAGTACGATTTAATGCGAATGAATGAATCGAGCTTAGCATTTTGTGGACCAAGTAGCCGCTATTTATACCATATGCAAATTGAATGTGAAGTATTCTTTAACTTCCACTGTTCTATGTCCTATTGATCAACTCTTAATATGTTGAATGCATTTTTCTCCTTCATCGATGTGATGTTATGGTGTGGGGTTTTCAAATCATTTTGGATTCAATATTTATGGCTTCCAGCATCCTCTTATTCAACTCGTTCGTCGACGCAACGCTTCCTTTTCCCTTTCAGTCTAAAGCAAACCATCCCAAAGTTTATCGGCACCACCACCTCAAACCACTTATCCTCCCCACCATATGTAGGGTATGTGTTGTCCTTGCTATGTTGTCTGTTATCTCATAATGTAATAAGAGGCGACATATTATTCTAACATCATTTTCATGTTTGACGTTACTACAGTTTATGGGTAATAAACCATTCATGAAATCCATGTGTATTTACATGTACTGTCTTTTGGTAAAAAGACCATCATGTAATGACAGCATTTGAAACTGCACGTTACCACTATCTTGCGAGAATTTATATGGAAACAAAGGTGAAAACTGCAGGTAGATCTCACTAAAACCGTGTTAACTAAGCACAGGATATTTCAGTCATAACTGACTTGTGTAATTAGGAAAAACACAGGGAAAAATATGAGAAAAACCATCCCACTGAATTGGTTTGCATCAAACTGTAGTGGACACGTTTTAAATTAAACTGTAGTGGCAAGTTTAGATAAGATTCACCTTAAACCGTAGTGGGAAAGTTTTAAGATGATTATACAGTAGTGGGAAAGTTTTAATGTGATGTTCTTTATATTATATTTTTCTCTACAGGCCGACAGCCCTTTTTCTTCTTTTTCTTCTTTTTCTTTATAGTTTCTACTGCTGCTGCTCTAACTTCTTCATTCCCTCCTCTTGCTTGATTACTACTTGCCGTACCCATCAACGCCCCATGCACTGAATCATGCATCATTGCAACACTCAGCCTAGCTTCTCTCTCTCCCCTTCTTTTCCTCAATCCGCTGTTGTTTCTTCTTCTTTTTGCTGCTCCAGTTCTCTAATTCCCGGAAAATGCACAATACTGTTGGTGCACATGCACACCTCACCAAGCTTCCTTGCATCGGTCTGAAACACTTCCACAAACGCGCCATCACCTGCTGATCTCAACCATAAACTCAAATCAGTCCTTAACCCCTTCAGCCAAATTCTCCATGTTCAACCCAGTTTTTCAAAAACCGATATTTCCAAACCCTTGTCATGAAAACGCTCACTGCCACCACCACACAGCACCGTTTCTGGTCAAACTTCACCAGAATGGAGTTGATTCTTGGTCGAACCTCCTCACAAAATTTCAGGCCACTCGGTTAACCATTAAAGCCGCAGTTCCTCTCCAAACCCTCATTAAAAATCACAACCTAAAAACCTAAATTTACTTCATTTGCTCAAACAAATCAATAGAAAAATTATTGATCATTTTTCCCGCGATTACTGAACCCTCACGCTGCTTCATGCTCCTCACCATGGCACTCGAACCTCGGGATCATCAGAAAATGATCGAACAAGGTTTTCTGGTTAACTCGAATTATCTCAACACCTACTTCATTAAAAATCATGGGATCGGTACTAAAATTCATGATTTTCATATGTGAATTCATATGTACGCCTGAAAATCGAATCCACGATGATCGAAAAATCAGTGTTTATAACTTAGGAACAGAGAAGGTATAGATCTGAGAATACATGTGTTTATATACTTCACAGTTTTAGTTATTATATATAATGTAGATATATAATAAAATTATCATGCATTAACCTAACTCTCTGACTGGTTGGAATCCAAGTTATGGAATTTTTAACAAAACAGGGTGTTAAATCGTTTCTGTTACCACATGTACAGCGACTTATTTACTGAGTCTTGATAAAAATATCAAATCGATATTCAGATGTTATAGATGATGTGCTATATACTCAAACATATATACTTACCAAACAACTCATAAACATCCAATAATAGTTAAAATAAAGATTTGAACAAAGGTTTAGTTTACTCACCTATGCTACCCAGTTCTCGTCACAATGTTGTATAACATTCTATATCCAATAACAGATAAATGTGTGGAGTATATGGGATGTACTACATTCACAAACACATATGAATCATTCATTAACAATCAAAAAAAGTTTTAACATGTATAAAGATGAAGTTTACTCACCTAGTAACGTGCTCTGCCTTTTGTATTTGTATAAGGCTTCCTCTCTACAGATTTCTTACTTGGGTTCGAAAGTTTGTGTGAGTGAAGAGTGAATATATGTGTGTATTTATAGGAGGAAAGGAGCAAGATAAGATCAATGCCATCATCATAGATTACTAGGTTAGGCTTGGCTGCTTGAAAGGATGGGTCGGCCTTAATTACTTTGACATGAAGGTTTAGGGAGGAAGGACACAGGTTTGTCTTCAAGTTTTCACTTCATAGCTTTGTGCGGATTTTAAAGAGATGGGCTGGCAAGTAATTCAGCTATGCACTTTGATTTGGATGGACTACCCTAGGTTTAGCTGTGTATGTATTGTTTGTTTGAAAACAATGGCTGAGTCGCGGACTAGGTCGCTTTCTTGAAGACGATTCGGCGATTTGGTCAGAGGTGCAAACCAATTCGTTCCTTCGCCGCCGCCTCTAGGATAAAACAGCCTCTAAAATAGTAACTGATTTGCTTGCACAAACAAATCAGTGCAGATTTGCACTTTCGGGAAAAATACTGCTCGAAATTTCTTAGAAGTTTTAATGGCGGCTGAGAAGAAGAGAATATAAAATTCGGTGTTTTTCTCGTCTCAGATAAAATAGTATATATAGAACGAGAATTAGGTTTTGGGAGAAAATATCGGATCTGCTAAAATTTCGGGGGGGATTAATTATTTTACCGTTGCAAAACTTTTCCGTTGCAGAATAAATATCGGTGCGCAAAATAATTTTTCCATAAAAAAACGGTTCGAAAACAACTAAGTTTTATGGTCCAAAAATATAAGTGCCTACACCACAAAGCCCAAGCCCGAACCGAACCGGGCCGGGTCGAGTCGGTCGGTCGCGCGCGCGTGTGTGGTGGTCATGATGCATGGTCTCCCTCCTCACAACAATGCATGTATTGGGAGCCCAAGGCCCCAACATAACTTCTTAGAAACAAGTATAAATCCTTGCCTCTTCCCTATAATCCCATGATGTGGGACTACTCAAACATAGGAGCCATTCATACACTTATTCAATCATTTTTAATAATTCACATAATGTTTGTAAAACATTTCCAACATTGTTTGTTTCAAAAAAATCAGTAGCTATTCATTTTGATTGAAAGGAATTCGTGTGTATGCTTTTCAAGTTTTCGATCTTCATTTTCAGGTGTGTATGGCCAGGTAGAATGATGTGTGCAAAGCACATGCAAGAATAGTTTTAACAGTGGTGCTTGGTTCTTAAGTAACATGTTACTGCTCCTTTCATTGAAACATGGTTGTCACCAATCTTTAGGGTGCTAAGGCTAAGGCTAGTTGTATTTGATTGATTTCCTTACTCATAACCATTCTATAGTTGGTTCATGTGTATAGCTATATTTAATGTGTACTTTGCTTTCCAGCTTCAAAACGCCTGTGTGCCTTTACTGATTGAAAATGGCTTAATCAAAAGATTTCATGAATCTTTTCTATAGTTTGAAGCTTGCGCAGGCATGTATGAATTGGTGTTTTCAAAATCATGCTTTGTTCTTAAGAAAACAATCTATTTCTCCTTTGATTTGAAATGCACGAGTAGTCAATGTATTCTAGTTTGAAAAGGACTTCTTGTTTAAGGTGCTAGTTGTTTACATTTTTGTTTCCAGAGATCTTAGTAGATAGGCTAGTGTTAAATATGCTTTTGTACAGGCTTTGCACAACAACAAAAATGTTTTAAAACCATATATAATTTTACAAGTCTTCTTAGATTCAAAAGTGTAGCCAGTCACCACTTTCTAGTGTTAAGGCTAGTAGTTCCCATTGTTTCTTATTTACACATAGGCGCATTTGCGTACACATTAAAGATCGATCCATGGTTTGCAGTATAAAGTGATTTTAACCTTGCATATGTCCCATTTGTTTCATTAGATATTGATTTTTATTTAAGCTAAAAATCTAGTGTAAACAAAAGTTAAAATATTACATGCTCTCCTATTATTCATATATTAATACTTTTATAACAAATTAATATATGGATAACATATATATATATATATATATATATATATATATATATATATATATATATGTACACACACACACATCCATAACTATATATAGGATTTGAAAAGATCAAATTTAAATTTCAACAAGTTTTAACTCTAACTAGTTTAATTTAAATTTAAATTAATCATCAATAATTATCGATTAATGAAGTCAGTAATAATCCGGGACATTACATTCTATGAAGTTAAAATACTTGAAACTAAACTAATCATGAGCATAAAACTCACCTTAAATAAGCGTTGAGAGGTGCAACAGGTCGAAATTAACTCGAAGTGGTGGCACTGGGGTTGCAGGAAATTGATTTAGGGAAGAGCAAATGCGATGGTTGCTGGCTTTGATCTGAAGGTGATGGAAATTTGGGTGCCAGTGATTTGGTGAGGAGGAACGATGGAAGCCATTAATTTTATGAAGGGGAGGCTTTGATTTTTTTTCTCAGCTGAAAATGAAGATGAGAAATGGGGAACGAGCTACGATATGTGTAACGAAAAGAAGGGAAGGACGCATGGAGAAGAATATCAGAAAGAAGATAACACGTGTTAAACAAAACAGAATAACCAGGACAAGTGTTAATATTCAGTCTACATTGTACAAGTGTTAAAATTTATTATTAAACAATTATTATTTCGAATGTATATACATTAATATTTATACCATAAGTACACATCCAAAATACAAGTGTATTTTACCCATTTTCAAATATATATTTTAAATTAATTTAAAACCAAATTCAAATATAACTAAAATAAATTAGAATAAATTTCTCGAGTTAAATTTCAAAATAAAATTTTACAAATATTCAACAACATATTTCAAGTAGTTTAAAGTATCATTAACGTTTAATTTCAACCAAATCTATTAATTTCAAATATTGGAATTTAATTTATATTTACAAAAACTAATTCAAACCAAATTTAAAATAGACTAGATTATAATTTCTAAATAAATTTGAAGTATAAACATAAATTTTAATACTAAATCTAAATTAATTTCATATTTTAAAACGTCTAAAATCTTGGATCGTTACAAACTCCCCCCATTAAAAAAATTCATCCTCAAAAAGGACTAGTTGAAAAAAATTTCTTATATATAATTAAAAATGAATTTGAAACAAAATAACATAGGATTTAAAACTTGAAAAGATCCATAAAAGTTAAATTCATCAAAACTATTTTTATTAAAACCGAATTTCAAGTAAAACTTAAAGTCACAGTTTAAAATAATCTCTTCGACTTAGGATCTCGGTTTTATTGTCAAATAATTTGAAATACTATTTTTTTTCATACTGAATCATACTTTACTTCGGGATTTCAAACCCAAAATCATTTCGAAAATTTCAAAAATCCTGTGATTAAAGCATATCAACACATACGTCACCCGTTCGGGAGGTTCTCCCCTAATGACAAAGCCTGGGAATGACCTACCATACGTATCCAATAGTGATAAATGATGTCTCTTCTCAGAGAAGACCATCATCACTACCATTTCTTGTCACAGGTTACTTGAATCGTTGGTAACATATAAAATACTTTCATATCTCGAAGTAATAAATCGTTTCGTAATCAATAGTTTACAAATACTTTCAAATCATATTGTTGTTGTTTCAAACCCTTTAAAAATATTGGGATTAAACTCATCGATTTTTTGTTTGTTTACAAACTACTTTTATAAACTATTCATCGTATCCAAATAAACTGGAAAATCAAATTCCTTTTTCAATAATTGGAAATCTAAATTTGACCAATAAGATTTTCTATCTTTCAAAACATGTATCATACAAATTTTATGTTTTTCAAATTCAAAATCAAAAGCTTTAGAAAATCGTTTAAAATCCTTATAAGTCATATAAAATTTCTTTAAATCAAATAGTTTCAAAGTATTTCAAGATTCCAAATAATTTCAATATTCACATAAGATGAAATCTTCCAAAAGTTTGAATTAGTGTCTAAGAAATCATTTACGATTCATAAAAC
Source organism: Allium sativum (assembly GCA_030737875.1). Lineage (NCBI taxonomy): Eukaryota > Viridiplantae > Streptophyta > Magnoliopsida > Asparagales > Amaryllidaceae > Allium > Allium sativum. The sequence goes on from CM060910.1 coordinate 57,076,537, forward strand.
AAATATCCTTTCTTTTCAAAATCAGTTGGAAAGTTTTTGAAATACTTGGTCAAATAACCATTTCGTTAATTCACTTATATTTTCTTGGATAAATTATAAACAACTCGATGATGGATTTCGAATGGAATCAGAATCTATGAAGATCTATGGAAAGAGCTATCGAAAACACAGACTTGGAAAAGAAATTCAAATTTCCAAAACACTTTATATTTTCAAAATAATTTATCTTTCAAAATACGCTCTCTCCAGAGTGATTCTAGTCTCAGTTCCACTCATTCTAGGATATTACTATCCTATCTCTATTGAGTTTTAAACCTGATAAGTTAGCTTTGTTAAACCAACGCTCTGATACCAAATGTAACAACCTGCCTTTTTGACCACTTCAAGTTAGTAATTACACCAACTTAAAACGTTCACAAAGGTAGATTGTTATTTAGCTTACAAGGTTTAAACAGAATATAACATACAAAATTACAATACATAATAAATAGAATAACATCTCACATTGGAAATTTTTATTCAAAATAGCAGAGTTTACAAAACTCATAATACAATGGAAGATCTAAACACATAAATCATTAGATATACAGAAGGACAAACCAGAGCGAGCGTGACTTCACGTGCTTAAATCTTCGATAGCTGAAATCTTTAAATATGCAATAATCGGGTCTGACTTGAGTGTTCCATGCAAAAATATAAAACAATTGAGTTAGTATTAACTTATTTCAAGTAAAACAACTTCCATAAAATACGAAAATACAATAGTTAATCATAACATCAATTATATGTCATATGCAGAATATACAATTATGTAGTGTCAGTTCTATATCAGTATTTTAATGAAGTGTAGGGGTCATTGGAGCCTACATGTACACATGTGAACTGCTTCAGTTTCCTGAAACCAGGAAATAACAAGAGAGATGAAGTTCATAGGGTATGCGTAAATATACAGCAAAACAGGGCAGCACAGGTTCAAGCACAAAACGTGGTCACGGATGTTTCAAAGAAACAATACAGTCTAGATATTGCATATATACAAATGCCAAATATTCATTATATTGTTAAGATACAAGGGATAATAGAGCCAGTGTATAAAGGTGCAGTCAAGCAAATGGCATAGGACAAGCAAACAACACCAAAATAAAAGGAATAACAAGTTTACAGGACATAAGGATGAACACAAGCCAACATGACATAGGTCATGGTAAATACATAAGGCCAAGACATCAAAGGGAAAATGGAAAAGTGTCTAAAGATTTCAGGTCATAATCAAGAGACAAAACGAAAGTGGCATACACAAAAGAATCAGAACAAGGCTAGATCACAAAACAAATAGCAGTGCTTAATGTAAGCATATGACAGCCCCAACATGATATAGTGGATGAGAATCATGCACAACAAAACAGGTAATCGACTGTAGGTCATGGCAATTACTCAACTTCCAGGTTGAAGTACATAGCAATATATCAAATGGCTCTACAAATAAAGTAAGGAAACAGCAGAGATAAAGTACAGTGAAAGCCATAAAAACAAGCACAAACAAGCACATGTATACATGCTTGTTTATGTATATTTACATGTATCAGTTGCAGTAGTAAATAAACTGCACAAGTGGATAAGGCCACTACGTACTAAAGCAAAAAGGAACTCAACATTTGATTGAGTACAGTAAGTACACTGCAACAAAAGCAAATAAGTCCAATTGCAGGCAGGTTTAAGTATGGGAAAAAGTCCAGCCATACAGGCTTAGCAAAGTAGGGCAGTGGTATACATGAATGAGTCAACCAACACAACCCCACAGCGAGTGACAATTCCAATTTCGAAATATGGCATCAAAGGTGTATGAAATAAAATGATACAATACATGCATACCTAAGTTTATATTCAAATCATATAAGAACACTAGCTCAAGTGCAAGTTCTACAAACAGGGTGATGACCACAATGGCAAATTCTGTATCTTTGAATCAAGGCATGGCTGTTTTTACTGTCCTAAACACACACACACACACACAATGTTGTGGAGAAATTTTGATTCAAGACCGCTTAAATCAAAAAAAAACCAACGCCGCGGAAAACAAGATCGTGGTAATAGTGCAAAAACAACCAATCGAACAATCTCAATCTTATCCAAGCCAATCACAATCACCAAACAATGGAAATAATAGAGCAATAACGAGAAACTATATCACACAAGGATTTATAGTGGTTCCACCGACGTCTTGTCAGTGTACGTCCACTTTGAGAGGGAAACCTTTATTAATATAAATAGAAGAGTACAAGAGATTGATTATAATGATCAAATTTACGAGAAAAATTTGATTTTGTGGAGAAAGGAATTGAAGAAGATTAGGATTGCCTAAACCCTAATTAGAATAAACTTAGATCTAATCTCTTGATTTGTGATCCACCTCCTTTTGTATTCGATGTAGCTTATATAGGCATAGAGAAGTATATGGAAATTCCCAAAATTTCCACCAAAATATCCTCTAGATCCAAAATATTCTCCAGATCCAAAATATTCTCTAGATCCAAAATATCCTCTAGATCCAAAATATCCTTTGGATCCAAAATATTCTCCAGATCCAAAATATCCTCTAGATCCAAAATATCCTCTAGATCTAACACATAGTATCACATACTTCAACACTCCACCTCAATACTATATCCGTCTATATCACAAACTCCAATGCACCCAAGCATTTCCTTCTATCTTCAATCAAGAAAGCTTGAATGTTTCCCCAATGAACTCCGGCATAGCCACCGCCCATTGCACTTCACTAACGAGTTCAGGCATAGCCCCCACCCGTCAATGAAGTGTTGAAATATCCAACTCCTTAACCAGTCTTACCAAAAGACAATGTACTCGGGAGTGAAAACAAGTACTTACCATGAAGATAGAACACCAACCTCTCACCGATACTCTTCTACATCCAAGTTTATCTCTCAAATGTGCCACCCTGTGGCACCTAGCATCTCTCCAAGCGAATTAAGTTCGAGCAATGCTCGAACTTCCCAACCGGTAACGCCTTAGTGAACATGTCCGCCGTGTTATCCTTTGTGTGCACTTTCCGAAGGCATATTTGCTTGTCTTCGTCCATGGCTACTAGAAAAGACTCCCTCACTTCAATATGCTTCGTCCGTGAGCTAAATGCCAAATTCTCAGCCAAGTGAATAGCGCTTTGGCTATCACATTGAACATCAACACTGTCATGTTCAAAACCCAAGTCACACAGCAGTCGCTTCAAATAGAGTGCTTCCTTTGCTGCCTCTACCACAGCTATCAACTCCGCCTTCGTAGTGGATAAAGCAACCACAGTCTGCAATCTCGATCTCCAACTTATGGCTGTACCACCAAGAGTGAAGACATATCCAGAAGTTGATTTTCTTCGATCCCTATCACCAACGTAGTCTGAATCACAGTAACCAACCAACATTCAATTCTTCTCCTTACTACTCCCGAAAACAAGTCCATGGATGTTGTACCTTTCAAGTATCTCAAGATAAGCTTCACTGCTTCCCAATGCGATTTCCCCGGATTAGCCATGAACCGACTAACCACCCCGACGGCATTTGCAATATCGGGTCTTGTACACATCATGACATACATCAAACTTCCAACCGCACTAGCATATGACACCTTTGCCATGTAAACCTTGTCTTTCTTCTCGATAGGTGATCCCTTACTCGAAAGCTTCATATGAAAAGGTAAAGGTGTATTTGACGCCTTTGCATCCTCCATGCTAAACCGACAAAGCACTTTCTTAATGTACTCCTTTTGAGTCAATCTCAACTCAAAACGCTTTCGATCCCTTACAATCTCCATGCCCAAGATTTTCTTTGCTTCTCCAAGGTCTTTCATCTCGAACTCCGCCTTTAATTTCTCTCTCAACTTGTTGATTTCTGTCTTGTCCTTAGAAGCAATGAGCATATCGTCCACATAAAAGAGTAAATACACCCAACAATCATTTCCTAACCTCTTGAAATAAACGCAAGCGTCCTTGATGCTTCGATGGAAGCCACTTTCAAGCATGAAATGATCAAACCTCTTGTACCATTGCCTAGGTAATTGCTTCAAACCGTACAGTGATTTCTTCAACTTGCAAACTAGTTCTGACTTACCTTCTACAACAAACCCCTCTGGTTGCTCCATGTAGATGTCTTCATCCAAGTCTCCATGCAAGAAGGTGGTTTTCACATCTAGTTGCTCCAACTCCAAGTCGTGAATAGCAACTATGGCAAGTAATATCCGGATGGAAGTGTGTCTCACAACCGTTGCGAAGATCTCATCATACTCCTTTCCTTTCCTCTGTGCAAACCCCTTAGCCACTAGCCTAGCTTTGTATCTTCCATCGCCCTTCACCTTATATATCCATTTGCACCCAATAGCACGGTTTCCTTGAGGAAATGGAACCAACTCCCAAGTCTGGTTCTTCATCAACGATTGCATCTCTTCCTCCATGGCGCAAATCCACTTCGAGCTATCACTCGAAACCATGACATCATCAAGGTCCATCGGCTCATCTTGGACTACATGAAGAGCATAGTCCAAATTCTCACAAAAGATAATATAGTTCCAATCACCATATCTTTCGGGTGGCCTTATAGCACAACGACTAACCCGAGTAGAAATACCATCACCCGGTCTTCCTTCAGCTCCACCTTGAACTGAATCTTCTCTAGGCTCGTGCACATCACCAACACTACTAGAGGAATCCTGTGGACTATGTGATGTAACATCAACCGCATTCACCTCGCAAGCACCTCCAATAACTCTACTCTCTCTAGACCTGAAAGTGGGAAAAACTTCCTTCTCCTTTGATTCACCATGAACCAAATCCGGAACATCCGATGAGCCTTCATTATCCTTGAACATAGTCGACTCATCAAAAGTAACATGACGAGAAACTGAAACCTTCTTCGTTTGCGGATTCCAAATCCGATAGCCTTTGACTCAATCCATATAACCAAGCAAAATCCCTTTGAAAGCTCTAGGTGAGAGCTTATCATTCCCCGAATCATGCACATAAATAGGACTGCCAAATACACGAAGATAACTCAAGTCAATGCTCTTCCCCTTCCACACTTCCTCCGGAATTTTGTTACCAAAAGCCGAGCACGGAATTCGATTAATAATATGCACCGAGGTTGACAAAGCTTCAGCCCAAAATCCCTTAGACAAACCCGATGTCAATCTCAAGCATCAAGCTTTCTCTAATAGAGTTCGGTTCATTCTCTCCGCCACTCCATTAGATTGCGGATCTCCCAGTGTAGTAAAATGCCTTCGAATACCATGATGCTTGCAAAAATTCAGAAATTCTCCGGAAACATACTCGCCGCCATTATCGTACCTAAGAACCTTCAAAGTCTTTCCACTCTCATTCTCAACAAGAGCCTTCCATTCTTTGAATCTTGCAAATGCCTCCGACTTGGCCTTCATTACATACACCCAAACCTTTTGAGAAAAATCATCAATGAAAGAAATATAATATCTTGCTCCTCCCAAAGAAGCTACAGGTGCTGGTCCCCAAACATCCGTGTGCACATACTCAAGAATCCCTCTTGAATCATGTTTTCCTTCACCGAATGACACTCTAGTTTGCTTCCCCATGACACATTCCTCGCAAAACTCTAACTTTCTGAAACTCTCACTATCAATCATCTCCCTTCGACGAAGAACATCTAAACTCTTCTCCGAGACATGACCCAATCTCAAATGCCACAGCCATGTCGCATCTAAGCCACGAGAACTATCAACACTGACACAAGTCTCGCCTTCCACGGTCACTCCTTGAAGCAAATAGATACCATGAGTTCTAGCACACTTCATAACCACAAGCACACCCTTCGAAACCCTCAAGCTATCACTCTCAATGGTGATTGCAACCTAGAGAATCCAACTGTCCCAAAGAGATAAGTGACTTCCGTAGTCCCGGAACATATCGCACATTAGTGAGAGTACGAACCACTCCGTCAAACATTCGAATTTGCACGGATCAAATGCCTTTCGACTTGCAAACTGCACCATTTCCCATAAAAATTGAATTTCCTTCTCGGTCAACATAAGAAGAAAAACAATTCCTATTAGGCGTCATGTGATATGAAGCCCCCGAATCAAGCACCCAATCGCTGCCCGAAACATCCGATGCAACAGCCGACAAAACATCTATGTCTTCCTCACCAACATCTCTCTCCACTGCAACTGATGAAGATGCTACTTCCTTCTTCCCCTTGGCTGGACAATCATTCTTCCAATGACCAGGTTTCTTACATATAAAGCAATTGCCATTTCTTTCCTTCGATTTTCCTCTTCCACCGGGCTTCTTAGACTTAGTACGCCCCCGGTTTCCCTTCTTCCCTGACTTTTCTTTCTCCGCAAATAAACCTTGACCATTACCAGCACCACTACTACCATCACTCAGCTCCTTCATCTGATCTCGCAGTTCCTCACTAAGAAGACCCGTCTTGACATCATTTAGAGTCAATGTATCCCGGCCATAGATCAAACTATTTGAGAACCCAGTATAGCGTTCAGGCAACGAACATAGCAATATCATCGCCTTCTGCTCCTCCTCAATCTTCAAATCTACCGCCTTCATCTTCATTAGCAAATCATCAAACACATTTCAGTGCGCCTTTAGCGAAGTTTCTTCCTTTATCTTGTAGGTAAAGAAAGTCCGCAACAAGATCAGTCGATTTGTGAGTGATTTCTTCATATACAACTCCTCCAACTTGTTCCAAATACCTTTAGCAGTCGTCTCACCACTAATTTCGGAAATAACATTCTCCCCCATGGCAAGTTGAAGTGTAGTGAATGCCCACTCTTCCATTTCTTCTCTCTACATTTGAGATGTCCTCTGGCAATAAATGTGTATCAAACACCACCCGATGTACCCGATTCCGCCTAAGAACCGCTTTCATCTTCCATTACCACTTTTCGAAATCATTATCGCCATTCCACTTGTCGATAACCAATTGTGAACCAGCAGCTGCATGCGACCCACGTACATAAGGAGCTACACCACTTGGACCACCTGTTGATGGATTATCTGAACCTGATTCCGGCATTTCTACAACTATCTACCAACACCAATGCTCTGATACCAAATGTTGTGGAGAAATTTTGATTCAAGACCGCTTAAATCAAAAATCCCCAACGTCGCGGAAAACGAGATCGTGGTAATAGTGCAAAAACAACCAATCGAACAATCTCAATCTTATCCAAACAATCACAATCACCAAACAATGGAAATAATTGAGCAATAACGAGAAACTAAATCACACAAGGATTTATAGTGGTTCCACCAACGTCTTGTCAATGTACGTCCAATTTGAGAGAGAAACCTTTACTAATATCAATAAAAGAGTACAAGAGATTGATTACAATGATCAAATTTAGTAGAAAAAATCGATTTTGTGGAGAAAGGAATTGAAGAAGATTAGGATTGCCTAAACCCTAATTAGAATAAACTTAGATCTAATCTCTTGATTTGTGATCCACCTCCTTTTGTATTCGATGTAGCTTATATAGGCATACAGAAGTATATGGAAATTCCCAAAATTTCCTCCAAAATATCCTCAAGATCCAAAATATTCTCCAGATCCAAAATATCCTCTAGGTCCAAAATATTCTCTAGATCCAAAATATCCTCTTGATCCAAAATATTCTCTAGATCCAAAATATTCTCCAGATCCAAAATATCCTCTAGATCCAAAATATTCTCTAGATCCAAAATATCCTCTAGATCCAAAATATCCTCTAGATCCAAAATATCCTCCAGATCCAAAATATCCTCTAGATCTAACACATAGTATCGCATACTTCAACACACACACACACACACACACATATATATATGTGTGTGTGTATGTGTGTGTGTATGTGTGTGTATATGTATATGTGTGTGTGTATAGTGCTATATATCGGACAGGACAATCCGTTGTCCAGCTCGGTCCGAGGCTATAACGCGTCTGATCCGTGTCTGTACGATTCTCTTGTAGAACACGGACATACCATCATCCAGTCCGATCCGAAATGTTTGTTGTTTCTCTATTGTTTGAACATTATTTGTCCATTATCTGGCTCGAACAAACAGTGCTCGAACTTAATGCTTGTCCGGTCCGTGTCCTTTCAAAACCATTATAATAAAGGACTAGGACACACCTCCGTTCGGTCCGATCCGACCCGTTTATACCTCTATATATATAGGTCAGTTCTAGACAAGGCATAAAGGAAAACAAGACATGGGTGCTACATTAATAGTAGGAATATGTTTATTTCACTGATAAGAAATGGTAAATTCAAGCATAATAGGGTTTTAATTCATCAAACAACGCATGGAAATATAATAGTTTCAACGTAGATGTTGCCTCAAGTTTGAAAACAAAGTACCTAGGGTGAACAGCTAGGGTGACCGAGCATAAAACTAGGATTTACAAGATTAAGTGCCCAGTTATATATATATATATATCCATGTTCTGAATTCCAAACAAAACAGATAGCCGAAATTCAAAATTAAGGGCAACAAACAAAATGACAAGTGAAAATCAGGTCACGAAAGGCAGTAAGTAGTAACGCAAATCCCAACAGCCCAATAATAACAATTATATTCTAGTTTCTACGAAGTTAATATACATGAAATTAAATTAATCTTGAGCATAAAACTCATGTTAAATCAGTGTTGAGATGGGCAACAGCTCAAAGTGGTGGCATGTTGTGGTTGCACAAAATTGATTTGGGGAAGACTGAACTCGGTGGCTGTTGGCTTCGATTTGAAGGTGATGGCGATTTGGGTGCTTGCGATTTTGGAGAGGAGGAACGATGGAAGCAATTAATTTGAGAAAGGGGAGGCTTAGATCTTTTCTCTCGGCTGAAAATGAAGATGGGAAAGGGGGAACGATGGCACAGTATTTGTAACGAAAAGAAGGGAAGGACGCATAGAGGAAAATATCAAAAAGAAGAACTTGGGTTGAACGGAACAGAATAACCGGGACTAGCGTTAATATTCAGCCTGCATTGTACAAGTGTTAAAATTTATTATTAAACAATTATTATGTCAACTGTATATACAATAGTACTTAAGCCATAAGTACATAACCAAAAGACAAGCGTATTTTACACATTTTCAAACAAAATCTTAAATTAAATTATAACCAAATTCAAATCTAAATAAAATAAATTAGAATAAATTTCTCGTGTTAAATTTCTAAATAAAAATTTACAAATATTCAACAACATATTTCAAATAGTTTAAAGTATCAATAAGGTCTAATTTTAACCAAATCTATTAATTTCAGATATTGGAATTTAGTTTATATTTACAAAATCTAATTCAAACTCAAGTTAAGATAGACTAAATTTACTATTTCTAAATATATTTTAGGCATAAACATTAATTTTAATACTAAATCTAAATTAAGTTCGTATTTTAAAATGTCTAAAATCTTGAATCGTATATATATATATATATATATAAAGGTGACAAACATATCCTACTTATGTGTGATTTATTGTGCCATGTTGCATCTTAGTTAGGCGCATTATATTGCCCTTCGATGGTAATATGTTAATAGCATTCATCAATATAATCGTTCTAGATATGGATAAACCGAAGGCACTACTCCTGCAACATCCATTTTGGAATCACCCTCAGGATATGTAGAGATTACCATTGCATTTCAAAGTTTAGTTTCCTAATTCCATATTTTCACTTCTATGTTCAACCGGATCGAAAAGGTTTTCAAATAACCTTTTCCAACCCTGAACTCTTCAAAACTACAATTGATAATTCTTTAGAAGTATAGGAAAATGTATAAGAGTGAAGTTCATCCTCTTAATCGTTTAGTGGACAAATATAATTTTTATTTGTCATAAATATTTCCAAACTAACCGACCTTGATATGATAGTCAATTATTTAACCATCAAACAACACAATCCGGTAAATAAGTTTATTACCATTAGATCTATTAAGCCTCATTAAATAAATCTTCTATAATTTAAATCCATAAACAAGTATTAACGTACTTATTTCAAAGCTTAAGTATATTTCAGACCTTACTTAACTTAGATAAGTTCCTTATTACTAAAATATATCAAGTAAACCTTAGCTTAAATAAATCATACACACACACACAAACACTCGGTAATAAAGCTCTTTCGTTGATAGCTAGCTTTGTAGGAGAACCGATTAGAACTGATGATAATACTGCAAATAAGAAGATAACAAAATATGTGAGGGTGCTTATTGCTATAGATCCAACTTCTGAGTTGTTTGATAAAATCCCTATTATGCTTCATAATGGTGCAAAAAAGGATATACTAGTTGAACATGAGTTTGTACCTCCTCATTATGAACGACGTAAGAAGTTTGGCCACAAAACATTGGTACATGAGTTAGATAAAAACCCAGCATGGGTAGAAAAGCAGAAGGTTATTGCATCTACTTCAGTAGAGAATAATGAGGCTTCTAATGTTCAAAACAATATGTCTTCTTTTGGAAATCACAAAGGTTCGAGTGATCTTGATTTTTTAAATGTTGAGCTTCCTAACAACATTCTTCCTGATGACCTTAATCATATTGCTGAAAATTTAAGTGAAGATCCTCATGTTGATGAGCATAATGATGTGACACATAGTGTAAGTAAAAACAATGATTATCTTGCTTATGCTAAAGGTAAGAATCAGGTAACTTCCTCTGCTCCTCCTAAAAGAAATTTAAGGAGCTCATCAATGATTAAATGATAATAATGACATGGAATGTCAGGGAGATGAACTTACCTCTTCGTATGCGTGATGTTTTATGCCCTCCGACGAAATTTAAACAAACAATTGTTGGTTTAGTAGAGAATAAACTTAGTATAGTTAATTTGTGTTCTTTTAGAAAGCTAATTCCTAGCAATTGGGAATATCTACTTCATCAAACAACTCAATTTTCTAGAAGGATTCTTCTCATGTGGAACTCTAAAATTTGGTCAATAGATATTATTTCTTCTTCTTCTCAAAATGTATCAGGGCAAGTCAATAATACTGGTGGTCTTTGTATTTTTCTAACAGTTGTGTAAGCGAGCAATAGTTTTCATGAAAGACAGGATTTATGGCAGAATATTATACATGAATCAGATCAGATTAATGGTGAATGTATGCTTATGGGTAACTTTAATAATTCTACTTCTCTAATTGACAAAAAAGGAGGTTTGCCCCTTCCTTTTCAATAGCTTAGAGCATTCAATAATTGTTTAACTTAATCTTGATTAACTGAAATTAAAGCTCTGGGATATAATTATACATGAGACGTAGAGGTATAAAAAATCATTTAGATAAAAAAATTGTTAATCATTCATGTTTACAGAAATTTTATGATATGAAAGCTTTATCTCTATCTTAATTATCAAGTGATCATAGGCCTTTGCTGCCTGATCTCATTCCCACTTCAACATCAAAAGGTTTTCCATTCAGATATTATAATGATTGAAAGACAGACTCTAGTTATTCAGAATTTGTATGTAGAGGTTTGCAAACTAATGGAGGGGATTTTCCTAGTTATATTTTTCAGCAGAAATTACAGGCTTGTAAATCAGAGTTAAAGTTCTAGAACAAATTAAGGCCAAAAGATGATGTTATTTTAATGGAAGTTGAAGCAAAATTCAAGGAAAAAGAGGCTCCAGTTGATTTGGATCCAGAAAAGATGATTTGTATGAAAGCATGTTATGAAGTAAGCATCAATTTTTGGTTCAGAAGCAGGTTAAATTTTGGAGCTACAAACAGAAGGCTAAAGTTTCTTGGATTCAAGAGGGAGACACTAATTCAAAATTCTTTCATGCAAAAATGTAATATCGTAGTATTACAACAATCCTAAAGCTCTTATTATTTTGATGGTGAATTGTTGTTTAAACAGAAGGAAGTTGCTGCAAAGGCTTTGGATTATTTTAATTCTCTATTCAATGGAGAAATTGCTAATGAATTTCTTGATTTTCAATCATCCTCTATCATTAATCATTTGGGGTAACAAGAATTCTTCGTCACATTACTCTTGAAGAAGTTAAGAAGGTTGTTTTCTCAGTGCATGAATATTCAGGTCTGGGTCCTGAAGGTTTCAATTCTAATTTTTTTAAGGTACATTAGGATGAATTGAAGTGCGATTTATTATCTACTCTTCATGATATATTTGATTCTTTGAAATTACCTAAGGGGTATAATCATACCTTTATCACACTGATCCCTAAAATAGAAAGTCCAACTAAAATTTCTCATTACCGTCCAATATCATGTTGCAACTTATACTATAAAGTGTTCAGTAAAATATTATGCAATAGAATTAAGTGGTTCTTTCCTCATCTCATATCACCGAATCAATGTGCATTTATTCCTTCACGACATATTGGTGATAATATATTGTTAGCACTTGAGTTGATTAGGGATTTTAAAAATCCAGGAGTGAATAAGTTATGTCTCAAATTTGATCTTATAAGGCTTATGAGCGGATAAATAGGGAATTCATTTGCCATATTATGGAAATTATGGGATACACTATATGCTTCATTAATGTTGTTTATGGGTGTATATCAACTCCAACTTTCTCCATTATGATTCAAGGTTGTCTTAAGGGTTTCATCTCTTCTAATGGGGGTATAAGACAAGATGATCCCTTTTCTCCTTATCTCTTATCAATAGCTATGGAATTCTTTACTTTTTGCATGAACGAAGCTGTGGTGCAACATTCTCTTGTCCCAGTACATAATTTTGAACCTATTGTCTCACACTTACTTTATGTGGATGATCTATTAGTGTTTGGCAAATGCTCAGTTGAAAATGCAGCCACCCTGAAATCGGTCTTTGACAAGTTAGGGATGGTCAGTGGATTACCAGTAAGTGCACTTAAAACAAAGTTGTATTTCAGTTCATATGCTACTCAAACTAGCGAGATTACTGATATTTTCGGATTTCAAATTGGTCAATTACCTATTAAATATCTAGATGTTCCAATATCTCTAATTATACCCATTACAAGGATTGTCAAGATATGCTGCATAGAATTCAGAGTAAGCTTCAATCATGGAATGCAAAATTTGAAGTTTTGCAGGTAGAGCTGAATTAATTCACTCAGTGATCACCCCAATAGTTTTTTAGTGGTTATTTGTGTATCAACTTCCATAATTTACTATTGATAAGTTGAATATGATGTGGTCTGATTTTTTTTGGAGTGGTACTACACATAAGGTAAAGTGGTAAGTTTATGTTCCCCAAAAAGTGAAGGGATATTAGTTTGAAGTCTTTTAAAGACCTAAATGCTGCTGCATGCATGAAATTAATATGGAAATTCCTTGAAAATACATCTTTGTGGAGAAAATGGATGGGTATGAAATAATGTAGAGGGAGACATTTCTGGAATATGAGTATAGATAACAACTCATCTAGCACATAGAAAGTAATACTTCGACTGAGATCAAATAGAAAACAACTTTTTAATATGGTTGTTTCTTCTAGAACCTCTACATTATTGTGGTTTGAGCCATGGATCAATGGAAAATGCTTGGTGGATATGATTGGAATTACTAAGTATCAAGCTTTTGATAGACCTGATGAGTATGTACCATCTATAATTCGAAATGGTAGGATTTGTAGTCTTTTGCATCCTGCCATAAGAGAAGTGCAACAACATATACAAAGTGTAGAAGTTAAGAGTGATGCTCAAGTTGATTTTTATCAATAGGGTGATGAAGGGGAGTTTACTTTTCATGAGGCATGGGAGAGATCTTTAGAGAAACATCTAGTCAGGCATTATTTTAAAGTGATTTGGCATTCGAAAAATTCAAGACGTATGGCATTTATCATTTATCTTGCTATTCTGAATAGAATGAATAAAAAAGATAGATTGATGAGATTTGGAGTGGTTAATGAGAATTGTTGTATGTTATGTGGAAAAAATGAAGAATTTGCTGGTCATCTTTTTTTATGTGTGAATATTCAAAGTTCATTTGGTGCTCTATCAAAATTAAGCTAGGAATTGATGCGAATATAGTTGGTTCTTTAGATGAAGAGGCTACTCATATCTTAAATAATTTCAAAGGAAAAAAATCAGTTCACTGATATTGGATGTGTAGCTCTTACTACAGAGGTTTATCAAATATGGATGGAAAGAAATGCTCGGCAGTTCAATAAGCATTGTATTCCTAAAGACATTAGACTACAACTTATTGAAACAGAGATCGGTTATTTGATAAAAGGGAATGGTAGTAAAACAATTCATACTCATGCGAATGTGGAGTTTATGAGATGTTGGGGAATTGATCTTATTCATATCAGTTGAAGTGGTGTGATGGTGGAGTTGGTGTAGTGTGTAGTGGGTATATGTGTAGAGTAGTTTGGTGGTATAGTTTTATCTTTTTGGTATACTTTTGATGTTTTTTATGAGATAGTCTGTGTTTTTATTATATGACTATACTGTGAATATATGGAGTTTATATGCACTCTTTTTCCTTATTGTCACATCCATTTAGGTTGGGGGCACAAGGTATTGGTGAGGCATATAAATGAAGTATACGGTTGGTATTTCGTGATAAAGTGTACCAATTTCATACATACATACATATATATATATATATATATATATATATATGGTAATAACATTTAAATTCCAAAAAAACTATCTTGATCTCAAATTAATTATGTATATTAGATAACTATGAAGTCATTAAAGTTAGGGCATTATTATTTCTCGTACTTTGACACGAAACCATTCTTATCTTCAAGATATGTATATGTATGCTATCTAAAATGTTTTCCTAATAAGATTCATATATCCATATTTTAAAAAATTCCATATTTAAAAGCAATTTTCAAATCAATATTAATGCTAAATCCATTCTCAAGTTAATTCAATTAACTTAATTTAATTTTGGGCAAGGCCAAGTGGTTTTCATAATGAACTGTTTTTCATTACAACAAAGTAATAGAAACATTTTTAAAACATGATTTAGACAAATGTCTAACTATTAAATGAGAAAAAACTAGTCTAGCTTTACAGGGTAGGAGATATGCTTTCTTTCCTAAGCCACTAAATCTAACACACCCTGGACGAGGTATGAACATAATACACTTTCAAACACATAATACATGGGAAATCAAATAACCAACTGGCAGCGTGATACAGTAGCCAAATACATGGAAAATTTACACAAGAAATCACCTAACAGAACCATAATAACACCAAAAAACAACACGCAAGCGCAAACTAAAAAGGCCAGAGGCCAGCAACTTGACGATGAACTTACACGACAACCAAGTGCAAGCAAAAATTGAACACCGTTGCTGTAATGACCCGCATTTTACGTATCAGAGGATCATAAAATATTTTTATTTAATTCTCCCAGGGTCGGATCATTCTCATCTTTTAATATGTTATCCATGGGCATGTGAGACATGTCCATGATTTTTACCGATTTTGTTTGTGACCATTTCCCCTGTTTTTTTTTGTTTATGGCATAACTTTTTAATGGGATCAAATTAGGATCTCGGATCGATCTCATTGGATCAAAAATAGTGTTTCCAATTTCGTAAGTGGTTACATTAAGGATTTGACTATGCGATTTGGGAGAAATCGCTATTTTAGTAATTCTTGTTTTCTGGGCAGGCTAATTAGTGAGGCCCATTAATGCTAACAGATGTTGGCTATAAATAGAAGGTTAGGGGTAAAGAGAATTGTTTAGTCTCTTCATTTATTATTTGGTTGGGTGCTTATGGTTCTCCGACCCAATCAAATACACCTCCACTTCATTTCAATTCATAGATTTATGAACTAGGATTAAAGATCAACATCGACGAAGGGTATATCTCATCAACTGAGTTGATTCGAAAGCTGTTCTTCCCTGTCCGGATTTGGGGATTGTTGATTTGAAGCTATTTTGTGGATTTAGTGAGTGATAAGCATCTCTCACACGGATTCAATTGAGTATATGGGTTTGTTTAATCTTAATTACATCCATAAAAGTTATATTTACCAAGATCTAATTAATGTAAGTATAATTTGAATTCGAATCAGACCATATGACCTAAATTAGTTAATTATAACGGTAAATTCATATGTTAACATTGAAATCATATGTTTATGCAAGTTCAGATCCAATTTTTTATTTGTTCATTGTTTTATCATGATTTGGTGAATTAGTATCATTGTATGACGATTATTTGATGTGCTTATGTTTGTGTGATGATTGTTTGTAGTGTAATTGGTTGTTTAGTTAAAACTAGATGTTTTAGATGAATTATGTTCATCGTTAAAGTTTAGATTGGTTGGTCAGAGAAAATTGGAGGTTCGGCTGGTCCAAATCGGATGAAACTTAGCGGAGAAGCTCTGGAGGAGGAGTTGAGGAAGCTTAGACTGTTTGGGCTCCAAACTCCGTGTTTTCGATGGATCACAGGTTATGGGTCAGTTGCGACCCATAGTATGGACTGGATCATTCGTGTGGTTATTGGATCGACCAGAATTGTTAAGAGGAGGTGTCGTGTGGATCGTGTCGGCTCTAAATGGACCGTGTAGGATTTGTAGATGGATCCGGTAGGCTGCAACATAGAACAAAAGTGCACAAGACTTGTGATGGATCGGGTCGTTGGCGATTCATAGTATGGACTGGGTCGGTCAGACATTGCATGCAAGATCTATGTGAAAGGGCTTATGCAAAGGTGGGTCGCATGGGATATGGGTCAGCCTAGATGATTTGGATCATGGAAAACATTGGATCGGCCGAAAGCACAAGGGAAGCCAGGTGCGATTCATATGGAGTATTAGGGTGTGATTCATGGTGGACCAGTTGCGATCCAACGGGGGTGCGATTCATAAGGATGGATCGATGGGCGATCCATAGGTAGGTCAGGGACGACCCATCAAATATTGGCTAAATGACGTTGATTTTTGGTAATTCGACGATGGGCATAGCTTTGATGTGAATTTAGGTGGAATGATTGAAGCATGGTTAAGTGATCGTTGATCATGGGATGATGCAACGAGATTATGAATATGATTCAAATGGTGGTTTGAGCTTATAGATAATGGTTGCTCGAGAAGGCTTTTAAGCTTATGAATACAGTCATCAAGGCAGATGACTAAAACTGAAGTGCCAAGCGGATCATCATTAGTCGTAGGTTCTAGTGGACTCAAAGCGGGGGTATAATGAGGGAACCCAAAAGACTAGGTGATTAGTGGATTAGCCTGGGTAGTAACAATGGGCCTAGATATGAGTCACAATGGCGTATGGAGTTCTGCTAGAACCGAGTTTGTCATTAGCCCTTGGCAGATGGAAGAATGAGTTAGTCATATGATTAACAATGGATTCAAGTTAAGGCAAACAGTGATAGCTAGGTGGAATGATCGAAGCATGGTTAAGTGATCGTTGATAGTGGGATGATGCAATGAGATTATGAATACGATTCAAATGGTGGTTTGATCTCATAGATAATGGTTGCTCGAGAAGGCTTTTAAGCTTATGAATACAGTCATCAAGGTGGAAGACTAAAACTCAAGTGCCAAGCAGATCACCGCTAATCGTAGGTTCTAGTGGACTCAAAGCGGGGGTATAATGAGGGCACCCAAAAGACTAGGTGATTAGTGGATTACCCTGGGAAGTAACAATGGGCCTAGATATGAGTCACAATGGCGTATGGAGTTCTGCTAGAACCGAGTTTGTCATTAGCCCTTAGCAGATGGAAGAATGAGCCAGTCATATGATTAACAATGGATTCAAGTTAAGGAAAACAATGATAGCTAGGGTCATGGATGTTGTTGTATAGTTGTATCATCTTGTGTGGAACATTCAACGTTGATGAAGAGTTGGAGGCTGACATATTACTATATAATATACATATTTGTCATTTCTACTGATGTATGTTACTCTGAGTGAACCTGTAGTGAGGCTCTTTGTATAGATTCAGATATGAGACAGTTGTTTGTATGAGATATTTTCATGGTGATATGAAAAGTTGAAATTATGTTCAATTGTTGTACACTATTATTCCCTGTTGTATATGTTCTATTATATTTTATCCATGCACTGTGAGTTATACAACAGGTTCCGTGTGAGTTATTCTACCCTGATTATTGTCCATAGTTGCCTGACATGTCTTTCAGAGAAATATTTCCTTTGTAAAGTGCTGAAGTTATGGGCGGTCATCCCATTTGGTATCAGAGCTTTGGTTAATCGATTTTACCCAGAGTTCGTAGGCGTAATGATGTATAAGAGACGTATTTGTACTTTCCTAATGGATGATTACTATATTATAGCGTATAGTATAGTAACACTTGAACTCCATTGCAGTTTTTCTCATGTGTGGACTAATCATTCTATTTCAGATTTAGAATGAGTCGTAAATCTTCGAGACATACTGCTACGGAGGAGCCTGTTCCTAGAGGAGGAGATGGTGGTATACCTGTTTACCCAGCTATGTTCGAGGCCGTGATGGCAGTGATCATGAGTAGGCTACCCGCTCCAGAAGTAGCCGTGGAAGATGTTGGTGTTCAGGTTCCTAGGATGGTTGATTTTGCTAAGTTGTGTAAGGATTTCACCGCTCTTGGTGGGAAGCTGTTTTTGGGGATAGAGACGGTTGTCGAGATTTAAGGGTGGATTGATACTTGTGTTCAGATATTCGTAGATTTGGGTATTGAGGATGCGCCTAAGATGAAGCTTACATCAAGGGAGCTACAGGGTTGGGCTATGGATTAGTAGAACTCTATCACTTTAGAGACTCCTGAAGATAGAGACTCCTGAAGATGAGATCACTTAGGATAAATTTCGAATCTAGTTTGAGACGAAGTTAATTTTACCGCCTAGAAGTTATTTATGTTCAAAAGCTTTGTTGAGTTAAAGAAGAATGGTCGGCCAGTGTTGGAGTACATTTCTGAGTTTGAAACTTTATCGAAGTATGCTTGTTCATATATTGAGACTCCTTATTAGAAGAACAAGAAATTCGTCATGGGCTTGGATACATATCTTAGGAAGCAGTTGGTTGATCAATTGGATGACCCTTATGAGAAGATTGTTAAGAAAGCTTTGAGGCATGAGAGTCTGTTTCCGAAGGAAAAGTTGTTATTTGCAACCAAAGAGGATTCAAAACCACAGTAGGGTGGTAATAACAAAAAGAGGAACAGAAAATGGAAATAACAACAGCAGCAGAGGAAGGATGGTGAGAAGAAGCAGAAAAGCGAGGTGACTTGCTACAACTGTCAGTATAGAGAAGTATATGAAAATTCCCAAAATTTCCTCCAAAATATCCTCTAGATTCAAAATATGCTCCGGATCCAAAATATCCTCTAGATCCAAAATATTCTCTAGATCTAAAATATCCTCTAGATCTAAAATATCCTCTAGATCCAAAATATTCTCTAGATCCAAAATATTCTCTAGATCCAAAATATCCTCTGGATCCAAAATATTCTCTAGATCCAAAATATCCTCCAGATCCAAAATATCCTCTAGATCTAACACATAGTATCACATACTTCAACACTCCACCTCGATACTATATCCGTCTATATCATAAACTCCAATGCACCTAAGCATTTCCTTCTATCGTTAATCAAGAAAGCTTGAATGTTTCCCCAATGAACTCCGGCATAGCCACCGCCCATTGCACTTCACTAATGAGTTCAGGCATAGCCCCCACCCGTCAATGAAGTGTTGAAACATCCAACTCCTAAACCAGTCTTACCAAAAGACAATGTACTTGGGAGTGAAAACAAGTACTTACCATGAAGATAGAACACCAACCTCTCACCGATACTCTTCTACATCCAAGTTTCTCTCTCAAATGTGCCACCCCGTGGCACCTAGCATCTCTCCAAGCGAATTAAATTCGAGCAATGCTCGAACTTCCCAACCGGTAATGCCTTAGTGAACATGTCCGCCGCGTTATCCTTTGTGTGCACTTTCCGAAGGCATACTTGCTCGTCTTCATTCATGGCTACTAGAAATGACTCCCTCACTTCAATATGCTTCGTCCGTGAGCTAAATGCCAAATTCTCAGCCAAGTGAATAGCGCTTTGGCTATCACATTGAACATCAACACTGTCATGTTCAAAACCCAAGTCACACAACAGTCGCTTCAAATAGAGTGCTTCCTTTGCTGCCTCTACCGCAGCTATCAACTCCGCCTCCATAGTGGATAAAGCAACTACGGTCTGCAATCTCGATCTCCAACTTATGGCTGTACCACCAAGAGTGAAGACATATCCAGAAGTTGATTTTCTTCGATCCCTATCACCAACGTAGTCTGAATCACAGTAACCAATCAACATTCAATTCTTCTCTTTACTACCCCCAAAAACAAGTCCATGAGATGTTGTACCTTTCAAGTATCTCAAGATAAGCTTCACTGCTTCCCAATGCGATTTCCCCGTATTGGCCATGAACCGACTAATCACCCCGACGGCATTTGCAATATCGGGTCTTGTACACACCATGGCATACATCAAACTTCCAACCGCACTAGCATATGACACCTTTGCCATGTAAGCCTTGTCTTTCTCCTCGATAGGTGATCCCTTACTCGAAAGCTTTATATGCAAAGGTAAAGGTGTATTTGATGCCTTTGCATCCTCCATGCTAAACCGACAAAGCACTTTCTTAATGTACTCCTTTTGAGTCAATCTCAACTCAAAACGCTTTCGATCCCTTACAATCTCCATGCCCAAGATTTTCTTTGCTTCTCCAAGGTCTTTCATCTCGAACTCCGCCTTTAATTTCTCTTTCAACTTGTTGATTTCTGCCTTGTCCTTAGAAGCAATGAGCATATCGTCCACATACAAGAGTAAATACACCCAACAATCATTTCCTAACCTCTTGAAATAAACGCATGCGTCCTTCATGCTTCGATGGAAGCCTTTCAAGCATGAAATGATCAAACCTTTTGTACCATTGCCTAGGTGATTGCTTCAAACCATACAGTGATTTCTTCAACTTGCAAACTAGTTCTAACTTACCTTCTACAACAAACCCTTCTGGTTGCTCCATGTAGATGTCTTCATCCAAGTCTCCGTGCAAGAAGGCGGTTTTCACATTTAGTTGCTCCAACTCCAAATCGTGAATAGCAACTATGGCAAGTAATATCCGGATAGAAGTGTGTCTCACAACCGGTGCGAAGATCTCATCATACTCCTTTCCATTCCTCTGTACAAGCCCCTTAGCCACTAGCCTAGCTTTGTATCTTCCAACGTCCTTCACCTTATATATCCATTTGCACCCAATAGCACGGTTTCCTTGAGGAAGTGGAACCAACTCCCAAGTCTGGTTCTTCATCAACGATTGCATCTCTTCCTCCATGGCGCAAATGCACTTCGAGCTATCACTCGAATCCATGACGTCATCAAGGTCCATCGGCTCATCTTGGAATAATGAAGAGCATAGTCCAAATTCTCACAAAAGCTAAGATATTTCCAATCACCATATCTTTCGGGTGGCTTTATAGCATGACGACCAACCCGAGTAGCAATACCATCACCCGGTCTTCCTTCAGCTCTACCTTGAACTGAATCTTCTCTAGGCTCGTGCACATCACCAACCCTACTAAAGGAATCTTGTGGACTATGTGATGTAACATCAACCACATTCACCTTGCAAGCACCTCCAACAACTCTACTCTCTCTAGGCCTGAAAGTGGGAATAACTTCCTTCTCCTTTGATTCACCATGAACCAAATCCGGAACATCCGATGAGCCTTCATTATCCTTGAACATAGCCGACTCATCAAAAGTAACATGACGAGAATCTGAAACCTTCTTCGTTTTCGGATTCCAAATTCGATAGCCTTTGACTCCATCCATATAACCAAGCAAAATCACTTTGAAAGCTCTAGGTGAGAGCTTATCATTCCCCGGTTCATGCACATAAATAGGACTGCCAAATACACGAAGATAACTCAAGTCAATGCTCTTCCCCTTCCACACTTCCTCCGGAATTTTGTTACCAAAAGCCGAGCACGGAATTCAATTAATAATATGCACCGCGGTTGGCAAAGCTTCGGACCAAAATCCCTTAGACAAACCCGATGTCAATCTCAAGCACCAAGCTTTCTCTAATAGAGTTCGGTTCATTCTCTCCGCCACTCCATTAGATTGCGGATCTCCCGGTGTAGTAAAATGCCTCCGAATACCATGATGTTGCAAAAATTCAGAAATTCTCCGGAAACATACTCGCCGCCATTATCGTACCTAAGAACCTTCAAAGTCTTTCCACTCTCATTCTCAACAAGAGCCTTCCATTCTTTGAATCTTGCAAATGCCTCCGACTTGGCCTTCATTACATACACCCAAACCTTTCGAGAAGAATCATCAATGAAAGAAATATAATATCTTGCTCCTCCCAAAGAAGCTACAGGTGCTGGTCCCCAAACATCCGTGTGCACATACTCAAGAATCCCTCTTGACTCATGTTTTCCTTCACCGAATGACACTCTAGTTTGCTTCCCCATGACACACTCCTCGCAAAACTCTAACTTGCTGAAACTCTCACCATCAATCATCTCCCTTCGACGAAGAACATCTAAACTCTTCTCCGAGACATGACCCAATCTCAAATGCCACAGCCGTGTCGCATCTAAGCCACGAGAACTATCAACACTGACACAAGTCTCGCCTTCCACGGTCACTCCTTGAAGCAAATAGATACCATGAGTTCTAGCACCCTTTATAACCACAAGCGCACCCTTCGAAACCCTCAAGCTATCACTCTCGACGGTGATCTTGCAACCTAGAGAATCCAACTGTCCCAAAGAGATAAGTGACTTCCGTAGTCCCGGAACATAGCGCACATTAGTGAGAGTACGAACCACTCCGTCAAACATTCGAATTTGCACGGATCCAATGCCTTTCGACTTGCAAACTGCACCATTTCCCATAAAAAATGAATTTCCTTCTCGATCAACATAAGAAGAAAAACAATTCCTATTAGGCGTCATGTGATATGAAGTCCCCGAATCAAGCACCCAATCGCTGCCCGAAACATCCGATGCAACAGCCGACAAAACATCTATGTCTTCCTCACCAACATCTCTCTCCATCGCAACTGATGAAGATGCTACTTCCTTCTTCCACTTGGCTGGACAATCATTCTTCCAATGACCAGGTTTCTTACATATAAAGCACTTGCCATTTCTTTCCTTCTATTTTTCTCTTCCACCGGGCTTCTTAGACTTAGAACGCCCCTGGTTTCCCTTCTTCTCTGACTTTTCTTTCTCCGCAAATAAACCTTGACCATTACCAGCACCACTACTACCATCACTCAGCTCCTTCATCTGATCTCGCAGTTCCTCACTAAGAAGACCCATCTTGACATCATTTAGAGTCAATGTATCCCGGCCATAGATCAAACTAATTGAGAACCCAGTATAGCGTTCAGGCAACGAACATAGCAATATCATCGCCTTCTGTTCCTCCTCAATCTTCAAATCTACCGCTTTCATCTTCATTAGCAAATCATCAAATACATTTAAGTGTGCCTTTAGCGAAGTTCCTTCCTTCATCTTGTAGGTAAAGAAAGTCCGCAACAAGATCAGTCGATTTGTGAGTGATTTCTTCATATAAAACTCCTCCAACTTGTTCCAAATACCTTTAGCAGTCGTCTCACCACTAATTTCGGAAATAACATTCTCCCCCATGGCAAGTTGAAGTGTAGTGAATGGCCACTCTTCCATTTCTTCTCTCTCTACATCTGAGATGTCCTTTGGTAATAAATGTGTATCAAACACCACCCGATGTTCCCGATTCCGCCTAAGAACCGCTTTCATCTTCCATTACCACTTTTCGAAATCATTATCGCCATTCCACTTATCGATAACCAATTGTGAACCAGCAGCTGCATACAACCCACGTACATAAGGAGCTACACCACTTGGACCACCTATTGATGGATTATTTGAACCTGATTCCGGCATTTCTACAACTATCCACCAACACCAATGCTCTGATACCAAATGTTGTGGAAAATTTTCGATTCAAGACCGCTTAAATCAAAAATCCCCAACGCCGCGGAAAACGAGATCGTGGTAATAGTGCAAAAACAACCAATCGAACAATCTCAATCTTATCCAAGCTAATCACAATCACCAAACAATGGAAATAATAGAGCAATAACGAGAAACTAAATCACACAGGGATTTATAGTGGTTCCACCAATGTCTTGTCAGTGTACGTCCACTTTGAGAGAGAAACCTTTACTAATATCAATAAAAGAGTACAAGAGATTGATTACAATGATCAAATTTAGTAGAAAATTTTGATTTTGTGGATAAAGGAATTGAAGAAGATTAGGATTGCCTAAACCCTAATTAGAATAAACTTAGATCTAATCTCTTGATTTGGGATCCACCTCCTTTTGTATTCGATGTAGCTTATATAGGCATAGAGAAGTATATGGAAATTCCCAAAATTTCCTCTAGATCCAAAATATTCTCCAGATCCAAAATATCATCTAGATCCAAAATATTTTCTAGATCCAAAATATCCTCTAGATCCAAAATATTCTCTAGATCCAAAATATCCTCTAGATCCAAAATATTCTCTAGATCCAAAATATCCTCTAGATCCAAAATATCCTCTAGATCTAACACATAGTATCGAATACTTCAACACACACACACACACACACACACACACACACATATATATATATATATATGTGTGTG
Organism: Allium sativum; assembly: GCA_030737875.1. Lineage (NCBI taxonomy): Eukaryota > Viridiplantae > Streptophyta > Magnoliopsida > Asparagales > Amaryllidaceae > Allium > Allium sativum. The sequence continues at coordinate 57,101,201 of CM060910.1, forward strand.
TGTGTGTGTGTTTGTATGTGTGTGTATATGTATATGTGTGTGTATAGTGCTATATATCGGACAGGACAATCCGTTGTCCAGCTCGGTCCAAGGCTATAACCCGTCTGATCCGTGTTTGTACGATTCCCTTGTAGGACACGTACATACCATCGTCCAGTCCGATCCGAAATGTTTGTTGTTTTTCTATTGTTCGAACATTGTTTGTCCGTTATCCAGCTCGAACGAACAGTGTTCGAACTTAATGCTTGTCCGGTCCGTGTCCTTTCAAAACCATTATAGTAGAGGACTAGAACACACCTCCGTTCGGTCCGATCCGACCTGTTTATACCTCTATATATATAGGTCAGTTCTAGACAAGGCAAAAAGGAAAACAAGACACAGGTGCTACATTAATAGTAGGAATATGTTTATTTCACTGATAAGAAATGGTAAATTCAAGCATAATAGGGTTTTAATTCATCAAACAACGCATGGAAATATAATAGTTTCAACGTAGATGTTGCCTCAAGTTTGAAAACAAAGTACCTAGGGTGAACAGCTAGGGTGACCGAGCATAAAACTAGGTTTTGAAGAGGAAGGAGGGATTGGTGACGACCGAGCTCCAGATGAGTTTGAATCGGCTGTCATATTGGAATCACCCCAAGATTCTGTTGAATCAACAATCGACAACGACAGACTTATTCGAATTTGTTTAAAATACGGGATACTAAAAAGGGACACCCTGGTGCCTTCGAGAACTGATCGTCCCCACAACCCTCCAGAAGGGTATATGGCAATTACTCGGTTGATGTGCATGGTCGGTGCAATCCCTCCATTTTCTCCTTTCATCGTCGATTTTCTAAGACAAATGCGGATTGCCCCCATGCAGCTGCACCCTAATTCTTATGCTTACTTATACACCTTATATGTAGCATACCGTGAGATCTTAGGCATAGAGCTCACTTTCGATGATGTTCATTTCTTTTACAACTTCAAGCATCGGACTCGAGAGACTCCTTCTTTCTGCTATTTTGAGTCTGTCCCTAAGAGGAAGATAATTTTAGCGCCATTCAGTAGTAAAGCTGGAGATTCCAGACTGGAATGGTTTTATGTGAAGCGACAGCCAGGGTGTGCTAGGAGGTAGACGAAATCAAGTAAAGCACTGGTTTTATAAATCTCGGCTCTATTCATTCAAGTCATCGCCTTAACTCGTTTTTCTTTTGTTTGCAGTCGATAACCCAAAACAAATATCAGACCAAGTATTCTTTGACCGGATGCACCAGCTCCTTAACGGCGATCAGAAGTTCTTGACTATTGATGAAGTCCTTAAGGACGAATATCTTCATTTTCATGGGTTGCTATCTGCTACTCATAGTATCGGTCATGGGACAGCTCCATACGTATATATTCCTCCAGTGGATGTAGTCCCAGAGACAGGGGAAGGTTCGGGAGCTCCTACAGTGCCTCTCCAAAATTCACCCTCTCCATCTTCTACTCAAGATGATGAATTGGCTAACTTGGCCGAAAAGCATCGCAAAGGGTATACTGTTCCTGAGGATGCCATTTCTCCAGAAAGGTCAACGTCTTCCAAAGAGTCGCCAATTGATGCTTCCGAGGGAGATGTCCCTAGTACCGATGACCCATTATTTCAGGGTTTGGGGGATCTCCCCTTACCTGAAACTATATACACTTCAGAGGATTTTAGGAAGGATCCTTTAGTTTTCACCTCTTCTGAAGAGACCACTCCTGCTAAGGCCAAAGAGCCCGCCCGTACTAGTCTAGCTTCGGACTCGGGTTTGTCGGGGGGAAAAACACCACTTAGGACACATTTTACACAAAAACATTACCACTCATTGCATCTTTCTCTTTGTGAAAATATTGATCCTGAATTTCATTTGCCTTATTGTGCAGGCACGATGTCTCGATCTTACTATGATATCAGGAAACTCCGCCGCAGCATGTCTAATCCACCTTATGATACTGAGTATGATCACCGCGACGATCGCAGTAGGGAGGAGAGAAGGACTTATGAACCCTATCGCTCTCGAACCTCGTGTTCTCGCTCTCCTGTTCGGACGGACCCAGAGAGATATAAAGGTTACCAAGGTCGTCGGGAAGAGGACAGGCCGCAATCGAAAGACTCCACCTCTTCCCAAGAAAAGCGCAGCAGGGAGAGAAGTCCGCCAAAAGATACTGAGTCGTGAAGTAAACGCAAGGTCTCTGCTAAACGGCCTAGAACAGATTAAGAGACTATTGAATCCTCCACGCACAGGGATACTGAGTTGACGATCCCCACCCCTCCACCACTAGATGCTGAAACTGCAATCAAGCGGGCGTATTTGGAGGAGCAATTTCCCGAACATTACTTCGAGAACTTGACTTTTTTACCTGCCCTCGAGCCTATTTCTTCCAGGTGGGCAGATGAGGCCAAAGCAAAGATAGATGCGGTAGAAAAACAGTATTCTGAAATGTTCAAATATTCACGCAACCTTTCCAGAATCATTCGTACTCTAATCACGAATGCTGATTCGATGCAAAAAACCGCGGAAGACGATGCAAAGGCCTTAAAGAATCAGGAAAAAGATTTGGAGGACACACAGGCCCAGCTTGCTGTTGCTCAAAGGGACGCTACTAGCTTCAAACAACAATTTGAAGATTTGCAAAAACGTTACCATGATTTGCTTGAGTCTCACACTCAAGAGCGTTCTGAGTTAAAAAAAGCAAGCTGAAGACGCTAAGTCAGATGCCGCTAAAACGCGCCTTGCTTACGCTAACCTTGAACGGAAAAATGCCGAGTTAGCAAGGAGGAATGCTGAGCTAGAAAAGAAAAATGCTGACTTGGCTTCTAAGCTAATGGAGGCGGAGAACAAAGCTGCCCTGGAGGAGGGTAACGTCGAATGTGCTATCAAATCCGCTGAGGAGGCCCGCAAACAATTGTCAGAGGCGGAGGCAGAGATTCTGGGTTTCGGCGAATTAATGATTGAATTCTTTGCACATATCATCCGTCGCCGGAACATTTCTTGGATTGAGGATTATCCATCTACTCTAGTCCAAGTATGGAGTCAGATCGTTGAGTGGGAGAAAGAGGAGCTCAAGGTTGATTCCATTGATGAGGACATGCTGATGGAGAAATATTTAAGGGATGATGAGCCAGAACGCCTAGCTGAAGGGCGCCGCCTCATTGCTGATGCTATGGAAGAAGAGAGGCGGAGGACTAAGCAAAAGAACGTTCCCAAGGCTGGTTCCTCTTCTACTGCCCCCCGCAACTTCTGAAGTAGAGGGGTATGATCCTGAAAACCCGGGGATCCCTCGAACAACTCTGCTATCCCCTATTCTCGAAACGGCATCAGAGACAGCAGTTACCCCTGCCGAGAAGTCTTCGGAAGGTATCTCTACATTTTCTCCTCAATTCGTCAGGGCTATCTCTGCCTTTCGCCACGTGATTGAGCAATCGATGAAAAACCCATTATTTTCTCCTGAGTTGATAATTGTTGCTTCTCACTCTGTAGATATTGAGCCATCCGGAAAGACAGATGTGACTCAGGGAACCGCCTCTGGGGCGGAGCCTACGGAGAAGGCAAAAGGGGGAAAGGACAAGGCTGCTCCTATAGATTTGGGAGAAGGAAGCGAACCGTCTAAGGCTGACACTCCTCGTGATGAACAAATGATAGCCGCCTTAAAGGATGATTGCGGCGACGGAGGACATGAGGAAGATCCAGAGGTGGCAATAGTCGGGGAGTCGAAAAGTGCAGATGATGTTACTTTGGCTGCAATGAAAGCTGACCAAGATAAACGCTTGCAGTTAAAAGCTGAAGACTTGGACCCTGGAAGCCTTAAGCCTCTCGCAGTTGTGGATGCGGGATCAAGGTTAATTGTTAAGCTTTCAACTAGATCTATTACTGAGGAACTCGCTAAAAAGTCTTCTCTTGATTCTAGCGCTCCGCCCTCCGGGAAGAAGTCAACCGATTCCAGCATCTCATCTTCAGGAAAGAAAAAATCAAAGCGCATCTTGACAGAGGCCGAAAAAGAGGCGAAGAATGCGGAGAAAGCCGCCAAGAAGTCCAAGCCTCCTTCGAAGTCTAAGTAGTGGGATGTCTTGCGTTATTTTAGCATTTGGTTGACCAATAATTGTTGCTATGAGGGTGGCCCTTGCACCTTCTTTTTGACTGTTTTCCTGTACAAATTCATTCATTTGTAAATAAAAAATAATTCATTTTCTGCAATGTCTGTTAGCCATTAGTTTTACAAGAATGCATGTCTTACTATAGTTGTGTAATGAAATTATGGTAGGGGGAAATATGTGTACACATATATGCCCCCAGTCGATCTCAAAAAACTATTCAAGACTTAATCAAGTAGTCTGAATGTCCCCGATTTTCTGACGGGATTGCATTTTCTGTGTCGTCAATGCCTGTCGTTTTTTCTGGCATTTTTTTTTATACTCTCCTGTCTTATACTCAGGTTAGAGTTCTTATTGAGGCGGTCTCTTGTCTGGGTGCATCTTCACGCCTCAGAGGACGTCGTCTTCCCGTCCTTTATACTCTCTCTCAATTCTAGAGAGTTAGAGTTAAGAATGTCGTCTTCCCATTCTTTTATGTCTTATCGCACAAGTAGTCATTGTGCTTTTTCTTACATTTAAACTGTTTTCAACCTTTCAGGTTTTGAATCATCTTATATTCCATAATCACAACAGAATAGTCAATGAATGTATATATATAATGCATGAAAGTAAATAACACATGATATTTTTATAGTGGTTCGGCTAAGTCGTAGCCTACATCCACTTTATAGTTCTTTATTCATATCATTATGACTTTCCTAAGGCACGTCGTGCCTTTTTTACAGAGTTCATAAGAAAAATAGCAGAGCGTACAACACTTCTAATCCAAATATCGCATCAAGTGCTGGGCATTCCATGCTCTAGGTACCTCTTCGCCATCTACGGTCGTTAACTTGAAGGTTCCTGTTTCAAGTTTCCGTTGGATGACAAAGGGTCCTTCCCATTTTGGACCGAGGTGAGGAAGGGATGGAAAGATTCTCTTTAGCACCAAATCTCCTGGTTCAAAAGTCCTAAGGCGAACTTTTTTGTCGTAATAGCGTGCCATCTGACGTTGATGTCTTGCCGCACGCAAATCTGTTTCGTCCCTTTTTTCTTCGATTTCATCAAGAGACTCGAGTAAGAGCGCCCGATTCATCATCGGGTCATAATACGTCACCCGGTGGGAAGGAACTTCAAGCTCTACTGGAATTACTGCTTCTGAACCAAAAGAGAGAGAGAAAGGGGTATGACCAGTAGCTGTCTTAAATGTTGTTCGATATGCCCACAAAGCTAAGGGCAATTCGTCAACCCATTTTGCCTTTGCGCGCTCTAACCGTTTCTTGAGGTTGGATTTTATAACTTTGTTTATTGCTTCAACTTGCCCGTTCGACTGCGGATAGGCAACCACAGTATACCGTTTGTCGATCTTATATTTTTGGCAGAAATTTCTGAATTCAACACCATCGAACTGGGTTCCATTGTCAGTTATAATGGTCCTTGGGATCCCGAATCGGCATATAATATTTCTAACCACAAAACTTATCACCTTTCTTGCCGTGATCTTGGTTAGGGGCTCAGCTTCCACCCACTTCGTAAAATAGTCCACAGCGACTATTGCATATTTCGCTCCTCCTTTAGCAATTGGTAGAACTCCGATGATATCAATTCCCCACGTGGTAAAAGGCCAAGGACTCACCATCGATTTGAGTTGGGTCGACGGTGCCCTGGGGATTTTGGCGAATCTCTGGCACTTATCGCAGCGTCATGAATAATCAGCCGCATCTTTATTAATGGTGGGCCAGAAGTATCCATACCGCAATATCTTTTTCGCTAAAGTCTGACCTCCTGTATGATCTCCACACTCACCTTTGTGTACTTCTCTCAGTACACGTTTGATGTCGTCGTGTGCTATACATCGTAACAGGGGCATAGAAAATCCTTGCCTATAAAGAGTATCATCTTGTAGGACGTATCTGGTAGCCTTGCGAACTATAGCCCTTCTCTCACTCTTCTTTGATGGGAGTGTCCCATTCTTAAGGAAGTTCTTAATTGGGGTCATCCACGACTCCTTCTCTGGTTCCGCTTCGAAAGCGAACTCAATTTCCATCGACTCAAAGCATGGCGATTCCAGCGTTTCAATTGGAATTATTTCAGTTTCTTCCGGGTTGTCAGAACTAGCTAGCTTTGCCAGCCTGTCTGCCTTCTGGTTTTTGGCTCTTGGGATATGCGTTATACTGTACCGCTCCAGGTTGCTCAACAGCTTTTCCACTTTCTCGAGGTAGGCGATGAGTCGAGGTCCCCGAGCCACAAATTCCTTTCGTACTTGGCAAACAACGATTTTGGGGTCGCAGAATATGTCCAACATTTTTATTCCGAGGTCTTTAGCAAGCTTCAGCCCGGCAATCAGGGCTTCATATTCAGAGTCATTGTTAGTCGCCGAAAATTCTAATCGTAGAGCGTAATATAATGACCGTCCTCCAGGAGTAACTAAGACGATTCCAGCTCTGGACCTTCGGTCGTTCTTGGCTCCAACTATGTATAGCCTCCATGGATCTATCTTTAACTCATCTTCGGACTTGACCACTCTGTCATCAATTACTTCCTCTTCTGGGATGGTGAACTCTGCTATTAAGTCAGCCAGAGCTTGCCCCCTGATCGACCTTCGTGGCTGAAAATTTAAATCAAACTGACTTAATTCAATATTCCATTTGATCAACCGTCCCGATGCTTCGGGTCTCTGCAAAACCTGCCTCAGAGGCTGGTCAGTGTATATGGTTATTGGATGAGCTTGGAAATAGTGACGAAGTTTTCGGGAGGCGATCAGGAGGCCGTAAGCGAGTTTCTCAATCTTTGGGTAGTTGCATTCTGCCGCTGCCAATTTCTTGCTTACATAATATACTGGCCTTTGCACTTTGTCTTCTTCTCGAACCAAGGCTGTGCTAACAGCGTGAGCCGAAACTGCCAAGTAAACAAATAACTCTTCGTGATCCACTGGTTTTGACAAAATCGGTGGTTTTACTAGCAATTCCAATAAATTTCGAAAGGCCTCAACATAGTCCGGAGTCCACTCGAAGTTCTTCTTTCCCCTTTTAATCAAATCAAAAAAAGGGACGCATTTGTCCGTGGCTTTGGAGATAAACCTATTCAACGCAGCTACTTTCCCAGCAAGACTTTGGACGTCTTAAATTCTCCTCGGCTCTTCAATGTTTCTAATCGCTGCTATTTGGCTGGGATTGATTTCAATTCCTCGGGAGCTCACAATGAAGACTAGAAATTTTCCCGATGCCACTCCAAATGAACATTTCAAAGGATTCAACTTCATCCGATACTTTCGCAGGATACCAGACATTTCTGCCAAGTCTTGCGTATGGATGGAGGACTGTTTCGATTTGACAAGCATATCATCCACATAAACTTCCATAGTCTTCCCTATTTGATTATAAAACATCCTGTTCACCAGGCGTTGATAAGTGGCTCCAGCATTTTTCAATCCGAACGGCATGATCACGTAACATTATAACCCCAAATTTGTAATGAAGCTCGTGTGTTCTTGATCTGGCACGTGCATAGGAATTTGGTTGTACCCGGAATACGCGTCCATGAAAGAAAGAAGTTCGTGTCCCGCTGTTGAATCTACAAGCTGGTCAATCCTGGGAAGTGGGAAACTATCTTTCGGGCAAGCTTTGTTCAAATCTGAAAAATCAATGCAAGTCTGCCACTTTCCATTCGGCTTCTTTACTAAGACGGGATTCGATATCCAGTCGGGATATGTCGAATCTCTAATAAATCCGTTCTGTTTCAGCTTCTCCACTTCTTCTTTCAGAGCAACCGACCACTCTGGGCCCAGCATACGTCTCTTTTGCTTTATAAGCGGGTGTTTCGGGTTTACATTTAATGAGTGACTTATGATGGATGGCGATATCCCACACATGTCAGCGTGGGTCCAGGCAAACACGTCCAAGTTTGCCTTTAGGAAGTCAACTAGTTCTTTGGCCCGACGTGGATCCAACTTTTAGAAACTCTATTGTTGGATTTTGATGACAACAACTACACAATTATACCAAAAAACCTCTAAGCTAACCTGTAGGTACATGGATATCAAAAAGAGAAATATATGATAATATATGCATATTGACAGGGGGAGTTACATATGCAGTTGTCATTATCAAAAAGGGGGAGAATGTTGGATCTCGCTATATGGCGCTTTGATTATGACAACTATACATGTACATATATATTATTATCGACTAACTTTGTCTTGCAGGACGATACTCAACAACAGATTCAAGAGCTATAATTGAAGATTAAATATGTTGTAAGAATCTGTTAGTCCTAGATTTATATGTTAAAGTCTTCCTTGATGATCACACACACACATTTTATATGTATATAGCTTCTCTTATATAAATTAAGCAAGGAATAGTCTGATAACAGAAAACAGACGTCTGGTCTGAAATTTTCAGACGTCTGTTTGCTGAAACAGAATGTTTTTAAATACAATATTCAGACGTCTGGTTGATATATTTCAGACGTCTGAAATGCCCCCGAAATACACTATTTCCTTGCTGTTTCATTTTTAAATCAAAACAGACATCTGAAATTTTTATTCAGACATCTGAATACGAAGAGATGCAATTTAAAATGAAAAGTCACAACTTTCTAATTCATATCTCTTAATCAAATCTCTTCATGATTAGTTGTAACTTTTTATAGATTATAAATAGAGGCTTGATCAAAGTTGTTCCTAACCGATTTTTATTCTAATTCTCTCTATCTTATACAAAAGCTCTCTAAATTCTAAAGTGATCTATTTTCATACTCGAGACTTTTAAACTTCCATAATCCTTCACATACTTCACGATTATCATCAAGGAAAGACTATAGGAAGGGTGTACTTAACATTCGACAATCCGTGTTATCAAGAACACACTAAGTCAACATTTATCTTTGTATTAGTGAAGACCTCTTCAGTGGTTGAGGCAAGAAATCCCGTTCGGCTGTTCGGGTAATTGTGAACCTATTCCTCCGGGTGAAGTGAGGGTTGTTGCGTTAGTGAAATTCCAGAAGGGAGTCTGGGACTGGACATAGGACGGTGATCCGAACCAGTATAAATCGACTGTGTGAATTTACTTACTGCTACTATTATTATCTACATTATATCCTGCTTATACTCCATAATATAAGATCCTACCGCTGCCTAGACTCTTTCAATTGGTATCAGAGCTTGGTATTCTAGAGATCGTAACAACATCCTGGAATAAATGGCAATAAAGAAATCTAGTAAAGGCATTAGAAAGTGGAAGAACAACAAAGCAGAAGCGACGGAGCAAGAGAGCAAATGTTTAATGGCTAAAGTGAGATCACAATCGGTATGTGAGGATTCATTATATAAAGATCTTTCATTAGACCACGAAAAATTATTAAAAGATTTTAAAAGTTTTGGGTAAACTTATTGCAATTATTTTAGCCAAGTCTAAAAATTGTGAGCAAGAAAATTCCAAATTAAAAGAAGAAAACAATTTTTTAGTCAAACAAGCCAAATGTTTTGAAAATACCTTAGAAGAGCTTGTTTTTCAAAAAGATTTCCTTCAAAAAGAAAATGAGCGACTAGAAGATAAAAACAATGTTCTTTTAAAGGAAATCGATCTCTTGAAAAATAGAAATGAATCATTAGAAGATTCTTTAAATAATTCTAATTCATTAGTTTCGTCTCTTGAAATAGAGAATGGAGCTTTAACTGAAAAGAATTTAGAATTATCTAAAGAATATGAGTTTTTAAAAGTTAATAATAATACTTTGCAAAATGAAATGTCTGATTCGAAAGAAAATTTTGAAAAATTACACTCTTCTTTTAATAATTCAGGATCTCAAATTTGTCGTCTCAAAAATGAAAATAGTACTTTAAAAAGGGAGAATTCTGAATTAAATAAGAAAATTGGTTTAAAAGATTGCAAGACTTCTTTTGAAAATTTCAATCACGGCTTTGGAATCAAATTTGAAAAATGTACAAATAAGTTCACAAAATTTAATAAAGTTCAAAATGATTTAAATGATATTTTATCTTGCTCTAGACCTTTACACGATAAAAGTGGCTTAGGGTATAATAAAACTAACCATAGAACTAGTACTAGATATGCTTTCATGTATAACAAAAGTTTAACTGCTAGTACTAAAGCACGTGTAACTCGAAGATCAAATTTCTATAGAAATTCAAATGCTTCTATGACTAGAAACATTTATAATAGAAGTACAAAAAGAAATATTAATAGAAATTATCTAAGTATTTGGGTTCCAGTAAATTGGAAAAATCGAGAAAAATACATTGATGATTATTTTGATTCAGTAGTTAAAAATAAAAACTTTATTTTCAAAGGTACCATTAAACCCTTGTGGGTATGGTTACCTCCTCTCTAACCCCTGGACCCTAACAGAGAAAGTGGGTACCAAAGTATATATATAATATTTGTTGCAGGTACACCACAACAAAAAAAGGAGGGTATTTCAGTATCTCTAATATCTTTAAAAACTGAGCTTAAAGTTAAATCAGGGAATCTGGAAATATAATAATCACATACTCAGGGGGAGAAATTTTCATATATCACACATTCAGGGGAAAAAAAATAAAGAGAAGACAACGATATTTATTACATTCCCTCATTCTTTTTTATAATGACAAAGTGGGAGAAATTCAGGTGTATATTGATAGAGGAAGATATTATAAGAGGAAGATGTTATAGAAAGAATATATTTTTAAATTGTATAGTTGTCATCATCAAAAAGGGGGAGAATGTTAGAAACTCTATTGTTGGATTTTGATGACAACAACTACACAATTATACCAAAAAACCTCTAAGCTAACCTGTAGGTACATGGATATCAAAAAGAGAAATATATGATAATATATGCATATTGACAGGGGGAGTTACATATGCAGTTGTCATTATCAAAAAGGGGGAGAATGTTGGATCTCGCTATATGGCGCTTTGATTATGACAACTATACATGTACATATATATTATTATCGACTAACTTTGTCTTGCAGGAAGATACTCAACAACAGATTCAAGAGCTATAATTGAAGATTAAATATGTTGTAAGAATCTGTTAGTCCTAGATTTATATGTTAAAGTCTTCCTTGATGATCACACACACATTTTATATGTATATAGCTTCTCTTATATAAATTAAGCAAGGAATAGTCTGATAACAGAAAACAGACGTCTGGTCTGAAATTTTCAGACGTCTGTTTGCTGAAACAGAATGTTTTTAAATACAATATTCAGACGTCTGGTTGATATATTTCAGACGTCTGAAATGCCCCCGAAATACACTATTTTTTTGCTGTTTCATTTTTAAATCAAAACAGACATCTAAAATTTTTATTCAGACATCTGAATACGAAGAGATGCAATTTAAAATGAAAAGTCACAACTTTCTAATTCATATCTCTTAATCAAATCTCTTCATGATTAGTTGTAACTTTTTATAGATTATAAATAGAGGCTTGATCAAAGTTGTTCCTAACCGATTTTTATTCTAATTCTCTCTATCTTATACAAAAGCTCTCTAAATTCTAAAGTGATCTATTTTCATACTCGAGACTTTTAAACTTCCATAGTCCTTCACATACTTCACGATTATCATCAAGGAAAGGCTATAGGAAGGGTGTACTTAACATTCGACAATCCGTGTTATCAAGAACACACTAAGTCAACATTTATCTTTGTATTAGTGAAGACCTCTTCAGTGGTTGAGGCAAGAAATCCCGTTCGGTTGTTCGGGTAATTGTGAACCTATTCCTCCGGGTGAAGTGAGGGTTGTTGCGTTAGTGAAATTCCAGAAGGGAGTCTGGGACTGGACGTAGGACGGTGATCCGAACCAGTATAAATCGACTGTGTGAATTTACTTACTGCCACTATTATTATCTACATTATATCCTGCTTATACTCCATAATATAAGATCCTACCGCTGCCTAGACTCTTTCACCAACTGGGATCTAATCTTCAAAACTCTTGTTGGATCAGCTTCATCAATGGGAATGTCCACTGTCGCTTCATTAGGAGTTGCATTTCTAGTCCCTGGTTCCTCATCTTTTCTGGGATCCAGGTCTTCAGGCGTTCCTTTGGGCAACTCCTTCGGGGTCGATCCCTCTAATTGCTATGTCGAGCCCTCCTTTGGAGGAGGCGAGGCATCTTTACTCTCGATGTTAAGTCCTTTCATCAACATCTTTAATTCGGCAACATAGCAGGCCCGTCCGGAGACTTGATCCCCTCTCATTACTCCAGTTCCGGCTTCAGTCGGGAACTTAAGCAATAAACACAAAGGGGCGATGCAAGCCCTGAACTCAGCAAGGGCAGGCCTTCCCAAAAATGCATTATAAGGCGAATCTACGTCCAACACTACGAACTGAAGCATCCGTACTCTTCGGCGTTCTCCTTGCCCCAAGGTTACGGGCAACTCTATGTACCCCATTGGAGTTGTTGACGCCCCGTTGAAGCCTCGGATCCAACCTTCGCATGGCTTCAAATCTTCAGATTCAAGCTTCATCTGATCGAACGACTTTTTAAATAAAATATTAACAGAGCTTCCGTTGTCTACTAACACCTTATGAACCAAGGCCGGCCCAATTGTGGTAGTAATAACCAACGGATCATCAGTGGGTGACTGGATCCCAGTATTATCTCTGCTACGGAATACCACATCATCAAACATTGTCTTCTGTTGTTTTATGGAGGTGGTATCTTCCAAATCATCACATTCATCCACATCTACGTGCTTGGCAGCATTTACATATTGATCCATTGCTCTAAAACCGCGGATTGCTGGGTGGGGTCCACCCACTATGGAGTTGATAACAATTCCCTTGCCTTTCTGCTGCGCTGTAGGCTTGGGAGCAGATTGAATCTATTTTGGAGCCTGCTCTCCTTGCCCCCTGTCCCTCGGGGCAACCTTATATTCATCCAGTTTCCCTTCGCGCAGCAGCTTCTCAATCACGTCTCTCAAATGCCGACATTCATTGGTTGAATGCCCATGAGTTCCATGAAACAAACAAAACATTCCAGTTGCCATTTCTTTCTCCGTTGAGTCGCGAGGTGGCGGTCTTTTATATTGCAAAACATTGTATGTATCCAAGTAAATGTTCTCCAGAGTGTCGTTCAACGGTGTATAATTCTCATAAGTCTGGAATCGGGGTCTTTTGTTAGGATCACTTCCCCTATTTCTATTTCTTCTGTTACCATTCGCGTTACGGTTATTGTTGTTGCCCCCGTTTCCAGAATTGTCGTTTCCACTCTTGCTTCCCACATCCACTTCAACTTTTCTGGAACTTTCTCCAGACTGCTTCACGGCGACATTACTCTGAACATTTTCTTTTGAAGCCGCTCTAGACTTTCTCTTTCGGTTTGCCCTGGCCTCCTCTCGTCTTAAGTGAATATCGGCCTTTTCTAGAATAACTCTCTCGTGGAGGGTGTCTTCCCAGAAAGGTAATCTCCAAACTCAGAGTCAGGATTGACTCCTTCCATCAAAGCCATCAAGATGGTGGGCTCATGCGGGTCACTAACTTCAGTCACAGCTAAGTTGAAACGGTCGAGATATGACCTCAAAGACTCTCCTGGCGCCTGCTTAATTCTTGATAATTCAATAACACTTTTAGACTTTCGGGTATGGAGTCGGAACTGATTCATAAAACGTTCGCTCAATTCCCTATAATTCGATATCGAACGAGGGGGAAGTCGGGTAAACCATAGCAGCGCCACATCTTCTAAATAGATCGGGAATGCTTTACACTTCACTGCGTCAGGAGCAGCAGCAGCATTCATGAGCCACGAGTATTGCATCAAATGTTGTCCCGGATCAGTTCTCCCATTGTACTTGTCCATCTGCGGCAGGTTAAAACGTCGGGGAAACTGAAAATTGAGGATGTCGTCAGTGAAAGGAGTATGGCTCCGCTCAATGCCATAGTCTTCACTGGTATAGTTCCGGCTTTCGGACATAATCTGGCGTACCATTGCCTGTACGTCAGCATTAGTCAGGGGCCGTTCAGGCTCCTTGGCCCTGATATCCGGGTTCCTTCTGGGCTCTTGTTCAGGAGATGCCCTTCTTCTTTGAGCTTTTTCTGCTCTGTTTCGTTCCCTACGCTCCCGGTCGGTCTCGGGAGGAGGGGGCTGGAGCATCTGCCTCTGAGTGGGATTAGTATGGTTAGGGTCTCTCAAGCTTGGATCATTGGTTCCTAGTGCTCGTGCAATATCCTCGCGGGACCCCAAAGATCCGAACGTCAGTTGCCCCAAATTCTGAGGTCGTTCGAGCGGCCTTCTTTCACGGGACCGTTCTTCCTCGGAAGAAGAAGACTGATCCATTGGTGTGTGGCGAACCAGGGATGGGGTTCTCTATCTACGTAGTTCTCTAATTTCCCTGCTCATGAGTCTCATGTTTTCTTGCATCATGAGATTGGTGCGCTCGTGGATTTTCATAGCCTCCCTAGTACTCTCAAGCATGTCAAGTAGGCGCGAGAAATCTCCTTGAGTGATAGGTGCAGATGGATTGACCTGATCATTGACCCTGGTGGCTGGAGTCGGGGCATTTGTAGGGGCTCGAGTAGAGGTTCCAACATCACCAAGTGACGGGTCGGTTCAGAGATGGGAAATCGGGTCGGGTCGGAGCCGGGAAGCCTGTTCGGGTCGGAGCTGGAAAGCCAGGTCAGGTCGGTGTAGGGCGAGTTGCTCGGGTCGGTTCAGGTTGGGGGAATGCACTGCTTCAGATTCTCCTACCCGGATCGGATCGAAGCTCTCCCCTTGAGTGCGGTTCGGATTTCCTACATCAGTTCGTTCCACTGCTGAGCTGTGTCCGCGAGACCTTGTCACGACCGCATTTTGCTGATCTTCACCAACTCCGTTTCCTCGACTAGTTTGAACTTCCTTGCCTTTTCCTTTGGCCATAGTTCTTCAACAATCAATTCAACAAATATTCAAGAGCGTCGAAACTTGAGGATTAACTTTTTTGAACTCAACGATCCAAAAAGTAGAACGATAATCCCGAAAAACAGAGAATTCAGATGACTCTCAATGAAAGCACCAAAATGTTAGACCAAAAAGTGGTTCTAACACCCAAATTGACTAAAAGCAGAATGAAATAAGATCAAAAGTAAAATGGAGACACAGAATTTATAGTGGTTCAGCGTTACAAAGCCTACGTCCACTTGTCAATCACTATTCTCGACGATAGAGTTGCAATTATAATGAGATATTCACTCAATTTCACTCACAACTCACATACATTCACTCACTTGTTTCAAAACAAATGTTGAAAAACAATTTGGATTATCCGGGAGTACTAGAATTCGGTTTATGAAAGTGGTTGAACTCTCAAAGTGCCAAAAAGAAGATCCTTTTTATTGTCTCCAGACAGGGTATTTATAGGTGAAAATTTGCTCAGAACCCGATCCGGATCGGAGCCACGTGTCTTCCATCCCATCGTCCTAGGGTTCGGATGGATTTCAGTGTTGACAACGCATCAGAGCAGTGGACGTTGTGGGCAGGAACTGGTCATACCCGCTCCGCATCTTCAGGCGATCGTGGGGGAATGTGACATGAATTACAGGTTCGGGTCGGAGAAGCCTGCAGTGGGGGTTCGGATCGAAGTATCCGATCCGATCCGGATTAACCCAAAAACTAAATCTTTATCCACATTGCTCCGTTCCGATCCGTCTCTGTAGCAGGTAGCCCTCCGCTCCGACTGTCAATAGGTAGCTTTCCGATCCAAACAGCAGTGCCTCTTAGATTCAAACAATAGCAGCCCTCTGATCCGAACAGCAAAATCACTCCGATCTGATCCGCTATATCTCTCTGATCTGATTCACTATATCTCTTCGATCCGATCCGCCATGATGCTTTCCAAGTTCTTCAACGTTTCACATCTCGACTTTGTGTTGCCCAGTTCACAAAGTGGGCTAACAATATATATATATGTAAAGGTGACAAACATATCCTACTTATGTGTGATTTACTGTGCCATGTTGCATCTTAGTTAGGCGCATTTCATTGCCCTTCGATGGTAATATGTTAATAGCATTCATCAATATAATCTTTCTAGATATGGATAAACCGAAGGCACTACTCCTACAACATCCATTTTGGAATCACCCTCAGGATATGTAGAGATTACCATTGCATTTCAAAGTTTAGTTTTCTAATTCCATATCTTCAAGAATATTTTCACTTCAATGTTCAACCGGATCGAAAAGGTTTTCAAATAGCCTTTTCCAACCCTGAACTCTTCAAAACTACAATTGATAATCTTTAGAAGTATAGGAAAATGCATAAGAGTGAAGTTCATCCTCTTAATCGTTTAGTGGACAAATCTAATTTTTATTTGTCATAAATATTTCCAAACTAACCGACCTTGATATGATAGTCAATTATTTAACTATCAAACAACACAACCCAGTAAATAAGTTTATTACCATTAGATCTATTAAGCCTCATTAAATAAATCTTCTATAATTTAAATCCATAAACAAGTATTAACGTACTTATTTCAAAGCTTAAGTATATTTCAGACCTTACTTAACTTAGATAAGTTCTTTATTACTAAAATATATCAAGTAAACCTTTGTTTAAATAAATCATACACACACACACAAAAACACTCAGTTATAAAGCTCTTTCGTTGATAGCTAGCTTTGTAGAAGAACCGATTAGAACTGATGATAATACTGCAAATAAGAAGATAACAAAATATGTGAGGGTGCTTATTGCTATAGATCCAACTTCTGAGTTGTTTGATAAAATCCCTATTATGCTTCATAATGGTGCAAAAAAGGATATACTAGTTGAACATGAGTTTGTACCTCCTCATTGTGAACGACGTAAGAAGTTTGGCCACAAAACATTGGTACATGAGTTAGATAAAAACCCAGCATGGGTAGCAAAGCAGAAGGTTATTGCATCTACTTCAGTAGAGAATAATGAGGCTTCTAATGTTCAAAACAATATGTCTTCTTTTGGAAATCATAAAGGTTCGAGTGATCTTGATTTTTTAAATGTTTAGCTTCCTAAAAACATTCTGCCTGATGACCTTAATCATATTGCTTAAAATTTAAGTGAAGATCCTCATGTTGATGAGCATAATGATGTGACACATAGTGTAAGTAAAAACAATGATTATCTTGCTCATGCTAAAGGTAAGAATCAGGTAACTTCCTCTGCTCCTCCTAAAAGAAATTTAAGGAGCTCATCAATGATTAAATGATAATAATGACATGGAATGTCAGGGAGATGAACTCACCTCTTCGTATATGTGATGTTTTATGCCCTCCGACGAAATTTAAACAAACAATTGTTGGTTTAGTAGAGAATAAACTTAGTACAGTTAATTTGTGTTCTTTTAGAAAGTTAATTCCTAGCAATTGGGATTATCTACTTCATCAAACAACTCAATTTTCTAGAAGGATTTTTCTCATGTGGAACTCTAAAATTTGGTCAATAGATATTATTTCTTCTTCTTCTCAACATGTATCAGGGCAAGTCAATAATACTGGTGGTCTTTGTATTTTTCTAACAGTTGTGTAAGTGAGTAATAGTTTTCATGAAAGACAGGATTTATGGCAGAATATTATACATGAAGCAGATCAGATTAATGGTGAATGTATGCTTATGGGCAACTTTAATAATTCTACTTCTCTAATTAACAAAAAAGGAGGTTTGCCTCTTCTTTTTCAATAGCTTAGAGCATTCAATAATTGTTTAACTTAATCTTGATTAACTGAAATTAAAGCTCTTGGATATAATTATACATGAGATGTAGAGGTATAACAAATCATTTAGATAAAAAAATTGTTAATCATTCATGTTTACAGAAATTTTATGATATGAAAGCTTTATCTCTATCTTAATTATCAAGTGATCATAGGCCTTTGCTGCTTGATCTCATTCCCACTTCAACATCAAAAGGTTTTCCATTCAGATATTATAATGATTGAAAGACAGACTCTAGTTATTCAGAATTTATATGTAGAGGTTTGCAAACTAATGGAGGGGATTTTCCTAGTTATACTTTTCAGCAGAAATTACAGGCTTGTAAATCAGAGTTAAAGCTCTAGAACAAATTAAGGCCAAAAGATGATGTTATTTTAATGGAATTTGAAGCAAAATTCAAGGAAAAAGAGGCTCCAGTTGATTTGGATCCAGAAAAGATGATTTGTATGAAAGCATGTTATGAAGTAAGCATCAATTTTTGGTTGAGAAGCAGGTTAAATTTTGGAGCTTTAAACAGAAGGCTAAAGTTTCTTGGATTCAAGAGGGAGACACTAATTCAAAATTCTTTCATGCAAAAATGTAATATCGTAGTATTACAACAATCCTAAAGCTCTTATTATTTTGATGGTGAATTGTTGTTTAAACAGAAGGAAGTAGCTGCAGAGGCTTTGGATTATTTTAATTCTCTATTCAATGGAGAAATTGCTAATGAATTTCTTGATTTTCAATCATCCTCTGTCATTAATCATTTGGGCTAACAAGAATTCTTTGTCACATTACTCTTGAAGAAGTTAAGAAGGCTGTTTTCTCAGTGCATGAATATTCAGGTCTGGGTCTTGAAGGTTTCAATTCTAATTTTTTTTAAGGTACATTGGGATGAATTGAAGTGCGATTTATTATCTACTCTTCATGATATATTTGATTCTTTGAAATTACCTAAGGGGTATAATCATACCTTTATCACACTGATCCCTAAAATAGAAAGTCCAACTGAAATTTTTCATTACCGTCCAATATCATGTTGCAACTTATATTATAAAGTGTTCAGTAAAATATTATGCAATAGAATTAAGTGGTTCTTTCCTCATCTCATATCACCGAATCAATGTACATTTATTCCTTCATGACATATTGGTGATAATATATTGTTAGCACTTGAGTTGATTAGGGATTTTAAAAATCCAGGAGTGAATAAGTTATGTCTCAAAGTTGATCTTCATAAGGCTTATGAGCGGATAAATAGGGAATTCATTTGCCATATTATGGAAATTATTGGATACACTATACGCTTCATTAATGCTGTTTATGAGTGTATATCAACTCCAACTTTCTCCATTATGATTCAAGGTTGTCTTAAGGGTTTCATCTCTTCTAATGGGGGTATAAGACAAGATGATCCCTTTTCTCCTTATCTCTTATCAATAGCTATGGAATTCTTTACTTTTTGCATGAACGAAGTTGTGGTGCAACATTCTCTTATCCCAGTACATAATTTTGAACCTATTGTCTCACACTTACTTTATGTGGATGATCTAATAGTGTTTGGCAAATACTCAGTTGAAAATGCAGCCACCCTGAAATTGGTCTTTGACAAGTTAGGGATGGTCAGTGGATTACCAGTAAGTGCACTTAAAACAAAGTTGTATTTCAGTTCATATGCTACTCAAACTAGCGAGATTACTGATATTTTCGGATTTCAAATTGGTCAATTACCTATTAAATATCTAGATGTTCCACTATCTCTAATTATACCCATTATAAGGATTGTCAAGATATGCTGCATTGAATTTAGAGTAAGCTTCAATCATGGAATGCAAAATTTGAAGTTTTGCAGGTAGAACTGAATTAATTCACTCAGTGATCACCCAATAGTTTTTTAGTGGCTATTTGTGTATCAACTTCCATAATTTACTATTGATAAGTTGAATATTATGTGCTCTGATTTTTTTTGGGGTGGTACTACACATAAGGTAAAGTGGTAAGTTTATGTTCCCCAAAAAGTGAAGGGATATTAGTTTGAAGTCTTTTAAAGACCTAAACGCTGCTACATGCATGAAATTAATATGGAAATTCCTTGAAAATACATCTTTGTGGAGAAAACGGATGGGTATGAAATAATGTAGAGGGAGACATTTCTGGAATATGAGTATAGATAACAACTCATCTAGCACATAGAAAGTAATACTTCGACTGAGATCAAATAGAAAACAACTTTTTAATAAGGTTGTTTCTTCTAGAACCTCTACATTATTGTGGTTTGAGCCATGGATCAATGGAAAATGCTTGGTGGATATGATTGGAATTACTAAGTATCAAGCTATTGATAGACCTGATGAGTATGTACCATCTATAATTCGAAATGGTAGGATTTGTAGTCATTTGCATCCTGCCATAAGAGAAGTGCAATAGCATATACAAAGTGTAGATGTTAAGAGTGATTCTCAAGTTGATTTTTACGAATAGGGTGATGAAGGGGAGTTTACTTTTCATGAGGCATGGGAGAGATCTTTAGAGAAACATCTAGTCAGGCATTATTTTTAAGTGATTTGGCATTCGAAAAATTCAAGACGTATGGCATTTATCATTTATCTTGCTATTCTGAATAGAATGAATAAAAAAGATAGATTGATGAGATTTGGAGTGGTTAATGAGAATTGTTGTATGTTATGTGGAAAAAATGAAGAATTTGCTGGTCATCTTTTTTTTATATGTGAATATTCAAAGTCCATTTGGTGCTCTATCAAAATTAAGCTAGGAATTGATGCGAATATAGTTGGTTCTTTAGATGAATAGGCTACTCATATCTTAAATAATTTCAAAGGAAAAAAATCAGATCACTGATATTGGATGTGTAGCTCTTACTACAGAGGTTTATCAAATACGGATGGAAAGAAATGCTCGGCAGTTCAATAAGCATTGTATTCCTAAAGACATTAGACTACAACTTATTGAAACAGAGATCGGTTATTTGATAAAAGGGAATGGTAGTAAAACAATTTATACTCATGCGAATGTGGAGTTTATGAGACATTGGGGAATTGATCTTATTGATATCGATTGAAGTGGTGTGATGGTGGAGTTGGTGTAGTGTGTAGTGGGTATATGTGTAGAGTAGTTTAGTGGTATAGTTTTATCTTTTTGGTATACTTTTGATGTTTTTTATGAGATAGTCTATGTTGTTATTATATGACTATACTGTGAATATATGGAGTTTATATGCACTCTTTTTCCTTATTGTCGCATCCATTTAGGTTGGGGGCACAAGGTACTGGTGAGGCATATAAATGAAGTATACGGTTGGTATTTCGTAATAAAGTGTACCAATTTCATACATACATACATAAATATATATATATATATATGTATATATATATGGTAATAACATTTAAATTCCAAAAAACTATCTTGATCTCAAATTAATTATGTATATTAGATAACTATGAAGTCATTAAAGTTAGGGCATTATTATTTCTCGTACTTTGACACGAAACCATTCTTATCTTCAAGATATGTATATGTATGCTATCTAAAATGTTTTCCTAATAAAATTCATATATCCATATTTTAAAAAATTCCATATTTAAAAGCAATTTTCAAATCAATATTAATGCTGAATCCATTCTCAAGTTAATTCAATTAACTTAATTTAATTTTTGGCAAGGCCAAGTGGTTTTCATAGTGAACTGTTTTTCATTACAACAAAGTAATAGAAACATTTTTAAAACATGATTTAGACAAATGTCTAACTATTAAATGAGAAAAAACTAGTCTAGCTTTACAGGGTAGGAGATATGCTTTCTTTCCTAAGACACTAAATCTAACACACCCTGGACGAGGTATGAACATAATACACTTTCAAACACATAATACATGGGAAATCAAATAACCTACTGGCAGCGTGATACAGTAACCAAATACATGGAAAATTTACACAAGAAATCACCTAACAGAACCATAATAACACCAAAAAACTCCACTCAAGCGCAAACTAAAAAGGTCAGAGGCCAGCAACTTGACGATGAACTTGCACGACAACCAAGTGAAAGCAAAAATTGAACACCGTTGCTGTAATGACCCGCATTTTACGTATCAGAGGATCATAAAATCTTTTTATTTAATTCTCCAAGGGTCGGATCATTCTCATCTTTTAATATGTTATCCATGGGCATGTGAGACATGTCCATGATTTTTACCGATTTTGTTTGTGACCATTTCCCCTATTTTTTTGTTTATGGCATAACTTTTTAATGGGATCAAATTAGGAGCTGGGATCGGTCTCATTAGATCGAAAATAGTGTTTCCAATTTCGTAGAGTGGTTACATTAAGGATTTGACTATGCGATTTGGGAGAAATCGCTATTTTAGTAATTCTTGTTTTCTGAGTAGGCTAATTAGTGAGGCCCATTAATGCTAGCAGATGTTGGCTATAAATAGAAGGTTAGGGGTAAAGAGAATTGTTTAGTCTCTTCATTTATTATTTGGTTGGGTGCCTATGGTTCTCCGACCCAATCAAATACACCTCCACTTCGTTTCAATTCATAGATTTATGAACTTGGATTGAAGATCAACATCGACGAAGGGTAAATCTCATAAACTGAGTTGATTCGAAAGCTGTTCTTCCCTGTCTGGATTTGGGGATTGTTGATTTGAAGCTATTTTGTGGATTTAGTGAGTGATAAGCATCTCTCACACGGATTCAATTGAGTATATGGGTTTGTTTAATCTTAATTATGTAACACCCCGAATTTTCTATTAACACTAAAGTTGCTAAAATATTAATAAGTGTATAAGAGAGGGGATGTATCTAATATGAATATAAAAATATTAATAAGTGTGTAAGAGAGGGGATGTATCTAATATGAATATAAAAATATTAATAAGTGTGTAAGAGAGGGGATGTATCTAATATGAATATAAAAATATTAATAAGTGTGTAAGAGAGGGGATGTATCTAATATGAATATAAAAATATTAATAAGTGTGTAAGAGAGGGGATGTATCTAATATGAATATAAAAATATTAATAAGTGTGTAAGAGAGGGGATGTATCTAATATGTATATAAAAACAATAATAAGTAAAGGGGGATGTATCTAATATGTACATTGTAGAAAATATATATATATATATTTATGACATGAATAGAAGTTTATTAATATGCTGAGTGTTTGCTGAGTCACTTCTGACTCATTGCTGAGTCAACAAGATAAACCCCATCTTGTCTGAACGGCTGCGGTTATTTCTAGGTTAAATCTAATGGCCTAAATGAATTCTAAAATCTATAAATAAGTGGGTAGACCCTAGACCTAAATCACTTGTAAAATTAGAGAAGCTACCGTCATGCTGCTGCCATGGAGTTCAGCATAGCCGTCACAAACTAAGAAGAGGAAGCCTAATCATCTACAACTAAATCTACACAAATCAAATCAAAAGATCTCTCTTTCTCCAATTCTTTTCTTTTGTTGGTGAGTATGATGATTCTCACAAGACTATTACAAACTAATTTGACTCAGTTATGAATGGATCACAAGAAAGTGACGTGATTTGTAATTGTAAATTCTATATATTGTGGATCTCTTATTATGTTATTATGTTGTCGTATGATGTAAATTATATATGCTATGTCATGCTATGTTGTAAATTCTCTTATGCTATGTCGTGCTATGTTGAGAATCATGTCAAACTATGTTATACTATCATACTATGCCATGTTATAAATCATGCTATATTATGTTGAAAAATCATGATGTTGTTGGATCATGCTTAAAGTTATGTTTTTTTTTCCTTAATTTAAATGGATCTTGTTTATGGGAATTTTCCTATTAGGTTAGGTGTACCCATAAACTTGAAACTATAATTAAATAAAACTTGATTATGGGAATTTGCCTATTGAGTTAGGTGTACCCATATAAAACCATGTTGTTAAAAAAAATTAGATGATGTTGATTCACACATGTTCATATGTAAGTTTATGAAAATTGATTGAGATCATATTAGGTGAATTTTGAACAAGTTGACACCTTTAGATCCATGACATGTATAATCTATGCAAGTTGGACATATGCAAGTTTCACCCCTTATTATGATTCATTTGGTCACATATACATGTTGTTATTATGATAATCTCTTTTATGCTATGAGTTAGGCTATTCGAGTCTAACATATATTTTGCGAATAAACGTTCAAACGTGGGGTAGGGGTAATATTAGGAATTAATAAATTGGGTGCAATTTTGTAAGATGTTGCATACCATGAATGAATGTCCATAATTGAGTCAATTATGGACATTGTTAAAAATTGGAAGTAATTAATAATTCAAGTAAGGAATTATTAAAATTGGGGGAAAGTGGATTATTATTAATAATCAATGCTTAGGACACGAGGTTGGACCCGTTTGGGATGTAAACCTGCCCGGACCCGCCCGACAAATCCAGTAGTCACAAATGTCGGCCCAATGTGAGAGGTCCTAGGCCCAAACTAAAGCATAACAGTTGTAAAGACACGAGGTTAGACTCTTTTATGGTGTAAGACTGCCCGGACCCGCCCGGCAAATCCAGCTGCCATAAATGCCAGTCTAATGTGAGAGGTCTTTATGAGGTTATGGCCTTAATGAACTAAGAAATACTTAACCAGATAATCATGTAAGGTGGGACATGGGGGTTAAGTAGGTGCCTTGGGTGGCATGAGGAATCTGGTGGTTGCCTTTAGAGGCATTTGAAATACGATTAGACTTAACCAAACACACATGTAAATGAACATGACTAAGTGGGTTAAGTGGGATGGACTAATGGGGACAAGCTTAGGTGGAATGCTTGTGGTAAATAGTGGGGGCCCATTTCAACCAGTATCCCAAAACGTATCTTTGTGGGCTCGACCCAAGTCGAGGACGGGACACGCATACTGGGTTTGACTATAAGAGGCCAAAACAGGGAGCGGTGGCAACGCAAGTCCAACGGGTTTCATATGCGTGTGTGGACCCGGGCTGGTAGGTAAGACGTTGTTGCATCGTGTAGGTATAAGCCGTGCATGTCCGTTGTATCAGGTTGCCACTTTAGGGGAGTGATACACCCCACTGTGGGGCCAGCACGGGTATCTACGAGTTAGGGAGCCGATCGAATAATGGGAAGTAGGGTACACCTAGTGGAGATAGGGGCAGGCGGCACCTATGTAGTCAGCTAGGGGTACGTAAAGCCATTGGGAAAGTTTCTAAGTGAAGCTAAGTGGGATGAATCTTTAGGGTGACTGGTGTGGTGCAGTATAGTGTTTATCCTTTAGTATTTAGGAGCGCCTATAACGTTGCCTTTAGCGATTGTCTATGTCCTTAATCTGCTCTTCATAGACATTTTCTTGTTTTCCAGCTTATGCCTTAGTCCAGTTATTTTGGTAATAGTATTGTAGAATTATCATATTTACCAGACTTTATGTCTGACCCCCTCTTTTCCATCCTTTTTCTCCCTTCAGGTCCGCAGGTTGGGCCAAGTTCTAGTGGAGTCTAGTTGGATCGCTTATCTTCTGGAAAGCTTGGACTGCTGAAGTAAAGTCCAGCTTGTTATCTTTCTTTTTAATGGCTATTCATGTAATGGGATTATGTACTTGTTTTATCAAGATAGATATTGTACTTGACATTGAATATGGTGTTATGATGTAATCAAACATGTTTTGACTTCTGCTACAATGAAATAAAGTTTTTGAATTTCCAAGTACTATTTTATATCTGTCTTGTTGTAATTTTACTGTTCTATATTCACTTAAAACCTCCATGGAAGTTAATGCATTCCCTTTGTGAGTGACATTAATGGACGTGGGGTGTTACAAATTACATCCATAAAAGTTATATTTACCAAGATCTAATTAATGTAAGTATAATTTGAATTCGAATCAGATCATAAGACCTAAATTAGTTAATTATAACGGTAAATTCATATGTTAACATTGAAATCATATGTTTATGCAAGTTCAGATCCAATTTTTTATTTGTTCATTGTTTTATCATGATTTGGTGAATTAGTATCATTGTATGACAATTATTTGATGTGCTTATGTTTGTGTGATGATTGTTTGTAGTGTAATTGATTGTATAGTTAAAACTAGATGTTTTAGATGAATAATGTTCATCGTTAAAGCTTAGATTGGTTGGTCAGAGAAAATTGGAGGTTCGGCTGGTCCAAATCGGATGAAACTTAGCGGAGAAGCTCTGGAGGAGGAGTCGAGGAAGCTTAGACTGTTTGGGCTCCAAACTCCGTGTTTTCGACGGATCACATGTTATGGGTCAGTTGCGACCCATAGTATGGACTGGGTCATTCGTGTGGTTATTGGATCGACCAGAATTGTTAAGAGGAGGCGTCGCGTGGATCGTGTCGGCTCTAAATGGACCGTGTAGGATTTGTAGATGGATCAGGTAGGCTGCAACATAGAACAAAAGTGTACAAGACTTGTGATGGATCGGGTCGTTGGCGATTCATAGTATGGACTGGGTCGGTCAGACATTGCGTGCAAGATCTATGTGAAAGGGCTTATGCAAAGGTGGGTCGCATGGGATATGGGTCAGCCTAGATGAGTTGGATCGTGGAAAACATTGGATCAACTGAAAGCACAAGGGAAGCTAGGTGCGATTCATATGGAGTATCAGGGTGTGATCCATGGTGGATCAGTTGCGATCCAACAGGGGTGCGATTCATTAGGACGGATCGATGGGCAATCCATAGGTGGGTCAGGGACGACCCATCAAATATTGGCTAAATGACGTTGATTTTTGGTAATTCGATGATGGGCATAGCTTTGATATGAATTCAGGTGGAATGATCGAAGCATGGTTAAGTGATCGTTGATCATGGGATGATGCAACGAGATTAGGAATATGATTCAAATGGTGGTTTGAGCTCACAGATAATGGTTGCTCGAGAAGGCTTTTAAGCTTATAAATACAATCATCCAGGAAGATGACTAGAACTGAAGTGCCAAGCGGATCATCATTAGTCGTAGGTTCTACTGGACTCAAAGCGGGGGTATAATGAGGGCACCCAAAAGACTAGGTGATTAGTGGATTACCCTGGGCAGTAACAATGGGCCTAGATATGAGTCACAATGGTGTATGGAGTTCTACTAGAACCGAGTTTGTCATTAGCCCTTGGCAGATGGAAGAATGAGCCAGTCATATGATTAACAATGGATTCAAGTTAAGGAAAACAGTGATAGCTAGGTGAAATGATCAAAGCATGTTTAAGTGATCGTTGATCGTGGGATGATGCAATGAGATTGTGAATACGATTCAAATGGTGGTTTGATCTCATAGATAATGGTTGCTCGAGAAGGCTTTTAAGCTTATGAATACAGTCATCAAGGCGGATGACTAGAACTCAAGTGCCAAGCGGATCACCGTTAATCGTAGGTTCTAGTGGACTCAAAGCGGGGGTATAATGAGGGCACCCAAAAGACTAGGTGATTAGTGGATTACCCTGGGAAGTAACAATGGGCCTAGATATGAGTCACAATGGCGTATGGAGTTCTGCTAGAACCAAGTTTGTCATTAGCCCTTAGCAGATGGAAGAATGAGCCAGTCATATGATTAACAATGGATTCAAGTTAAGGAAAACAGTGATAGCTAGGGTCATGGATGTTGTTGTATCTTGTGTGGAACATTCGACGTTGATGAAGAGTTGGAGGCTGACATATTACTATATAATATACATATTTGTCATTTCTACTGATGTATGTTACTCTGAGCGAACCTGTAGTGAGGCTCTTTGTATAGATTCAGATATGAGACAGTTGTTTGTATGAGATATTTTCATGGTGATATGAAAAGTTGAAATTATGTTCAATTGTTGTTCACTGTTATTCCCTGTTGTATATGTTCTATTATATTTTATCCATGCACTGTGAGTTATATAACAGGTTCCGTGTGAGTTATTCTACCCTGATTATTGTCCATAGTTGCCTGACATGTCTTTCAGAGAAATATTTCCTTTGTAAAGTGCTGAAGTTATGGGCGGTCTTCCCATTTGGTATCAGAGCTTTGGTTAATCGATTTTATCCAGAGTTCGTAGGCGTAATGATGTATAAGAGACGTATTTGTACTTTCCTAATGGATGATTACTATATTATAGCGTATAGTATAGTAACGCTTGAACTCCATTGCAGTTTTTCTCATGTGTGGACTAATCATTCTATTTAAGATTTAGAATGAGTCGTAAATCTTTGAGACATACTGCTACGGAGGAGCCTATTCCTAGAGGAGGAGATGGTGGTATACCTGTTTACCCAGCTATGTTTGAGGCCGTGATGGCAGTGATCATGAGTAGGCTACCCGCTCCAGAAGTAGCCGTGGAAGATTTTGGTGTTCAGGTTCAGGTTCCTAGGTGGTTGATTTCGCTAAGTTGTGTAAGGATTTCACCGCTCTTGGTGGGAAGCTATTTTTGGGGACAGAGACGGTTGTCGAGATTTAAGGGTGGATTGATACTTGTTCAGATATTCGTAGATTTGGGTATTGAGGATGCGCCTAAGATGAAGCTTACATCAAGGGAGCTACAGGGCTGGGCTATGGATTAGTAGAACTCTATCACTTTAGAGACTCCTGAAGATGAGATCACTTAGGTTAAATTTCGAATCTAGTTTGAGATGAAGTTAATTTCTACCGCCCAGAAGTTATTTATGTTCAAAAACTTTGTTGAGTTAAAGCAGAATGGTCGGCCAGTGTTGGAGTACATTTCTGAGTTTGAAACTTTATCGAAGTATGCTCGTTTGTATATTGAGACTCCTTATTAGAAGAACGAGAAATTCGTCATGGGCTTGGATACATATCTTAGGAAGCGGTTGGTTGATCAATTGGATGACCCTTATGAGAAGATTGTTAAGAAAGCTTTGAGGCATGAGAGTCTGTTTCCGAAGGAAAAGTTGTTATTTGCAACCAAAGAGGACTCAAAACCACAGCAGGGTGGTAATAACAAAAAGAGGAACAGAAAATGGAAATAACAACAGCAACAGAGGAAGGATGGTGAGAAGAAGGAGAAAAGCGAGGTGACTTGCTACAACTGTCAGTAGAAGGGTCATTATTCCAAGATTGTAAGAATTTGAAAGCTGAGAGGAAGTGCCATAACTGTTGTAAGCTTGGGCATATCAAGAAGGATTGTTTATAACCGTAGAAGGATAAGCAGATGGTGAAGGCGTATTCTTTGGAGGTTGTGCTAACTTCTTTGAGAGCTCCTACAGCGGAGGAGAAAGGGAAGAGTGTTGTTTTTCAGGTATGCTTTCTATCGGGGATGTTTCATTTCAAGTCTTGTTTGATACTGGCACATCACATTCTTTCATTTGCAATGAGCATGTATGCCGGTTGGGTTTGGAACCCGAGATTTGTGATAGACCAGTAGTTGTGACTAATCCAGTAGGGGGTTCATTTAGTCTTTGTATATTTTGTCATGGTCTAGTGCTATCGAGTCATGATTTCTCTTTTGTGTGTGATTTCTTTGTTTTGAACTTCACTGGGTTTGGGATTATTTTGGGTATTGGCTAACTCAAGAGGTATGTGGCTAAAGTGGATTGCGAGAAGCTCGAGGTGACAATCGGTAATGTAGAAGGGAGAATGGTTGTGATTCGATGTAACCTAGAAGATGGGATCTTCGTAAGCTTTTTGTATTCGCTTGTGATTCTATAGGAAGGATTATCATCTGTGTCGATCGCTAGTGAGTTTGATGATGTCTTTGACAAGGTCAAAGATTTACCGTTGCAATGTGAGATTGAGTTCAGGATAAATTTAGTTCATGGAGCCAGACCTATTGTTATGCCCCTTAGGAAGATGGCGCCTAGGGAACAACGAGAGTTAGAGGTGCAAGTAAGTAACCTTTTAGGAAAAGGATTCATTCGGTGGAGCATGTCCGAATGGGGTGCACTAGTTGTGCTTGCAACCAAGGCTGGCGGATCTTTGAGATTGTGTGTGGACTACCGTAAGGAATAGATGACTCGTTTGATCAGCTTCATGAAGCCAAGGTGTTTCCCAAATGGATTTGGCGATGGGATTTCACCAGTTGAGAGTAGCAAAGGATAGTGTGTCGAATACCGCTTTTAGGACACCATCTGGTTTCTTTGAGTGGACAGTGATGCCATTTAGATTGGCAAACGCAGCAGTGTATTTTGTGGATCTTATGAATAGTGTATTCCTAGATCAGTTGAAAAGTCTGTGCTTGTGTTTGTGGATGATATTCTGGTTTACTCCCGGAATGAGGAAGAGCATAAGATGCACTTGCGAGCTGTTTTAGAAATCGTGCGAAGACATTAGCTGTGAGCTAAGTTTTCAAAGTGTCGCTTCTAGAAGAATGAAGTGAGGTTCTTAGGCCATGTTATTTCTGGAAACGGAATACTGGTGGATCCCCTTAAGGTGGAAGCAATCCAGGATAGGGCTAGACCTAATGCGACGAATGTTAGGAATTTCCTTAGGTTGGCGGAATTTTATCGTCGATTTATCAAGAATTCCTCCAAGATAGTTGCACCATTTACAGTGCTGACAAATAATAATCAAGTGTTCACATGGGATGCGAAGTATGGGCATGCTTTTGGAATCCTGAAGGAAAGGTTGACGAGTGCTCTTGTTTTGACTATTTCAAGTGGGAATGAGGAAATGGTGGTATATATTTATGCATGTGGTATTGGGCATAGAGCAGTGCTGATGCAGATGGATAGAGTTGTGGCCTATGCGAGTCGATAACTATAGCCGCATGAGGGGAATTATTCGACTCATGATTTAGAGTTAGCAGCAACAGTGTTTGCTCTAAAGATGTGGAGACATTACCAGTTGGGCGTTCAATTCGAGCTGTTTGCGGATCACAAGTCGTTAAATTATCTTTTCTTCCAAAAGGATTTGAATCTTCGGCAGTAGCAGTGGTTGGATTTTTTGGTATCTTATGATTTTGGTATTGTCTGTACTCCTGGTAAAGGTAACATAGTGGCAGATGTATTCAGCCGAAGAAATGCTGGTTTGGGTTCGGAATGGAAGTACCATGAGTTTTTCGCAGGATTTAATTTCAGGCTTAGGTGTGATTTAGAGCCTGAAATTTTGGCAATTTTATCGTTAAGACTTACTCTCATTGAAAGGATTGAAGAAAGCCAAAAGCGTGACGAAAACTTGTTGAGATCATCCATAAGTTGGAAGTGAGAGTGGAACCAGAAAAGGATAAGGAATTCGAAGTCGATCGAGATGGTTGGCTTCAGAAGAAAGGACGACTGGTTGTTCCTGATATTGATGGATTGGGAGATTAGGTTTTGAGAGAATGTCATCACTCTAAGTTGACGATTCATCCTCGTGGGAATAAGATGTATCAGGACATGAAGCGAACTTACTAATGGGAAAGGATGAAGAGGGATGTTGAAATTTTATTTCCAGATGTATGAACTATCAGCTGGTGAAAGCCGAACAGAAGAAGCCGAGTGGATTACTTCAGCCATTGGAGTTTCTTATGTGAAAGTGGGAGCAAGTATCGATAGATTTTATCAACGGACTACCTAGGACTAGGGAAGGAAATGAAGGAATTTGGGTCATAGGATCGCTTAACCAAAAGCACAAGGTTTATTCTCGTAAGATTGACAAACACAACATCGAAGTTGGCTGAGCTATATATTAAGTGAATAGTTCAGTTCCATGGTATTCCGAAGAGCATATTGAGTGATAGAGACCCATTATTCACTAGTGGATTTTGGAAGAGTGTGCAAGAGACTTTGGGAACCAAGCTATGTTTGAGTACGGCTTATCATCCCCAAACTAGTGGTCAAACTGGGAAAGTGAGCCGAGTATTGGAAGAACACCTTAGAGCTTGTGTATTGGATTTTAGGGGGAACATAGGAAGGCCATCTACATTTGATTGAGTTTTGTTATAATAACAGTTACCAGTCGAGCAATGGGATGGCACCATACGAGGCGTTGTATGGTAGACCGTGTAATTCTCTGGCATGTTGGTTAGAGACTGGAGATAAGTTGATGTTTGGGCCTAAAATGATAAGAGAGACATCATATTGTATTGAGATTATTCGGCAACGGATGAAGGCAACCCAAGATCGTCAGAAAAGTTATGCCAACAAATGTCGTAAGGATTTGGATTTCGGCGTTGATGATATAGTTTAAGTTAAGATTTCACCTTTAAAGAATGTTGTTCGATTCGGAAATAAAGGAAAGTTGGCCCTAAGATTCGTTGGACCGTTTCTGATAGTCGAGCGAATTCGAAAGCCCGCGTATAGATTGGATTTACTTGAGAAGATGTCAAGTGCGCACAATGTCTTTCATGTGTTTTTTATATGGAAGTGTGTGCATGGTTCGAATATGATGGTATCTCTGATCAGTATAAAGATTTAGAAGTCGAACCCATTATTTCAAGGGCTCGTGAGCCGGTTTGCATTGTAGGAATGACACGAAACAACTTAGAAGGAAGATGTTTAAGTTAGTCAAGGTACAGTGGGATGAGGATGATGACGATTGTACGTGGGAAACAGAAGAGAGTATGAAGACGACCCATCCAGAACTCTTCGTTGGTATGACCCATTGTTATCATGTCACCCTTACACCATTATAACTTGTACTATTATCAGAATTCTGCATGCTATGTTAAGGTTATGGATGCATGGCTTGTTGGATGCTAGATTGGATGGTAGATTGTCTGCTCATGGATGATAGGCATGCAGAATAGTTTTTGGTTGCTCGTGCTTGCTTGGGATTTCGGGGGCGAAATTCCTAAAGGGGAGAGGGATGGCAGAATGTAACGACCCGCATTTTATGTATTGGTGGATCGTAAACTATTTTTATATAATTCTCCAAGGGTCGGATCATTCTCATCTTTTAATATGTTGTTCATGGGGATGTGAGACGTATCCATGATTTTTACCGATATTGTTTGTGATCATTTTTCCCTTGTTGTTTTTGTTTGGGGAATAATTTTTGAATGGGACCGAATCAGGAGCTGAGACTAATCTCATTGGATCAAAAATGGTGTTTCCAATTTTGTACAGTGGTCATATTAATAAATTGGCTGAGTGGTTTGGGAGGAATCGTTGTTTTAGTGTTGCTTGTTTTCTGCACAAGCAAATTAGTCATTAGTGGGCTGATTAGTGAGGCCCATTAAGGCAAGGGTGTTGGCTATAAATAGGAGGGTAGGGGTAAAGAGAATTGTTTATCAAATGCACCTCCATTTCATTTCAATTCATAAATTTATGAACTAGGATTGAAGATCAAAACGAGGAAGGGTAGATCGCATTAGTTGAGTTGATTCGAAAGTCGCTCTTTGTTGTCCGAATTTGAGGATTGTTGATTTGAAGCTATTTTATGGATTTAGTAAGTGATAAACATCTCTCACACGGATTCAATCGAGTATAGGGGTTTGTTTGATCTTAATTTCATCCATACAAGTTATATTCGCCTAGATCTAGTCAATGTAAGTATATTTTAATTTCAGATTACACCATAGGACCTGAAGTAGTCAATTATAATGGTAAATTCATATGTTAACATTGAAATCATATGTTTATGCAATTTTAGATCCAATTATTGATTCGTTCATGGTTTTATCTTGATTTGGTGAATTAGTATGATTGTATGATGATTATATGTTGTGATAATGTTTGTGTGATGATTGTTTGCAGTGTTATTGATTGTTTGGTCGAAATTGAATGTTTTGGATGAATGTATGCATAGATGTTCACCGTTAAAGCTAAGATTAGTTAGTCAGAGCAAATCGGAGTTTCGGCTGGTCGGAATTGGACGAAACTGGGTGGAGAAGCTCCGGAGGAGGAGTCGAGGAAGCCTAGAAAATTTAGACTCCAAACTCCACGTTTTCGATGAGTGGTAGGTTATGGATTGATTGCGACCCATAGTATGGATCGGGTCATTCATATGGTTGTTGGATCGTCCAGAATTCTTCAGAGGAAATGGTGCGTGGATTGGGTGGGCGGAAGGCTTGAAGCAGGGTCAGCTCGAGATGGATCGTGTATAGGATTTGTAGATGGTCGTGTCGGCTGCAACGTTGAACAAAAGCGCACAATATTTGTGGTGGGTTGGGTCGTTGGCGATCCATAATATGGATCGGGTCCGTCAAACATTGCATGCAAGAGCTTGATGAAAGGGCTTATACGACGGTGGATCGCATGGGCTATGGGTCGGCCTGAATGAGTTGGGTCGTGGCAAACATTGGATCGACCGAAAGCACAAGGGAAATAGGGTGTGAGTCATGTGGAGGATCAGGTGTGATCCATGGTGGATCGTCTGCGATCCAGAGAGGGTGCGATTCATAAGGATTGGTCGGTGGGCGTTCCATAGGTAGGTCGGGGACGACCATCAAATATTAACCAAATGACGTTGATTTTTGGTAATTCGACGATAAGCACAGCTTCGATGTGAATTCAGGTGGAATGTTTGAAGCATGTTTGAGTGATTGTTGATCGTGGGATGATGCAATGAGATTATGAATACGACTCAAAAGCTGGTATAAGCTCATAGATAACGGTTTCTCGAGAAAGCGCTTGAGCTTATGAATATAGTCATTAAGGTGGATGACTAGAATTGAAGTGCTAAGGGGATGTTGTTAGACGGAGGTTCTAGCGGACTCAAAGTAGTAATGGGGGAACCCAAAAGACTTAATGATTAGTCGAGTACCCTGGGCAGTCACGACGGGCCTAGATACATGTCACGATGGCCTATGGAGTTTTGATAGAACTGAGGTTGCCATTAGCCTTTGACGGAGTTAACGGTTGATTGAAGGTTAGGTAGACGGTGATAGTCAGGGTCATGGATGTTGTTGTTTGGTTGTATCATCTTGTATGAATCATTCGACGTTGTTGAAGATATTTCTTGGGTGCTTATCTTATGTTGGTTTAGACCTTCGGGGTTTGTGTTTGGGAGATATTAAACTCGATTAGGATGATTCATACCAGATAGTTGGTTGCTATGGATGTTCTTATTTGTTTGTTTCTTCTCAAATTCTCTAGGAAGGCTATCACTGTAGGTTGAGGAAGAGAAGTGGGACTGGGGAACCCTATCTTGTTGATGCATTGGGCAGATCAGATAAATGAACTGTCTATCATCTGTATGCTTTATTGTTGATGTTGATAGTTGTTTTATCGCTCATTAAGACTGTTGTCTGACTCAAGGTTTTATGTTTCCCTCTTATTACCTTGGGCGGTTCAACCATGTTGTGGATGGGCAGACTAGGTGACAGGTAGGATATCTTGATGAGGACGATGCTGCTGAGCGACAACGAGCTGGAGGCTGACGTATTACTATCTACTATACATATTTGTCGTTTCCGCTTATGTGTGTTACTCTGAGTGAACCTATAGTGAGGCTCTTTGTGCAGATTCAGATATGATACAGCTGTTTGTATGAGATATTTTCACGGTGAAATCACTACGCCATAGATGGCCTACCGCAACGAAAATATAAGGTGTTGCCAGCTAAAATGGTGCCACAGCTATGCTGATTTTTGCCTATTGCAACTCACTCTTCAGTGTGTTAGCATAGATATCAAATTGTGTTCCAGTATTTATAGATTTATTCAAACTAAATTTTTTTTTAATAAAATTATCAATCCGCATGATGACAATCCAACTGTCTACGTTAGCAATCCACACTCTGATTTTCCTTTGCCCTCTCGGCTCTTTGCCCATAAATTCTCATTTTCCTGCTGTAACCTATTTCACGCTATTTGCATCTCTTTCTTTCCTAATTCACGCTATTTTCTTCTCTTTCTTTTTCCCTTGGGAAAAAACATGCTGATCAAAAACCAGGGTTTTCCCTCTTTAACAAGTCACGACTTGAAGCCGCTAAGTTTCAAGCCAAAAACTTTCTTAAATCCCAACCTCAATTTCAATCAACTTCTATATTGTTTCCTTTGCTGCAGATTTAGCTTTGGAGAAGCGGAATCGTGTGATCGACTATCTTCAAATCGATTCGAAAAATTGGATCCGGGCTTTGGTGAGCCGATTATTCTCCACCCTTGGGAAGATAGAATTTGGAAGATGCTGGTTATTCGATCTATGTAGGATCAAGACGTTAGAGAAGTGGATGCTTCGCTGAAATGGATTCCAATATTCAACTCATTTGCACATATTATGCATAGACTACACATTAAGTTATTGAGATAATCCCTGCAAATTAAAGGTTGTTGATTGTTTATGTGTCTACTGAATTGAACGGTATCTAGCACTAGAATATGCAGCCTCTGGTAAACTAAGTGATAAGTCAGATGTATTTTCATTTGGAGTCATGCTTTTGGAGCTGATTCCTGGAAAGCGACCAGTTGACGCTACCCAAACTTACACAGATGATAGTTTGGTCGATTGGGTTCGTCTCATCACAGCAATCATGTTTCGTTTCAAAGGAGCAAAAGACGTGCATAACTTTAGTAATAGATTCACAAAAAATGGTATGACAGTATTATGATAATTTGCACTAGCTTAATTACTGAATATGTTATAGATCAAAAATATTATGCATCATGAACATCACTGTTAAATGTAGGATATCGTCCAAGCTATGGAGCTGTATTCACAGCAGCAAAAACTATTTCATTTAATGCATGGTGAACTGGTATGGCAATGTTGAAAATGATTACATGTCCACAAATATGGATATATATGTATCTTAATATTCAATATAAAATGAGAAATGAAAAACTATGATTTATATCCATTTATCACCTCGTTCACACAAAAGACTCGATAGTTTACTTTCAGAGTTACAACCTGTTTCACTAGCGTCACATCAGGTATGCATTTACTTTTCACTTATTTTAGTGGGTTTTAATCAAAACTTCACGATATCAAGTCATTTCCCTTATGTTCCTTTTGGTGCTTGAGCATTTTCAGTGTTACTGTCTAATTATATTGCAGTAAATCATATTGAGGTTTAACCTGCTTACCTGTTAGGCATGGATGTGCTTTTCAGTGTTTTATCACTGCAAAACTCGAGATAAGAAAACTGCCAAAGGTATATGCCCTTTATTTGCAGTCATAGAATTTTATTTAACATATGTAAATTTAAATGGAAAAGTGCCAAAGGTATATGCCCTTTATTACTTACAAAATATTTGCATGGCCAAATGCAGAAATGTATCAGTTTAGTTATAAAGTAAACGTATATTTTTGTTCCCGTGTTTTCAGTTCTTAAATTTTTGACTGTTTGGAACAGAGTTGAAAATTCAACTTAAATGACCAAGAACTTATCAAAAATATTATACTTCTTTTGTAATAAGGTGTCGTATACATGCTATATGTTTTAGAATATTTTATCGTAATAAGCTTATAGCTTGAGTGTATGTAAGTGTTCAGTTTTCATAAACCGCTTTTAGTACTTTTATTTTGTTTTTTAGTATATTTTTTTTGATTGTATTGTCTGTTATGGTATCATCGTTCAAAGGTACTTTCAAATTTACTTTTATCTTTCTACTAGTGTGTAACCCGTGCGTTGCACACGATAATATTATAAAATATAAATTTTAAAATTTTGATGTTAAAACCAAAACTTTATTATACAATATATAATGAATTCGTCAAAATAAGTATAATATAAATTATTGTTGTTGTTTATACATGATATGTGTCATGTAACTTATATTTCTTTTAAGTAATACAATAATTTTATTATTCTTAGTGTTATGAGCAAGTATTCTTTTTGAAATTAACATATTGTAATAATTTTAGATGAGTTAACAAATATTATTTAACTTATTTTTTTAGATATGTTAAATTTAAAAATATGTATTTAGTAAAAATATATTGACATAAGAATAAATAATATGAACAACTTGAGAATGATTTTATAAAAGATTACAGAGATTTTAATGCGGAGTTATTTGAAGTTAAAAGTAGAATTTTGTAACATTGTGTATGATAAATTTATTGTTTATGTATATAAATGGTTATAATTAATTTACAAATTAACATTGTTATTATTATTTATGTACATAAATATACGTATGTGATATGTATGTATGTTGTTGTTGTTTTTATTAGTATGTGTGGTCAGTGGTGTTTTTGTTAGCTCATCTTTCAACATGCGTATCACATATGCAAACAAATAGGTGAGGAAATATTAGGTATGGTGGTGTTGTGATGGTGTTTCTTATAACTTTTGCATTTTAAGGTCAAATTTCCGAATTATCATCATATATTAATCACATTTAAAATGTAATAAGTTGCAAACCAAACAACAAACATATAATCAATTAAAGCTAAAGAAATTGATATTAAGGCAATATGACATCGACAACTTCACAAATCAAGTAGCATATGATCGAGTCAAAAAATGTTTTTATTTTTTAAATGGGTATTTAAAAAGGTTAAAAGGATTCAACCAAGTATAAAACCAAAGGTTCAATGTGAGTAGAATAGATGAACGTGAGAATATCATGATGATTGAGTTGTAGGGAATTATGTTATGATGAATGAATCATGATTTTTGAAATAATAACATATTTGATAAGTGGAAAGCAAATCATCAACCTAAGTGCAGCAAGAGTAAAAGGGTAATGGTGTAACTGAAATAGCATGCATTATTGATTACAAAAGTAAATCAGTTCAAAATATGAAAGCACATTAATATAACATCCTTGAAGACGATATTTGTAGTGTGAGTACTTTATTTTAGCAGTAGTTTTCCATTTTTAACAAAAATCTTTGTTGTTGTCGCTGCTGAAATTCCTTGTGATAGTGGTACATATAAATGGACTTGAGTAAATACATGTTCTAGCAAATGCATTCCAATATGTGGAACGATTTGTCATTGTAATATGTTAACTATAAGAGCTAAACTAATTCGAAAAGCTGTCTTAGTTAAATAATTAAATTTGAAGAAAACTGGACCAAAAAACTTGTTCAAGTGGTCCTAATTGGGTAGGAGGGCAATATATTTTTGGCGTCTCATCATCCACAGAATTAGAACCCAATTGCAGTTACATTATATATTCCTTGACTTTAGTTTAAAATATGAAAAGAAAATTGCAATAATCGAAATTGCTATATTTCTTCATGTGAACTTTTCACTTTGAGGCGTACATGTTGTCACGAAGTTAAAATCTTTGTTGATTTATACTATTGTCCATGGATGCACGTTAAAGAAAATTCGCGTTTGTCTATTAAGAAGCACTTAGAACATATATGACAACCCATACGGACCAAGGAAACCATGAAAAGAAACAAAGATGTATAGACAAATTAAAAAGACTTCACATAAAATTTTATTTTAAAATGAAACCACCCAGACATTTATGCGAAACATTAACAAAAAGCAACTCTCAGACTATGTTCATAAAGAATAAAAGGCCCCCAGATATTACAAAATTACCTAAGAGCACGGTTTGAAGCCGAATCACTAATAAGTTTTGAAGGTGTAAGACCTAGGCAATTATATAATAGAGTAGTCGGAAGGGTATTTTAGATTGCAATGGGCAGACAATTAACGTCTAGACTTTCCCAAGTAGCATTCATTTTATATCAATTGCAATAAATTCATCTCTTTATGAAATGATTCAGAATATTCACATCTAAACATTAGAAAATGCCTTTAGAATTGCAGATTTATGACATAAAGCTTAAGAGAATTAAAATTCATAGCTTGGACTCTAAATGTAGACAACACCTTTAGCCGTCAATCTGGAAAAACTATTAACCTCAGGTTTCTTCACTTCCACATTTGA
The DNA here is from genome assembly GCA_030737875.1 of Allium sativum. Lineage (NCBI taxonomy): Eukaryota > Viridiplantae > Streptophyta > Magnoliopsida > Asparagales > Amaryllidaceae > Allium > Allium sativum. The sequence continues at coordinate 57,140,632 of CM060910.1, forward strand.
CACAGCGGATGTTAGCTCTATAATTGCCTTCACTCCATTCCTCTTTGCATTTTCAGCAGTATAAACCTTCATAAACACTTACCGCTACTCCTTTTGGTCCCTATTCCATTTATCTTTCTTCTCTTTCTACTCCGTATTCCTGTTGCCACTTACCTGTACCACGTTTACTTTCTCCACTTCAACCTTCACATCTTCGTTTAGTCCTGACATGTCTGCATTAAATATATGAGCCTCTGGAGTCATACTGCATCCATGGATCTATGATTACATCGTAACAAATGCAGTAGAAAAAAATTATAATCATATAGATATTTCAGGTAGGCCGCAAGAATAATCCATAATTCCTGTAATATATACATGGATGCGCATTCTTTAATATTATTCCGTAAACGCCATAGATTTCAATATGCATTTTATAATACTTTTATCATAGTTTACTGATAGTTGTGGCACCCATGTAGCCATACCTGTATATCACTAAAGTAACTAAAAGTTAACTTAAAAATTGGTATACCTGAAAGCAACCATTTCCTCCCTTGATGGATTGAAGTTGATATCCATCATCGATTAATTGTAAAATTTCATACTCATCTCTTCCCTTTATGCATATAAGTTGGTTTTCCATCATCAATTACAGTGTCATACCCATCTTTTCACTTAGCGCAGAATTTCAGGTGAAACGGCTTAAAGAAGGAAAGTGAAAAAAAAAGCGTTATTTATATGGTAGTTTTCTATGAAAAAGATGAATCTTTAATGTCAATTGATATACAGATTGACATATATATATATATATATATATACATATATATATATATATATATATATATCAGAAGTATGTTAGCACAACCGTTTAGAAAAGAGAGTAAATCTCGATAAAATATCTAAGGAAAGATATATGTAGCAATAAATTTGCAATACCATACATGGCAGTTAATATATCCAAATCGCTGAAAGTATAAAAATTAAAATCATAATAAAACATGGCATTCCTTATGTAGAAATGATGCATTTTAAGATCAAGTTCTTCATAGTTCATCCTCAAATTCAAATTTATGTACCACCACCTAATATTACCACAGATTTGTTAATAAAGAAGAGAACTTAAAAAGAAAAGGTATGGAATATCAAATTTTATCTTCCGTTTAGATTTTTTTACCCACCAAGAACATCATGAATGGTTTAGGAAACAAATAAATACTTTGCCAAGTAATGAAATGCTTTGCTGATAGAGATACATTTATGCACAAAAAGGTATAATTATACTTACAATTTATTGCTTTACTAATATACTAACACATATAGGCAGCCTATAAATATAACCAAATATCACAATACCATATTAAGGCTTGCATATGTATTTGTGCTAATTTCACATTTATTGTTATATCAAAGGCTAAACGCTACATAAAAGTTATTTTGATGTATATACTTATTGTTGATATGATTTATAGTATTACTATTTGCCCATTACTATATCTAAGTATAAAAAGCATAACCCAAGGCTCAAACTAAACATACATGCATTTAACATTGAATAAATTAATGTATACGCGTTTGCTAATACAGTAAAAGATAATGGTTAACGATTGTAGTAGCATGTAACTACCATAACATTATTTGGATGCAAACAGAAATGCATTTTGGTAAATCAACATTCATAGTCCAAATAAGCAGTTGCTTGTATAGTATAGACTTTCAGTCTTTCACCAAGAAAAAATGATACTTGATAGAAATATATTTTTGCAGGTTAAATATACTAACATATATGTAGTCTTTACTGTTATAGTAGTAGGTAATAACTTATTTTTTATTATTTAATTATATTCTAAACCATATCTAATTTTTTAACAATTTTTTCTTCATGCATACTGAATATACTAATGAACATATATAAATATGCATTTACTAATCTAGCGACAACACTTACAATTAACAAAATCGTATTACAGACTGATATGATACTATTGGCAGCTTTAGCTAGGACTGTACTTGTGTTGTTGAATAAATTTTTGCGGTCTTGGTACTCATATCCTGCAGTTGTGATTTTTAATGCAAATTCTGAAGGAAATATGATCTATAACTATCAGGATCAATCGATTTTAGCAAGTAATTTTGTTATTAGGGGTTTAATTATGTAAATTGAATGTATAAACATACAGGTATATTTCTCTAATATAATAATGGCTAACATCTAAGTAACGAATTGATATGTTTCCATGTACACTGAATATACTAACATGTAACCAGTTACTAATATAGTGTAGACTAACTAACAAAAAAGGTTTTGTTGAAAGAAACAGATTTGTACACATTAAATATTGTAATATATATGTAGTTTGTACGAATATAATAATAGGTAATAGCTTAGTCAATTCTTATCAATACCAATGCTTATTTTTTAACAATTATACATTTAATATACTGACATATAAATGTACATTTGCTAATAAAATAATAGGTAAAAAATAATTAGTAGAAGAAATTGTAATAACCTATACCCACTACTAAATATGAATTTATAACGCTATTTTGATGTAGCCAAAAATGTCTTGTTGGAAAGCAATATTTTAATTGAATGCATATAATTGTATTTGTGCCAAATGGGAAAGCAATACTTTAATTGAATGCATATAATTGTATTTGTGCTAAATGCTAACTGTTTGCTACTATTCTGTGGATTTCATGAGTGCACCATAAATAACCAAGCATAACATATTTGCTTTATCACTATGTGCAAAGAACACTATTTTATCTATAGATAAATGATAACAAAAGAATATTTTGATTCTATAATCAACAAATGATGATTGACGACAATATTTGTAACTATTTAATATTGAAGCTTTAGAAAAAATTATGAAAAAACATTTTTCACACAAACCAAAATAGAAAAAAGGGTCATGCAATGACTTCAAAAGTTATTCTAAAAGGTATTAATCCCCATTAGGAAAATTTAGTATTATTAACTAAAAGTGAGATTATTAATTCATGTCACCGATTAAACAAAAACATACCTTAGCTTGACAATTAATGGATGCAATATGTTAGTATGTATCTGTGTAGATGTGACACTAATAACAATAATAATCTACAAATAATACAGTTAATTAACGTTGGATTGGTTAGTACTGAAGACATAGATCTATTCAAATGTCAAATACCTATAACAAAAGCAGAAAGTACAAAATGGTCAAGCAGAAAACGTGTGTGCATATTGCATGATATGCACAAAAACTTTATTTGTTCGTTTGGCGTTATATTTATGAGTTTTAATTGGAGGAAAATGTGTACATGGCTGAAAAAATGACAAACATCAAGCAAAACACGTTACCTGATGCAATAGCCATTTTACCAAAGTCTCATCTATGAACCATCGACAATCACCAACAAACTACAGATACTCCAAAAGCCTGATAAAAATAAGCAGTCATATTAAATAAAAATAAAATAAATTTATTAATTTGATTTAATAAGTGCTTAGTTGAAGAAAAATAAACATTCTCATGGATGAAGATGTAAAGAAAACCACAGTCTAAACATAGAGAACATAAAGTAAGTAAAGCAAGCAGATCAAAGTAATGAAGAAGTATAAAGGTTAACTACAAAATGTAAATGTTGATACCAACCTCAACAACATATCATAAAGGTCTATTCATAAGTAACTCTGGTTATGCAAGTGATTAAAAGTCCAAAGTATTCTTCTCTTTCATATTACATTATGATTAGAGTTGATTATGCTATATAATAATATCCTCATATTCTATTATTTTCTAGTACTACTCAAGCTTAAGCAACTCCCTCTCCCTCTCTCTTGAATGTTACTAAGACAACGAAGAACTTTCAAATACAATAAAACTAAATGAGTGCATATGATACATAGATGAATGTGAGCATGACTGAACTCAATATTTGACATATTAAGCAACACAAAGACCCAATTTTATTGAATCGCAAAAGGGAAAAAAAAACCTAACCTGGACACCCAGTATGTTCCTAAAGCTCAAGGCCTTGTCTTGCTGAATCTAATGCAGAGAGTTAAAAAAAGAGCAACCTATGTTAATACCAAAATAAAATAAAAATTATGAGTTTGCAATAATACATCCTACTTCAATCTACTGCTGAAATATAAGGAAACAAAGTTGTGTTTTTGCAAATCTATATATTGCATTAGATACTTCAATAAGTAGCATAATTTAAACATAAAGATTACCTTCTAATATGTTAGTTCTTTGGAGGAGAGCATGCAACAGAGGCCCAATTTATTGAATCATAGAAGGGGGGAAAATCTAACCTGAACCCTCAGTATGTTCCTAAAGCTCACGGCCTTCGTCTTGCTCAATGGAATTTTGTATCGAAGAGTTATAGCAATTGCGAAGAAGCAAAAATTATGGAAACTATCGAAATAATAACTACATTTAAAATCTTACGATCATCATCGTTATAGCAATTGCAAAGAAGCAAAATTTTTGAAGCATAATGTTAAACTTTCCACTTAACTTCCCTCGTTTAATTATAGTATCTAGAAAGCATTAACTTGACACAATAAAATCAATGTTTATACAAATATCAAGGAAGCAACCATATTAATAACATGGGCAAGCAGCTTCTACAACAATGTTAGGGAAATATTGATTATAGTAATAAACAACAAACTTTGAACACATTTATGAGTTGTGCATAAAATGGGATGAGCACCGTCCACAAATATGGCTAGCAAAAACATCTATCAGAATGATAATACTACATAAATAACTGAAATTTTGTAAGTCTAACAGGCCGCAAGATCAACGATACCTATAGTTGTTGGGGAGCCCACGAAGGTGGTGCGTTTTCAGGTAACGGTCCAACTAAGGTGGACAGGAGCAGCGCTTATATTGTCAGGCATGATTTGTCACTAATGGACTCGCTAAACATTGCATTATGCAGGTATCCTATGCTATTGGTGTCCCTGAGCCATTGTCGGTGTTTGCAGATAGTTATGGGACTGGTAAGATATCCGATAAGGAAATTTTGAAGATTGTGAAGGAGAGCTTTGATTTCTGGCCCGGGATGATCACCATCAACCTTGACTTGAAGAAAGGTGGAAATGGCAGGTTTTTAAAGACTGCAGCTTATGGACACTTTGGAAGGGATGACCCCGACTTCACTTGGGAAATTGTTAAACCACTCAAATGGGAGGAACAATAGTTTAGGATCATTATATTATATATTTCATATTTGGTATATGGATGGATATATACCTGTTATCTATACTGATTTGTATTGATGTTATACTCGGATTTATTTCCCGTTGTTGTTATGTTTTAATATTGTTTTGCAAAAAAAAAAAAAGGTCTGTAAGTATAAATTCCCCAGGATCTCAATATGTATCTCTAATGATCAGAAATTATAGCTGAACGACAGAAATAATTAATCTCTAATAATCAGAAATTTATAGTTCAACTATAGAAATAATCAAAACTATAGTTTGGAAAATCCAACAAATGATTGAACTTGATGCCTACATCAATATAGACTCAATTATTCATTTATTTTAGGAAAAGAAGCAAAATTGTTATCCCATTTGACTAAGTAACTACTAACCCTTGATTTTTAACTGCTAAAGCATGAACATGTCATATGCTCACGGCCCCAGACTCCATTATTCTTTATCTATACATGAGTACTTTTTTATAAAAAAAGTACTTGAAAAATTCATAAAACTAATTATAAAATCATGGAAACCTAAGGATATATAATATGCACACATTAAAATTGTATACGTACAAATAGTACCTGAAACCAAAATAAGCACCTTAGATTACATCATTGCATTTCCATTATCCATTCATCTCTATTTCATGCTCCTTGAGTTTCTTCATTTGTTCGAACTACAACAATGATTAAAGTGAACGCCATTGTTATATACATATAATTATGTTCATATTCAAATTGTAACAATCATATGAAATATTTTGCTTGTTAAACAATTCATTATCATACTGTAACAAATCTCTTTGAAGAAAAGGTTTACAAACATGTAATTCACCCTAATTAAAATGATGCTCTAAGAAATAGAATTTACATTAAAACTGTACCCTGAAGCATGCTACTGCCCTTCCATCATGGGTACATATTTCAAAAGCTTCCCCTATTTTTCCAGATTTGTTCAAACTACAACAACGATCAAACAAATTGTTATGATGTTAAGTATTTTATAGTACTCGCACTTCTGAAATATCAACATTTGACAATAGGTAAGAAGTCTCCTTCTAACCTCATCCCTTCAAACATTCTTTGACAATGATTGGAACTTTAACTCAAAATTTCATGTAAGAAATTGGAGCCGACTGCCAGCAATCATTATAGGTTGTTAAGCTTGAACTCACTAATATTAGTGCACACTCGAAACTTGATATTTAATCACTTCACCACAAAAAAAAGGCTGAGATTCCTTATAGAAAAATCAAAAAGATGATAGTAGGTAATGACGCAGATTAGATCAAATAATAGACATCCACTGAGAAGAGCATCTAAACACTGATACATGAGTAGCTCTCGAAGAGGATTAATTATAGAAAAATTGAATTTCTTCACAAAAATGCATTCAACAAAACACAGTTACTTTCTTCACAGATCTATCTAAAAATTCTTTGTTGTAAGAACAAATCAATTCTATACTGCTTCTAACTAATAGAGAAATATATTAGGCTTTTGTGCCCACAGAATACACAATTCAATTGAACAATTGGCCACACTGCTAAAATTGAGTCACATATTTGACAAGAACTGGAACTCATGCAATTTAAATCCGATCATCTTAAAAAATAATCAACCAAGAAATAGAAACATTAATCCCATAATCTCTATTCGTATTAAAGTTAAAGGGTCTAACTTGAATCTTAGATTAAAAAATACTTTAAACACGAAGATGAAAGAATTTACAAAAAATAGATACACGCCTAATCCTTGAAGCGCAAGCACGATTATTGATGACTGAAGCAAAACCTTTCCAACTTGGATCTAGGTGGAAGAGACGGAGGCAAGATTAGAGCAGACCAAGATCTGGAGAAGAAGGAAGAGGAGATTGCTATTTTGGGAAGAAAAGTTTGGCAACGCTTCAGTTTTGAGAAATTCATGAAGGCTTCTGCGCCCTCCAAATCTTACTGGGTAAACATAGATAAGAAAAGACCAAGATCTGGAGAAGGGAGGAGATCTCTATTTTAGGAAGAAGAGTTTGGCGACGACGCTTTGGTTTTGATAATTTCACGAAAGCTAGTGCGCCCTAATTAAAACTAATTAGAGTATACAAATATTAAATATCTAAAGAGTTTAAAGGAGAATAAGGAGAATTGAGAGAATTAAGGAGAATAGAGAGATTTGAGAGAATCAAGGAGAAAGCTTGAAAAGTTTCTGCTTTACTATTATTTAATAGATTTGTATAATTTTTACTTTAAGTTTTTCTGTTAAAGCCCTTTATCTAGTCATTTGTTACTGTATTAATAGTTTGAGTACTCATAACAATTTCCAAATTTTACGTTCCAAGGATTCAAAGTGTGCTCACTTTACTTTCCTCATATCCTTAGTTAACTATGTTAATATTGATGTATGAATGAATGTGGGACATATAAATAAATATCATTAACACCGTTTATTTTCTTAATCTGTATGAATGATGAATGAGAGCTGCATGAATTTTTATAATTGGATCAAGAAAGTGATAAAAGGAAACTTCCTGGTCGAATATAAAATAAGTTCCATTAACTAACTGCATTGTCTTCAATCTGTTTACAGAAGATGGAACCCAACTTTTATTGTGTAATCCCTCTTATTGAACATTGAAATATAACAGACTACAATGGAAATTTAACAGTGGGAAGGCTACAATAGAAATGTTCACAACGTGCAGAGTAAGGAACAAGTCCTCCCTCAAATGTCCATGACTACTCTTCTGCAGAAGGCAACTCAAATGTATTTTGTGGTCAATGCACATGTAATCAACGATAATAAATATCCTAGTGTATAAATTTGACTTTATAACTTATTACCATTTCATAGTCTGCACTCACCAAGAGAATCTCTACCAGTAACCAAAGGCCCAGGTGGAGTCTACTCAGGGTCAACATGTAAGCAAGGAGAGATAGAAGCAATCGTTATTGCAATAGGTGTCTACTTTCTTTGGCAAAGAAACGCATTTTGTGAACTCAACTAATCAAGTTGGTCACTTCCAGAAGGTGGTGCACACTTTAGATTTTCTTATTAATAAACTTATGAGTGAATTGTCACATGTCTTCTATTTGTTTAATAGGTTCTGACAGCTATTGGAAACTTCTGTATTTGTTCGATTGCGACCGGAATGTTCGTAGAAGTAGTAGTCATATACCCTGCATGTAGACCTGCAATCGTAATCTTCTAGTACTTCTCGTCGGTGGAATTCCTGTTTCCATACCTACAATTTTATCTGTCTCTATGGCTATTAGATATCGTCGCTTGTCCCAATAGGTTATGCTATAAACTATTTATTCTATCGAAATGTGGGTTGCATTTGTAAGTAGTCTGTGCTTGTTCAATGCTGAATACTGACTATTTTCACTTGTATGTTCATAGAAGCATTATGAAGAAGTGTGAAAAATGTTAACAGTTATAAATGATTACCACTCTTGTTCCTTTAAGTGTTTAATGGTTTTCTCTGTTCAACATCAAGCACTTCGAATTGGAATAACATGAACGTATTATTCACATTCAGTTTTGGTGTTAATATAGGAAGCGATAACAAAGTGGATGACTGCTATAGAAGAAATAGCTGGCATGGATGTGCTTTGCAGTGATAAAACATTGAGTTTTCAGTGCTTTTCAGTTCTTTTCAGTGTCGGCCATCAAAGTCTTCTTATCTCGGCTTTTTATTGTGTAAACGAGTTGCAAGGTCTATGTTTTCTTTTATGATGTCTTGCTCATTGCTTGTGCGCAAATAGCTTCTATGAAGTACCAAACCAGATGACAAAGACAATGTTATGTTATGTCTTTTTGGTACTTAATAGCTTTCAACTCTTTCCACATTAGGTATGAACAACATTTTGTTGCATCATGCAGGCTTGCTTATCTGCATGAACCGGTTAGGTCGATTGAAATAGATTTCTCAATTTGACCCAGTCGATAACATTCCCTAATGGACTTGTTTATTAAACTTGCAGGCATCAATGCTGGAGATATATAATGAAACTAATAGCAGAGGCTGAAGCTACTTTGGACCTGATTGTGTATAACAGAAGAAGAAATGCTAGTGTAGTAGTATTAGATCATGTTTATTTATTAGAAATTTATTATGATTATTGTGTTGTGTTATTATGTAATAACTGAAAGTAAAGTAGTCATGAGACCATGTAGAGAACTTCTCATTTAATAAGTGTATGTACTTTTATTGACATTGTAATGAATTCAGTTATTTTATGTAGTGAAGTTAGTAATTCATAAATGGTGTAAACTTAAATTGTTTTTCTCTTAGTGTGAGTAATTATGTTTGTTGTTAGTGAAATAGTAGTTATAATTATAATATTATGAATTTTTTTATTAATAGCAGTTGAGGTATAATTGCTTTTATCATTGTAAAACAAAATTTAACAACTGCTAGAAATAGTTTTAAAAAATGTTGACTTTATTACGATTGTGGATATAATTAGTGGTGCTTGCCAGTTGTAGTGAATATATTACAAATGTTTTTGGCAGTTGTGAAATGTTATTTTTTGTTGTATCGGTACCTGTGGCAACACCTGTACTGATGTTGCCATAGGGTCGCAAAGGTGTTGTCTTTGACTCTACAGCAAGTAGCAACGCGGCAAAATGCAACACCAAGAAAGTGTTGCCACAAATCATTTTTTGCTTATAGAAACACTTTTCGGCACTTTCTGCATCACTTCTCTGGTATTGCAGTATGCAATCTATAGCATAATATGAAAAGTTTAAATTACGTTCAATTGTGCTTCACTAATATTTCCTATTGTATATGTTCTATTATATTTTATCCATGCGCTGTGAGTTATACGACTGGTTCCGTGTGAGTTATTCTACCCTGATGATCATCCATAGTTGCTTGGCACATCTTTCAGTGCACTATTCTTTTGTAAAGTGCAAGAGTTATGGACAGTCTTCACATTTGGTATCAGAGTTTTGGTTAATAGATTTTATCTAAAGTTTGTGGGTGTAATGATGTATGAGAGATGTATTTGTACTTTCCTAATGAATGATTACTACATTATAGCGTATATTATAGTGGTGCTTGAACTCCATTGCAGTTTTTCTCATGTATGGGCTAAAAATTCTATTTTCAGATTTAGAATGAGTCGTCGATCTTCGAGACATACTGCTAGGGAGAAGCCTGTTCCTGGAGGAGGAGATGGTGGTTTACCTGTTTATCAAGCTATGTTCGAGGCCGTGATGGCAGCGATCATGAGGAGGGTACCCGCTTTAGAAGTAGTCGCGGTAGATGTTGATGTACAGGTGCAGGTACCTAGGGTGGTTGATTTCGCTTAGTTGTGTAAGGTTTTCGCCATTCATGGTGGGAAGCGTGATATAGTAGCCAAAGACGAACTCAAATAACCTACTGGCAGTGTTGTGCAACTTGAAAGGCAAGGGGAACAAGATAAAAGAAGGTGGTAGAGGGTAAAGACGCCAGAAGAAGCTGAAAGTCCTCCAAAATAAGACTGGAAAAAGTAGATATGGTGGTAGATAAAAAACATGAAACGAGGAACTGGAATAGGGGAAGGGCTTCCTATAGCCATGGGAAAAGATAAGCTTGGGGAGAAGAGTGCGGAAGAAAGGAAGGAGTTGGGAACTAAAAAGAATTAGGTGAAAATGAATAGACGCGGTCGAGGAAAACCTACTTCCACTGATGTAAGAAGCGACCTTCATTTTGCTATAAATTAATTTATTTGATTTCCATAATTCGATAAATGAATTATCCCTAAACTTTGTCAAATAATTCATTAATAAAATTCAGACCGTCCTTTATGGATAACTAACCCAATTGGAGTTATTATTCAACCAGGTGATTAACTAATCAAAACCTATTAATCAATCACTAATCAACTTTAAACATCTCCATGTAAGAAAACATTTTACTTACATAATTAGTAATTTAAAAATATAATTACCTTAAGTATTAATTAAGATAATACAACTTAACTTCATTAATAGTTTAAACAATAATAGTTAACTTCAATAGTGATTATAATAATAATTGACTTCAGTAATAATTATAAATCAAATTATTATTTTTAAACATATCATTTAGAAGATTAATTAGCTTGAAGAATATTGTTATAATAGAAAAAAAAATTATTTTAAACTACTTTATTTCAAATAATTGAAATTATAATTAATTTAATTAAACAAATATTAATAACATTAATTATTTATTTTTTAAACACTTAAATTTAGTTTAGAACAAACTTTAAAAACTGTGTAAAGAAACTTAGCATTTCCAATGGCATTTAGCAATTTTCCATTTAACTCAAAATGTCATTCAAGTCACATACATTTATATAACTAGGATGTGTAAATAAATTTATGCTATCAATTAATAGTTAACCAGACAATACAATTCTAATGGCAAAAATAATACATGTCAAAACTAGTGCAATATCAGAAGTTTATTTCTTCAAGCATAATGTCCAATGAAATCAGTTCCATTTAGCTATAGTATAACATGGTTTATTTCTACTAATAGAATATCCAAAAAAAAAAAAAAAAATCGTGGCTAATAAACAAAGCAATATCAATTTTAATCACGCATAAGTTCAGTGATTATATGAATGTTCTTGACAAATGAATATGAATCTAATGTCGGAAATCACACTCAAATGGTTTGCCGACCGAGAAGTTATGCAGTTTAATTTAAAACTTCTTCTTTGAATTGAAATTTGATTATTTAATCAATAAAAGGCTAAGGTCGATGACACTTGGTTGGCTCCTATTCTATACCCATACTTCTTCCAATCATAAACCCTCCAAATGACTTCACACCATCTTCCCATGTCTAATTGCTTGAACTTTCCTAAATTTGTTTATATATATTACTTAAAACATAAAACTTTTTCCGTATAGACTAAAGGCATTGGGCGAAAGCCCAGCTTAACAAAGCAAGACCCGAACCTTACATTATTTCTTCCCTCCCTCTCACTCCATTAAAAGATTAATAAGCAAATAAAGGAATGAACGTAATAGCTCACCACCTTCTAGTGCATTGCAAATGTACCCCTTCACCGCCATGCCGGAGCACTCAGCATCGACCACCTCGCGTCAGCTTTAGTATGATCATTACTATTGACTACATCATTGTCACAATCAAGCCCTACATCCCTCTTTCACCCTCGATCTGAATCAGAACCCGACCGTACATGCATAGTTGATCGAAGAAATTCACCATCCCTAACGATTCTGACCTTATTTTGCTACTCCATCACCACCACGATGATCTTCATTCAACCACACACCTACATGAACCATCCAACTAAGTCCAGTCTCCCCAAATGACCATAAGAATTGATCAAGGTCCATGCACCCAAAAACATTAAAAACTGTAAAGGCCCCTCCTTTTCTCCACCACCGACTATCGATTGTCCTTCGACCGTCAACGAAGCTTCCAATCATCTCAATGAAGCTTAACCATCAATCATCCCATCAACAATCAACTAAATCTATCAAAATCAATTTGTTTCCTTAAAAATCAAATCTCTATCCATTCTTCTTTAATTAAATGCCATAAATTTTAAAATAAGCATCCAAATTAATGTTTTCCAAAAGCAATCCAAATATTTTAATTTGAAATCAATTTTGCAAAACTGACGATTAAAATATGTCTTTTTACCAAAAAGTCTTTTCTCTATATATGTTTCACCAAAAATTACGTAATCATTTTTAGAGTAAACTACAAGCAGTTTGGCAGTCATGGGTTATAAATAAATAGATTTCAAAATTTTGATTTTGAAAGAAACAGGTTTATGTTTTTAAATGAAATAGAGAATGAATTTGTTTATTTCTAATTATAGTTTGTTCCTTCTTTCTTTGTTAATAAGCATTAGGATTTTTCAAGTAAAATAATCATTAAAGTTTTTAACACGTGACATATATATACATATCAAAGAATTAAGATTTAGCTCATAATTTTACCAACTTGATCACATAATTATTAATTAACACAATAGTAATGGTTTATCACACTAACCTATCAACAAACACATTATTTTAATTAGCATGTCTAACATCCCAATTATTGAAAAATATATTCGTATATAAAAATAATTAAGATTCAAACAGTGGATAAACACACACACACACACACAAACATTGTCTTTGACATATTTATGATTGAAGTTGTCACCTTTAAAACAATGTTGCTTTGATAAATCTTTTGCTTGAAAACTTGTTAATTGCTTGATTTGTTGTTGCTTGCTTTATTTATGTCTTCTTCTAATTTTTCTTTCTTTTACTTTCTTTAATTTGTTACTTTTAAAGTGAGCTTGCTTTTGAATATATGAAAATAAACCAAAAAGAAATTGATGAAAATGAATAAAAAATCAAGATCTTCTCATTAGCTTACACAACACATTATTCCTTTATTTTACTCATTTCATTTGTACACTAATTTCTACCTTAATGCATTATTTTCTTACATATGACCTTTACATGTACTTATAGGTCTACTTAAGCACCTTTCATTTCTACTTTGATTTCCTTACTTTTACATTTACATCACATCTCTCATTTTATAATCATTACTTTTTAAATTATGCTTAAGTTTATTTTTTAAATCTTACTTAGTATAATACATATATTCTTAAGTGTAGTTAATAACAGAAATGAAGATGTTATAAGATAAGCATGTACATGCACGATGCCCATACGCTTCCTCTTTTCCTTTTGGAATTATTAAATAAATCAATCTACTCATTTTCAATCACCATTAAAAATACTACTTATAATTTAAAAAAATTATTGATTTAGCTTAAAACCCATTTGTCGAATATTTAAATTAAATTAAGTATTCATACATTTTGAAATAATAAAATTCCTGGACGTTATATTCTCTTGCCCTTAAAAGAATTTGAACTCTGAAATTTCACCATAGTCATACATAACAATAAAATTAGTTAACGCTAAAAATTAACCATCCACTTATGAAAAATATTTTCATAACTCAAATTGTATAATACTCCATATATACTAATACTATATGCGATTGTCAAATTCGAACTTATTCTTAATTGACTTTTCATGAGTAAATTCCAATTCCAAATATTTGGTTTCTAATCGAGAATTCTTTTCTGAGATATTGTTTAACCATAGAATATATACACAGCTCATATAGCCCTAAAACGATATTATATACATCTATTTCTTAAGAAGCAAAGTACTTAAGAAAAGGGTTTACCACCTGAATACGTCTTATTTTCACCCTTAAGTTATTTTGAGCCATTTGAAACAGTTAACTTGATGTGCACATAAAAATGTGTATTTTTACTCATATATCTATTCTTGTTTAAAATAAATACATTTCACCTTAGAGTGTTTTTACATGTCTTATACCAAAATACCCAATGACTAACCTGTTGGACCTCTGTCCTCATCTTCCCTACCATGCCTAAAGTAGCGAACAAAGCGTATTCTCGAATAATGACTCAATGAAAATATTTTCCCTCTCTTGTTACATACGTAGTAGCAAAATGCCTCTTATTTCAAGCACTAGTATTCATTTTGATGAAGCATCATTCAAATGGGTCACTCGCTGTTGTGGTCTCTTATTTCTGGCTCCGTAATTGTTCACTAACCCATTTAGACTAGCATCTACCTATTTTTAGCGCATGAGAACCCAAAACTTCTTATTTTTTGCTCCAATATTTGCATGCATGAACATTGTTATAACACACTTTCTAGAGCTCTTGTTCTTTTTATGGCCACTTATTTCCATCCCCGACATACTTGTCCATTTGTCGCTTAGACGATGTAACAACCCATGTTTTTTAGATTGGAAGTTTAAATATTAATCGTTGTATTTAATGGTTCCAAATGATATTTTTCATAAACGACTGAATCCGGACTCAAAATTATTTCCAATGAGTTCGGATAGTTTGATAGGTGGACAAAAAGTATATAAATCACTATATATCCAGATTTCACGCTCTAAGGGTAGAACAGTCACGAAAGCACACGAAAAATTATCGTTATGGGCATAGTGTCGGATTTTGATAAAATTTATATTTCTAGAATTAGCACAGTGAGTTGTTGCACACTGTCAAGTTTTGTATCAATCGGTTGTACTGTTTGGTTATGCGCTCTTAAAATGTGTGTTAGTTTTGGACACAATTTTTGACAGTTAGGCCAAATGAGATTAACCCTAATCACCCACTAACCCTAATTCTGATTGGTCATCTTTTTCTAACTTACTTTAACATTCTTTCTCATTAAAATTCATAGATGCCTCCCTTTCCTAAACTTTTAAAATCCAATTCATGAGAAATACTCATCGGGAAAATTGAACCTGGGTTCATTAGATTTGTATTGATTTTCTCTTCCACCTCATAACAATTTTCTAATACTCGAACAAAATCTGGATCCTGACCATGTAAGGACGACAACTTAGGGTCCCAGATTTCTCTTGATTCGAGTGTAGTTAGGCGACATTGATTTAACCATTGCACTTCTCTCTAACAATAGCACGTTGGACCAAGTTTTTTCAAACCGTTGAGGAGATCGAAGAGATAAGAGTAGGCCATTCCAATCCTAATATGTTCATCAAAGTAGGCCAAACATTAGAACTGTTGACACCTAAATTAGTCGCCAACATCCGAGATTTCCAAAAATTTGAAACTTTATGTCCAAAGTGGAAAAGTATGGGAGATGCAGTAATAATGTGCAGGAAAGTAAAGGACACAGTAATTTATAGTGGTTCAGATTGAACTCATGTCCACTTTGAAGGTTTTACTGATTTTATTTCACTATTGAGAAAGTACAATCGAATACATCATTACAAGAAGTTACAATGATTAGCGATATACTATTAATCCCTATTGTTGAGCTTCCTTGCTGGTCGGGAGCAGTCGAGGAGTTTCCGAGGTCTGAAGGGAGTCGGTGGTTGCCAAGGTCCGGATGGAGTTGGGAGGGGCCAAGGTCCAGAGGGAGTCGGGAGTTACCGAGGTCCGTAGGGAGTCGGAGGGTCCAAGAGGTTGTCAGAGCCGGGGATCCGAGTAGTTGTCAGAGTCGGAGGGTCTGAGAGGTTTTTGGAGCATCCCGAAGGGCGGGGGAAGTATCCCGGAGGAAGTATGAAGTATCCCAGAGGAAGAAGGAAGTGTCCCGGAGGAAGTACGAAGTTTCCTTGAGGAAGAAGGAAGTATCCCATAGGAAGGAGGAAGTTTGGGGAGAAAATATTCTTATTTGTACGATGATGGAAGGTGTTTAGGAGGTTTAGGGTATACCGGGAAAATCTGGAGTCTGTAATGTACTTGGAAACTAGGAGGTCCGGGGTGTACTGGGAAATCTGTATGCATGGAGTATACCGGGAAATTCGAAGTCCGGGGTGAATCAGGAGACCCGGAGGTCTAGGGTCATCTTCTTTCCCAAATGCTATGCTGCCATTAAAGGTGTATCCAAGGTCCTCCCAAGCTTTCAAGCCAAGCAAATGCCGACCCTTGTAATGAATGAGCATGGGGGTATTTATGGTGGAAGGGTTAGGTGGGAGTTGGTAGGATATGGAGGTAGGTAAAAAAGGAGCGGGAAAAGGGATAAAAAGGAGTAAGAAATCGCATCCTAGAAGCGTACATCAGAAAATCCCATCACATGATGCTTGTAGGTAAAAATTTGCAGTCCACATGTAGGATGTGAATTTTTGCATCCAGGGGATGCGAATTTTCGTATCCTAGAGGGATGCGTTGCGTCGTATCCTGGGCCCATCACATCCGGGGGATACGATGGCATCGCATCTTATGGGATGCGGTTGCATCACATCTTATGGGACGTGATGGTATCGCATCCTGAGGGATGCGATAATATCTGTGACACCTCACGTCCGTTAATGTCACTCACTAAGGGAATGCATTAAGTTTCGTGAAGCGCTATAGGTAAACAGACACAGAATAATTACAAGACAGATATAAATAAGGCAGCAGCGGAAAATTTTAATTTTTATTTCAACCATAAAACATAATACCGTGGTCCACAATTTCATAAGTCATAAATACCATTACAATAAAATAACTTCTGTCTTGCATCATCAGAGTACATAAGAATACGAAAAACATAATTTTCCCCAAATTAAAAGAGTTAAGCCATAATAGAGACAAGAACTCGAGCCATACTTCAAAAGTAGATCCTAGTAGGATGATATCTGAGTCCTGATTAAGTCTGAGTGTTTACTCCTTGAGAACCTGGAGGGGAACGGAAGAAAGAAGGAGAAACAACAGGGTCAGACATAAAGTCTGGCGAGCCTAGTTACTTTTAGCCAATAGATAAATAAAAGCAACATGATAGGCATATAAAGTGGATAAGAGAGAGATTACTACATAAATAGCAGGTGTGACAAGGTAAGCAAGATAAGGTGTATGTGCCTCACTAATGATTACTCTGCACTATTACTAGTATAAGTGAAATAAGATGGCCCCTTCCACTATAAGTTGGTAGGCTTAAGTCATACGTCCAATTATACCCTAACCCCTACCCAAATCGATTTGCTCCCTATTTTGTAGATATCCTGTGCTGGCCCCACAGTAGGAGGTATCATTTCGTGCAACCCAAGATGTGCACAACCATATCTATTGGCGTCACTGTCGTCCTAGCCCCCTCTGGCCAGCCCATGCACGCACATGTCCCCAGTTGGTTTGCGCCACCCACACCATTCGTCTCGTTTGGATCTCTTACAATCAATCAGCAAGCATGCCTCTTCTCCGCCTAGTACGAAGTTCTTTACTTGATACCAACTTCGGGTTACTGACTGAAATGGGTCCCACACAATATGATACAAGCTCTCCCCCTTGTCTTGTACCCCCACTAGGTTTTCCACTGACTATGTATACCCTTAGGTGTCTTTAATTACATAGCTTTATACCCATTATGCTTACCCTAAAGGGTGTCTTTAATTACATAACTTCATTACATTATCTATCAGTTATGTATACCACTAGGTGTCTTTAATTACATAACCTCATTACATTATCTACTAGTTATGTATACTACTAGGTGTCTTTAATTTCATAACCTTATTGGGTTAAGTTCGTGGGTCTATATATAAATATCACCCACCCCCTCTAATTTACTTAACCCGCCCACCACCCATCCACTTTTACTTAACCCTAACTTAAGTTCATAATCATACAATCTTTAAATTAGGTTAAGTAGTCCAATTCAATACCATGTCCAATTATGGTTATAATAGGCTAGACCTCCCACATTAGGACTATAACGTGTGGATGTTGGATATGCCGGTCAGGTCCGGGCAGTCTTATTCCACAGTTGGGCCAAACCTCGTGTCTTAGCCCAATTCGTATTTACGTACTTAGACCTCCCACATTAGGTTCAACATTAGTGGCTGCTGGATATGCCGGTCGGGTCCGGGTAGACTTCCGCCACTAATGCAACCTAACCTCATGTCATAAGTACAATTACAATTCCTAATTGTAATTAATAAACATTCTATTTTTAATTAATCAATCAATTAATTAATACTTTTCTTTTGTATGTGTCAATATCTATTTTACCCAATAATTTGAATTACATGTCCATAAATGTTCATATTCAAATTATGCCATTTTTAACCCTTTTCCCTCGGTTCCTTAACTAGCGCCCTCACAAAATTGGCAACATACGTAGGCTAGACAATAGCCTAGTCATAAACGATAATAGGGAAAATAATGTGAATATAACTAAAATGATCATCTTGGCATCAACATAAACTTGTATGATAATAAGGTGAACATGCATACTGACATGGACATGAAATTGTCATCATAACAAGGTGGACATAAAAAACTAATGAACTTGTGGCAACTACGATGTAAAAGCAACATAATGAGATCTAGTCCAACTATTTAGATCTAGCATAATTAGGGTGACATAGCAACATGTTTAGATCTAAAAATGGCTTCACATGTCAAGTTTACAACATATTTAAAATAATCACAATATGACAGGTGAAAGGTGATTTACATAAAGAACTAGATCTAGCCAATGTTACAACTGTCCAATAGATGTACATTCACCATAACACAGTTACAAGTTCTGATCCACATAGACAACATAATAGAATAATCACAATTGTATTAGATCTATCATGACATAGTATATGATTTAACACTTGCATAGAATCATACTTTACAACGTATCCAAGTCATGGTCTTTCACAATTTACTTTCATTTATCTTAACCTAAAAGTAATCTAGAAACTCACAACGTTAGGTTTAGAGAATTGAGAAAGAATGGATCTAGAATTCTGAATTTGATTTGCAAAGTATGTTGTTATAGAAAACGGTTCAGTTCTCACTCCAATAGCATATGGCCTCCATGACTTCCAATGAAGAAAAATATGAGAAATACTAACATATTTATAGCTGCAGAGCCCTCTGAAACTGACTGCCACCTCAGCCCTAGGGGTGTCGATCCCTAGGTCGACACCCCTTCAGGGGGGTCGACCCCTAGGTTGACACCCTTCTAGGGGGGTCGAACCCCCTAGAGCGAGAATTTTGGCGCTTTGAAGAATTTTTTCGAATTTGAATCTTTCTGGATAAAATTCTGACTCAGCTCTGACTCATCTCTGATTCATTCGTATGTATATAATTTTTCTACGCGTATACAAACTTAAAACCCTCATTACTTCCTCATACAATGTCCGTTTTACACAAACCAAATGTCTATCTTGACCAAAATTTCGAGACGGACGCAATGGTACAATCCTTTTCCTCTAATTCTGAATAGTAAATTAATAATTATTTAATTTATCATCTTTTAGTGTCGGTACAAATTCAGGGTGTTACAGTATCACATCTCATGGGATGCGATATCGTTGCATCCGTAGGATGCGATGTAGAGAGGATGCGGCATGAGGGAGAAGCGGTGCAGGATGGTATGAGGCGATGCGAGGGAAGGTGACACGAGGCATGGTGATGCAATGTGATGGAGCTATGGTGCGATGGATCCATTGTGTTATGGAGCCATGGTGATGTGAGGCAAGGTGATGCGAGGCATGGTTATACGAGGCAAGATGATGCAAGACATGTTGATATGCGACAAGGTGATGCCAGGCAAGGTGATGGTGGGCATGTTGATGGGAGGCAAGGTGATGCGAGGCATGGTGATTCGGGGCATGGTGATGTGATGTGGGGCATGGTGATGCGATGCGCGGAGCCATGATGCGGTGAAATCGTGATGCGATAGAGCCATGATGTGATGGTGCCATGATGCAAGCTTGGTATGGAGTGATGCGGTATGTTCATTTTGAGAAGTTGTCATGGGAAGGAACTAGAGCGGATCGCATCAGAGTGATGCGATATTTTGCGATGCGGATACTGGAGTCAGAGTGAAGAGGATGCAAGATCCTGGATGTTGTCGTGGTAAGATTCTAAGTTGATCCACATGTGGTGATCCATGCTTTCGAGATGATCGGGTTGTGTTACTCAGCCGTAGGAGGTGATCGATGCGTGCCGGGGGAGCGATCTTCAACACTGTTGAATTTCGCCTCCGGGAGATATGAAATTATGTCAATGGTCTGACTAGAGTCTTCTAGTGCCAAAACCATGACTTATTCGATACGATCACACAGTTCTGAGTGCGTTCACTTGGTCTGTGACTAGCGTTGTATGAGAGGAGTTTGACAGGCCATGACGACCGTCCCTACACGGCCCTATCTTCGCTTGATTCTTGAAGATGTTAGCAACACTTCTAGACCGTTGAACCATGTGATGGGTCAAGTTGTGTGGGCCTGGACTACTTCTGGTAACCAGACCAAAATGTCGGTTAACATTTCCCCCTCATAGTATGTCTTGTGTGAACGGGACGTGCTTTGAAATAAAACAAGTATGGCGATAGCTGGAAAGATCTCCATGTTGTACTTAGCGAGTGGTCGTGACCTTTCCATTGAGTCACATGCCAGGGAGTGCGCTGCATCAGAGCGGTTGAGATGCATTGTTGAAACCTTTTGGTATAATTTTGGGACTCCAGAATTTTTAAGAGCTTTGACTCACTTGAGTCTTGCCGCTTGGATTTGAACCTATCTAAGGCATTTAGTTTCTATAGATTAAAGAGATTAAACATTAATCACCGACTCCCGATTGCACCAATGTGCAAATGGTTCGTTGTCGGGTTAGAATCGTGTATGCACCCACACTTTTGAACGTGGTTTTGCGAGATGCGATCTGAGTTGGAATAAGTAACATGAAATTAAATTTTATGCCATGAGCCTGTGATCGGACAATTTAGCTTTTGAAAAGTTTTCGGATTGAGAGTTGGTCGCTTGGTGTGCACACCTGAACTGTTTAAGCTTGTAAGCACACATTTGGTTAATGAATCGAGTCAGCCAGATCTGTTGACATTTTGAGAGCGTGTATGTGTGGTTTTTGCCATGGCTTGGGCATGCGAACACGTGAGGGGGCTATCGAAACATCGTTGAACTGGAGCTTGATCGTTTGGTATCCTTTTCGGGAAATAGTTGCTGATCCCAACCGTTGGTGATAATACATTTGGTACACTCAAGCGAAATGAGTGACCGGTCATGTATAGCCTGGGTTACAAGATGTTCTTGTTGAACCCGGTGTATTCCTCTCTAGATATATACTGTCGGAAGGTGGTCTCATACCTTACCAGTTGGAATGCATTACCCAATAAGTGCCCACGGATTTTGATTATATATTATGTATGTAAAACGTGAGATGAAAGCATTCTACTAAATGATTTATACAATGTGGTTGATAGACACTATTGTAATATCGGAAGAGATTTGATATAAATAATATTTTGGAATATCGTAAGGTAAAAACCATCCATGTTTATGTGTGGATCGGTCTTACGATTATCCCTTCTTTTAAAAGGTATTTTAAAAGAAAAATAAATGGTTGGAGATTACTCACACCAGTCACATGACTGACCCAGAGTTTATTTTGTTTTGTTTTCCCTAAACTCTTGGGTGCCCAATTTTGTACTGCAGTCAAGTAGTCGAGATTTTACAGATATACTGAGAGCTTGGAGCAAGTGGCTTCAGGGATTATATAGCAATTGTTTATTTCCGTTGTATTGTAAGTGTTGTACTTCAATAATGGTATTGTATACAGATACAAATTTTATTTTAAATTTATGTTATATAATATATTTTGTTCATTCCGCCGTGAGATTCGTGTTTACTCTGATGTTGTATTTATGTTCTCCTCATTCTATTCTAATTTTCTATCTTATCTATTCTCACCCTCTAACTTCATTCTATTAATGATCTGCAATGTTCGACGCCTGAATAATTGACATGGGTTTATGTTGATTTTCAGGGTCGAAAATTCTCATTCGTTACAGAGTATATGATAATTAAATTTGAATGGTTAAAGTTTAAGATATGTCCAAATCAGTTTTGGAGAAGGTCCTTGTAAATGCAGTTCGTTGACCGTATATGAAAATCGACTGTAAGGACCTTATTAAAATAATTAAAAATATGAATAAATTAGGTAAAATCATAATAAATGATTTGCATAGATGTTGGACGAAAAATATTTGAAAAGATAAAAGATATTTTTATCCGAATGAATTAGTTAATAACTAGAATAATAATCCAATGATTTTTAGAAATAATGAATTGGATTTGGGTTTGTTGTGAATGGTATCTTCATTAATATCATTCTCAAACCCAGTTATGAATGGAATAAACCTTTTAATTATGGTTTGGAGAAAGTTTTCAAATTTATTTAATTAAATTGGAATTGAATGGAATTCAATTGATAATAATTGAGATGAGTTTCCGTGGAGGAAGGCATTTACTATTTATGGAATTTAAAAGGTCTTGTCGTTATTCCACTTATAGTATTGGTCGAACATGGAAATGTATATCGATTATAAATTGTTTAGATTTTCGTGAAGATTCCATATTAATGGAAGATGATTTTGGGTTTATTGCGAGTAGTGTTTTAAATGACATTTGTTCTTTAGGCCAAGTAAAGACGAGATAAATTTCCAGAAGTTTAATAATCATTAAATAATTATTTTTGAAGATTAAATCTAAGCTGGAGTTTTA
The DNA here is from genome assembly GCA_030737875.1 of Allium sativum. Lineage (NCBI taxonomy): Eukaryota > Viridiplantae > Streptophyta > Magnoliopsida > Asparagales > Amaryllidaceae > Allium > Allium sativum. Next base: position 57,163,856 of record CM060910.1, read on the forward strand.
ATGAATCTTTAGTTATATTGAAAAGTGAATGAGATAATTAAATTTATCAAACAAGAGAAATGATCGAGATGGAGTGTTACTAGTTTTACTCCATGAGATAGTTAAATCTTTAATTAGATTTGAAACGATAAATGGTAATTTAATTTATCGATAACACTACGAGTGTTAAATATGGAGTACCACCTATTTTGCTCTATGGGATGAATAGGTTGGGAATGGAAAAAATAAAATAGATGGATACTTCGGTAAGGCTCGATAATCCCGACTAGTTTGATAAACCTTAATTTGGTTTAAGTTGTGAAACGATAAAATGGAATATTTTGAAAATGATATTCAAAGGAAGATTAAACTATAAGTTTAAAAGAATTTATCTTTGATAAAATTAATGGTAATCTTTCCCAAAGATATTGAACACTTGAATAAAAGAATATTCTGGATTGGGATGAGATGTGTGATATTTTTTAATATATCACATGGTTATAAGATGCATGAGTTATTCAGAAAGACCGGGTTTAACCCCTTCTGGATAACAGCTACGATGACTAGAAGTCAAAGACGTGAATTCGTTGGTTAAAGACTGGAGATCTTCACATCGAAGGGATGATTATTGATGTCTTGATTGAGATGATCCCCCGAGACAAGGTAATAAGTGAGGATCATCCAAACGTACTTGGAGATCGACCGGATATGCGAGGACCTCTCTCCTGTATTGGACATATGGGACGAGGAATAAGGTGCCTCCGTTTTCATTCAGACTCGGAATGGACTTGTAAATGGATTGTCTGACATTGTATTATGTGCTATACTTGTTGATCTCTGCTAAATATATATATTTGTTTGGTGATGGAGAATTTATTCTCTTGTTTAACACCCTTCTCTGAGACGTACGAGCTTAGAGGTTATATGTTGTCAGAAATCAATGGTATGGTATGGATTGACAATGTGGGATACTAAGATGCAAATGATCAAGGCTTCTGCTGAAAAGCAGGGCCTTGTGGTTGATGATCAAAGCACAACTTTAAGTAGCATAGCTTTGTGTATAGCATTAATTCGCGAGTCACACACCTGGTATGAGTCAAAAACGGGATAGCGACTGCAGGAAGTACGTGCATTTCTTTCTTTCAAGAAGTGGTGTCATGGTATGGGGCCCAAACATTTTTACTTGCGTGGATGTTGGATTGTGAGTCGCCTCAGATATAGAGCCAACTAAAAGGCTCGAGTGATAGGTCCGATAGTAACGGGAAACGTATTGTTCAGGAATAACTAATCCACAAAAGTAAGTGAGGACTGACCCTGAAGATCCAAGAGTTGCCCATAGGTGTGATCCTGAGGCATTTTCTAGAGTGTCTCGAAACCGGTGAGGAAGATCCCTTGCCTTGACTCATGATGGAAATCCAATTTCCAATACGACATTTTTTTAGTTTTGGTTGTAAACCCTATATGGCGACATAATATATGCTACCTATGCCGTCTATGATTGATACATTTATATTTGAAGTTGATTTTGACAATATGCACTTATAGTAAAATCAAAATGATTTATTTTAAAGCGTTCCAAGCATGTTTGGCTTTTATAAGGTAAAACTCTATCCTCCGGCTTGTGTTGCATTGTGCGATGGGACCTGAGTCTTATAATAGCATCATTTTTCCAAAAAGCATTACGTTGTTTTATTTTTAAACTGATATCCATGTGGAGAAAATCCGTTCTGTGTCATACGGCATGGTCCCGTGTTTTACCCTATTTTAAAGTAAAGATTTAACAACTGTTTTAGTTCTTACACCAGTCCCATGACTGACTTGGAGTTTATTGTTTTCGCCTAAACTATGGGTGCCCATGTTTTTCACACGGGCATTCAGTAGTTTTGATCTTACAGATTTCTTTAACAGGATCCTAGTTTACAGTTGGAGCTATATTCGGAAAGCTTTGTATCTGTGTATTTCTTTTAGTTGTGTCAATTGATGTATTTCTGCTACGCATTGCATTTATACATTTTTATTTCCGCTACTATGCAATTTATTCTCTGATATCATATGTTTTCTTCGCTGTGTAATATTTATTCATACTCTGACAATCTTGTGCTCTAATGTAAATTGTTGTAATAACATGAAAAGTTCTCATGTTTGGATTCCGATGCGTCATGTCCTCAATGCAATCTGCGTTCCAGTTCGGTGTAGGTCGGACGGGGATTTCGAGTCATGTCAGGTGTGGTATCAGAGATTTGGTTTACAAAGCTCGAGAACAAGGCACATTAGAACCGAACGAAAGAATTCATCAGAGATAGAATTAGTTACATTTTATTTAATAATAATCATTAGAGATAGGATCAGTAGTATATTAGAATGAGAAACTCGTTAAAGATGGGGTTAGTAATGCCCTAGAATGATTTGAGAGTGACATATTTATAGGCACCTATTTGTGATTAAATGTAATCCGATTTTAGAATAATATTTTTGAATGTGCACAAAAAAAATGTTTAGAAAGATAAATAATCAATTGATTGTTTATGTGATTGTTTGATTACTTATGACATCTGATTTTTAAATAAATTAGATGAAACCTTCAGCAATTTTGGGCCTTGAACATATGACACACTTGTTATTTAATTTAATTGAGTTAAGTTAAACTGAATTGCAAATTTAGTTAGAATTAGAGAAATATCTACATATACATATATGTTGAGCAGGTTAATGGCTTAGCGTTGAGTAGAGAGATAAATTGCGTGCCCGACAAACAGGCGCACCTTAATGAGTTGGTTGCGCAATTTTATTGTTATATAAACTACTGTCAGTGATTTGGATGCGCTGTGATGGTTGTTCTGTGTGAATTTAAAACATGTGATAGTAACAAATAAATTATGGATCGCACCGCATAACATACTACTGAAGATGACATAGCATATCATATTCCATATAAGCATTTGGCGCTTATATGACGAGGTTTGGAATACCATACGAGCAAGATGCTTGTATGGCGAGGACTGAATTACAGGCTGTACTGAGGACTGACTATGGACTTAATAACATATAACGGAAAATTGCATGATTTAATAACAAACCCTACATGGGGTAGGAGATGACAAAAATACACATGTCTCTCTTGTTTTAGATACAACACATGAATTATGATTAATTCCCGTCACCGGGTCAAGGAATGATTTTTTTTTTTTTTGCACATCTCCCTTGAGCATAGATAATCCACATTTGTTTTGTATGTGATATATGATTTATTGGGTGCCTAGTACGACACAATAAATTTTTCAGACCTCCCTGTATAAAGGAGGTTATGGCAAAAAAATTCAGAAATTTGAGGTGTTAGCCAAATTTCAGGGAAATTTGAAAGTTCTTAGAAACTGAAAAGTTGAAGAAAGCAAGCTAGAATGAAAGTTGAGTTAGTTAGTTAAACAACTTTCAACTCCGTTCTTTTTCGAGGACGAAAAAGAATTAGGTGGGGGAGGTTGTAACAACTCGGATTTTCAGAACCAATTTTTAAATTTAATTTAAGCTATTTTAATGAATTTGTGAATAAAAATTGGTTATTTTTACTAAATAAAATTTGAGAATAAATTTAAAATTAGTTTTTATATTTTATTTGACTTAAAACAAACCCCATAAAATTATTAACTTAATTTATAAGCTTTGTTTTTGAAAATTCTAAAAATTCGATTTTTAAAATCATAGCATAGCCCTTAAAAAGTGAAATTTCGCTAGGGAGCTTAGAATTTAACGAGATAAATTTTTTTGGATTCATAATGACAAATCATTATTGAGTTCAAAAATGCGCGTCGAATGGAGTCAGTATGTGGTCGTGTGAAGCATAACCATTTATTCAAAAACAGGCAGTCATTTTACAAAGGAACATTATTGAGACGATCTCAGAATTCAATTCCCTTTTTTTGGATTCGTATCGTCAAATAATGGTTAAATACAAAAGGACATAATTTTTGGAGTTAGTATGTGAGAAAATGTACGCTAAAATCGCATTTTTGGAACTTATTTGAGCATCTTTGAGAATTTTAACGGAAGGTCAAACGAACTTGGAGTTCGACGAAATTTGATTTGTTGGACTCGTTACGTGTACTGTCTCATATCCGAAATTCATGGCAAACGGAGAACGTTTGTATTCAGACGATCAGAGAGAAGTGGGCATATAATCCCTTTTCTCCATTTTTTTCTTGATAATTCCTTCTTCCTCCTTTCCTCCTCTTTCCCCACAAAAATGGCCTCCTCCCCTTCCCCATTTCAGCCGCCGCCTTCTCTCCCTCCCCCGCTGTAGCTCCTCCCCTCCGACCACCTCCTCCTTCTCCCCTCCTCTCCTCTCTCTCCTCCTCTTTCTCTCTTTAATTTTGCAAAATCCTAACCCTAGCCGCCACCAACCACCTCCTTCCGCGCCGCCGCCACCACCCCCGACTTTCTTCCGGCCATTCATACCTCCCCCTCCGCCTATCAGGCCCTCCCCTTGGCCTGGGCCCCAGTTCGCAAAAAAAACTCTTTTCACAAAAAATCCCTTTTGTAAATAGGCCCCTCTACTTCTTTAGCCTATATCTTTTGATCCGTATATTTCTGGCCAAAACTCCTCAAGACCAAAGTTGTAAATCATGATTTTCTCTATAATTTTGATATATTTCAATCGAATTTTGGAGTTCGGAGTTGCTCAGAAGACGCGTTTGTAGTTTGTAGGTTTGGAGCGAAGATTCGCGATTTCTAGCGAATTGGAGCGTTTTGGTAAGAAAGTTCAGTGGGCAAAAGTTGTCCGCAATGGTGCGTTTGTGCTAGTGACAAAGTTTGGTGAGGATCAGAGTTCGTATGCAAATTCTAGAGTTGGAGAGGCGAATTCGAGTGCGAAAAGCAACAAACAGTGAAAGTGCGGCGAAGAATTTTCTACATTAAAAATGTCGTGGCGATTGGTTTAGCTTGGGTGATAGCTCTAAACTAAATTAGTATAGTACAGTAGTAAGTTAATTATGCATTCCACGTTGCAAGTTAGAAATTACATCATGTTGCTACATTACCCCCTTTTGGAGTTCAACACTTGAACTATTCACAAATCCCTTGCATTAGAAGTGTTGTATGAGTATGTGACACTCGCATTTCATACTCCGTAGATGGACACTTGTGGCGGCCTTAAATGGCATTTGGTAGTTGAGTATTTATTTATTTATGAGTTTGGTGTATGCATTATATGCCAGTGATTGATTTAAATTTATTGTTGTTGGTTGAAAACCCCATACGGGTCTTGGGACGATTTTTGACTCAAACATCTCCCTTGTGAATTTACGGTTAATCGGTTGATTGACAAATTTATGTAAGCGTCAATTATTTGATTGAAGCTCACATGAGAAATAAAATTCACACTGGATGTCATTTTGTATGTTTATAGTTGTTTGCCTACTATTGTTGGGTGTTTATAGTTAATGTAATTCATATAAATTTATTTATATGGATATTGGTTGAGTTTTATTACAGTCCAGAATAAACATGAATATTTTTATAATGTAATATTCAGTGAAAATTTGGAAGTTGATTTTGATGTCCGATTTTGGATGGACACGAAAATATAAAAATATATGAAGCCGAATTAAGTAGACAACGCTATTTTAACTCGAACGGATTTTATATCGATTTTATTTATTTTTAAAAATGAATGCCGAGATGATTTAATTTCAAAATATAACATTTCGAAAATATTATAAATTTGGTATTATAACGAAATGCAATGTTTAACTTTAATTTAATTTGGTAATGGAAATGGAATCGTTTCAAAAGAATGTATAAACATTTTATAAAATACGTTTTTAAATGGGAATCGATGAAATATATTATATATATTTAAATGGCTTGAATAGAATGTATCGCACATTGATCGTTCGCGAATTTCAACCATTAAATTGAAATGGACGTAATGGGAGATCTGACTGTCAGATTCTCCTAAATCAAGAACCATTGGATTTGTATCGAAAAGTTCTTTCTAACGAGTATATGAGATTTGAATTTGAATGGGTAGATTTTAAAATATGTCCAAATCAGTTTTTAAAAATGCCGTTGTAAATGCAGTTCGTTGACCGTATATGGAAATCGACTATAAGGGGCTTATTAAAACAATTAAAAATATGAATAAATTATGTAAAATCATAATAAATGATTTGGAAAGATATTGGACGAAAAATTCCATATTATCCGAATGAATTTGTTAATAGCTAGAATAATAATCCAATGATTTTTTAGAAATGATGAATTGGATTTGGGTTTGTTGTGAATGGTATATTCATTAATATCGATCTTAAACCCAGTTATGGATGGAATAAATCATTTAGTTAAGGTTTGGAAAAAGTTTTCTAATTTATTTAATTAAATTGGAATTGAATGGAATTCGATTAACAGTAATCGAGATGAGTTTCTATGAAGGAAGTCATTTACTATTTATGGAATTTAAAAGGTCTTACCATTATTCCACTTATAGCATTGGTCGGATATGGAAATTTATATCGATTATAAATTGTTCAGATTTCCGTGAAGATTCCATATTACTGGAAGATGATTTTTGGTTTATTGTGAGCGGTGTTTTAAATGACATTTGTTCTTTAGGCTAAGTAAAGACCAGATATATTTCCAGAAGTTGAATAATCATTAAATAATGATTTTTAAAGATTAAAACTAAGCTGGAGTTTTAATGAATTTTTAATTAGATTGAAAAGTGAATGAGATAATTAAATTTATCAAACAAGAGAAATGATCGAGAGGGGGTGTTACCAGTTTTACTCCATGCGATAGTTAACTCTTTAATTAGATTTGAAACGATAAATGGTAATTAAATTTATCGATAACACTACGGGTGTTAAATATGGAGTATCACCTGTTTTATTCCATGGGATGAATAGGTTGGGATTGGGAAAAATAAAATAAATGGATACTTCGGTAAGGCTCGATAATCTCGACTAGTTTGATAAACCTTAATTTGGTTTAAGTTGTGAAAAGATAAAATGCAATATTTTTAAAATGATATTCAAAGGAAGATTAAACTATAAGTTTAAAAGAATTTATCTTTGATAAAATTAATGGGAATCTTTCCCGATTGGAATGAAATGTGTGTTAATTTTTATATATCACATGGTTATAAGATGAGCGAGTTATTCGAAAAGACTGGGTTTAACCCATTCTGAGTAACTGCTATGACGACTTAAAGTCAAAGATGTGAAGACAGTGGTTAAAGACCGGAGATCTTCACATCAAATGGATAATTTCTGATGTCTTGATTGGGCTAATCTCCCGAGACATGGTAATAAGTGGTGATCATCCAATCGTACTTAGAGATCGACCGAATATGCGAGGACCTCTCTCCTGTACTGCACATATGGGACGAGGAATAAGGTGCCACCGGTTTCGTTCAGACCCAGAACAGACTTGTAAATGGATTGTGTCTGACATTGTATTGTGTGCTATACTTGTTGATCTCTGCTAAATATAAATCTGTTTGGTGGCGGGGAATTTATTCTCTTGCTTAACACCCTTCTATGTTACGTACGAGCTTAGAGGTTATATGTTGGCAGAAATCAATGTTATGGTATGGATTGACAATGTGGCACGCTAAGATGCAAATGATCAAGGCTTTTGTTGAAAGGCAGGGCCTTATGGTTGATGATCAATGCATAGCTTTAAGTTACATATCTTTGTGTATAACATTAATTCGCGAGCCTCACACCCAGTATGAGTCAGAAACGGGATACTGGCTGTAGGGAATGCATGCGTTTCATTCTAGCTAGAAGTGGTGACATGTTATGGAGCCCAGACATTTTTACTTATGTGGATGTTGGATTATGAGGTGCCTCAGATATAGAGCCGACTAAAAGACTGAGTGTTAGGTCCGATAAGACTGGGAAACGTATTTTTCAGGAATAACTAATGCACAAAAGTATGTGTGAACCAACCCTGAAGATCCAAGGGTTTCTCATAGGAGTGATCCTAAGGCATTTGCTAGACTGTCTCGAAACCGATGAAGAAGATCCCTTGCCTTAACTCATGATGGAAATCCATTTTCCAATATGACATTTTTCAGTTTTAGTTGTAAGCCTATATGGCGACATAATATATGCTACCTATGCCATCTGTGATTGATACATTTATATTTGAAGTTGATTTTAAACTATGCACTTATAGTAAAATCAAAATGATTTGTTTCAATGCATACCAAGCATGTTTGGCTATTATAAGTTAAAACTCTATCCTCCGACTTGTGTTGCATTATGTGATGGGACCTGAGTCTTATAATAGCATCATTTTTCCAAAAAGCCTTGTGTTGTTTTATCTTTAAACTGGTATTCATGTGGAGAAAACCCGTTCTGTGTCATATGACGCCATCCCACGATTTACCTTACTTTAAAGTAAAGATTTAATAACTGTTTTAGTTCCCACACCAGTCCCATGACTAACCTGGAGTTTATTGTTTTTGGCTAAACTCTGGGTGCCCATATTTTCCATACGGGCAGTCAATAGTTTTGGTTTTGCTGATTTCTTTAACAGGATCCTGGTTTACAAATGGAGCTATATTCGAAAAGCTTTGTATCCGTGTATTTCTTTCAGTTGTGTTAGTAGATGTATTTCCGCTACACAATGTATTTATACATTTTTGTTTCCGCTGCCATGTAGTTTATTCTTTGATATCATATTTTTTTTCCGCGTTGTAATATTTATTCGTACTCTGATATTCTTGCACTTTGATGTAAATTATTGTAATATCAATGAAAAGTTCTCATGTTTGGGTTACGGTGCATCGTGTTCTCAACGCAATCCGCATTCCAGTTCGATCTAAATCGGGCGGAGATTTTGGGTCGTGTCAAAGAGGCTCTGGACGGAGGAGGTCCATGATTGGTGACGACCCACCTAGTGCCAAATCTTTTCGGAAAAAGGAAAGAAAGAAGAAGGATGAGTAATATCAATGGTTGTAAATGGATACAATAGGTATTTTGGTTATGTAAACGAAAGTATTAATTAACTTTTCTTAGATCGCATTTCATGTTAAGTGTTCCAATGTTCGTATTATGCTTTCCAACGTCCTGTGATTGCACAAGTGTACTTGTTGTTACACTTAAAGAAATGTGATCGGATACTCCACCCTAGGGGTGCCCCAAGTCGTGCAGAGTTCGTGTGCTGGTTCCACTCTCGGGTTTTCCTTTGTTCAAGAGTCCTGAGTCGGGTGGAATCCAGGTCAGGTGCCCTCTCTCTAGGAACGCCCGGAGTTCGTTAGTCCTAAGTCGTGAGATGGCATGGACGTCGTGAATTTATCCTTTTTTGCTCTTCCATCGTTCATTCGGATTTAGAGCTCGAGGGCGTCGTTCATTCGGATTTAGAGCTCGAGGGCGTCGTTTATTCCCTAAATGATACCCGAATCCGGACCCGATGGGTCGGATGGAGCTGCGGGAGTGGTCGTTATCACATAAGCTTGGTTGGTGAGCTGCTCCAAGTCCAAAGACTTAGGAACGAACGATTTATACTCGTTATCATGGTTGGTTGAGGTTCTAGAGCTATCCGGATCCTGTCCCGATGGGTCAGATGCAGTCGAGGGAGTGGTCGGTATTACACTAGCTTGGCTGATGGGCTGCTCCCAATTCCGAAGACTTGGAAACGGAATTAGACTCTGTCTCGTCATTGGTTTGAGATTCGAGTGGTATTATTTAGACTTTTTATTGTCGTGGGCTCAAGACTTGGGTGCGGTTGCAGGACTAGAGGAGGACTGGTAACCTCAGCTATGCTTCTATACGTGCCTGTGGTAGTACTTTTCGGCATGCCCCCAACTAACTGGAGGTTGGCCGGAGTATCAGATGGAGTAAAATGGCTATGACACAGTGAAAAGGAGGTGCCTTTTGGAGAATAGGGCATACTTTTCGTTTCCTTTTCGCTTCCAGTGAGGGAGGTCAAGGTGGGAACGGGTCGCGAGCCGATATCTCTGACGACGACCTCAAAGACCACTACATTGTAGAGGACGGCTGAAGAACTAACAAGTGCCCCCGGGTCTGCTTTCGAACGTGCCTTCATAGTACTCCCTGACATGCCCCAAGCTAACTGGAGGGTGGCCGGATTATCAGATGGAGGAAAATGGTCATGGCACGACGAAGTGGAGGCATTCTTTGGAGAAGAAAGCTTGATTTCCATTCCCGTTTTTCCCCCAACGAGGGTAGGAAAGGTGAGAATGAGTTGCAAACCGGCATTTCCGATGACAACCTCAAAGTCCACTGTGCAATGGAAGTTGTGGTCCTAAGTGCTTGAGTACTATGACTCGGCGTTGCACCCGGGATTGAGTTGGGTGAAACTTTACTCTCGAGATACTCAAGTTGGATAGAGTTCGTGGGAGTCATTGGTTTGACAAGTGTTTCCTAGATCTAGACCCTTCGGGTCGGATGGAGCCGAACAAGTGGTCGATGTCATGCTTATTCGGCTTCCCCCTGAGTTAGGAGACTTAGGAGCGGAGTTATTGTTGTTGCAGTCTTGTTAAGTCAAGGAGACGATCACAGGGAGTTTAGTTGTCGGTTGATGTCCTGGTTAGTTGGGATTGTTGATGAGCGCTGAGTGGCTCGAAGATCCCATGCGGTAGACCCTATTGGTATTGCTCGAGGTGGCCCTTGCGGATGAATTTCTCGGTGTTGTCCTGCAAGTGGCAACATCTGTTTGGGTCGTGTCCGTGGAGGTCATGGAACCAACAGCATTCTATAGAGTCCCTTGGTGCACTGATTGGACCCTTAGGCCTTGGACTTTTGCAGGGCGGGACATTGCAAGTTGCGAGATAGATGTTCTCGGGGTGTCCTTGATAGGAGTATAGCTGCGGAAGGATGGAAGTTAGATACGTTTTCTCTTGTTGTTGTGGCAACCTATGATGTTGTCTATGTGAGGAAGAATGTGTAGAGCAATGAGGTTAGCGTCGCTGGAGCTCTGGGGTTTGTCTCGAGGCAATTCGTTGAGGTGAGAAGCTCGATTCCTTTGTGCTAGATATTGGCGTAGGATGTAGTTAGCTTTCTTGTAAAAGTTCCCTAGACTCTTCGATTGCTTTTGATCGATCCATGCTCTAAATTCGAAATTAGGTGGTACGCCTTTTGCAAGTTGGACGAGTACAATTCGAGGGGCAGGTTCCTCGACTTCGGCCAAGGCATGTTGAATCTTTCGAGGTAGCTTTTGAGAGTTTTACTGGTGCCTTAGTAAAAGTTCGAGAATGAGAGGATATCTTTGGGCATTGCGACGTGTATCCTGGATTGCACAACCAAGCTCCCGGTGAGTTGGTCGAAAGTCAAGATGGTTCCTGACGGAAGTCGAGAGAACCATGATAGAGCCACTTCTTGGATAAGGACAGGGGAGCACTTGCACTTTACGGCGTCGGTAGTGCGTGATGAATCCATATGGCATTCATGGTGGTTAATGAAGTTACGAGGATCATAGCTTCCTAAGTAAGCAGTTAGTTTTGGCATGTTAAAGTGCAAGTGCTTATGCCATTCGGTATTAAGGATAGTCGGAGTAAAGGAGGTTACACCTCGTACTGGCTTCCTAAGCGTTGTTGGTGTGCCCCCGCGATTCCCTCGCGATCCTACGGATCATGCCAACGAGAATCAAAGGTTGGGTTCCCGTTGTATTATGGCGATTGTGATCTAGTTGAGGAGTTTGGAGCCTAGGGCGTCTTCTCGAAGGAAGGTCTTCGTCATTCTATGAGTCTCCAACCTCGATTGTGCGATTTAGTGGAGGTTGGTCAGGGCGAACTTGGGCCCAGTTGGATGCAAAAAAGCATAGGCGACAAAACTGAACTTGTGGCAGTCTGAGTTTGTCTATTGGGGGCTCGAGTGCTATTCCCTTGGTCGAGATTAGGTTCAAGCTGGGAATGGTCAGGATAGCGCGTTCTCTCTCTGATGGTGATCCTGACATTGCCGAGGTCGATTCTACGAAGAGGGCTTCGGTTGTCGGGAGGAGAGATGTATGTGGAGCTCGAGATATAAAGAATCAAAGGAGGTTGTTGATGGACTAGAGTGCCTTGATTATCACTAAATGGCCCACCGCTGATAGATTTTCCCTTGCTCGCCATTGTCTAGAAGTTTGCTCGGTGGACAAGATGGAATCTGAATAGCACAAACAAACTTGTGGTCGAGAATCTGATGGAAAAGTCAGCTTCGTCGAGTTTAAGCGAAGGTATTGGTTGATGAAGGCTGAGCGCCCAAGTCTGCCTGAAAGCGGAGAACATCCCGTTGAAGCCATTGTGTTGATCTGATGTTCTGGTGGATTTTGTCGACAAGGCATCGTTAAGTCTCATGCAACTTTCTTGATGTATCATCGAATTGGGTTCGACCAACAAATGCGTCGAGGATGGGAGCATTAAGGCTGGTCGGAACTTAAAGGAGTTGAGGCTGAGAAGAAAATTCTAAATCAAGATCGACAGTGGAAGGTCCGGCCATGGGGTTCTGTCCTTTGTTCATCATTGTCGATAAGCTTGGTTGGTAAGTATGAGAAAACTTAAGCAGTGTCCCAAGTCTTGGTGACGAAGTAGAAGGAAAGGCGAGGTTCCGATTCGTCGAACGAAGTGATGGAAGTCGATCGTAGATGCGCGCTTTACTCTCCTCTTCATGGCGCACCAAAATGTTTACGCCCAAAATTGGTCGCCAACATCCGAGATTTCCAAAAATTTGAAATTTTATGTCCAGAGTGGAAAAGTATGGGAGATAAAGTAATATTGTGGAGAAAAGTAAAGGACACAATAATTTATAGTGGTTCGGTTCAGATTGAACCCACGTTCACTTTAAAGGCTTTATTTATTTTATTTCACTATTGAGAAAGTACAATCAAATACATCATTACAAGAAGTTACAGTGATTAGCGATATTCGATTAATCCCTATTGTCGAGCTTCCTTACTGGTCAGGAGCAATCGAGGAGTTTCCAAGGTCCGAAGGAGTCAGGAGTTGCCAAGGTCCGGACGTAGTCAGGAGTTGCTGAGGTTTGGAGGGAGTCGGGAGTTGCCGAGGTCCGGAGGGAGTTAGAGGGTCTGAGAGGTTGTCGGAGTACCTTGAAGGGAGGAGCAAGTATCCCAGAGGAAGTTGGAAGTATCCCGGAGGAAGGAAGAAGTATCCCAGAGGAATTACGGAGTAATCCGGAGGAAGGAAGAAGTATCTCGGAGGAAGTATGAAGTATCCCGGAGGAAGGAGGAAGTGTCCCGGAGGGAGTATGGAGTATCCTAGAAGAAGTATCCCGAAGAAAGGAGGAAATTTAGAGAGAAAAACTTCTTATTTGTATTATGATGGAAGGTATTTAGGAGGTTTGGGTTGTACCGAGAGAATCTGGAGTCTAGGGTGTACATGGAAATTAGGAGTTTCGGGGTGTATCGGGAAGAAATTTAGATGTATGGAGTGTAGCGGGGAATTTGGAGTCCGGGGTGAATCAGGAGGTCCGGGGTCATCTTCTTCCCCAATGGTTATGCTTCCATTAAATGTGTCTCCAAGGTCCTCCTAAGCTCTCAAGCCAAGCAAATGCCAACCCTTGTGATGAATGAGCATGGGGGTATTTGGAAGGGAAGGGCTAGGTGGGAGTAGGTAGGATATGGAGGTAGGTAGAAAGGAGTGGGAAAAGGGATAAAAAGGAGTAGGAATTCACATCCTAGAAGCGCATATCAGAAAATCACATCACACAATGCTTGTAGGTAAAAATTCGTATCCCTCATGTAGGATGTGAATTTTCACATCCAGGGGATGTGAAAATTCGTATCCTAGAGGGATGCATTGCGCCATATCCCGGGACCATCACATCAGAAGGATGCGATGGCATCCATCCGGGGGATGCGATGGCATCGCAACTTGTAGGATGCAGTAACATTGCATCCTGTGGGTTGTGATGGTATCGCATCTCATGGGATGTGATATCATTGCATCCGTTGGATGCGATGTAGAGAGGATGCGGCGTAAGGGAGAAGCGGTGCAGGATGGTATGAGGCGATGTGAGGAAATGTAACGCGAGGTATGGTGATGCGATGCGGTGGAGCCATGGTACGATGGAGCCATTGTGATGCGAGGCAAGGTGAAGCGAGGCAAGGTGATGTGAGGCACGTTGATGTAAGGCAGTGATGCGAGACAAGGTGACGTGAGGCATGGTGATGCAATGCATGTTGATGCGAGGCAAGGTGATGCGAGGCATGGTGATGCGAGACATGGTGATGCAAGGCATGGTGATGCGAGGCATGGTTATAGGAGGCATTATGATGCGAGGCATGGTAATGTAATGCGTGGAGCCATGATGCGGTGGAGCCATGATGCGATAGAGTCGTGACGCGATGGAGCCATGATGCAACAGAGCCATGATACGAGCTTGGTATGGAGTGATACGGTATGTTCATTCCAAGAAGTTGTTGTGGGAAGGAACTAGAGTGGATCACATCAGAGTGATGCGATATTTTGGGATGTGAATATTGGAGGCGGAATGAAGGGGATGCAAGATCCTAGATGTTGCATGGTAAGATTCTGAAGTGATCTGCATGTGGTGATCCATGCTTTCGAGATGATCGGGCTGCGTTGCTCAGCCGTTGGAGGTAATCGATGCGTGCCAGGGGAGCGATCTTCAACATTGATGAATTTCGCATCTGGGGATACACAGTTCTGTCAGTTATCCGAATCGAGTCTTCTGGTGCCAGAACATGACTTGCTTGATACGACCACACTGTTCCGAGTGTGTTCATTTAGTCTGTGACTAGTGCTATTCGAGCGCAGTTTGATGAGCCGTGACGACCGTTCCTACGTGAACCTACCTTAGCTTCATTCCTGGAAATGTTGGCAACACTTCTGGGCCATTGAACCATGCGATGGGCTAAGTCGTGTGGGCCTGGACTACTTCTGGTAACCGGACCAAAATGCCGGCTAATAGGAACCATAAATGAAAAAGGAGTTAATCCATTTATTCAAAGGAAATAAAGATATCTTTACGCGGACGCATTCCAACATGATATAGGATTTGATCTTTCAGCCATGTGCCATTTCTTTAACATTGACCCAAACGTAACACCATTTTGGTAAAATAAAAGGCAATCTGACAAAGTTCGATAAAAAGCCTTAAAGGAAGAAGTAAAGAAATTACTTGAGAATGGACCGACCCGGGAGGTCTTTGACCTCAGATGGTTGACGAATCCTGTTCTGGTAAAGAAATCCAATGAAAAATGGAGGATTTGTGTCGATTATATCGATCTAAACAAAGCTTGCCCAAAGGACTGTTTGCTTTTCCAAGAATTAATCAACGAGTAGATGCTACAAGTGGACATAAGCTATGGTCGCTTATGGACGCATATTTAAGATACAATAAGATACCTATGTTTAAGCTTTTTTACCGATAAAGGAACATAATGCTATAAAACATTGTCTTTCGGTCTGAGAAACCCGGAGTAACTTATTAGAGGCTTGTTAATAGAATGTTTTACAAGAAAATTGGCCAAAAATATGGAAGTCTACGTTGATGTTATGTTAGTCAAATCACAAAAGAGGAAAATCATCCAAAGGATTTGGGAAAAGATGTTTAGGGAAATAAAGAAATACCAAATAAATTTAAATCCTCAGAAGTGTCATTTCGGCATTCATTCGAAAAAAAATCCTGTGAATGAGGAATAGAAGCAAGTTCGACATTAATTAAGGCAATAAGGGATAAGGATGAACCCAAAACAACCAAGAATGTTATGAGCCTTTATGGAAAAGTAGCATCAATAAGTAGGTTTATTTCGAAGGCAATTGAAAAGTGTGTATTGTTCTTCGATGTAATCAAGAAGAAGAAAACTTTTGAATAGGGAAAGGAATACTGAAGGGAATTCGAAGAGCTGAAAGAGCATCTGGAAAACCCCTTATATTGTCAAACCCAAAGGATGGAGAAACCCTGTAGCTTTACATGGCTATTTCGGAATATGATGTTAGCTCAGTTCTGATATGAGATGATAAAGGAACTCAAATTCCAGTTTATTACATTAGCCGAAGGCTAAAGAATGTCAAAATCCATTATCCAGTCATCAAACCATTGGCTTATGCACTGATATTAACTTCCCGATAACAACGGTCATACTACCAAGCACATCTCATCAAGGTTTTGACCAACTTACCCCTTAAATAGTTCTTTAGCAAGCCATAAACATTCGGAAGACTTGTAAAATGGGGAATCAAGTTAGGTCAATATGACATTGAATATAGGCCATGGATGACAATTAAAGGCCAACCTCTAGTTAAATTTGTAAACGAATGTAAACAGATGAACTGGACAATTTTTCTATCGGCCTTCGAAGATTTCTCGATACATCAAATACCAAGCGTAGAAAATTCCCAGGCATATTCCTTAGCCAAATTGTCCAGTTCAAGAGGAGCTTTGGAAACTCGAATAATCCTTGTTGGATTCCAAGCGACGCCAAGCATCAAGGAAAAACGCGAAAAATGAAAAGAATCTTTAGTATGTACTAGATCCCAAGCAGGACCTAAAATGAAAGCAAGCGAGAGGTCATTTATAGAGTTCTAACTGAAAAGAAATCATTTTGAGAATTCCAATAAAACAACTGGATGACACTTGTATTTGAATATTTAAATAAGGATATATTACCTACGAATAACACGGAAGCCAGGAAAAGCAAGAGTCAGGCTTCAAATTTTGTTGTCTTAGATGGAATCCTATACAAAAAAGTCAGGCACTTCCGTACTTAAGATGCGTACACCCCAAAGATGGAATAAAATTGCTAAATGAATCGTCTAAAGGATTCAGTTGGGATCATTCCAACATAATCATATTGACCAAAAGGATAGCACGGCAAGGATTCTTCTAGCCACAAATGACTAATTAAGCCATTAACCTAGTTAAATCGTGCGATAAATCCCAAAGGTATTCTCAGATTCCTCGTCTAACCCCAAATATTCCGACTATCGTAGCGAGCCTATGGCTATTTGATGTATGAGGAATAGATTTTATTCGTCCTATACCCATTTTGAAAGAGGGAGCAAAGTATGTGGAGGTAGCAATCGATTAGTTCACTAAATGGGTAGAAGCGGAATCACTTCTGGAATAACTTCAGGAAAGTTTTTAAGATTCATCATCAAGAATATAGTAACTAGGTTCAAAATTCCCCATAAAATCATATATAATGGTGGAGCTCAATTTGAGAGCGAAGAGTTTTCATAGTTCTTCTTTAAGAGTGGTATAATTAAAAACTTTTCTTCGGTTGCTCACTCGAAAGCAGATGGAGAAATGGAGGCCACAATTAAGACAATCAAAACTATACTAATGAAACGGCTAAACAAAGCAAAATGGAACTGGGTGGAAGAGTCACCCTTAGTTCTTTGGGCTTATAGGATATCCACAAAAAGGGAAGCGGGTCAACACCATATTCATTGACTTTTGGATGTGAAGCAATGCTTCCATTGAAATAGAAGGATCATCTCACTAAAGGTTGCCTATGCTTTCAATAGAAACCAATAATTAAAGAAAGAATCTTTGAATTTAATCCCTGGACTTCAAGATGAATCCGCCATTAGAACGATGGAATATCAAAGAAGAATGACCTAATACTATAACACTATAGTAATATCAAGGGACGTTTAGGGAAGGAGACTTAGTCCTCCGAAGAGTAATGACTAACACTAAAAATCCCACAGAAGGATCATTAGGACCAAATTGAGAAGGAGCCATAGTAATCCAGACAGTAATATCATCATGAGCTTATCATTTGTGCCATCCTAATGGCAGTATGGTTCCGAGAACTTGGAATGCTTTACATTTAAGACCATATTTACCTTTTTTATAAAATGACAAAATTGAAAAAGGGAAGCAATCTCGTAACAATCGAAGGAAATAAAACTCCAAGGATGGGAAAATAAAGTTTGAGATGTAAGGAATCCTATCAAGATTGTCTACACGGATAAAAATAAAGGAATGTCTTATGAATGGAAAATCGAAAATAAGAGTTTCTACTTGGTTGGGGGTGAAATACCTTTTTTTAATGGATTAACTTAAAAATTCCTGGATATATCCCGAGTCTTTCCCCTAAAATGGAAAGGGGTCGAGTAAGCCCAAGACATCATGGGTAAAGTAAGCGCGGGACATCGCGCGCATAGCTCTAAGCCCCAGGTGTATTATGGTTGCCACTGGATGCGGAGGGTAAGTCATCATCTGTGCCTCTGAGCCAGATTGACGCACCACTAGCCCTTGATGAAGTCAAGACGCCCTTAGAAAGAAGGACGGGTAATCGTCGATGCGTAAGCCTGGTTCCGAATAAAGTACGCTCTGCCTTTGATCCTTTTAAGATCAATCCATGCCTCTGCTTTGGCATAAGCACACATTGCTTCTGTTTATGTCATGTCCCGTAGAAGGGAACGAAAGCTCATAGAGAGCACTGAAGCATGCCAAGCCTCCGCTTTAGAAAAATCCTAAAAATGGCTAGAGAAAAGAAAAAATGAAAACGCTTTCGTACCTTAAAAACTGGACGAGGACATTCTGGATGGATATTATAACCTAAGATGGCTTCATGACTGCCTATCTCGGAGATGGCTTCATTACTACTGATCTCGGAAAAGGAAAATCCAGGTGCTTCTTAAAGCAAGAAGATGACGACCTCATAATAACTAAACTGGAAGAGGACATTCCTAACCTTTATAAGAAGTCGAAGAACACTTTGTACATAATATTTCCAAAGTTGGGATTTTTGGATTGCTAAATTTTTCTAAAAACCTAAATCTAAGTTTTAAGGTTTTTATTAAGCCAAAGGAGGATTTGTACATAATATTTCCAAATTCAGGATTTCTAAATTTTTCTAAATGCTCAAATTTGGGTTTTGAGATATATAATATGACGAAGGAGGCTTCATACATAATATTTACAGAGTTGGGTTTTCAGGATTTCTATTTTTTCTAAGCACCCGAATCAAGGTTATGGTATTTCTAATAAGCCAAAGGAGGCTTAGTACATAATATTTCCAAAGTTGGGATTCCTGGATTTCCAAATTTTTCTAAATACCCAAATCTGAGTTTTAGGATTTCTAATAAGCCGAGGAGGCTTGAGTTGGGGCTTCTGGATTTCTAATTTTTTCTAAATACCCAAATCTGGGTTCTGGGATTTCTAATAAGTCAAAGGAAGCTTCGTATCTATTAGGATTTATACATTTGTGATTTTATTACTTGAATACAATTCTGAATAACACAAAGGAGGATTCGCATGTATTTTTACAGAATTAAGAAATTCTAACTCTCAAGGTTGCATATCGCCCCAATTTGGGTCTCAAGTATCCCGATATACCAATGATGCTTCATGCATATTCCTGAAGTGAGAAATCAATGATGGTTTCCTATATATTACTTATTTTCAAAAGAAACGCGGGTCCTTACCTAGGGTTCAGGTGGCTACGGTCGGAGATGTGGGGTATCGAGGCTTGCGTTGGGATCAGAGAGGGAAGGAGCATCAGATGAGGTCACATAGGGAGGCGTGGTTCACAATAGGTGATCGGGACATGGAAACCTCGGGTTAGTTACTATATCAAATCGGGGAGGACGCATTTTGATTGACGAACCTGGAAAGCTTGATTTTGGTGTTGGTTAGTCCGATGTAAAGCGAGTAATCTAGCATTGAGATCGGATTTGGATTTCATTAATTATTTCTCCGACCCACTATTGGAGATGCAAGATGGGAATGTGGTTTGAGCAACCTGTTGCTTGCAAATAAAAAGGGAGGAGAAAGGTAATTAGGTTATTATGATTAAGGAAAATTATATAGATAAGCCATTTAACCATTTAATATGATAACCAACTTATGTCTTGTGTATCTTTTGCGTATAAAGTCGGAATTGGATGATGTTTCTTGCATTGGACTTGTATTGACGAGCTCTATGCATTAGAGATTACTTGGGCTGATTTGGCTAAGGTGAGTAATATTGTCTCTTACTAAACTACATTTTCTTTTATAGAATAGATTTGATGTTTTAAACTGATTTCTATTTATAAAACGTAATATCTATAATAGTTGAATTTAGTAAATAATAAGTAAAAAGACTAAATAATGATTTAAGTAGATCTAACCTGATAGTCACGTTTTCAGTTATTTGCACTATTGCACGCTATTTGCTCCTTTATGCGCTATTGCACGCTATTTTGACCATGCTATTTGATATATGTTATTTGGACACTTATTTCGCTTCGATTGCTATGGATAGGTTCTATTTTATTTACTATTGCTATTATGGACGCTTGTGTGCTAGTTTAGGGATTTATATGACTGTTGGTTGTATTGTTTGCTTATTTTGGTTTAAAACATCATTCGTAGGCAATCTAGTATTGGGAAGTATTTCATTCGTTAGAGTTTCGGGTGCTTATCGATTAAATACACACATCGGTGGATGTTTATTAAACGCATAGGGATGGTCGACTTGAATGAATGAGGTGCAATCTTGAAGTATCTTTAGAGCACATTGATGATTCGATGATAGAGCAACATTGGAACTCAGCGAGGGATTTGAAGACGAAGCGATATCGGAGTTTGCAGGACGATCTGAAGATGGTGGATGGACACGGTGACAAGACGGACTTGGCGACGAATGCTGAATGTTTTACTTGGATGGGTATTTAACAAATTTTGGTTAAACATGTGATTTGGGTAGTCGTTACTGATTACTATGGAGTGATCGATATCGACTACCATCATTAGCGTCCATTTAGTTAATTTGACGTGGACAGTGGTGTGGTTTCGAGGAGTAGGGCATGATGGTTCGTTCGATCGTGATTTCGATATGGTAGCTCTTCGAACAGTGGATTTGGCGTGAGGCAATGATGTGGTGCTTCTATAAGGTGACTTGTCATTTTACGATGATGATTCCATGATGGGGAGAAAGGCTGTTGGGATTGATATTTTTCTATGAGATATAGAGGGACGAAATTTGGTCAAATTGAGGTAACTTCAGGGAGACACATGATGATATCCTAAAATGTACGATGACTATTGGGGATAATCACCACATTGAGATGACTTCAAATAGGAGTCATATGTAAAGCCAACAAGATGTATTATGTTACGGAGAACATGTGCAAAATGGTTATTGGTATTTATGACTTCGGTATACCTTTGGGAAAGTGGCATAAAAACGAATCATAGCCTATGCAATGAGGAATGATCATTTCGGACCTCAGAGCCTATGCAATTTGGAGTGGGTAGTCTTATTAGTTATTGTCTAGGTAGTGGGACATATTAATAGTTTAGCAGAGCTCATGGAGTGGGTCCTGCCAGTGCCTCAATTGATTTGGTGACCGGAGTACTGGATGTCATATGTTTTAAGCACTGAGTGAACGTTAGGATGGATGATGAATGCTATGATTTACTTTTTTTTATCACCATTTAGTACTTAGATATCTATTATACCTTCTCCACTTGATGTTTATCATAGTGGAACTTATATCGACTGTTATGTGCTAACTTTGTGGATGCAGGTATAGTACATGTATTATTCTCCATACCCTCCATGTCTTATATACTATTACATCTTTTATAGTAATTTGATATTAGTTATCGCTCACACCAGACTATTGTCAAACCCAAGTTTTTGTATTCCTCTTATTACGTTAAGTGCTCATCGATGATGTTGATAAGCAGACCAGGTGGCAGGTATGGATATTGCCCAGAGCTGTGCATGTGAATTAGCAGGAGGCAACATTTTACATACTTACACTTGTATTCCTATTGTTTATTCCGTTGTGTAGCATATGGAGCATTAACAGTGTTATGTATTCTTGTTAGAGACATTTTATCAGCTTGAGTTTATTTATCACTTGTATAGACTCTATTACTGTTCTATATAACTATACGAGTCTGTATACTCTGATTTTATGGTTTATATAGTTATTGCTATCTCGCATACTTTATATATGTGATTGATTATTATATTTTTTTGATGCCATGTGGGATATACACAGGTTATGCGATTGTGTTATGTTCTCTCCTATTTCTTTTCTTCTATTTCCTTTCTTTCTTTCCCTTTTCTCTTTTTTCTACAATTTCTTTCTCTTGACGATCGCTTTTCATCGATCGGGTGTTTGTACAACCTTAATTATTTGTACTAAGCACCCATGTGGTACAATGGTTTGTCTCAATAAGTGACCAACAAGAAAGGCTTAGACCAAATGGATTGGGCAGGGGCATAAATTAGAATATTTATTTACTTGGGACCCAAACCGACAACATTTCCTTTTAGGTTTATTACTAATGGCCTCAACATGGGGTTTGAGGATGGGCATGCTTATGTTAATTGGAATAAACAAGTGGTCAACAGGGAAAAGGTAAGAGCGGGAGAGCTCTGGCGGTGTTTGACCGTGTCACAACACTGATAGGGGAAAATAAGTCGTTTGTTGATGTAAGGAAATGTTGCTACTCGCGCAAACCAACGCCCGAGTGTATGTTTTGCAGAAAGACGGTAATCCAAAGTGATGAAATGTATAGGGAAAACACAGTTTTGTATAGTGATTCGGCACTAATGCCTACATTCTTTTTATAGTAATCATTCATCGTATAATAGCTGATTACAAAATTTGTACGAGTTCGGACAATATTTGCAAACAAAGTTGTGTAATAGAACAATAATATATTTGTTAATGCTAAAATTTGACCAAAAGTCCTTCTTTATTGAGCCAAAATATGGAGCAATGTCCAAAAAGTAGCTTTAAGGTCCAAGAAATTCTAAAGATATCCAGAACAATCCAAAAGCAGTGTAGATGTCCAAGAAAAATGTCCAAATGTTGTAGGGAAACGTTTATGCAACGTTTAGAAATCCAAAAGAAGCCAAAATCCATAGGGAAGATGAAGGTAGCCATTAATGGTGTTTGAGAGCTTCAATCTCGTATGCCAAAGTGTAGGAAGAGTACAAATGCGTCATTCCCTTTAAATGTTAATCTAGGGGGTATTTATAGATGAGTTTTAGGAGTGTCAGCCCAAATTCCGTATCCCTAAGGGATATGAAATTCGTATCCCAAAAACGAGTTGAAAAATCAAAGCCAGTCGAAAAAACCCGAATTTCTGAAAAACTGGTGAAAACGCATGTTGCGTTGCCCGAAATAGTTGACCAACATAGTGAAATTGAGTGGTCAAGTGATCTTCCACTTTGCCACGCTCATATATTTCGAATCCCAATAATGGATGAAAACGAGTGTTGATCAGCCCAAAACGTGTGATCAACATGGTAAAATCAAATGGTCAAGTGATCTGCCACTTTCCATGCTCCAAATTTCAAATCCTGGAAATATGTTGAAAACGTGTATTAATCGGGGAAAAAGAGGGCATCCACATGGTGAAA
This sequence comes from Allium sativum, assembly GCA_030737875.1. Taxonomy (NCBI): domain Eukaryota; kingdom Viridiplantae; phylum Streptophyta; class Magnoliopsida; order Asparagales; family Amaryllidaceae; genus Allium; species Allium sativum. Next base: position 57,187,142 of record CM060910.1, read on the forward strand.
ACACGTTTGCCAAATTGGCTTGGCAAATACTACATTTCGAATCCCTCATGACTAGCCACTTTTCGAATCCCTTATGAAACATGGAGAAAGCGGTGTCAGGACTGAGTCACGACATGGGGACTTAGTATCCTTCCTAGGATACGAAATTTTTGATGCAAAATTTCCAAGTTTGCACAGCCAGATTGCTGAGATGATTCAATAAGCCAAATCCTATGCCGATCACCCCATTTTTTAATGCCAAATTGATGGTTGAACACTTTGTCAGATGTGATTAGCCAAGCATGAACACATGGATTTTGATGATTTTCACATGCCGATCAGTTGTTTTTGGGTGATCGACACATGATTTGGCCAAATTCCGATTTTACCAAGTTTGATTGCGTCATGAGTTGCACAAGCCATGCAAAGTGATCGTGCCATGCCAATTAGCTATTTTTGAGTTGCGAAACATGATTTTACCAAGTTTGATTGCGCTGTGAGTTGCGTGAGCCATTTCAAATGATCGTGCCATGTCAATCAGCTGTTTTGAGTGCGTAAAACCAAAATTTTCAAGGATCCTTGTATTTTCCCATGATGAATTTGCCACGTGATCGGACCGACACACTCAAGTATTTTGAGCTGATCGGGCCGAGTCAATCACGTATTTTTACCATGCCAGTCTTTCCAAGTTCATCGATGACGATTTCACGAATCGACGCCATTTCCAATCCTTTTCCGAACATGTCGCAATGTCAACCAAATCGCTTTGTGTTTCCTGACGACGTTCTCGAGACTTGAGCGCATCGTTTATCAAAATCTTAATGTGTGACATCTTTGACTAAAAATTGTGTTGTAACACTCCAATTTTGTGTCCGGTTTAAACCGGTAAACTTACTTCAACCATTCTCAAAGGTGGATTTTTAGGAGTACTTACATATTAGCATAAACAAAAGAACTTTTTCATTAGTATCATCACATATTACATAAGAGCATAAGAATATATCAAAGTACAATATATATCAGAGTATACTTAAAATACATACACAGTGGAAAAATAAAATAACTCTCAGTGGAAGACTACAAAATCATCCAGAGTATAGCTCAGTCATAATCCAGAATCCTGCTCTAAAAAGGAATCCAAAGCTAAATCTACAATACCAAAGCTACTAGTTGCTCATGTGAAAAATTATGGGCACCTATAGTTTAGGTGGGAAACAATAATCCCCAAGTCTGTCATGGGACTAGGATGAGAATTAAATATAGTTATTAAAACATTTTTTTTTAAAAGTAAGGTAATTCTAAGACCATGTCATAATAACACGAAACGAGTTTCCTCTCAAGAATACCAAAATTCGCAATGCTTTTGGAAAATGAAGCTACCATAAGATCTTGCGCCACACACACAAAGCAAACGCAGATTTGGGCGAGGTTTCCCTTATGATAACCAAAAATTCTTGTTATGTGAAAATTCTCTTATATTATTATTATTATAGTGCATAGTGTGACAATCACTTTCGCAAATATATGTATCAATCTTCATCAGCATAGGTACCATAATATTATACTGGCCTCCTATGCGTTTTACGCAGGATCTACAATAGAAAACCATATGGGCATGTAGCGAATGATCCGGGGTAGAATTGTACAACAACCCAAATCGTTCACAAATGGATTTTCCAACAAATCACCAAGGCTAGGGAACTTCCTTGACGAATGGGTACGTCTCTGGAAAAGTCCTGAGAAGTAGATACTTCTATGCCGACACAAGGCCGTCGATGTTGTTCAAAGTCATGTCGCACAAGTATGCCATTAATTAGTCATTACCGGCCTTTTCTACGGGTATTCAAATTTTCAACAAAACCACATTGGTAAAATGTCTAGGCTCCATGACATAGCATTACCTCATAATAACCACACAGCAAACACCTGGGCTCCATGCCATAGTGTTGCTTCAAAAATCTAGAAGGAAATGGTCAACCCCTAAGGGGTGCGACCCCCATAACCATGCTGCATCTTTTTCTATTTCGGTAACTTCCGGGATGTGAGGCTTGTCTAAGTCTCGTTACACAAATCTACGCTTCAATAACTCATGCTTTGACCATCTAGCTCATCACTTAATATGCCACATTGTCAATTCATAACATAGAACTGATGTCTATTGTGACAACTGTGGGACTCGAACCATCGACCTCTCCGAAAGCAACACCATGCACTAACCACTGTGCTAAAAGATCTTTTTGTTAGCTTTTTGAGAGGGGTGTTACAGCCTACCCCCCTTAAAGAGCCCAACGTCCTTGTTGGCTCATATCACTCACCACCCAGGCATTGTGCATGTAACCCTCATCAGTACCACACTGAATGACATTTACAACATTACATGCACAATTCCGGCTGGGTATTGGCTCTGATACCATGTAAAGAGTTCATCAATCCCCTTATTATCACAAAACCAATTGGCAATGTGATGGGGTAACTCTTAGTTTATATCCAGGATCATGGTTGACATATTTTCTGATACGGGACTTATCCAACACGCCCCCCATACGTGTAGCACATCGCTATCACGTGGAGATCATAGGATGACATATGTCGGACAAGTAAATCACTCCCATCGGATCCAACACGCCCCCCATACGCGTAGCACATCGCTTATCACGTGGAGACAATAGCGTGGGACAATCAAGTCAAACCGAACCCGAACGAAGGGAGGAGGAAAAACAAAAGGGGTCAGACATAAAGTCTGGAGAGTCTAGTAACTTTTAGCTAGTAAATAAATAAAGGTAAACATGACAAGCATCAAGTGGATAAGCTAGATCACTATACAAATGGCAGGTGTGACAAGGCAGATAAGGTAAGGTATATACATGATTCACTAATGACTACTCTGCACTATTACTAGTATAATCAAGATGAGATGATCCCTTCCACTACAAGTTGGTAACTTAGGGCATACGTCTGAGTATACCCTAACCACTACCCTAATCAATCGGCTCCCTACTCTGTTGATATCCTGTGCTGGCCCCACAGTAGGAGGATCACTTCCCTAAAATGGCAACCCAAGATGTGTATAGGCCTATCTACTGGTGCCACGGTCGTCTTGTCCCCCTCTGCCCGGCCCATGCACGCACATGTCCACGGTCGGTTTGCACCGCTCCCACCATCTGTCTCGTTTGGATCTCTTACAATCAATCAGTAAGAATGCCCCTTCTCCGCCTAGTACAGAGTTCTCTACTCTGATACCAACTACGAGTTACTAACTGAAATGGGTCCCACACAATATGATACAAGCCCTCCCCTTTGTCTTGTATCCCCACTAGGTTTCCCACTGACTATGTATACCCTAAAAGGGTGATTATTAATTACATAGCCTTATACTAGTTATTTATACCCTAAAGGGTGATCCTTAATTACATAACTCCCACACAATATGGTACAAGCTCTCCCCTTTGTCTTGTATTCCCACTAGGCTTTCCACTGACTATGTATACCCTAAAGGGTAATCTTTAATTACATAGCCATATACTAGTTATGTATACCCTAAAGGGTGATCTTTAATTACATAACTCTATAATGGTTAAGTTTGTGGGACTATATATACTAATATTACCCACTTACCCTTCAGTTATACTTAACGCACCCACTATCCAATCCACTTTACTTAACCCTAACTGATGTTCATAATCATACAGTCCTCATGTATTAGGTTAAGTGGTCTTTTCTTATTATCATGTCCAATTATGGTTGTATTGGGCTAGACCTCCCACATTAGGCCTACAACGTGTGGATGTTGGATATGCCGATCGGGTCTGGGCAGTCTTATTCCATAATTGGGCTTAACCTCGTGTCATAGCCCGATTCGTATTTGCGTACTTAGACCTCCCACATTAGGTTCAACATTAGTGGCTGTTGGATATGCCGGTCGGGTCCGGGCAGACTTCCACCACTAATGTAACTTAACCTCATGTCATAAGTACAATTACAATTCCTAATTGCAATTAATAACATTCCATTTTTAATTAATTTACCAATTAATTAATCCTTTCCTTTTATAGGTGTCAGTAACTATTTTGCAACAATAATTTGAATTACTTATCCATAAATGGTCATATTCAAATTATGCCATTTTTACCCAAATTTACCTATGTCATTATAGGTAATTAATTCAATGTTTCCCCATTTGTTATATGCTCATTTCATATAAATATTATATAAACTATGCCAATTTATGTCTCAAGTTAATTACTTGGTTACTAACCAATTTATGCCAATTACATAATATCCAATATTTAATATTTCCCAAACTATTCCCCAACGTTCCCACATCGTTTGTACATGTAATTCACATAATACGTTAGGCTCGCTGTTAGCCTAACTCATAAGAAAACGAAAAGAAAGAGACATATGCCACCCAAACTGGCATAAAACAATATTGATCTAATTAAGCATATGTAACATAAACTTGGTATAGAACAACATAACTTGCATATAAACTTGCATAACTTGTATAGATCATAACTTGCATAGAATGAATCTAATCAAGCATATAAACGTGAACTAGCATATAAGATGGATCCAATTAACATATGTAATGGGAACTGACATAGATCTAAACATAAGAACTGGCATGGATCTAAATATATAAGCATAAACTTGCATAGATGAAATTGTGGCAACTACAATGTCAAAGTCAACATAACATGGTCTAAACTTGTCATTTAGAAGTCTAACAAAATTAAGGTGACATAGTAGCATGATTAGATCTAAAAGGGTGGCATCACATGTCAAGTTTACAACGTATCGTGATTATTACAACATAACAGGTGAAAGGTGATTAGCATAAAGGATTAGATCTAATATTAACAAGCTCGCATTTACCAAAATGTAGTTGCAAGTCAAGATCTACATAATCAGCATAATAGAATGTCCATAATCATATTGGATCCAGGGATAATGACATAATAAACTTGCATAAATTCATGATTCACAATATATACCCAATTCATACTCTACCACAATTCATATTTATCTATTTAAACCTAAAAGTGACTAGAACTCACAGAAAAAGAACAGATCTTGAATTCTGGGATCTGATTTCTGAATTTGTTAAGCTTAACCCTTGATGTAGGCTTTGATCTTTATCTTTAATCTTGAATTTGATTTGTTATGGTGGAGACTAGATTAGTTTAGGATTCAGCAGCATATAGGCCCATTAATGAATTTAGTTTAGCTTAGGGTTTAGGTTAGATGTGATTATATAGGAGTGTTTGATTAATCAGAGCCATTAGATTAGTCTAGGATTCATCTAAACCTTTCAAACCAAAAAGACAGATCATCAAGCCAATCAGAGGATGCCACATACGCCCTAATCTATCAAAAATCGTCATTGACCAACAAAAATGCACCATGTGTGCAACATGATGCGCAGCAGCAGAGGTGTTGACACCCACATATCGTATATATATATATATATGTATGTATGTATGTATGTATGTATATGTATATATATATATATATATTTTACTTATCTTTCCAATTAACCCTTTTCACACTAAACCGCATTTTGAACTGCGTTCACACTAAGCCACTTTTTAGCCATTCCCCTAAAACAAAAATATGACGTTGGTGGGGATCAAACTCTGTACCTCTTGTGTACAAGTCACATGTACTAAGCAAATGAGCTACTACGTCTTTTGCTAACAAGACTTAGGACAATGCGACACATTATTCTTTTCCCATTCCTCTTTTTCATGTTTTGTTGCAACATTTAATTTAAAGATATTTTCTTCATTTTAAATCAATTTTCTACAAACTATAGGTCTAAATTGATCAGAAAATTGCCACGAACGCAATGACACTAATTTCATAGCCAAATTCTTGAGGCTCTTCAAATTCTCTTTTTTATTTCTTTTTAAATGTTCGCGTTCATTCTTTCGCATTTCATGCATTGCATGTAATTTCTTTTATTAATCTTTTTCTTCATTTCACTGCATTAACTTATTACATGCAATTTTATTGTCATTATTTAATTTCTCTCTAAAATATATCTATGTATACAATATATATACATATTTCCACATTTTTAATTTTATTAAAAATGCGGGGTGTTACATTCTCCCCTCCTTAAAGGATTTCGTCCCCGAAATCTTCAAGTTAAGAAGAATGTATCCTACCATTTATCGTCCATCTACTCATCCATCATCCACAAGCATCCACTGTCCTTAAAAGATTTCTAATGCTATATGAACATATGCAAAAGTGTGTATATATGTTCCTTATATAATGCAAAGATCAGGCGGTCTACTGATTCAGTTGACCTCCTTAATGCAATATATGTTAGTGTCATGAATCGAACATGTATGCAACTATCCCTATTATATCATATTGGTTCTACATGTGTGCATACTCATAGGACCAAATGCAGCATCCATATGCTAGTTCATCCATTTCCATTCATAAAAGAAGAAAAAAATGCACACACATCCATATGCAGTATGTGAGTAAATGAGCCGATCTTAGTGCCTAATGTGTGCGTATATGCGTCCACAAGCAACCACTAGCAAACACTTGCATCCACTTGCATCCATCAAACATAACATGTTTCAAACACATGTTTACATCCATAGGATTCCTATCTAAAGGTCGAAAAATGCTGTGGATAAGGTGTACTCAAATGATAGAAACAAGTATGAATAGAAAGCTTTAAGAACATAGTCCCCAAAGGCAAGGGTATGAAGCACGAATTCTATCTTCGGTTTCCCAAGTCGCATCCTTGCGGTCTTCTGCCTATAGCACTTTTTAATAGCCTAACTTCTCTGTTGCGCAGATTCTTAACCTTTGATCCAAGTACGCAAGTTAGAACTTATTCAATCATTGCTTCCTTATCTACATTCCCTTGGAGCCATGTGGCGCACCAGTAATGCAACTGGTTTTGCATTGTCCACCAGATATATGCGGAAGTCGATATCGTGCCTAGGAGGTAAACCCCGCACCTCATCAAAGCCATCGGAAAAATCCCAAACCACTGGAACAGATTACAAATCATCTATGGATGCATTTAGAGACTCTAGGAAACTAAGCATAACCGACCTTTGGGGGTCACAAGAAACTTCGAGGGTCCTCCCATGACAAGTCAGGATCCTAACAACCATCCTTTCACAATCCAAAATGGCCCCATACTTAGTAAGCCAGTCCATTCCTAGAATCAACCCATAGCCCATAAACCCAAGTACATAAGCGTCACAATCAAATTCGACGCCTAACGCAGATAATTGCAACCCCCTACAAATCACGATAAATGAGCCGAACCACTAATGGGGTTTGAAATAACTACGGGATCTACTACCATACTAGTAACTAAGTGAAGAGATTCAACTACAGAACTAGATATAAACGAGTGTGAAGCACCAGAATTAAAAAGTGTTCTAACTGGATGGTTTGAAAGAGAAACTAAACTTTCTACGGAAAGTTTTCTACCTCTTTCAGAAGCACTGATCACGAGAGCATGCACCTGCCCTCCAGAAGTCCCGGCTCTTTGCCCTTGTCCCTGCGATCCCTGTTTCTTCGGGCACTTTTTAGAGAAGTGTTCGACCTCTCCACAATTAAAGCAACTGGCCTTTCTTCTCTTGCAATCTTTGATCAGGTGGCCTTCCTTTCACAATTGTGACATTTCCTCTTATCCTTGCCTTTAACATCTTTTCTCCCTTTCTTCTATTGTTGTTGCTGCTGTGGCTGTTGCTGCACTATCTTGGGCCATACCTTCTTCTCATCCTTGGGTTATGCTCCTTAGCCCTAACTTCCTTATACTTCTTTTAACCACGTTTGTGTAACAAGCTTTTTAGTCAAAGATGTCACACATTAAGATTTTGATAAACGATGCGCTCAAGTCTCGAGAACGTCGTCAGGAAACACAAAGCGATTTGGTTGACATTGCGACATGTTCGGAAAAGGATTGGAAATGGCGTCGATTCGTGAAATCGTCGTCGGCCCGATCAGCTCAAAATACTTGAGTGTGTCGGTCCGATCACGTGGCAAATTCATCAGGAAACTAAGCATAACCGACCTTTGGGGGTCACAAGAAACTTCGAGGGTCCTCCCATGACAAGTCAGGAGCCTAACAACCATCCTTTCACAATCCAAAATGGCCCCATACTTAGTAAGCCAGTCCATTCCTAGAATCAACCCATAGCCCATAAACCCAAGTACATAAGCGTCACAATCAAATTCGACGCCTAACGCAGATAATTGCAACCCCCTACAAATCACGATAAATGAGCCGAACCACTAATGGGGTTTGAAATAACTACGGGATCTACTACCATACTAGTAACTAAGTGAAGAGATTCAACTACAGAACTAGATATAAACGAGTGTGAAGCACCAGAATTAAAAAGTGTTCTAACTGGATGGTTTGAAAGAGAAACTAAACTTTCTACGGAAAGTTTTCTACCTCTTTCAGAAGCACTGATCACGAGAGCATGCACCTGCCCTCCAGAAGTCCCGGCTCTTTGCCCTTGTCCCTGCGATCCCTGTTTCTTTGGGCACTTTTTAGAGAAGTGTTCGACCTCTCCACAATTAAAGCAACTGGCCTTTCTTCTCTTGCAATCTTTGATCAGGTGGCCTTCCTTTCACAATTGTGACATTTCCTCTTATCCTTGCCTTTAACATCTTTTCTCCCTTTCTTCTATTGTTGTTGTTGCTGTGGCTGTTGCTGCACTATCTTGGGCCATACCTTCTTCTCATCCTTGGGTTATGCTCCTTAGCCCTAACTTCCTTATACTTCTTTTAACCACGTTTGTGTAACAAGCTAACAAGTCTTTCGAAAGTTGCCTCTATCGCCCAGAAATCCTTACGAAGCTCGAGAAAATTAATCGCAGGTGAAACTACTGCGGCTAAAGATGGAGGTTAGGCATTCATTGCCCTTCGATATGTGCTAAACATGCCTACGGCGTCATGCCGGAATGGGGACACCTTTGGTGAGAATCAGTTCGACAGACAAAAAGGAAAAAGGATGAAATTTAGATAAGGGACCGAAGGATACTACATATGGCTTTTTGGGGAATATTTTTTTCAAAACATACTTTCCTTTTTTGAAAATACTTTCTTTTAAAATATTTTTCAAAAACTTTTTATCTAATCTGGTCAGCTTCAACTCTAATACCATAAGTCATAAAACCATTACAATAAAATACTTCTGTCTTGCATAATCAGAGTACATAGGAATTAAAAGAAAACATTATTCCCCAATAAATAAAAGAGTAAGTCTTAGCAGAGACAAAGACTCGAGCCATAATTCAACAGTAGCTCCTAGCAAGATGATATCCAAATCCTGGCTAAGCCTGGGTGTTTCCTCCCTGAGAACCTGGGGAGGAGGGAGGGGGGAAACATAAAGGAGAAGGAAAAACAAAAGGGGTAAGACATAAAGTCTGGCGAGTCTAGTAACTTTTAGCCTGTAAATAAATAAAGGTAAACATGACATGCATAAAGTGGATAATATAGATCACTATACAAATGGCAGGTGTGACAAGGCAGATAAAGTAAGGTATATATATGCTTCACTAATGACTACTTTGCACTATTACTAGTATAATTAGGATGAGATGATCCCTTCCACTACAAGTTGGTAGACTTAGGGCATACGTCCGAGTATACCCTAACCACTACCCTAATCGATCGGCTCCCTACTCTGTAGATATCATGTGCTGGCCCCACAGTAGGGGGTATCACTTCCCTAAAGTGGCAACCCAAGATGTGCACAGGCCTATCTACTGGTGTCACGGTTGTCTTGTACCCCTCTGCCCGGCCCATGCACGCACATGTCCCCGGTCGGTTTGCGCCGCTCCCACCATCCGTCTCGTTTGGATCTCTTATAATCAATCAGTAAGCGTGCCCCTTCTCCGCCTAGTACGGAGTTCTCTGCTCTGATACCAACTACGGTTACTGACTGAAATGGGTCCCACACAATATGATACAAGCCCTCCCCTTTGTCTTGTATCCCCACTAGGTTTTCCACTGACTATATATACCAAAAAGGTTGATCTTTAATTACATAGCCCTATACTAGTTATGTATACCCTAAAGGGTGATTTTTAATTACATAACTCCATAGTGGTTAAGTTTGTGGGCCAATATATACTAATATTTCCCGCCTACCCTTCAGTTATACTTAACCCACCCACTATCCAATCCACTTTACTTAACCCTAACTTATGTTCATAATCATACAATCCTCATGTATTAGGTTAAGTAGTCTTTTCTTATTACCATGTCCAACTATGGTCGTATTGGGCTAGACCTTCCACATTAGGCCTACAACGTGTGGATGTTGGATATGCCGGTCGGGTCTGAGTAGTCTTATTCCACAGTTGGGCCTAACCTCATGTCTTAGCCCGATTTGTATTTGCGTACTTAGACCTCCCACATTTGGTTCAACATTATTGGCTGCTGGATATGCCGGTCGGGTCCGGGCATACTTCAGTCACTAATGTTACCTAACCTCATGTCATAAGTACAATTACAATTCCTAATTGTAATTACTAACATTCCAATTTTAATTAATTTACCAATTAATTAATCCTTTCCTTTTATAGGTGTCAATACCTATTTTGCAACAATAATTTGAATTACTTATCCATAAATGGTCTTATTCAAATTATGCCATTTTTACCCAAATTTACCTATGTCATTATATGTAATTAATTCAATGTTTTCCCGTTTGAATTATATGCTCATTTCATATAAATATTATATAAACTATGCCAATTTATGTCTCAAGTTAATTACTTGGTTACTAACCAATTTATGTCAATTACATAATATCTATTATTTAATATTTCCCAGACTATTCTCCAACGTTCCCACGTCATTCGTACATGTAATTCACATAATACGTTAGGCTTGCTGTTAGCCTAACTCATAAGAAAAGGAAAAGAAAGAGACATATTCCACCTAAACTGGCATAAAACAATATAGATCTAATTAAGCATATGTAACATAAACTTGGCATAGAACAACATAACTTGCATATAAACCTGCATAACTTGTATAGATCCTAACTTGCATAAAATGAATCTAATCAAGCATATAAACGTGAACTAGCATATAAGATGGATCCAATTAACATATGTAATGTGAAAAGACTTAGATCTAAACATAAGAACTGGCATAGATCTAAACATATAAGCATAAACTTGCATAGATGAACTTGTGGCAAATACAATGTCAAAGTCAACATAACATGGTCTAAACTTGTCATTTAGACATCTAACAAAATTAAGGTGACATAGTAGCATGATTAGATCTAAATGGGTGGCATCACATGTCAAGTTTACAACGTATCGTGTTTACTACAACATAACAGGCGAAAGGTGATTAGCATAAAGGATTAGATCTAAATTAACAAGTTCGCATTTACCACAATGTGATTAGCATAATAGAATGTATAATCATATTGGATCCAGGGATAACGACATAATAAACTTGCATAAATTCATGATTCACAACATATACCCAATTCATAGTCTACCACAATTCACATTTATCTATTTAAACCTAAAAGTGACTAGCACTCAAAGAAAAAGAATAGATCTTGAATTCTGGGATCAGATTTCTGATTTTGTTAAGCTTAACCCTTGATGTAGGCTTTGATCTTTATCGTTAATCTTGAATTTGATTTGTTATGGTGGAGGCTAGATTAGTTTAGGATTCAACAACATATAGGCTCATGAATGAATTTAGTTTAGATTAGGGTTTTAGGTTAGATGTGCTTATATAAGAGTATTTGATTAATTAGAGCCTTTAGATCTGTCTAGGGTTCATCTAAACCCTTCAAACCTAAAAGACACATCATCAGTCCAATCAGAGGATGCCACATATTCCCTAATCCATCAAAAATCGTCATTGACCGACAAAAATGCGTCATGTGTGCAACATGATGCGTAGCTGCAGGGGTGCTGACACCCACATGTTATATATATTACATATATATATTATTTATCTTTCCAATTAACCCTTTTCACACTAAACCGCATTTTGAACTGCGTTCACACTAAGCCACTTTTTAGCTATTCCCCTAAAACAAAAATATGACACTGGCGGGGATTGAACTCAGAACCCCTTGCATACAAGTCACATGTACTAACCAAATGAGATATTAAGTCTTTTGCTAACAAAACTTAGGACAATGCTACTCATTATTCTCTCATTTCTCTTTTTCATGTTTCGCTGCAATATTTAATTTAATGATATCTTCTTCATTTTAAATAAGTTTTCTACAAACTATAGGTCTAAATTGACCAGAAAATCGCCACGAATGCAATGACGCTAATTTCATGACCAAATTCTGGAGGCTCTTCAAATTCTCCTTTTTTTAAATGTTCGTATGCATTTCTTCATGTTTCATGTATTGCATGTATTTTCTTTTATTAATCTTTTTCTTCATTTCACTATATGAACTTATTACATGCAATTTCATTGTCATTATTTAATTTCTTTCTCAAATATATCTATGCATACAATATATAAACATATTCCCACATTTTTAATTTCATTAAAAATGCGGGGTGTTACATTCTCCCCTCCTTAAAGGATTTCATCCCCGAAATCTTCAAGTTAAGAAGAATGTTTCCTACCATCCATCATCCATCTACCCATCCATCATACACAAGCATCCATTGTCCTTAAAAGATTTCTAATGCTATATGAACATATGCAAAAGTGTGTGTATATGTTCCTTATCTAATGAAAAGATCAGGCGGTCTACTGATTCAGTTGAACTCCTTAATGCAATGTATGTTAGTGCCATGAATCCAACATGTATGCAACTATCCCTATTATATCATATTGATTCTACATGTGTGCACACTCATAGGTCCAATCGCAACATCCATATGCTAGTTCATCCATTTCAATTCATAAAAGAAAAGAAAAAAAATGCACACACATCCATATGCAATATGAGAGTTATTGAGCCGATCTTAGTGCCTAATGCGTGTGTATATGCGTCCACAGGCAACCACTAGCAAACACTTGCATCCATCAAACATAACATGTTTCAAACACATGTTTACATCCATAGGATTCCTATCTAAAGGTCGAAAAATGCTATGGATAAGATGTACTCAAATGATAGAAACAAGTATGAATAGAAAGCTTTAAGAACATAGTCCCAAAAAGGCAAGGGTATGAAGCACGAATTCTGCCTTTGGCTTCCCAAGTCGCATTCTTGCTGTCTTCTCCCTACAGCACTTTTTAATAGCCTAACTTCTCTGTTGCGTAGTTTCTTAACCTATGATCCAAGTATGCAAGTCAGAACTTATTCAATCATTGATTCCTTCTATACTTTCCCTTGGAGCCATGTGGCGCACCGGTAATGCAACTGGTTTTGCATTGTCCACCAGATATATACGAAAGTCGATCTTGTGCCTAGGAGGTAAACCCCGCACCTCATCCAAGACATCAGAAAAATCTCGAACCACTGGAACAAATTGCAAATCATCTATAGATGCATTTAGTGACTCTAGGAAACTAAGCATGACCAACCCTTGAGGGTCACAAGAAACTTCGAGGGTCCTCCCATGACAAGTCAGGAGCCTAACAACCCTCCTTTCATAATCTAGAACGGCCCCATACTTAGTAAGCCAGTCCATTCCTAGAATCAACCCATATCCCATAAACCCAAGTACATAAGCGTCACATTCAAATTCGACGCCTAACACAGATAATTTCAAACCCCTACAAATCATCGATAAATGAGCCGAACCACCATGAGGGTTTGAAACAACTACGGGATCTACCACTATACTAGTAACTAAGTGCAGAGATTCAACTACAGAACTTGATATAAACGAGTGTGAAGCACCAGAATTAAAAAGTGTTCTAACTGGATGGTTTGAAAGAGAAACTAAACTTTCTATGGAAATTTTTCTACCTCTTTCAGAAGCACTGATCGCAAGAGCATGCACCTACCTTCCAGAAGTCCCAGCTCTTTGCCCTTGTCCCTGCGATCCCTGTTTATTTGGGCACTCCTTAGACAAGTATCCGACCTCTCCGCAATTAAAACAACTGGCCTTTCTTCTCTTGCAATCTTCGATCAGCTGGCCTTCCTTTCCACAATTGTGGCATTTCCTCTTATCCTTGCCTTTAACATCTTTTCCCCCTTTGTTCTGTTGTTGCTGCTATTGCTGTTGCTGTGGCTGTTGCTACCTCTTCTTGGGCCATACCTTCTTCTCATCCTTGGGCTGTGCTCCTTAGCCCTAAATTCCTTATACTTCTTTTAACCACGTTTGTGTAACAAGCTAACAAGTCTTTTGAAAGTTGCCTCCATGGCCTGGAAATCCTTACGAAGCTCGAGAAAATTAACCGTAGGTGAAACTACTTCGGCTGCAGATGGAGGTTAGGAACTTCATTGCCCTTCGACATGTGCTAAATATGCCTATGGCATCATGCCGGAATGGGAACACCTTTGGGAAGAATAGGTTCCCCAGACAAACCAGAAAAAGATGAAATTTACATAAAAGACCGAAGGATATAATATATGACTTTTTGGGGAATATTTTTTAAAACATACTTTCCTTTTTGAAATTACTTTCTTTTAAAATATTTTTCAAAAACATTTTATCTAATCTGGTAACCTTAAGCTTTGATACCAAGTGTGACAACCCGATTTCCAGTTTATGATCTTATCCTATTACTTTAATGATTATATTGTTAAAGTTACTGGACTCACCAGGCTTACACTTTGATGTTGATTAACCTTCTAAATTGATTGTTGATGAAGAATTTGACTCTAAGAATCTCTACTTTAATTTGTATTGAAGGTGGAGGCTAGGTTAGTTGAGAATTTAGCAGCATTGAGGATAGGGTTAAAGAGATAGATGAGATTAGGGTTGGGTTTGATGTTTATTTATAGCTGAAGTAGGTGAATTAGGGCCTTAGGATTAAAATAGAATCCATCTAAATCTTCCACCTCGCTAAAAAAAAAGAAGGTTCTAGAGTAGGCTAAACCAACCCAGGTGCGTTGGACCCATACGCACGCGTGGACACTGATGGTGTTGACACCTTCCTATATGCGGTTTCTTTTCTTTTTGTACAAGCAAAATCTTAAACGCTCCTTAATATATGCAAAGTACGTTTCTTTTCCATTAATGCATCCTTCCATGTGTCATTACTTTATATACAATATGAATTGTATTAATTCTTTTGACATTAGCTTGTTTTAATTGAATCAATTTATGTTTATTTTCCAACTTCTTTCTATGCATTAAATTTTCCCATGTGACATTATTTATTTGTTGCATATATTTCTAATATTCTTATTTAAATCTGTTAATGCTTTCATATTTCATGCACTTGATATGTTGCTTCTTTTTAACGCATTAAATTGCTTGGTCCCTCTTTTTTTTTTCTTCTATGCATGCTTTAATTGCATATTTGACATGTTTGCATTCTATATTCCTTTTCTTTTATTTACATGACATTAATTCGTTTTTATTTAGGTTCATGCATCTACACATTTCTATTATTTTTATTTAGGTTCATGACGGTGACTGTATAGCTTTGGATACTGGTTTAGCAGTATTATTATTAAGGTAAAACTATGTTTTAATTACATTATATTTTATTCCTTCTGCTGTGAGATGTTTTCCGAACACTGACATGTTTCATGTCTCTGTCTTTTCTGCAAGATACCAGAGTAAACCAACTTGGGTTTCGATGGATTGAGATTTTTGAAAAAAATTCGGTCCGTCAGAATTCGGGTTGTTACATCTTGTATCAGAGCCAGGTTTAAGATTCCTTATTTAGATAATGAGTGAGCGTATTTGTATTTTAAAATATAAATATATTATATATAAACCTAGATCCATAGATGAGCCCACTAAATAGAAAAAGAAAAATGGATTAGGAATATATATAGTTGAGAGAATTGACCTTGTGGGGGTGTCTAGGAAAGCCTAGGTAAGTTGGAATCCCACTATGAGTCTAACCCTTGTTAACTTTTAAGAAATTGAAATTGTAAAAGTTTTGGCAAAAGAGTTTATGATGTTTTCAAGTTTTAATCTTAAAAGTATTTTTGATGTTTGAAAAAAAAGAGGCCAAACCATGTTTTAAAATTAAGGGAGTAGGTAAGGGTTAGTGCCTAGAAAGAACGGAGAAATTTGAGGCAATAAAGTAAATAGCGAAGGTTATCTTAGAACAGTAGAAAATTCCCGTAGAATGCATAGGCATTGTAAAGACTAGAACTGTTGCTCGAAAAAGAAAAAAGTATAGGCTAGTAAAGCACAGCAAGGACTAGTAGTGACTACTAGATAGTGAAGGTCAAATGAGCGTTGAGAGGTTGTGGTTGGACTTTTCATTAGTGAAATAGTCATTGTTTCTTGGCCCTTAGTAGTAGCTGTGCAGGATGGAAAGGCTTATTTGAAAAGAATAAACTTAAATCATTAGATTAAGTAAAATAAGCTAAGATAGAAAAATAGTCTAACTAGAAAGAAAATAATAAATTCAGAGAAACAACAAAACATGACGGGAAAAGAAAAAGAAAAAGAAGTTTTCTTATTGCTTGGATAGGAAAACAGGAAACTTTGTATAGAGTAGTTACGTGAAATCCAAGTGCAATTAGAAAAGGAACATAAAAGAAAAACGGAAAATGTAAAATTTTCCATTTTATACCTTTTTGTGACATAAGAAATCGAATTTAGATGTTTCCTATAATTCGAAATTTAAAGATGGTTGGTATGATTTTGGATGCAACAATTGGATGAACTATGCTCTTATTCTGTAAGAGTGTGGGAAATTTTGGATGAAAAGTGTTTTGATTTTCAAAAATATTGCATTCATATAGAACTGTAAGTATATTTAGGATGTGAGCATCAAGTTCTGAAAGAGTTTTTGAAAGTTTGCATACATATAGGTGGTATCAAATAAGGCATACATGCACTACTACGACGTATTTCACTTTGCACATGTGCACAATGTTTGCAAAAATTGGATGCACACATAATGGATGTATAATATGCGAGGGATCATTTGATTTTACCCTTACCAAATTTCGAGAACGAAATTTCTTAAGGGTGGGAGAATGTAACACCCCGCATTTTAAGTGATAATTAAAAATATGCATATATGTATATATTACATGCATAGATATATTAAAAAAACAATAATAATAATATATAAGTGCATTGAAATGAAGGAAAATGAATTGCATGCAATATATACATATATATATATATATATATAAATTAAAAGAAGTTAATGCACGAAAAAAAATGCAATACAATTGCGCATGTGATAATGTTAAAAAAGAAAAAGAAGTACATGCATGTAATTATGATAGAGAAAACAATTAATAAAGAGAAACGTTAATGTAACTAATGTAAATGGTAAAAAGGTGAATTAATAAAATTGCATGCAACAATAAATGAGAAGGGGCATATGTGTATACATGTTATTTGAAATTCAAAATTTTGTAGAGAGATAAAACATGCGATAAAAATAAGGAATGGGTAAATTAACAATATGAATTAATGCAATAAGGAAAAGAGAAAATGTGAATGTATTCAGTAAATAAAAGGATGATGCATGAACCTAAATAAAAACGAATTAATGTCATGCAAATAAAAGAAAAAGAAAATAGATAGAAAACATGTCAAATATGCAACTAAAGCATTGACACATTTAAATAAGAATATTAGAAATATATGCAACAAAGAAATAATGTCACATAGGAAAATTTAATGCATAGGAAGAAGTTGGAAAATAAACATAAATTGATTTAATTAAAGCAAGCTAATGTCAAAAGAATTAATACAATTCATATTGTATATAAAATAATGACACATGGAAGGATGCATTAATGAAAAAAAGAAACGTACTTTGCATATATTAAGGAGCGTTTAAGATCTTCCTTGCCCAAAAAGAAACGAAACCGCATGTAGGAAGAGGAAAAGGTTTATATATGAATAAAGAATGATGCTTTAAATAAATTTAGTTGTATGAAAGAAGATGTATGTGACAATTAAGGAGATTAATGCAGGATACAAAGATAAACAATAAAGTTGCTGCAATAAATAAATGCATTAAAGAGGGAAATGTAATTGAAGCAATTAAAGAAAAACATGAAATGGTTTGAAAAAAAAAAGAAATTAAACGCTAAAAATAGAAAACAATGCAGCTAAATAAGTGCGCTTGGACCCAACTTGTTTCTGGGTGCATGCGTGCATTTATGGTGCAAAACCTGTGATTGGGGATGCATGGGGGGAGGGGACGAAAAGAAAAGGGGCAAAGCAAACGAGGTCAGACATAAAGTCTGGCGAGTCCAACAACTTTAACAATATAATTATTAAAGTAACAGGATAAGAATATAAACTGGAAAGTAAGAAATGACTATAACATAAGCATGCATGACAGGGCAGACAAGATGAATAAGATAAACGTTGATTGCGCTTCTAATCACTATAGGATAGTTACTACACTGCACCAATGTTAAATACACTGCACCGTTACTAGTCTCATACTGAAAGTTGATCCCTCTTACTAATCATAATGATAACAATAATGGTAGTTTCGTATACCCCTAGCTGCTGTCATAGGTGCCACCTGCTCCTATCTCCACTAGTTGTACTCACTACCCTCCCCATGCGATCGGCTCCCTAACTCGTATGTATTTATTACTTGCTCCATTCGGCCCCGCTTGTTTGTAGATACCTGTGCTGGTTCCACCATGGGGTGTATTAATCCCTATGATGGCAACCCGACATAATTCAAGATGCACAGTGTATAACTAATGATGCCCAGTGCCTGATTTTTCCACTTCGGAGCACGTGCACTCCCATACTCCGTCGAAACCTACACTGACGCACCACCCGCCGCTATTTTGACCGCTTATAATCAGCCTAGTGATCATGCCCCACCTTGCCTAGTTCAATATACCATGATATATCTATGTGGGTTACTACTGAAATGGGTCTCCGTTGCTAGGGTTTCCTAACCAACATGTTATAACAGTTAAGTGTTCTCAATTTAACCTAACCCCACCCATTTGTTTAATTAACATGTTGTATTGGTTAAGTGTCGCCTATTCATATGTTACTTAACCTTACCATTCTTAGCATGTCTATTCATTGGCATTAATTGATTTATTAATACACCAACCTCTCACATTAGAACTGTTGTTTGCGGTTGCTGGATGTGCCAGACGGTTCCGGGCAGACTTCTACCGCAAACTCATTCTAACCTCGGTTTTTGGGCTTGATGCGCTAACCTCTCACATTAGACCTGTTGTTGCGGTTGTTGGATGTGCCAGGTGGTTCCGGGCAGTCTTACACCACAACTCAATATAACCTCGGGTTAGGCATGTTCATCTTTTAATCAATTTATATATTTACCATTCATGTCCAAGTTTATATGTCAATTATCCATAAGTGTAGTCAATTCAAGTTATGTTCATAATTATCATCTAAATTATGTCCATAATTCCCATGTATATAAACTACACCAATTTATGTCTCAAGTTAATTACATGGTTACTAACCATCTTATGCCAATTACATAATATCCAATATTAATATTTTCCCAAACTATTCTCCAACATCCCCACGTTGTTCGTACGTATAATTCGCATAATACGTTAGGCTCGCTGTTAGCCTAACTCATAAGAAAAAGGAAAGGAAAGAGACATTTGACATTAAAACTAGCATAAAACAATATAGATCTAATTAAGCATGTGTAACATAAACTTGGCATAGAACAACATAATTCTAATTAAACATATAAACATGAACTAGCATATAAGATAGGTCCAATTAAAATGCAATGTGAACTGACATAGATTTAAACATATGAACTGGCATTGATTTATAACATATAAGCATAAACATGCATAGATGAACATAACTTACATATGAACTTGCATAGATGAATATAACTTGCATATAATCTTGCATAACTTACATAGATCAAAACATAACTTGCATATAAACCTGCATAGATCAAAACATAACTTGCATATAAACTTGCATAGATCAAAACATAACTTACACATAAACATGCATAGATCAAAACATAACTTGCATATAAACTTGCATAGATCAAAACATAACTTGCATATAAACTTGCATAGATCAAAACATAACTTGCATATAAACTTGCATAGATCAAAACATAACTTGCATATAAACTTTCATAGATCAAAACATAACTTGCATATAAACTTGCATAGATCAAAACATAACTCGCCAGACTTTATGTCTGTGTAAGTTTATGTTTATAAGTTTAGATCTACACTAGTTCGCATTCCATATGTTGATTGGATCTATCTTATATGCTAGTTCACGTTTATATGCTTAACTAGATTTATGCTATTCAATGCCAAGTTTATGTTACCCATACTTAATTAGATCTATATTGTTTTATGCCAGTTATGATGTCATGTGTTTCTTCCCTTTTTCCTTTTTATGAGTTAGGCTAATTGCGAGCCTAACATATTACATGAATTATACATACGAACGATGTGGGAACGTTAGGGGAAAGTTTGGGTAAAAGTTGAATATTAGTTAACTGGTAAAAATTGGGTTGTAATCATATAATTAATTTTGGACATTACAAGTATATGGGACATAACTTGAATTGACTACACTTACGGATAATTGGCATGCAAAAATCTAGACTTAGACATGTATGGTCAATATGTAAATTGGCTAAAAGATGAACATGCCTAACCCGAGGTTAGATTGAGTTGCGGTATAAGACTGCTCGGAACCGCCCGGCACATCCAGCAACCGCAACAACAGGTCTAATGTGAGAGGTTAGATGTGTGCGTTTATGATATGTATCAATTGGTTGTATGGTTACTTAAGGACGAAGCCTCTTATTGGTGGGAAGTTACTAATGCTGAGAGACCAATTGAAACTTGGGAGGATTTCAGAATGAGATTTGAAATGAAGTTCCTCTCGCAAGTTGAACGAAGTCTACAGATAGAGAAGTTCTTATCACTCAAACAGTGAAGCCTATCGGTTAAGGAATACATCAACCAATTCAACTAGCTGGCTAGATTCAGACTAGAGTTAGCAAACACTCCACATAAAAAGGCTCTCCGATTCGTTAAAGGGTTAAATGAGCCGAAGCCTAGCTATGTCCCATATACCTATGGGTGAGACTTTTGAGAGACTGGTGGACATGGCACTGTTATAGGAGGAAGACAAGGATGGCAAGAAAGAGGCAAAGGTGGAAGAACCTCTAGACAAGAAAGTGGAGGGATCGTAGAATAATAAGACGGATTCCAAGAAAGGGGGAAGAATAATAAACCCCGTGACAAGAGGCAGTGTAAATTTTGTGGCATACATGGACATCTAATTAAAGACTGGAGGAAGAAGAAGAGGAAGATGAGTGGTTGTTTTCAATGCGGCGAGACAAGACATATGGCTAAGGATTGCCCAAGAAGGCAAGGGCAAGGGAAAAGGACTGGATCTACTTCTGGAGGGCAGATTCACGCTCTCATTGCACCTCCGCAAGAAAGAGGTAGAAATATTTCTATTGAGAGTTTAGTTTATCTTTCTGATCATCCAGTTCATACTCTTTTTGATTCTGGCGCATCGCACTCTTTTATATCTACTGCTTTAGTTGAATCTCTGCACCTAGATACCAGTATAGTAGAGGATCCCATGGTTGTTTCAAATCCAATTGGGAGTTCGGCTTATTTGTCAATGATTTATTTGGATTTGGAAATTTCTATACTAACCGTTGGGTTTAGATGTAATGCTTATGTTTTGGGTTTCATGGGCTATGGGTTGTTTCTAGGCATGGATTGATTATCCAGTAATGGTGCCATCCTTGATTGTGAAAGGAGAGTGGTTAGACTTATGACTCGCCTCGGTAACACTCTCGAAATATCTTGTAATCCCATGAATTCTGTTATGCTTAGCTATCTAGAATCTCTTGATGTGTCTGTTGAAAACTTACAATCTGTTAGAGTAGTCCGTGAGTACTCGGATGCCTTTGAAGGGGTGAAGGGTTTACCTCCGAAGCGAGAGATAGACTTCCGCATATACCTTGTTGATAATGCAAAACCTGTTGCTTTACCCGTTAGACACATGGCTCCAAAGGAAAGGAAAGAGCTCAGCAAGCAAGTTAAAGAGTTGCTTGAAAAGGGGTTCATAAGGCGGAGTATTTATGAATGGGGTGCTCCAGTGGTGTTTGCAACCAAAGCGGATGGTTCACTTCGCCTGTGCGTGGACTATAGGGAGCTAAACAAGCTGACCAAGAAGAATAAGCACCCACTTCCTAGAATAGACGACTTGTTCAACCAGCTCGTAGGTGCCTCGGTTTTCTCCCAACTAGATCTGGCCACCGGATTTCATCAGCTAAGAGTGGCTGAAGACAACATAGATAAGACCGCGTTCAGGACCCCGGATGGTTTCTTCAAATGGCTTGTCATGCCTTTTGCTTGACAAACGCACCCGCCTTTTTCGTAGGCTCAATGAGTAGGGTGTTCAGAGAGTTCCTTAAATAAATTTGCAGTGGTCTTCAAGGGCGACATTTTGATTTTCTCAAAAAGTGAGGAAGAACATGCTTTGCATTTAAGGAAAGTTATGGACACTCTTCGAGCACACCAGCTGAAAGCAAAATTCTCCAAATGCCCTTTTTGGAGAGAAGAAGTAAGGTTTCTTGGACATGTGGTGTCCAAAGAGGGGATAGCTGTGGATCCCGCAAAAGTAGTTGCGGTGCAAGATTGGAAGGTTCCATGGAATGCAACCGAAGTACGAAGTTTTCTTGGACTAGCGGGCTTTTACATAAAGTTCATTAAGGACTTTGCGAAGATCTCAGCCCCACTTACTAGGTTGACGAAGAAGAACCTAACTTTTGCCTGGGATTTGGATTGTGATGTTGCTTTCCAACGACTGAAAAGGGCTCTGACAACGGCCCCAGTTTTGACATTGCCTTATGGGAGTAAGATGTTTACGGTATATACAGACGCATGCGGTACCAGATTAGGCGTTGTCTTGTTGCAAGAAGGCATGGTAGTTTGTTATGGGGGAAGGCAGTTGAAGGTACATGAGAAGAACTACCCAACTCATGATTTAGAACTAGCTACCATTATTTTCGCTCTTAAGTCATGACGTCATTACCAGCTAGGAGAAAGGTTTGAATTGTTTACTGACCATAATTTGTTAAAGTACCTTTTCTCACAGAAAGATCTTAACTTAAGACAACAAAGGTGGATGGAATTTCTTGCCTCATACAATTTTGAGTTTGCCTATACCCCTGGCAAGGGCAATGTGGTAGCAGATGCCTTAAGTAGGAAAAACTTGACCTTAAGTCCTCTCTTTGTAGAAAGGTAAAGCTTGTAGTACATGGAAAACTTTGTCTTTAGACCCTCCGTTGAATTTGTACCTAGTTTGTTAGCATCGCTAGAGGTTCGGCCTACTTTTTTGGACTCAATAGAAACCGCGCAATGTGAAGACCCTCAGCTAGTTGATGTGATGGATAAGCTAATTAGAGGTGAGACTTCTAGTCACCTCAATAGATACTCCATTGATGACAAGGGTTGGTTGAGACGGGACGGAAGACTATGCATCCCATATGCAAGGGATTTGGTGAAAACCGTTCTCGAAGAAGCACACCATTCTAAGTTGAACATACACCCAGGTAGGGACAAGATGTATAAAGACATAAAAAGAGTTTTCTTCTGGAATGGCATGAAGTAGGATGTAGTTAAGTTTGTCTCTAAATGCTAGATATGCCAGCAAGTCAAGGCAGAGAAGAAGAAGCCCAGTGGTCTGCTTCATCCTCCAGAGGTCCCATAGTGGAAATGGGATAACATTTCGATGGACTTTATTGATGGGGGTCAAGAAGGTGTAATACCAGTATTTGGGTAATAGTAGACAGGCTCACTAAAAGCGCTCACTTTATAACTGTTAAGAGTAGGAGGACTTCCTCATCATTAGAATCCATTTATCTTAAAGAGGTGGTTCGACTGCATGAAATACCTTCTAGCATAGTAAGTGATCGAGATCCTATCTTTACAAGTCAGCTTTGGAGGAGTTTGCAAGAGGCTGTAGGCACACAGTTATGCTTAAGCACTGCCTATCACCCTCAAACCAATGGTCAGACAGAAAGGGTGAATAGAGTATTAGAAGATCTTTTGAGATTGTACATTCTTGATTTTGGAGGAACATGGGAGGATCATCTTCCATTGGTGGAGTTCGCCTACAACAATAGCTACCAAGCCACCATAAGCATGGCACCCTTTGAGGCTTTATACCATGCCGATCACCAACTTGTTGGTGGGAGTCTACAGACAAGCTCGTACTTAGGCCAGACATGATCAGAGAAACTTCAGAGAAGGTGGACTTGATACGAAGACGATTGAAGACCGCACAAGATAGACATAAGTTCTACGCTGATAAAAGAAGGACCAACTTTGAGTTTGAGGTTGGAGACAGAGTTTTACTTAAAGTATCTCCTTTGAAGAATGTCGTTCGCTTTGGGTCCATAGGAAAATTGGCACCAAGATTTGTAGGGCCATTTCCTATCATTGAGAAGATTGGGAAGATGGCTTATAAAGTAGAGCAGCCCAAAAGATTGGCTAGAGTTCATAATGTTTTTCATGTCTCTCATCTACGGAAGTGCTTACATGAGTCCGCAGAAGTCGTGGAGCCGAGCATACTAGAGGAAGTAGAAGTGGAGCGAGAAGCGATGGTGAGAAGAGTTCCAACTCGTATCTTGGGTATAGAAGTTAAAAAGCTACGCAATCGTGAGGTCAAGCTAGTTAAAGTACATTGGAGTGACGCTTAAGGAGACGCGACTTGGGAGACTGAAGACAAGATACGAGAATCATATCCTTATCTTTTGGAGGGTACATCCTTTATCTCTGTTTTCCATAAGTTTACGCATGCTTGTATTTATCTTTTAAGTATATCTCCTCAGTCCTATTCTTAATCCTTAGGTAGAAACCAATGGTTGTAAACATGTATTTGAAACATGTTATGATTATTGGTTGCAAGTGGTTGCTAGTGGATGCATATACACACACATTAAGTACTAGATCGGCTCAGTCACTTTTGTATTGCATATGCATATATGTACTTGTATGTGGATTGAAACTTGATGTGCTATCATATGGATGTTGCATTTCTATGAACGATTGTGCACTCATGTAGAAGTTACAATATACGATTAGGAATAATTGCATACATGATGGACTCATAGCACCGACATGATTCGCATTAAGGAGGTCAACTGAATCAATAGACCGCCTGATTTTGCATTAGATAAGGACATATACACACACTATGCATATGATCATGAAAGCATTAGAAATCTTTTTAAGGACAATGGATGCCTGTGATTGATGGTTGAGTAGATGAATGTTGGATGTTAGGATACATTCTTCTTAACTTAGATATTTCGGGGACGAAATCTTTTAAGGAGGAGAGAATGTTACACCCCGTATTTTGTATGAATATTAAAATTACAAATCTAAGAACACTTGAATTTTTAAAAGAAGAATTGGGAGAAACGGGTTATGCCATTGCGTTGTCCTGGAATTCTGCTTGAGATAGAGTTTGACTTTGCATGAATTGGACTCCGTATGAAGAAGTTATGGAGGTTAAAAGATTTCTAGTGTAAGCAGAAAATAAATTAAAAATAATAATTAAATAATCAATTCAGTTCGAAATTCAAAAACTCAAAAATCGGCTGAGCAAGAAATCTCCCGCTTAGGGGTGTCGACCCCCCTCCCCCCCGGGGGTGTCGATATGGGAGTCGACCCTCCAAAAGGGGT
Organism: Allium sativum; assembly: GCA_030737875.1. NCBI lineage: Eukaryota > Viridiplantae > Streptophyta > Magnoliopsida > Asparagales > Amaryllidaceae > Allium > Allium sativum. The sequence continues at coordinate 57,212,895 of CM060910.1, forward strand.
GTCGACCCCCTCCCCTGTAGGGGTCGACCCCTGACAACTGTGCTGGACAGTGATGATTTTCTGAGTCATAGGGCTACGTGGCGACTTATGATTTGCCTGATGATGCATTTTCTTGGACTAGACGGCTTTGATGACTCTAGGTTGATCTAAAGGCCCGTATTAATCCTAAACTTCTATATAATCAACCCAAACCTCAACCCTAGACCTCATAACCCTATTCTATGAAGCCGTCATGCTGTTCATGTCTAAGCTAGCCTAGCCTCCATCTTCTCCAAACTAGAAATCAAGTTAGAAAGCTCCAAACCAAATCCAAACTAGAGAATCAAACGTCTACATCAAGGGTTAAGCTTAAAAAATTCAGAAATTAGATCACAGAATACAAGATCCATTCTTTTTCTGTAAGTTCGGTTATTATTCAGATTTGAACACCTAATAGAAATCATGACTGTAATAATCGGATCTAGAATAATGCCTAATTCTGATTCGTGCTTATCCTTTTGTCAAATCTGAATTGCCTATGCCTATGAGACTGTTGTGATTGACATAATGGAACCTATCATGCCTATGAGACTGTTGGGATTAACATGATGGAACCTATCATGTTGTATATCCTATGCCTATGAGACTATTGTGATTGATATGACGGAGCCTATCATGTTGTACATCCTATGCCTATGAGACTATTGTAATTGATATAATGGAACTTATCATGTTGTACATCAAAATTAGTGATTCTCTTAAGTCCAATTCTATCTAATCTTTATACCTATGTTATGAATTGCTTAACTTTCCTACACTTATTGTTAACGTACAACATGCCTATTGGAAACATGATTCTTGAATTGGGTACACCTTTACATGCCTGTTTTTCCTTATGTCAATTCTTATGCTCCTTCTCTATTTTTTCCCCTTTTTATTTTCTTTTATGAATACTAGGTTCATTCGGAACTCAGATTGAATCTCGTTGTACGTGCGATCATAACATGGGAAAATTGGGTATAACTTAATTGAGTAAATTTTGTGGCATAAAACTTGTACTGACTACACTCGGGGAATATTGACATAAAAAGACCAAAACTTGGACATATATAACAAATATGTAAATTTGCTAAAGATGAACATGTCTTACCCGAGGTAAGATTGAGTTGCGGTGTAAGACTGCCCGGAACCGCCGGCACATCCAGCGACCACAACAATATAAATCTAATGTGAGAGGTTAGCGCATTAAGCCCAAAAACCCAAGGTTAGATTGAGTTGCGGTGTAAGACTGCCCAGAACCGCCCGGCACATCCAGCGACCGCAACAATGTAGATCTAATGTGAGAGGTTGGTGCTTTAATGAATGAATTAAAGCTAAGGGACGGACATGCTAAGAATGGTATGGTTAAGTAAATTAAGGCAAAACCTAACCAATACAACATGTTAATTAAACAGATGGGTAGGGTTTGTTAATTTGAGAACACTTAATCGTTATAACGTGTAGATTATGAAACCCTAGTAACAGAGACCTATTTCAGTAGTAACCCACATAGATGTATCACGGTATCTAAACTAGGCAGGGTGGGGCACGATTACTGGGCTAATTATAAGCAGTCAAAGTAATGATGGGTGGTGCAGCAGTGTAGGTTCCGGTGGAGTACGAGCGTGCACGTACTCCAGAGTGGAAAAAGCAGGCACTGGGCATTAGTAGTATACACTATGCATCTTGAGTTTGTGTCGGGTTGCCACCATAGAAATCGATACACCCCGTGGCGGGACCGGCACAGGTATGTACAATCAAGCGGAGTCGAATGACACAAGTAATAAAAGCATGGGAGCAGAAGCCGATCGGAAAAAAGGATCATTTTGTTATGAACACATGATGGTAGTTGAAACATTCGTTAGTAGGTGCAGAGAAGTGGAAATGAGTGCGATAATATATTCAGTTTATCTTGCCTTATCTTATGTTATTTTATTGCTATGGTATTGTCCTATGTTCAGTTTATTCATGTCATGATCCTTTTACCTGTTTACATGCTGAATAATCACTGGACTTACCAGGCTTATGTCTGACCCGTTTTCTTTCGCCTTCTTTTCTTCCGTTCCCCCCCCCCCCCGGTCCGCAGGGAGGGAATACTTCAGCTTAGTGTAGACCTTTTCCAGCTTAAAGAAAGTAGATGTATTGCTTGGATTCTCTTTTCTTGGGCTATGACTATGGTTACACTTTTATTGGGGATTTATGCTGCTTTACTACTGTTTTATGCTTCTTTATGTACTTGGAGTTTTAAATCAAGACAGATGTCTTATTTTAATAATTTAGAAGTTGGGTTTTGAGACAATGCTTGTAATGTTTTGATTGAACCACGCTATTTATGAAATGATTTCAGTTTTCTGCTATTTATATGTCTATCTTGTAAGTTATCTGTGCCTTTTGCCTAAAATGCTTCACCAAAGTTAATGCGTTCCCTTCGTGAGTGACCTTAACAGAGGTGGGGTGTTTCACTTGGTATCAGAGCCAGGTTTCGATCTTGGGACCTATGGGTTATGGGCCCACCACACTTCCGCTGCGCTATCTTTCAAAAGTTATTGGAACCTTCCAATCTTGCACCGCAAGCTGTTCTGGTCTCTTAGCTTTCCTCTTTGATTTCAAGTTAATTACATGGTTATTAACCAATTTATGCCAATTACATAATATCCAATATTTAATATTTCCCAAACTATTCCTCAATGTTCCCACGTCGCTCGTACGTATAATTCACTTAATACGTTAGGATCGCTGTTAGCCTAACTCATAAGAGAAGGAAAAGAAAAAGACATATGACATCCACACTGGCATAAAAAAATATAGATTTAATTAAGCATGTGTAACACAAACTTGGCATAGAACAACATAAATTTAATTAAGCATATAAACGTGAACTAGCATATAAAATGGATCCAATTAACATATGCAATGCGAACTAGCATAGATCTAAACATATAAACATAAACTTGCACAGATCTAAACATATGAACTAGCGTGGATCTAAACATATAAACATATAGATTTAAACATATGAACTGACTTGGATCTAAACATATAGATCTGAACACATGAACTGGTACGGATCTAAACATATGAATATAAATGTAACAACCCGGATTCCAACAGACCGAATTTTTTTTCAAAAATCCAATCTATCAAAACCCGTGTTGGGTGCTCTGGTATCCTGCAGAAAAAGACAGAGATAAAGAACCATGTTAGAACTCGTAAAGCATCTCACAGCGGAAGGAAATAAAGTATAATATTCAAATATTGCTTTACCTTATTAACAGTACTGCTAAACCAGTATCCAAAGCTATACCATCTCTATCATGAACCTAACCTGAAAGTATGTAATGAGGAAGGGGTCAGAACATAAGTTCTATGTGAGTGGACTTAGAATAAACTTCTGTATAATCCTACATATACCATTCAGTTACATTTTCTTGGTTATTAGGTTATTAACAGTGTTAGCTCTTTAGGCTGTACTCATGTCCCACTAGTAGGTTAACCTAATACAACATTTATGTAGATACCCCCAACTCATCTAATCCTTTCCATGTATATATATAGTCCCTTGTCGTATGTCGTACGGGCTTCATCATGTAAATCTATACTACTTTAGTGTATTGCCACTATTCTCGAAATCGTTTAGACTGCCACTCTCGACCTTGCTAGATTCCGTGTATCATCTAGATCTAATCCAAGGTTTACTGTTGAGCGCTTCCTAGATTCAACCAGGGTTTACGCTACCCAGGGCCACTGCGGTTTATGCTACCTGCTTCTCGGATTCAGGGTTTACGTGACTTAGGTCCAACTAGGAATTATGCTACCAATCGAACGATGCCCCCTAGTCTAGGACACACTACCCAGAGCGATATATGTTCCTAGATTTTCCCCACGTACATATCGTGAATCGTTATCGATGTCTAGTTGCACATGTCCTCTATATGTGTGGCCCGAGTCCCATGGCAGGGCTAATTAAGAAACACAGAACTCGGTCGGGAGCTTTAAGTTATCTGCCGATGCAGATGCTAAGGTCTGTTTTTATCTGTGTGTGGCTATGGTCCCACTTGACCCGTCCCTCAACTAATGAAAGGCACCCAAGAAAATCAGGAATGAGAACTGTACGCAGGCCCTCTATGCCCCCGCAAACCTATTGGCCAACCTCACTCATAACTAGATAGCAAGTATATAGTCTTTTGGAGTTCTCCGCCATTCCGCTTCACATGCTCGATTGACTCAAGATGGTAGGTAGATGACGACATGCTATCACAGGGCTAAACAAGATATCATCACCTCACGCTGGTCCATCCTAGTCTATAGGTTGCTTATATTGCAACCAAGGCATACTCTTGGTTCTTCTAACGCAGACCTTAGCCTCTGTGAGCCCAGGAGGATCATCTGCAATCTCATAGAGGGATACCAAGAGTACCCTCACGTCCCCTCGAAGCCGCATGCTTTGTAACCCAGTTCATTGGAGCCTTCTTCATGATCAGATGGATCGTTCGCTCCTCCTCGTATTCTACTTGGCTTTCTTGACTAAGGTTTACTACTTAGTTTTCTTAACTAAGGTTTACTACTTAGTTTCCTGAGTCGTTAGCTTTCTTAACTAAGGTTTACTACTTAGTCCTCTTAACTAAGGTTCACTACTTAGTTCCCTTAATCGTTCGTTTTCTTAACTAAGGTTTACAACTTAGTCCTCTTAACTAAGGTTTACTACTTAGTTCTCTTTCTCGTTATTTACTTAGTTCTCTTAACTAAGGTTTACTACTTAGATCTCTTTCTCGTTATTTACTTAGTTCTCTTAACTAAGGTTTATTACTTGGTTCTCTTTCTCGTTATTTACGTAGTTCTCTTAACTAAGGTTTATTACTTGGTTCTCTTAACCAAGGTTTGATACTTAGTTTCTGTTACTTATTTCTCTTTCACTAAGGTTTGTTACTTAGTTCCTTTTAACTAAGGTTTACCAATGAATTCAAGAATGACTTAAGTTCTCTTTATCAAATGATAACGTATGGGTGATTTCCCACATTTCCAGCTTAGATTAACTTATTTCATGGTATAAGTCGTCCCACCCTTCGAGTCTTGTATTACATCTTAAGTCAAATTCATTTGTTATCCCTAGGATAAGTTTATCTATTATTTAATCTTATCATTCCCCACTTTTCCTTGCTTTGATACTGTTATATTGGTTAAGTTTGCCCATTTGTCCAAGTTGACTTAACCCCCAATCATGTATTCAATTCAACCCACGTGTCATGTCAAATTGGTTAAGTGTTATCTATCAGTTCATGTTGACTTAACCTAGCCATATATCATGTCATATTGGTTAAGTGTTATCTCATCTTCCTTATCGTTTTCTATAACTTATCTTGTCTCATAAGTTATAATTTCCACCTATTATCCTTTCTTGCCTTATTCAAGTTTATTCATAATAGGTTATTTATCATTCCCCATTTCTTGTCATTAATTTTAGATTTGACTTAACCCTTCCATTTACTTAACCCGTTACTTAACCTTTACCCAATTCAATTAATTTATGATACCGTTACGGGTCCTTTTTTCTTAAGCATATCTAAATTTTTGTTTCACATGTCACCCGTGTCCCACTTAACCCTCTAACAATACCCATGTCGCCCGCATGTCTTATTATGGTTAGTATTTCTTAATTTATTTATTATGCCGTAACGATGTATGACCTCTCATATTAGACGTCCGTTCGTGCCTGCTGGATTTGCCAGGTGGTTCTGGGCAGACTTATACCACAACGCGCCTAACCTCGTGCCATAAACCATTACGCCTCTAGTTCTTGTCGTTGACCTCTCACATTAGACGTCCGCTTGTGGTTGCTGGATTTGCCGAGCGGTTCCGGGAAGTCTTACACCACAAACACGCCTAACCTCGTGTCATAGGCGTTCATTAACAATCGTCTTTCACCCAAACCCAAAATTCATTTCATGTGTTCCAAATTTAACTTAATTACAATTCATGTCTATTCTAAGTGTTATAGGCTAATTATAAATTTACAAGCATGTTCATGTTCATTCTAGATATCAAATGTCAATTGCCAATTCACAAGCATGTTCATGCTCAAGTTATGCCACTATTGTCAATTTTATGTTATGCGTCGAGTTCCATAATTATATAAAAAAAACATGGTTTGTCCAACATATTCCATTTTTAATTATGTTTCTAGGATCTTAATGGCATATCCAATTTTCAAGTCACAAATTCAAGCTTTATATATTTTTAGCATAAGTTACTCCAAGTCACCAATTTTCAAGATCCTTTCCACTCATTCCATTTAAATAATCTCAATATATATACTTTGCCAATTATCTCAATATTTGCAATAATAATTGTTATGCCCCAAATCCCAAATTACAGATTATATTCCTCGATTGCATAAAATAAATTATGCCCAATATTCGCAACAACAATTGTTATGCCATAAACCCCAAATTACAGATTATATTTCTCGACTGCATAAAATAGATTATGCCCAACATTTCCATATTCCAACCGCACGTATGCATAATAAGATTTTCGTCCAGGTTCGAGATAACCTAGATCCAAAAATAAAAAGGAGAAGGAGAATAAAAGGAACAATTATTATAACATGAATCTTGAATTAAATTAATAATTGGGGAATGATGAACGATAATAATACTATTATGTAACAAATTTATTAAAATTCCACTCACCTTGATTAGATTGGAGAAATAAATGACTTGTTGTTGATGTAGAACGCTGATTTAATCTTCTTATTTGATCATTGGTGAAGCGTATGAATTGTTGATGAAGAACTTTGCTACTTGATTTGATTAAACTCCAAAGTTGATGAAGAACTTGCAAATTAATTTAGGGTTTTGAGGCGGTGGCCATGTTTGGTTGAAGTTTGGCGGCAAGGATTCGTCAGAAGGAATTGTTTATGAATTAGTTAGGTCTAGGCACCATTTTATAGGTGTAGAGAGTGTTTTAGAGCCATTAGAACGCCCTAGAAGCCATCCGGTCCATCCAGCACACCAAAAATCGTCACTTCCCAGATCTGGAAAAAAATCAGGGGGAGGTCGACACTAGGGTCGACCCCTAGGTTGACCTCCCTGGGTAGGTCGACCCCCAGGTCGACCTGCCTGGGTATTTTCCTATGTAAATTCTGAATTTTTGTTGAATCTTCCGAAGGCCATAACTCTTTCATACGGAGTCCGATTTTCGAAAACTTGGACTCTATTCCAAGAAGAATTCTGAGACGAACGCAATAGTGATGTCCATTTTACTTAATTCCTGATATTTAAATTAAGTATCCATATCTTATTATCTTCTCCGTTACATACACTGTTATTGAATCAAATTTTCCTTTTCTTCCATGTATTAATAAATTTTCATTATACGTCACCATTATTTACCTATCTATGTGTATACACATTTATGTACATTCGCGGGGTGTTACAATAAACTTGCATAACTTGCATAGATGAACATAACTTGCATATAAACTTGCATAACTTGCATAGATGAACATAACTTGCATATAAACTTGCGTAGATCATAACTTGCATATAAACTTGCATAGAACATAACTTGCATATAAACTTACATAAATCATAACTTGCATATAAACTTGCATAGAACATAACTTGCATAAATCATAACTTGCATATAAACTTGCATAGATCATAACTTACATAGAATGATAAAGGTGACACTTGGTATCAGAGCTGAAGGTTACCAGATTATATAAAAGTTTTTGAAAACTATTTTCAAAAAGGTTTTAAAAGGAAGTATTTTCAAAGCAAAGTTTATTTTGAAAAACATAATCCCCAAAAGCCATATAACTTTCTTTCGATTCTTTGTTCTGAATTCCTTCCTCTTTCCCTTTTGAATCTCTTCCTCCGCGTATATATGCTTTTTCTAAGATGTGTAAGGACTTCCGTGCGATGGGAGTAAAACCTCTTTATGGGACTGAGACGTTTGTCGAGGCTAGAAGTTGGCTCAAGGAAGTGGAAGACTTGTTGATATCTTTGAGATAAACGATGGGAGGAAGGTTCAACTAGCTGCTTGGTTAATAAAGGATGAAGCCTAATTTTGGTGGAAGGTCACGAATGGAGAACATACATGGGAGACATGAATAGGACACATGATAAGAAAGTGGATCCAAAGAAAGGCGGCAAGGATAACAAGGGCCAAGAGAAAAGGAAGTACCGCAATTGTGAAATACCTGGCCACTTAAAGAAAGACGTTAGAAAGAAGAAGAAGACTAGTTGTTATCATTACGGAGAGACAGGACATCTTATCAGGATTGTCCAAAGAGGCAAGGGGAAGGGTATGGACAAAGTACAGGATCTTTGGAAGGACAGGTTGTGTTCTCGTGGTCAGTATATCGGAAAGAGATAGGAAGTTTCGGTTGAAGTTTTGATTTCTTTTTCCTAGAACTCTTTTCGACTTTTGCGCTTCGTACTCGTTTGTATCTGCTTCATTAGTTGAAACACTGCACCTAAATACTAGTCTAGTTACGGATCCCACTGTAGTCTCAAATCCTATTGGTGGTTCGACTCACTTATCTATGGTTTGTTGGGATTTGAGAGTGTTTATCTTGGGCGTTGGGTTTGAATGCAACTCCTTCGTTCTTGGTTTCACAGGCTATAGCTTGATTCTAGGGATGGATTGGCTAGCCAGGCATGGTGTCATCCTAGACTGTGAAAAGAGGATAGTCTTTGTGGATGATATTTTGATTTTCTCTAATAGCGAGGAAGAGCATGTCCTACATCTTAGGGAATTCTTAGAGAACCTACGAGCGCATCAACTCAAAGCTAAGTTCTCCAAATGTCATTTTTGGAGGAAAGAAGTGAGGTTATTTGGACACGTGGTCTCTAAGGAAGGGATAGCAGTGGATCCTGCAAAGGTGGTGGCAATCCAAGATTGGAAGGTTCCTAGAAAAGCTACGGAAGTAAGAAGTTTTCTAGGGTTGGCGGGCTACTATAGGAAGTTCATTAAGGACTTTGCGAAGATATCAGCCCCAGTTTTGACTTTGCTAGATGGGAGCAAACCATTCACAGTATATACCGGTGCTTGCGAGACAGGGCTTGGAGCAGTTTTCGATGCAAGAGGGAAAGGTGATATGCAAAAGGCGGTAGGTAAAAAATTATGTTTGAGCATCGCTTACCGCCCATAGACGGATGGACGGACAGAAAGGGGTGAATAGAGTCCTTGAAGATCTTTTGAGGTTATATATCCTAGATTATGGAAGGACATGAGAAGAGTACCTTCCATTTGTGGAGTTCGCTTATAACAACAATTATTAAGCTAGTATTATGGTTTTTTATGGATGACCGTATCGATCACCAACTTGTTGGTGGGAGTCTACGGATATGATTTTGCTTGGACCCGAGCTGATTAGAGAGAGACTTCGGAGAAGGTGGACTTGATTCGAAGGCAAATGAAGACGACACAGGACCGACAAAAGTCGTATGCTGATAAGAGACGAACTGATCTTGAGACATGATTTTTATTAAGGCGTCACCGTTGAGGAACGTAGTCAGTTTTTGATTGGTAGGGAAGTTGGCACCGAGGTTCGTAGGACCCTTTCCTATTACAGAGAGGATTGGACAGATGGCGCATAGAGTGAAGTTGCCGGAGAAGCTTAGTGGTGTTCATGACGTGTTTCACGTTTCGCGTTTGAGGAAGTGTTTAAATGATACCATGGAAGTAGTGGAGCCGAGCATGCTTAGGGAAGTAGAAGTGGAGCAAGATGCCACAATTAGACGAGCTCCTACATGCATCCTTGGATCGGAGGTCAAGAAGTTACGCAACCGAGAGGTCAAGTGGTTAAATTCCAATGGGGAGATGATCAAGGAAACGCGACTTGGGAGACGGAAGACAAGATGCGTATGCTATACCCTTTCTTTTTGGAGGGTATGTTCTTAACTTCTCCTTTTTCTATCGCTTTGTTTATACTTGTTCTATCATTCAGTATGTCCTCTCGATTACATCTTCGATCTTTAGGTAGGAAAATCCTATGGTTGTAAACATGTGTTTGAGACGTGTTATGTTTGGTGGATGCAAGTGGATGCAAATGTTTGCTAGTGGTTGCTCGTGGATACATTTACACACACATTAGGCAATAGATCGGCTCAATCACTTTCATATTGCATATGAATAATTGTGCATAATTAAGTTGATGGATGTATATTGAATGTGTTATCATATGGATGTTGCATTTGAATGAATTATTGTGCACGCATGTAAAAATGATATATATCATTAGGATTTTTTTGCATGCATAATGGACGCATGGCACTATCATGAATTGCATTAAGGAGGTCGACTAAGTCAGTAGACCGCCTGATTTTGCATTAGAGTAAGAACATATACACACACTATGCATATGTTCATGAAAAGCATTAGAAATATTTTAAGGATAACGGATGCTTGTGGATGATGGATGAGTAGATTGATGATTGGATGGTAGGATACATTCTTCTTAACTCAGAGATTTCGGGGATGATCCTTTAAGTAGGAGAGAATGTAACACCCCGCATTTTTAACGAAATTAAAAATGTGGAAATATATATATACATATATTATATACATAGATATATTTAAAAGAAAAATTAAATAATGACAATAAAAATTTCATGTAATAAGTTCATGCAGTGAAATGAAGGAAAAATATTAATAAAAGAAATTAAATGCAATACATGAAATACGAAGAAACGCATGCGAACAATTAAATAGAAATAAAAATAAAATTTTGAAGAGCTTCAGGAATTTGGTCACGAAATTAGCGTCATTGCATTCTTCGCGTTTTTCTAGTCAATTTAGACCTATGGTTTGCAGAAAACCGATTTAAAGATGAAAAAATATATCTTTAAATTAAATATTGCAGCAAAACATGAAAACAAGGAATGAGAAAAGAATAATGTTTAGCATTGTTTTAAGGTTTGTAAGCAAAAAACTTAATAGCTCATTCGGTTAGAACATGTGACTTGCATACAAGAGGTACAGATTTCAATCCCCGCCCGCACCATTTTTTTGTTTTAGGGGAATGACTAAAAAGTGGCTTAGTGTGAACGCAGTTCAATTAAAAAAAATGGTTTAGTGTGAAAATGGTTAATTGGGAAGATAGCTAAAAAGGAATATATATATATATATATATATATATATATATATATAACGTGTAGGTGTCAACACCATGCCGCTGCGCATCATGTGGCACACGTGGCGCATTTTTGTTGGTCAAGGATTGTTTTTTTACGTGGCTTTTTCAAGTTGGTTGGGTGACGATTTTTCTTGTATTAGGGATGATGTGGCTTAATTTGATTGGTCTGGTGAGGTGTCTTTGTGACTTGGATGGTTTAGATTGATCTAAAGGCTCTAACTAATCTATACTTCTATATAATCACATCTAACCTAAACCCTAATCTAAACTAAATTCATTCATAAGCAGCCATGCTGCTGCATCCAAAGCTAAGCTAGTTTATCTTCTTCTACAACTCAAAGCTTAGGAATTATGGAATCGTGGAATGATTCTAGGACAACAACAAATGCTAATTTCAGATCTATATTCTATTCTTCTACCATAGTGAGTACAGTCACTTTCACAAGATAATTAATTAAAATAATTATGATAAGTTATGATCTGGATTGTATGAATATGTCTATTGAATTCTATGCATTAGTCCGTTCTGTTATCATCTATTTTGATAATATATGCAAGTCATGTTCATATATGCAAGTTCATATTTTATATGTTTAGATCTATGTAAGTTCATATTTTATATGTTTAGATCTATGCAAGTTTGCTTGATTTATGCAAGTTATGCAAGTTTATATGCAAGTCATGTTCATATATGCAAGTTCATATCTTATATGTTTAGATCTATGCAAGTTCATATTTTATATGTTTAGATCTATGCAAATTCATATTTTATATGTTTAGATCTATGCAAGTTTGCTTGATTTATGCAAGTTTATATGCAAGTCATGTTCATATATGCAAGTTCATATTTTATATGTTTAGATCTATGCAATTTTATTGTCTATGCAAGTTATTGTTTATGCAAGTTTATGTCTATGCAAATTATGACCATTTAGACCTATGCAAGTTTATGATCTATGCTAGTCTATTTTCATATGCTAGTTAGATCCATTTTATATGTTATGCCAGTTGTGATGCTTTTCTTCCTTTTTTTAATATATATGAGTTAGGCTAATTGCGAGCCTAACGTATTATGTGAATTATACGTACGAACGACGTGGGGACGTTGGGAAAAATATTAAATATTGGATATTATGTAACTGACATAAATTGGTTAGTAACTATGCAATTAACTTAAATTGACCACACTTGTGGATAAATAAACTTGGACATGAATGGTAAATATGTAAATTGGTTAAAAGATGAACATGCCAAATCCGAGGTTAGATTGAGTTGAGGTGTAAGACTGCCCGGAACCACTCGGCACATCCAGCAAACCGCAACAACAGGTCTAATGTGAGAGGTTAGCGCATCAAGCCCAAAACCCGATGTTAGAATGAGTTTGCGGTAGAAGTCTGCCCGGAACCGCCCGACACATCCAGCAACCGCAAACAACAGTTCAAATGTGAAAGGTTGGTGCATTAATAAATCAATTAATGCCGATGAACAGACATGCTAGTAATGGTAAGGTTAAGTAACATACGAATAGGCGACACTTCAACAATACAACATGTTAATTAAAGAAATGGGTGGGGTTAAGTTAAATTGAGAACGCTTAACCGTTATAACATGTTGGTTAGGAAACCCTGGTAACGGGGACCCATTTCAGCAGTAACCCACATAGATGTATCACGATACCCTGAACTAAGCAGGGTGAGGCACGATTACAGGGCTGATTATAAGCGGTCAAAACAGTGGCAGGTGGTGCGTCAGTGTAGGTTCCGACGGAGTATGAGCGTGCACGTGCTCCGGAGTGGAAAAAACGGGCACTGGGCATCAGTAGTTATACACTGTGCATCTTGAATTGTGTCGGGTTGCCATCATAGGGATTGGTACACCCCATGGTGGAACCAGCACTGGTATCTACAAACAAGCGGGGCCGAATGACACAAGTAATAAATTCATACGAGTTAGGGAGCCGATCGAATGGGGAGGGTAGTGGGTACAACTAGTGGACATAGGAGCAGACGACACATATGAAGACAGCTAAGGGTACACGAAACTATCATTATCATTATTATCATTATTATGATTAGTAAGCGGGATCAACTTGTAGTGTAACTAGTATTGGTGCAGTATAGTAATTATCATATAGTGAATAGAAGCGCAATCAACGTTATATCTTATTCCTCTTGCTTACCTTGTCATGCCTGTTTGTTTTACAGTCATTTCTTATTTTCCAGGTTATGTCTTATCCTGTTACTTTAATGATTATATTGTTAAAGTTACTGGACTCGCTAGACTTTATGTCTGACTCTCTTTGTTTTCGCCTCTTTTTTTTCAAATTAAGTGACTTTTTCTAATTAGAAAATGTAATTGAACGGTATATGTAAATCCATGCATTTATGTTCTTAATGTCCCAAATTAAATAACTTTATGTTTGGATCTTTACAAGTTTGCTTGATTTATGCAAGTTATGCAAGTTTATATGCAAGTCATGTTCATATATGCAAGTTCGTATTTTATATGTTTAGATCTATGCAAGTTCATATTTTATATGTTTAAATATATGCAAGTTCATATTTTATATGTTTAGATCTATGCAAGTTTGCTTGATTTATGCAAGTTTATATGCAAGTCATGTTCATATATGCAAGTTCATATTTTATATGTTTAGATCTATGCAATTTTATAATCTATGCAAGTTATTGTTTATGCAAGTTTATGCCTAAGCAAATTATGACCATTTAGACCAATGCAAGTTTATGATCTATGCTAGTTAGATCCATTTTATATGTTATGCCAGCTGTGATGGTTTTCTTCCTTATATATATATATATATATATATATATATATATATATATATATATGAGTTAGGCTAATTGTGAGCCTAACATATTATGTGAATTATACATACGAACGACGTTGGGAAAAATATTAAATATTGGATATTATGTAACTGGCATAAATTGGTTAGTAACCATGTAATTAACTTGAATTGACCACACTTGTGGATAAATAAACTTGGACGTGAATGGTAAATATTAAATTGGTTAAAAGATGAACATGCCTACACTACAACAAAATGACCATATTACAACTTTAATTTTACAACGGTGGTAAAAGCACCGTTGTAATAAATGGGTTTTTACAACGGTGGTAAAAGTACCGTTGTAATAAATGGGTTATTACAACAGTGGTAAAAGCACCGTTGTAATAAATGATTTTTTACAACGGTGGTAAAAACATCGTTGTAATAAATGATTTTTTACAACTGTCAGTTCCCTAAAGTTGTAATAAACATATTTTTAACAACTTTTTACTTTGTTAGTTGTAATAGATGCCCATTACAAACTTCATGTTTATAATATCTATATTTAATAACCAATTATATTAATATTTAATAATAACTAATAATTAATAATAAACTTAGGAATCAATAATATTTATTAATTATTATTAAATAATTACTATTTAATAACTAGTAATTTATTTTTAATAGTTAATGTATGTTAACTGCTTATTAATCAATAATTAGTAACATACATTATCAGCTTTTAATAATTATTAATCGATTATATCTAAGTTGAAATAAGTAAAAGTTAAATAATAACTATTATTAATAAGTAATATTTGATTTGGTAACTCTTTTTCTAATATAACTAATATATACTAATTAATTTCTGATAATTAATAGTTAAATTAGAAAGTCGTTTAAACTTATTTTTAGTAACTCTTTTTTCTATTTCTTGTATTAGAAACCTATTAAATATTAATAACAACTTATATTTAATAATTAGTAATATTAACATTTAAGAATAATTCATATTCAATAATAAATTTACAAATTAATATTAATTACTATTAGATTAGATAAAAAATGCTTAATTGATGATTAATAAATAATAGTTACTTTTTAAAAATTACTATTAAATATTTAATAGTATATAATCAATAACATTTACATAATAATTCACTTTTAATAGTTGGAATTCAATTATAACTTTGAAGAAATAGGTAATTATTAATAATAACTAATATTAATCAGTAATATTTAATATTTTAGCAAAACTCAATTCTCAAGAAATTCATATTATATTTATATTTAATATAAAATTTTACTTATTAATTCTAAATTATAATTTTTAATTCTCTAAGTTTTGGTGAAATTTTAATTGTAACCGATGGAAAACTGACGGTCATGTTAAATGCAAATTAAACAATGAAATTTAATGTTGTAATTTAATTAACAGATAATTCACTATTAAATGCTACTAATTAGTACTTAACAATAAAATTTTATAATATGTAAAAGTGGTTACAAGTTAAAATTCAGTATTTACTAATAATTATAGTAATAAATTGAACAAAAAAGTACAAAATAACATGCCACGTTTGATCTGAATGGCATGTAACGCAACATGCCACATTGGCTCCAAGGAACGAAATTTCTTGGCTCCAAAACGAAATTTCTTGGCTCAAAACGAAATTTTCGGATGTAATCACCTCGTCAATTCGAACTCCAGCCTCCAGATGTCCTCCCAAATCCTAATCCAATTTCAAGATCTCCCGAAATCCACTGAAATTATCCGGACCGAACTATTCGACTACAATTCCGAATTCCATTTTTACATTTTTTCCCCAAAGCTTAGAACAATGGCCACCGAAGAGAAAAATCCTTTCCCTAAATCAAAAATCCGAACTTTCCCTAAAATAATGGCCAGAGCCTTCGTCGCCGCTCTCTCTCCACCTCCTCGACGTCGCTTGAAGCACCATAACCGCCTTCGAAGCCTTGTTCGCAGGTGAGCCACCGGCAACCGAGTTTCCCCCTAATCAAATTGAAGAACCCTAGCACCGCTTCTGCAATCAAAGTCACCCCGTTGAGCACACGATCTACACCTCCTTGCTGTTCAGTGTAAGTGAGTACCTCCTCACTCACGATAAATCTTTTGTTCAAGTTTGCAACTTTAATCTGAAACCGAAATAAAATAGTAGTTTGTTTGTACTACTTTAAAATTGAGTCGCCCATTAGTTGGTTCGTTTCTGATGCATGAATTTTGGTATACTAGTGTGTTGTGGCTTCCAGAATCTTTGCACAGCAGTTAGATATGATAATGAGTTGTGAACCAGTTTTTTTACTATTGTGGTTTTGACTGATATGAGTTGTGTTCGTCATCATATGGGAGACTGAAGGGCAGGTGATGTATATTTGGCTCCTTGGTGACTTAGTTCAGAGTTTGGTGTTATGGATTTTTAGGGAGTGTGTCTTATTGATTTTTTCTAGCAATTGAAACTGCCATAGGTGCGAATGCATACGGACAGTTTAATGCATCTTATTTCAGCTGTTGAGTTTTCTACATGGCTTTTAGTGGTCTGGGCTGAGCTTGTAATTATGATGGTTACATCTTTCAGGTTTATGCATAGACTACTGCATATCAACCACTTGTTGCTGGCATTTTTTTTCAAACAAGACATGGCTGCTGGAGAATAGTAAAATGAGTTCGAACATTAGCACCGTTGATTTTGCATTATGGTAATTCCACCGTGTTTAGAACAAAGGTATCATTTATTTATGTTTGCTTCCATTACTTTTTCTTTTGTTTTGTGGTGTTGATGCTTGCAATTTGGATGCAAAATTTTTTAGTTATCTTGCTTATATGCTTGAAGGTTTTGCTTGGTGGTGGCAAGCTGTTGCTTATTTCTGCTAATTTCCAGCAAAGCTCATGCTCTTAAAAAGGAGACGGCAATTTCATTTTTTTTAAATTTTTTTGGCATAGTAAAACAAAATACTGAAAATTATGTTCCATTTTGAAGCTCGCAGATTCTTTCTTACTTGTTCCTTCTTACCTTTTAACTGTTGCTTGCATTTCTTTTTTGGGGTAAGCAAGTTAAAATAACCGACTTTCCATGTTTAAATTTTGCTTTTTTGGGGTATGAACAATGTACAGGTTAAAATAGGAAATCTTGGGGAAGCAGCAGTAGTAGAAAGGAACCATGCAGCACGCACAATGACCGGAACGCCCGAATACATGGCACTTGAACTATACGAAGAGAACTACACAGAGCAAGTATATATACTCATTCGGGATGTGCCTAATCGAAATGGTCACTCTCGAAATACTCATTTGTGATGTGCCTAGAGCTAGACCGTCTGCCTCGGATTTGTTGAGCGATCAGTTTGTAGGGAGGAATGTATGTATTGTTATGACTGTATTATGTAAAAGTGAGTTATACGATAGTGGATCACAAAGTTGTAATAATTCAAATATTGAAATAAAATATTTAATTGATTATTTCAGTTCAGTGTAGTATCATTTTATTCAATATATATATTTATTTTTATATGAAATGTAATGTATAACGAAACAAAAATCATATTGTTATAATTAATTGTAGTAGGAATTACTACAACGGTGAAAAAAAGTTGTAATATCTATTACTACAACAGTGCAAAAATGTTGTAATATGTATTACTACAACGGTGGAAAACAGTTGTAAAATGTACATTTAACAACGTTGTCGCAACGGTGGATAAAAGTTGTAAAAGATTTCAGTCTATTACAACTTCTTCATAGACGACGGTGGCTCCACCGTTGTAAAAAGTCTTTTACAACTGTTTTCCACCGTTGTAATAGGGTCATTTTGTTGTAGTGCTAACTCGAGGTTAGATTAAGTTGCGATGTAAGACCGTCAGGAACCGCCCGACACATCTAGCAACCGCAACAACAGGTCTAATATTAGAGGTTAGCGCATCAAGCCCAAAACCCGAGGTTAGAATGAATTTGCGGTAGAAGTCTGCCCGGAACCGCTCGGCACATCCAGCAACCGCAAACAACAGTTCAAATGTGAGAGGTTGGTGCATTAATAAATCAATTAATGCCAATGAACAGACATTCTAAGAATGGTAAGGTTAAGTAACATATGAATAGGCGACATTTAACCAATACAACATGTTAATTAAACAAATGGGTGGGGTTAGGTTAAATTGGGAACACTTAACCGTTTAACATATTGGTTAGGAAACCCTAGTAACGGGGACCCATTTCAGCAGTAACCCACATAGATGTATCACGGTACTCTGAACTAGGAAGGGTGGGGCACGATTACTGGGCTGATTATAAGCGGTCAAAATAGCGGCAGGTGGTGCGTCAGTGTAGGTTCCGATAGAGTACGGGCGTGCACGTGCTCCAAAGTGGAAAAATCAGGCACTGGGCATCAGTAGTTATACACTGTGCATCTTGAATTGTGTCAGGTTGCCATCATAGGGATTAATACACCCCATGGTGGAACCAGCACAGGTATCTACAAACAAGTGGGGCCGAATGACACAAGTAATAAATACATACGAGTTAGGAAGCCGATCGAATGGGGAGGGTAGTCGGTATAACTAGTGGAGATAGGAGCAGACGGCACCTATGAAGACAGCTAGGGGTGCACGAAACTACCATTATCATTATTATGATTATTATGATTAGTAAGCGGGATCAACTTGTAGTGTAACTAGTATTGGTGCATATAGTAATTATCCTATAGTGGATAGAAGCGCAATCAACATTATATCTTATTCCTCTTGCTTTCCTTGTCATGCTTGTTTGTTTTGCGATCATTTCTTATTTTCCAATTTATGCCTTATCCTGTTACTTTAATGATTATATTATTAAAGTTACTGGATGAGACGACCCCAAACCCCGTACGGACGGCGGCAAGGGTAATCCTTGGAATATAACACATAAACAGATAATAGCAGAACAGAATTAAATAAATACACCAGATAATGAACAATAGAATATACTGGATAAGAGTAATCATTAGAGTTACACAGTATACAGGATCATACTTAGTACAAATACAGTTCAGCTATACATAAATGTCTACAGCGGAAAACAAACATAATGTACAATAGGAGCTGAACATCATAAAAAGAGATAAATAATAGAATCCATCTTCAGCTCCAGCTATCCAGAAAAAGCCAGCTAAAACCTGAATACAAGGCTGCCCGTGCAGAAAAAGGGGCACCCGAGTTTGAAAGAGAAACAAACTACGAGTCAGTCATGGGACTGGTATGAGAAATCTACTCAACACATTTGAAATAAGGCTAATCACAGGACCACGCCACTTTCGTGGAACGGGTTTACTCCATTGGATTGCCAGTGCTTTAAAACAAATCATTCTTTTAAACATCGCTATGCTTTTTATAAAAATGAAGCCATTATAAGACTCAGTACCCATCACACAATGCAACGCAAACTGGAGGATAGAGTTTTACCTTATAATGGCCAAAATATGATTGATACGAATAAAACAAAAGCATTTGATATTATTACTAGTGTTTATTTGTTTCAAAAACAATTTCAATCATAACTATCAATCATAGACGGCATGGGTACCATATATCATGTCGCCATATATATATATATATATATATATATATATATATATATATATATACAATCAAAACCGCACAGTCACGTAATTGGAAATTGGATTTCCGTCATGAACCAAGGCAAAAGATAGTCCTTACCGAATTCGAGACAATCTAGCCCATGTCTCAGGGTCAGAGCTCGAGTGACCCTTTGGAGCGACAGGGCCGGTCCACCGATGTGGATTAAAATTCCTGAACACTACGTTTCTCCGCCCTATGGGGCGTAAACGAGCCAACGAATGACTCCATCGGTCCCGGTTCGACCGATATATCCGAGGCGCCTCGCTATCCATCATCCACATAAGTAAAATGTCAGGCCGTGTAAAAACACCGACACAACTCCTAGCTAGAAAGAAACGCATGCCCTCTCTGAGGTCCTTCTCCCGTTTTTGGTTCATACCGGGGAGTGAGGCTCGCGAATTCACGTCCTACACAAAGCTACGCCACACAGGCGGTGCTTTGATCATCACCACAAGACTTTGCTTTTCAACAGAATCCCTGATCATTTGCCACTTAGGCATGCCACACTAGCACTTCATGCCATGCGACTGATGTCCATCGATATACAACCTTTGAGCTCGTGCGTTTCAGAGAAGAACGTTAAGCAAAAGAATAAATTCTCCGCCGCCAAACAGATGTATATTTAATAGAGATCAATCAACACAGAATAAAATCCAATGTCAGACACACAGTCCATTTACAAGTCCGTTCTGGATCTGAACGAAACCGGAGGCACAATATACCTCGCAAACCCATCGATCACCACATACGCCTGGACGATCACCACTCATTATCCATATTTCGGGATGCCTCCCAATCAGGACCTCGGATACCATCCAAACGAGGTGAAGATCTCCGGTCTTCGACCACCGTCTTCATCTTCGATTTCTTATCGTCGATTCAGTTATTCAGAATGGGATAAACCCGGTCTTTCTAAGCAACTCGTGTATATAATAAACAAGTGCAACACTAACATACACACGCATCATTTCAATTCGTTAGTCACTAACCGTCAATCAGTAAGAGAGCGATTTCCCAAATATTAACCCCGAAGGCCGAAACCAACATCAGATCAATACCCAAGAAACCATTCGACTTAGCCAACCTTCAGTTAATTTCTAAATTTCACATCCATATCATTTATAATATTTTATAACGATTTATCGCTATTTTTATTTATTTTAAAATAGCCAATTTATTCAAAATGACGCTTCGGGCCATAACGCGGCCGTGGCGCTGTTTTTCTCCAGATTTGATTTACACATATCTGAAAATCTAACCGTTGGATCTTCACAAAATTTACATCATTAGAAAGATCTTTTCAAAACGAATCCAACGGTTCCAGTTTCGGGAAAATCCGACGGTCGGATCTCCCGGTATAATCGTTTGAAGTTTCGATTTCAAAATATGAACTGCAGCGTCGTTATTCGATTAAATATAATTATATATATATATATATATATATATAATCGATTCTGGCGCTGTTTTTCTTCAAATTTAAATTAAACATTCCAGACAATCCAACCGTTGGATTTTTACAAAGTTGGTGCCGTTGGAAAGATATTTCCAAAGCGAACCCAACGGTTGTGATTTCACGAAAATCCGATGGTCGGATCTCCCGTACTAATCTTTCGAAATCACAGTTTCAAAATACGAACTGCAGTTCGTTATTCGATATATTTCAATTCTATTTATATATATATCGATTCTTCGATTTCAAAGCTATATTCTTTTCATACTTTTGATAAAAATTATATTTTTATCTAACTGTCTTCTATTTCAACACTTCACTATTTTTAACAATTCATTTATATAATAAAAATGTGATTTTTGTTGTAAAACAATTCATTTCAAAACACTTTATTTTGTATAGTTAATATAGGTGATAAAAATAGGATTTTGATTATAAAACAATTTATTTCAAAACAAGATGATTTTATACATTTCATATTGATGTTAAAAATGGGATTTTTATTATAAAACAATTTCTTTCAAAATATGAACACCATTCAACACATGAATTTCAATTCAACGAATTAATATCGATTCAACACATGAAGGTTTTCTGTAGTTTATATAAATCGATAAAAATGTGATTTTTATATTTAAAACACGAATACCATTCAACACATGAATTTCAATTCAACGAATGAATATCGATTCAACACATGAAGGTTTTCTATAGTTTATATAAATCGATAAAAATGTGATTTTTATATTTAAAACACGAATACCATTCAACACATGAATTTCAATTCAACGAATGAATATCGACTCCACACATGAAGGCTTTCTATAGTTTATATGAATCGATAAAAATGTGATTTTTATATTTAAAACACGAATACCATTCAACACATGAATTTCAATTCAATGAATGAATATCGACTCAACACATGAAGGCTTTCTATAGTTTATATGAATCGATAAAAATGTGATTTTTATATTTAAAACACGAATACCATTCAACACATGAATTTCAATTCAACGAATGTATATCGACTCAACACATGAAGGCTTTCTATTCAACGAATAAATATAGTTTCAACAAATGAAAATAATTCAAACACATGAATATTATTCAAAATTTCGGCAGCATAACGGCAGGGTAGTTAAAACCGGGACCGTCCCTAGCACGGCTCCTCGCTCTACCTTAAAACCTCGCGGTTTTTGACAATGGAGATTCATGCATCTTGTTCGCACGCAGGCGGCATGTATATTTATTTCATTTCCACAAACTAATCCTATGTGGTTTCAACCAAATATTTCTCAACCACAAACGGGTATTTTTCAACCACAATCAATCAATATCAACCACAAACAATTCCAACCCACCATTCGCTATCAATCAATTTTCACACCAATCACAACCAATAAATATTGTCCATGGTTTGTGGACGAGGGGCGTATATATATATATATATATATATATATCATTTCACTTCTATTTCAACACATATATAATTTTTACAACGCATATACAACTTATACAACGCTTATACAAGAGGTGTACAACGCTTATATAACTCATACATCGATTATATAATTTATACATCGTCGTTTTCCATATCGTTTATAAATTAGAAATCTCACATTGGGTTCCACTCCACCAAAAATAGCAGAAGGCTCAGAAAAATATGCGGTCTCTTCTAAAATGTAGAAGACGTCCACACGGTCACGATGTTTCCTGTTTCATCGGATTTCATCAAGAAACGAAAAAGATATGAATTTTCAAAGTTTTGCAACGGTTTTATAGTGTTGAAATCAGTAAAAAAAATAAAGGCCGTATACCTCAACAAAGTGTTCGAATCTAGGTCTGGATTTTTCGCTCGATCCGTTCAGCCTAGAGGGGATCGGACTCCACCACGACGTGGCGCTCGGAGAGGCGCGCTTGGGGTGCTGACGGGGTCGAACTCGGAGGTGGGTGGCGGCCAGAAAATGCTGCGACGCGGGTGAACTTCGGGGGCCCTGATCTCCTTGAACACGCACGGGTAGGGGATGAATCCAGTATGGATTGGAAGAGGAGGCTCTTCAAAAAGTTGCAAAGGAGGGGGTGCTAAAGATGAACGGAATCGCCAGAATCGGCCTGGGAACGGTGGAGCTCGTTTCCGCCGTCAACGAGAGGAATTTTGGGGTTTTTTTGATTTTTTATTTTAAAATAAATTTATGAAGGAAATTTTCTATTGGCCAACACTTTATTAAATTTAAAAATAGGGTTTTCTTAAAGAACTCTTTTTCAAACCCAACGACTATCGCCCCTAGCTAATTACCCCCATCCTGGACACAATGGAATTTGTTTTGTAGGCCAATTCGACTGTTACAGTCAATTATTCTTCAAATTAAAATATAAAACATTCAAATTCTGTTTTGAACATACATTTTAATTTGCCGGGCCCACATTCTGATTCTAAAAATTCCAGAAAAATAAATCTGGCTATGTTTCGACGATACGGTCCCAACAAAACTAGTTTCATCGAATTCTGAGACCGTTTGCAAAAAGGCTCATTTCTGGTCGATCTCATTTAACTGTAATTGACCAAAACACGTTTTCCTTTGCCATGCTCACATACTAGCTTCAAAAATTATGAAGTTTGAAACCTAGCAATAACTTCACATCCCGGATCCAACAAAAGTGGTTTCGTCGAATTCCGAGGTCGTTTGCAAAATGGCCAATTTCACGGGCTATATAAATTCCATAGCGACCTTTCTGAAAATTCATTTGGCCATACTTTTTCTTTCCGCTATGAAACTTCGATTTTTCAGATTCGTTAGAAAGGTATTCTCTAACAGATTTAAATATTTTTGGTTTCACTCAAATCCGTTTTGTTTTGCACCCGGTACAGTCCGACAAAGTTTGAATTCAATTTTTGAAACTGCAGCGCCATTTCATGCCTTGTTTATAATTAGAATTAATTATATTCATTTTCAAACGTCAATTCAAACTCACTTTTCATTGCTAGTATTTAAAATATTTATTTTAAATATTTAAAATCAATTATTTTAGCCAATTTAAAAAATTTAAATTGGTTCTGATTTTCTGGGTCATTACAATCTCCCCTACTTAAAACGTTTCGTCCCCGAAAAGAAACAAAGTCGAAAGTGGTTTGATTAATCTATTCTACATTCAATCTGGCTTCAATTCTCCAACTTTCCAGTTTCTGAGAATTTTCAAATTCCTCAAAAATTTGGCTAACACCCGAAATTTTCGAAAATTTTCGCCATAACCTCCTTTGTACGGGGAGAGGTTTGGAAATTTATTGGGCCGTATTAGGTACCCAATAAATACTAATAAGCATACACATATTTATAGTGATATATTCTGGTGTTTACAGGGGAGCGTGTATAGATAATAACTCCAGAGAATAAATTCTCGTCACCCTGTCAAAGCCTGAGGGAGTGTGTATTTTAAATGCTCCAGAGGATAAATCCTCGTCACCTCATCCCGTGTGGGAAATAAATAGTCCATGTGCCGTATCTAATAACTAGAGAGACGTGGTTATTGTCAACTCCAGACCCGTGTGGGGTTTTTATTAATCTGGCAATTTAATCGTTACAATTTAAATAGTCCATATCAGTCATCAGTTCAACCTGTAAAATATAGTCAGCGCCATACAAGCCTCTCGCTCGTATGGTAAATCTTCCACCTCGTCACACAAGCTCCAAATGCTTATGTGGTATATGATGAAGTATGCCTATCTTCCAGAAGTATGCCATGTAATGTAGTTCAAAATTAATTGTTACTATCCTATGGCGATGTTTATTATTTCACACAGAATAACCAGCACTCCGCATCCAATGGCATTCACAGGAGTTGATATAATAATATTTCGCATCCAACTCATTAAGGTTTACCTATTTGTCGGGCACGCAAATAAAATTTTTACTCAACAGCTATCCATTTACCTGTTCAAACCTATATAATGCACATGTATATATTTCTATCTATTTTCTAGTCAGTTCAATGTGTGATTTAAATGAATAAATTCTACCATTATTCTCTTATTGATTAAATTAACTATCGTTTTAATAATTTTAATTAATCAAATCTACTATCACACAACACAAACAACAATCAAATTGTTTTTAACTTTTCAAAAATATACTAATCAATTTCTATACTCTCTTAACTTTTCAAATATATATCTTTTATATATTCAAAAATCATATTTCTAAAACCAGACTTTATATATAATCACAAATACGTTATTTAAAAACATATAACTCTCAACTCGTTCTAGGGCACTTCTGACCCCATCTCTAACGAATTATTCTGATTCTGCTGTACTCATACTAGGATATTGCTGATCCTATTTGTACTGAGTTTCTCGCCCTAGAACACTACTGGTTCTATCTCTGACGAGTTCGTTAGTATGTTATATTCCAGAGCTAAGCTTAACCAAAGCTCTGATACCAAATGAGACGACCCCAAACCCCGTACTGACGGCGGCAAGGGTAATCCTTGGAATATAACACATAAACAGATAATAGCAGAACAGAATTAAATAAATACACCAGATAATGAACAATAGAATATACTAGATAAGAGTAATCATCAGAGTTACACAGTATACAGGATCATACATAGTACAAATACAGTTCAGCTATACATAAATGTCTACAGCGGAAAACAAACATAATGTACAATAGGAGCTGAACAGCATAAAAAGAGATAAATAATAGAATCCATCTTCAGCTCCAGCTATCCAGAAAAAGCCAGATAAAACCTGAATACAAGGCTACCCATGCAGAAAAAGTGGCACCCGAGTTAGAAAGTGAAACAAACTACGAGTCAGTCATGGGACTGGTATGAGAAATCTACTCAACACATTTGAAATAAGGCTAATCACAGGACCACGCCACTTTCGTGGAAAGGGTTTACTCCATTGGATTGCCAGTGCTTTAAAACAAATCATTCTTTTAAACATCGCTATGCTTTTTATAAAAATGAAGCCATTATAAGACTCGGTTCCCATCACACAATGCAACGCAAACCGGAGGATAGAGTTTTACCTTATAATGGCCAAAATATGATTGATACGAACAAAACAAAAGCATTTGATATTATTACTAGTGTTTATTTGTTTCAAAAACAATTTCAATCATAGCTATCAATCATAGACGGCATGGGTACCGTATATCATGTCGCCATATATATATACAATCAAAACCGCACAGTCACGTAATTGGAAATTGGATTTCCGTCATGAACCAAGGCAAAAGATAGTCCTTACCGAATTCGAGACAATCTAGCCCATGTCTCAGGGTCAGAGCTCGAGTGACCCTTTGGAGCGACAGGTCCGGTCCACCGATGTGGATTAAAATTCCTGAACACTACGTTTCTCCGCCCTATGGGGCGTAAACGAGCCAACGAATGACTCCATCGGTCCCAGATCGACCGATATATCCGAGGCGCCTCGCTATCCATCATCCACATAAGTAAAATGTCAGGCCATGTAAAAACACCGACACAACTCCTAGCTAGAAAGAAACGCATGCCCTCCCTGAGGTCCTTCTCCCGTTTCTGGTTCATACCGAGGAGTGAGGCTCACGAATTCACATTCTACACAAAGCTACGCCACACAGGCGGTGCTTTGATCATCACCACAAGACTTTGCTTTTCAATAGAAGCCCTGATCATTTGCCACTTAGGCATGCCACACTAGCAATTCATGCCATGCGATTGATGTCCATCGATATACAACCTTTGAGCTCGTGCGTTTCAGAGAAGGGCGTTAAGCAAAAGAATAAATTCTCCGCCGCCAAACAGATGTATATTTAATAGAGATCAATCAACACAGAATAAAATCCAATGTCAGACACACAGTCCATTTACAAGTCTGTTCTGGATCTGAACGAAACCGGAGGCACAATATACCTCGCAAACCCGTCGATCACCACGTACGCCTGGACGATCACCACTCATTATCCATATTTCGGGATGCCTCCCAATCAGGACCTCGGTTACCATCCAAACGAGGTGAAGATCTTCGGTCTTCGACCACCGTCTTCATCTTCGATTTCTTATCGTCGATTCAGTTATTCAGAATGGGATAAACTCGGTCTTTCTGAGCAACTCGTGTATATAATAAACAAGTGCAACACTAACATACACACGCATCATTTCAATTCATTAGTCACTAACCGTCAATCAGTAAGAGAGCGATTTCCCAAATATTAACCCCGAAGGCCGAAACCAACATCAGATCAATACCCAAGAAACCATTCGACTTAGCCAACCTTCAGTTAATTTCTAAATTTCACATCCATATCATTTATAATATTTTATAACGATTTATCGCTATTTTTATTTATTTTAAAATAGCCAATTTATTCAAAACGACGCTTCGGGCCATAACGCGGCCGTGGCGCTGTTTTTCTCCAGATTTGATTTACACATATATGAAAATCAAACCGTTGGATCTTCACAAAATTTACATCATTAGAAAGATCTTTTCAAAACGAATCCAACGGTTCTAGTTTCGGGAAAATCCGACGGTCGGATCTACCGGTATAATCGTTTGAAGTTTCGATTTCAAAATACGAACTGCAGCGTCGTTATTCGATTAAATATAATTATATTTATATATATATATATAATCGATTCTGGCGCTGTTTTTCTTCAGATTTGAATTAAACATTCCAGACAATCCAACCGTTGGATTTTTACAAAGTTGGTGCCGTTGGAAAGATATTTCCAAAGCGAACCCAACGGTTGTGATTTCAGGAAAATCCGATGGTCGGATCTCCCGTACTAATCGTTTGAAATCACAGTTTCAAAATACGAACTGCAGCGTCATTATTCGATATATTTCAATTCTATTTATATATATATATATCGATTCTTCGATTTCAAAGCTATATTCTTTTCATACTTTTGATAAAAATTATATTTTTATCTAACTGTCTTCTATTTCAACACTTCACTATTTTTAACAATTCATTTATATAATAAAAATGTGATTTTTATTGTAAAACAATTCATTTCAAAACACTATTATTTCGTATAGTTAATATAGGTGATAAAAATAGGATTTTTATTATAAAATAATTTATTTCAAAACAAGATGATTTTATACATTTCATATTGATGTTAAAAATGGGATTTTTATTATAAAACAATTTCTTTCAAAATATGAACACCATTCAACACATGAATTTCAATTCAACGAATGAATATCGGTTCAACACATGAAGGTTTTCTATAGTTTATATAAATCGATAAAAATGTGATTTTTATATTTAAAACACGAATACCATTCAACACATGAATTTCAATTCAACGAATGAATATCAATTCAACACATGAAGGTTTTCTACAGTTTATATAAATCGATAAAAATGTGATTTTTATATTTAAAACACGAATACCATTCAACACATGAAGTTCAATTCAACGAATGAATATCGACTCCACACATGAAGGCTTTCTATAGTTTATATGAATCGATAAAAATGTGATTTTTATATTTAAAACACGAATACCATTCAACACATGAATTTCAATTCAACGAATGAATATCGACTCAACACATGAAGGCTTTCTATAGTTTATATGAATCGATAAAAATGTGATTTTTATATTTAAAACACGAATACCATTCAACACATGAATTTCAATTCAACGAATTAATATCGACTCAACACATGAAGGCTTTCTATTCAACGAATAAATATAGTTTCAACAAATGAAAATAATTCAAACACATAAATATTATTCAAAATTTCGGCAGCATAACGGCAGGGTAGTTAAAACCGGGACCGTCCCAAGTACGGCTCCTCGCTCTACCTTAAAACCTCGCGGTTTTTGACAATGGGGATTCATGCATCTAGTTCGCACGCAGGCGGCATGTATATTTATTTCATTTCCAAAAACTAATCCTATGTGGTTTCAACCAAATATGTCTCAACCACAAACGGGTATTTTTCAACCACAATCAATCAATATCAACCACAAACAATTCCAATCAACCATTCGCTATCAATCAATTTTCACACCAATCACAACCAGTAAATATCGTCCATGTTTTGTGGACGAGGGGCGTATATATATATTTATTTATTTATATATAGCATTTCACTTCTATTTCAACACATATATAATTTTTACAACGCATATACAACTTATACATCGAACGTACAACTTATACAACGCTTATACAAGAGGTGTACAATGCTTATATAACTCATACATTGATTATATAATTTATACATCGTCGTTTTCCATATCGTTTATAAATTAGAAATCTCACATTGGGTTCCACTCCACCAAAAATAGAAGAAGGCTCAGAAAAATATGCGGTCTCTTTTAAAATGTAGAAGACGTCCACACGGTCACGATGTTTCCTGTTTCATCGAATTTCGTCAAGAAACGAAAAAGATATGATTTTTCAAAGTTTTGCAACGGTTTTTTAGTGTTGAAATCAGTAAAAAAAAATAAAGGCCGTATACCTCAGCAAAGTGTTCGAATCTAGGTCTGGATTTTTCGCTCGATCCGTTCAGCCTGGAGGGGATCGGACTCCACCACGACGTGGCGCTCGAAGAGGCGCGCCTGGGGTGCTGACGGGGTCGAACTCGGAGGTGGGTGGCGGCCAGAAAACGCGACGACGCGGGTGAACTTCGAGGGCCCTGATCTCCTTGAACAGGCACGAGTAGGGGATGAATCCAGTATGGATTGGAAGAGGAGAGGAGGCTCTTCAAAAAGTTGTAAAGGAGGGGGTGCTGAAAATGAACAGAATCGCCAGAATCGGCCTGGGAATGGTGGAACTCGTTTCCGCCGTCGACGAGAGGAATTTTGGGGTTTTTTTGATTTTTTATTTTAAAATAAATTTATGAAGGAAATTTTCTATTGGCCAACACTTTATTAAATTTAAAAATAGGGTTTTCTTAAACGAACTCCTTTTCAAACCCAACGACTATCGCCCCTAGCTAATTACCCCCATCCCGGACATAATGGGATATGTTTCGTAGGCCAATTCGACTATTACAGTCAATTATTCTTCAAATTAAAATATAAAAAATTCAAATTCTGTTTTGAACGTACATTTTAATTTGTCGGGCCCACATTCTGATTCTAAAAATTCCAGAAAAATAAATCTAGCTATGTTTCGACGATACGGTCCCAACAAAACTAGTTTCGTCGAATTCTGAGACCGTTTGCAAAAGGGCCCATTTCTGGTCGATCTCATTTAACTGTAATTGACCAAAACAAGTTTTCCTTTGCCACGCTCACATGCTTGCTTCAAAAATTATGAAATTTGAAACCTAGCAATAACTTCACATCCCGGATCCAACAAAAGTGGTTTCGTCGAATTCCGAGGTCGTTTGCAAAATGGCCAATTTCACGGGCTATATAAATTCCATAGCGACCTTTCTGAAAATTCATTTGGCCATAACTTTTGCTTTCCGCTATGAAACTTTGATTTTTCAGATTCGTTAGAAAGGTATTCACTAACAGATTTAAATATTTTTGGTTTCACTCAAATCTGTTTTGTTTTGCACTCAGTACAATCCGACAAAGTTTGAATTCAAATTTTGAAACTGCAGCGCCATTTCAGGCCTTGTTTATAATTGGAATTAATTATATACGTTTTCAAACGTCGATTCAAACTCACTTTTCATTGCTATTATTTAAAATATTTATTTTAAATATTTAAAATCCATTATTTTAGCCAATTTAAAAATTTTAAATTGGTTCGGATTTTCCGGTTTGTTACACTGGACTCGCCAGACTTTATGTCTGACTCTCTTTGTTTTTGCCTCTTTTCTTCCGTTCCCCCCCCCCCCCCCCCCGTGTTCTCAGGGAGGAACTACTCAAGTTTGATTTGGATTTCTCTCTGCTAGAAGTTCTTGAAGTATTGCTTGGCTTTGATTCTACCTATTTATGGCGTTTCTATTGGGGATTATGGCTTTAAAATTAGGTACTCTGAAGGCTTTTGTACAAGATTGATATTATGTGCTTGGGCTTCCACGATGTGGGACTTAGGGGTGTTACATCTATCAATATATAACCTATAATCTCTGATGTCTCAGAGTAAGGTTTTAAGCTAAGGGATAAACCTCCTAACTACCAACAAATATGTATTTAAAGGAGATCAATTTTCATGTAGTAAATTACACCGTCAGACATACAATCCATTTACAAGTTTGTTCTGGGTCTGAATGAAATCGAAGGAACCTTATTCCGTGACACCCCACCTAGGTGTGAGGCCCTTGCAAATCCAAACAATCTTCAAGTACGTCTGGATAACTTCCACTTATAACCTCGTTTTGGGTGTACGGTCCAATAGAGGCATCAACAATATTCCAAATGATGTGAAGATCCCTGATCTTCAACCATCGTCTTTGATATCTTCAAAAATCATCGTATAGTTTTTCAGAATGGGTTGAAACCCTGCATTTCCGAATAACTAGAAGATTTTTAAAGTGTGTGATAAATACACAGAGATATCATCGGTTTTCATTCTATTTTGGCTTATTCTTTTGATTTCAATTTAAACCTTAACACAAAGGTTATTACCCAAATCAAAATCCCATTCCCATTTCATTTAATGGAACATAGAGAAAGACACCATTCACATTCATTTTGGTAAATTCTATTTACCTTCATTAACCCATTTTTAATTCATTCATTCAAATCTTTATCAAAAGATTTATTAAAACTCTAACTTAGTTTTAAATCTTCAAAATCATTCCTTTCTTTAGATGGGTCAAGAACAATGTTATTAAAAACATTGGTCATAACAAACCCAAAACCATACTTCCATTTGTAATGGAATCTTCATCGAAATCATATCAACTCACAATCAATATAAATTCTCATATACAACCAATACTATCGACGGAATAACGACAAAGCCTTTTAAATTACTTAAATAGGATTTGTCTTCATCAATATATAATTATCTCGATTATCACCAAATCGATTCCCATTAAATTCCAAATTTAATTTATTAAACATTCAAAATGATTGCTCAAGTTGTAGACAAAAACAATTGAGTTTAAAATTTAGATAATCCTTTCTAGAAAATGTTGTAATATCATCACAAAAAGCGCTACAAATAAGCTTATATTATCTAGTTTAGTCAAAATGACTTATATATTATCAAAAACTTCATTTTATCAAATCAAATCAAATCATTTTCAAGCCATTTATTATGAGTTATCATAATTTTTCCTATTTTTAATATTTTAGAAAAAGCTCATTTCTTTGAAATCCACTATTCGGGCCAATATCGACACTACTGTTGTTAATATTCAAAATTAATTTGAACTTAGATCAAAATTTAAACATTGGATTTAAAAACTTTACATATCATTTGAAAGTTATTTTTATTTTGAACCAAATGTTTTTCGTCTTGGAAAAATCCGATGGTTGGATTTCCGGGTACGTCAGTTTAAAGTCTATGGTCGAAATTCGCTAACTACCGCTGTGCGACTAGTCTTATTCAGACCAAATTTCGATTGATAATCAAATTAAACCGAATTAATTACAAAATAATTTATTAATTATATAGAACATATATAATTAGCTTTGAAAACTATATTTCAATTATTTCTCTTCCAAAATCAAAGATTCCATTATTTAATCAATCAATATTTTTTAAATCATTAAAATAACAATATTTTTTCGAAACTTATCATTTGAACTCCAAATTTTCTTGAAGTCCATTATGAAAATGAATAAGATATTTTGAAAAATAAAATCTTATTAAAACATTTCCTAGATACCCAAACCAAGCTTCACTTTTTAAAATTACTATTCACTCATTTATGACTATACACCTTACATCAAGCCATCAATCAATGTCATATAAATAAAGGTCACTAACTATCGATTTTCCATTTACCTAACAATTAAGTCAAATATTTCAATTTACTTCATCATTAAGAAATTAACATTTTGGACCTTTCTAATATCCAAACCAAATACTAATCACTTATTTATGTTTTTTAATTACATAACCCTTAAGCTTTTTGTTTCGTTTTTCTATTACCAAACACTTAAGTAACTAGCTTACAAACTTTATCATTAACATAATCCACATCCAACAACCGCATAATCAACCTAGAGTATCATTAACTCAAGGGTTTACCTCACTAACACTTAAAGGTGACATTTTAACCTTACTAGCATAAGTGCTTACCTCTTTAACTTAAAGGTGATATTTTTAGCACTTTAAACTAAGTGTTCATACTTTAAACATCTAAAGCCAACATTTTTAACATTTTAAAGTAAGCATTCACACATACCTAAAGGTAACATTTTTAACATATTAAAGTAAGTGTTTATACTTTAAACACCTAAAGGTGATGTTTTAACACACTAAAGTAAGTTTTACACTTTAAACACCTAAAATTAATGTTTTTAACCTTTCTCACTAAGTGTTAATGCTTTACACACTTAATTACAATCCAGACCAACTCAAATCAAGTCATTCATCACATATCCAACTCAAGCACACATATAAACAAGTATACATCACGTTAACACATAAAAATGTAATTTTTCTTCACTGTACTTATTTATAAGGGTTGGTGTTTTCACTAAGGGATTCACTCCTTCAATCCCTTAAGCATAGGACTTATTTGGCAGCTTTCAGGCATCACGAATGATTGTACACTCAAGATTTTAGTCTTATTTTCCGATGCTTACTAACTTGAAAAGAAATTGAAAAAGGAGGCGTCTTTTTATCTTTTAAATGTTAAAGATAGAATTTTTATGAGGTGTAGGGCTTGCTAATTATAAGATTGAAGTGTAGAAGTGGTTTTATAGTGGAAAGGTGGTGTTTTTGTTCTTTTTGTGTATAGCCTAGAGGTTTTCGGGCTTTAAGTTTTGAAACTGAGCAAAGAGGGTGTTAGTATGGAGGAAAAAAAGAAAAATTGAAGTTGTTTGGAGTAAGGAAAGTAGGGAAAAGGGGGTTAGGTCGTGAATTAAGGTAGGGAGGAAGCCTTTTTTGAGTTTTGGAAGAAAAAGGAGAAGAAAATGAAATAAGAGAAGGAGGGTATGTTGTCTTCAAAAGGGAAGAGAATGGACTAAAGTGTTGGCAACTCGAAAGTGGAAATTAGTGAGAGGAGGACACCTCAAAAGGAGGGAAATGATTTAATTCCAAGCCTTGGAAAATGGAGATGATGTGTTGATTTGTAAAGGAGAGGAAGAGATGACACCTCAAAAGTGAAGATTAAGGAAAGAAGGGCACCTCAAAAGCAAGAGATGATGTGCACATGGTTTGGTTTGTTTAATTAAAGGAGAGGGATGTAGGGGTGTAAATGGGTCGGACCGGATCGGACCGGACGGAGGTGTGTTCAGTTTCTTTCCTAAAAAAAATCGGATCGAACATGGACCAAGCCAAAAAATTTCTTATACAATTTTTGTTGTCCTAATTCGTGTCCTAAATGAATTCGGTCGGACACGGACACGATCGGACTTGGTCGGACATGGCTATTTATATCCCATTTTGAACATTTTACTACATTTTCTCTCAACTGTATGCAAAATTACAAATAATTCGGACGAATTCGGACGAGCCCGTACTGGACATGATTTTTCTCATACAAATTTTGTTGTCCTAAGTCATGTCCTAAATGAAAATCGGACGGACTCAGACGGACGTATTTCAGTCACGGACACGAACGGACGTCGGACATTTGGACAAAATTTATAGCCCTAGACGGATGGTGTGTAAAGTAAGGAAGGACGAAAGAGAAAAAAAGGGGACACTTATCATATTCCTAAAATTACATAAAATGTAAGTATACATGTGTTAAGGCTTTCTTAAGAATCCATAAGCTTAATGAAGAAAAAACCAAATTGGCTTCTTACACATATTACCCTCTTTAGCTTCTTTAAGAAGACACTAAGAATTGGCTTTCAAGAGAAGCCACTAAAATATGACTAGGATTTTGAGAGAAGCCACTAAGAATTGGCTTCCGAGATAGTCCACCAAAGGAAGACACT
The DNA here is from genome assembly GCA_030737875.1 of Allium sativum. Lineage (NCBI taxonomy): Eukaryota > Viridiplantae > Streptophyta > Magnoliopsida > Asparagales > Amaryllidaceae > Allium > Allium sativum. The sequence continues at coordinate 57,247,911 of CM060910.1, forward strand.
AAGCACGCATAAGATAAGTTTTGAGAAGCTTAATTAACTAATAATACGGTTCGTACATTCTTCCATACTTAAAAACTTTTCGTCCTCGAAATGGAAAGAAAACATAAGCATGTTTATTTTCTTATCTAATAGGTTTCAAAATTTATCGACTGTCCAAAATCGTCGATAATTATATGTTCCCACTCCAAATTCTATAAATAATCTTTGTATATTCAAAGCATAATCTTTAAAAACCCTTTATATTCAAATAAAATCTTTCAAAACCAATCATAAAAAAACAATTTCTTATTACGAATACGCTCTCTCAGATACGTAATACTCTTAAGCCTTTCTAGGGCATTACTAACCCTACCTCTAATGAGTCACTCATCCTAGGATAATACTAATCCTATCTCTGACGAGTTTTCATTTATAGGATGTTATTAATCCTACCTATGACGAGTCTTTTCATTTTGTTCTAATGAGTCATACCCTAAAGCGCTGTAAACTAAAGCTCTAATACCGAAAATGTAACATCCCACTTCTAGGTTGGGTTCAAACCGATAATTGAACCGACTTCAACCGTTCTCAAAGGTGGATTGTTAGGAGTACTTACACATTAGCATAGAATAAAAGAACCTTTTGATTAATATTGTCACAATATTACATTAGAGTGCAAGAATATATCAAAGTACAACATATATCAGAGCATATAGAAATACATACACAGCGGAAGAATAAAATAACTCTCGGCAGAAGACTACAAAATGATTCAGAGTATAGTCTATCCATAATTTAGATCCTGCTCCAAAAATGAATCCAAAGTTATATCTGCAAAACCAAAATTACTAGCTGCCTATATGGAAAATTATGGGAACTTAGAGTTTATTTAGGTAACAATAAACTCTGAGTCAGTCATGGGACTGGTGTGAGAACTAATTACCATTTTTCAAACATTTTTTTAAAGTAAGGTAATTCATAAGACCACTCCGTAATAACATGGAACGGGTTTTCTCTCATGAATACCAATATGCGCAATGCTGTTGAAAAATGAAGCTGCCATAAGATCTCACGCCACACACACAATGAAAACGCACATTTGGGCGAGGTTTCCTTTATGATAACCAAAAATGCTTGATAAGTGAAAATTCTCTTATATTATTATTAGTGCATAGTGTGAAAATCACATTCACAAATAAATATATCAATCTTAGCCATAATTGGTACTGTAATGTTATACTGATCTCCAACGCGTTTTACGTAGGATCTAGAATAGAAAATCATATGGGCAGGTAGCGGATGATCCGAGTTCAAAATTGTATACCATCCTAAATCGTTCACAAAATGGTTTTTTCGACAAATGACCAAGGCTAAGGAACTTCCTTACCGAATGGGTATAGCTTTAGTAAACGTCCCAAGAAGTAGATTCTTCTCTGCCAACACATAGTCATCGGTGCTGTTCAAAGCAATGCTGCATGAGTATGCCATTTCCCGGTCCTTACCGACCTTTTCTACGAGTACCTGAATTTCCAACAAAACCACAATGGTAAAATGATAGGGCTCCATACCATAGCACTACCCCATAATAACTACGTAGCAAACACCTAGGCTCCATACCATAGTGTTGCTTCAAAAATCTAGAAGGGAATTGTAACACCCCGTAAAATAAATAAACAATAGTAAGAAATAAATAATTAAAAATAAGAAATTAAATAGTATGGCTGGAAAATGAGATTTTGCAGCTTATGGAATTTGGTTATGAAATTCTTTTATTTGGATACGTGGCGAAATTATGAATCGTTTTCATATATAATATGCTGAAAATGGTCAATGTAAGAAGTTATGAACAAATGAATTAGGATAGTAAATGCAATATATATATATATGTAATTAAATGGATAATATATATGTGTGTGTGTCCAAATTATTTTCAAAATAAAGAGGGAGAATTTGATTTTTGAAATGAAGACAAGATTATGGGGGACAAAGGATATGGTATATAAGGAATAAGATTAAGAGATTAAGGAATGTATTAATTAAAATTAATACCTCAGCAACACACGTTGACCAGGCGTTCCAGCCCCGAGGATGTCGACTGCCCCCCAAGAGGGGTGTGGACCACCGGTTGACCACTTAGATCGACCGCTTAGCCCAATAAATCTATGTGGTTAGAGGTTTCTAATAGGGATATATATAAATAAAAGGCCTGGATTAAATCAAACTAATCCAATGATCTACACTCACACGGGCAACAATATATAGCCCCTCCTGTTACACATTAGAACCCTAACCATTCTCTATCCCTGCCTTCATGCTGCCTCTCTGCCATTACGAAATTCCAGAGAAAAATAAAAGATAAAGGTAAAGGATTTCTTCTATTTCTCCAACCCTATCCTTAACCTCTATCTATTCTAATACATATAGGTTTAGTATTCTGCAATTTGGTATAAATATATGTATATAAGATTCTAATACATGTTTCTTGTATATATATTAGGACAATTTCTGGAGCACTTTGACCGCAAAGATTAAAGCATAGGTCTAGATCTACTACAAATTCCTCTTTGTTCCGCCTAGATCTGTGAGTTTAATATTATTTACTTAGGCATATTCATAATTTTATTATATTATCATGTTGAAAGATGTGCCTAGGAGGATTTGGAAATCAATAATGAAAACATTAAAACCCCCAAATGCTTTATCTTGTATTTGCGTATGAATTATCATGATTATTTGGGTTTTGTGGATTGTTGATTTTAATATTGGGTTAAAGATGAAAAAGGGGTGTTCCTACTATTATTTCTATTTTATGTAATTCACCTTTATTAACATTTGATTGTAACCTAAACGGGTTTAAATTTGGGTATTTCATGATTTGGTTTGGGTTTGGATCCTGTTTTGAATCCAAATGCATTCGTGCTTGAAATATATCAAATGTAAACATTTTTATGTGCATAATACCAAAAAGAGGTGAATTAGATAAAGTGGAAATTATGAACATACATGTATATGTGTATGTAATACTCTATTTTTAATCGAGTATTGAAATCATTCCAACAAGCCTAGGATAGAAGTTGAAAGTTTGTATGAATGTATATTTTCCATCCACTGCTATATGTTGTCTTGTTATTATGCCATCATGACTAAGTTGCAGTGGTAAAAGTATGGAAACACTAACTTGTATACCTTGAATTAGACAAATTGACAGTTGCCTCCTCGTTAGAAGGTTTCCTTATTTGTACTAATGCTTACGTTATTTAGACAATATCATTATTATACTTATATAAACGTAATCAACGTAATTTACATTGTATTAGCATAATAATTGCGATTAGGTTAGAATTCGAATTAGAAATGTCCCCATAATAACTATATATTTGTTTGCTTGTGTGTGCGTATATAGAATGGCTATATATATAGTGACACAGACACGAGGTTAGTTACCATTTGTGGTAGAAGCCTGCGCGGAACCGACTGGAAAATCTAGCAACCATAACTTGGCCTAACTAATGTGAGATGTCTAGGTGCCGGTGCTGTGGGCCATTGAAAAACTTAGTACACTAGATACGAGTTTAAACCAACTTGTTGTAGAAGTTTGCCCAGAACCGACTGACATATCCAGCATCTACAGGTACACAGTATAATATGAGAGGTCTAGTGCGTGTGTATATATATATATATATATATATATATATATATATATATATATATATAAGTCTATTGTGTGTGAAATTAGGCGGGTTTACTATGCCTTGAGAATGTATTAAGTGGCTGAGTGTCTTTTTATCTAGTTTGGGTCTTAAGTGGTTAGGATTGGGATCCCTCTGAAAATTTATTCCTTGGAGAGGAACCAAAATCATAGGACCCACTCTTATTAGATTTAAAGTAAGTCTTTGGGCCCTCCTTCTCTAAAAGTGGTTCGGCATAAGCGGTAACGGATATCCACCCTATTGGTTAGATACTTGGTGTTTGTTTAAATACTGTGTTTTGCGTAGACATGCCTTGACATATGTAACCTACTAAAAATACAGGGTATGGACATTTAGTAACACTATATTATAGTCACACAGAACTCTATGTTCTGACCACTCTCTATAACATATCCAACAGGTCAGTAGATAGGGTAAAAGCCATGGACGAAGTCATGATTGAAGCTGATGAAGAAGACGAAGTTGTTATGCTATCATTAGTAGTTATTCCTTGACTTCTTTTGGAAACTTGTGAGAATGAACTATTTGATGTACCCATTGAACAGATGTAACTGCGAATGTTGTATTTCTGTGATTTTTTAAATAAGTGGTACATCTTATTTCAGTATTATATTTTCTCTTTCCGCTGTGTTAGATTTCCATTTAAAGTATTTGTGTATATATCCTGTGCAATTGTAATCCTAACAGGAACCAATGACCCATCTAGAATGGCTCTAAGTTTCGATGGGCCTTTTCTGGGTCGAAATTTAGGCCCATTCCGGGCCAGTTGTTACATTTGGTATAGAGCCTACGTTACCCAATTATAAGAGAATTATACGTATTAGAGGAGTATTTGTAATTTGGAAAGGATTTTTCAAACTATATATATATATATATATATTATATTTACCCCCAATAAGCATATGCATTTATATAAGGCATCTTTATCGTTTTCTTCCCTTTCAGCTTAAATACCTTCTCAGGAGTATCCACTAAGGGATTCTTCCTTTTCTTTCAAATAGTGGAGTGGCTAAAAACCCAACTGAGCACGGTAACCAGGCAAGACCCCGCTACTTGCTAGAATGGTTTCAAAAGTATCTCCGCACTGTTGAACAGGTCCCTATTGCCAATCCTACCCCTGCGGCACTACATCTCCTGCCACTGAGGTAGCCTTTGACTTCTCCCGCCTTTGTAAGACATTCACGCATCTTGGAGGGAAATCCTTTTTTGGAAAGGAAGCCTTTGCTAATGCCCAATCTTGGGTTATAAACTGTGAAAGAAGTTTTGAAGCTACAGGCTGGCCCGATGAAGTGAAAAGGAGGATAGCAGCACGACACTTAAAAGATGAGGCCTTTGAGTGGTGGAAATTAATATCTGGAGAGAACGAGGGCCAAATATTTACATGGGCCGAATTCAAAGCCCGTTTTGAAGCGAAGTTTTTTCCAAGGGAAGAAATGACTATCCAATTGGAGAAATTCATCCACTTCAAGCAAGGAAGCTTGAGCCTGCAAGAATATGTATCCAAATTTACTGAATTATGTAAATTAGGAAGAGGATCGATAGAAATCCCCATGAATAAAGCCTTGAGAATTGTTTATGGACTAAACTCTCCGTTGAAGGAAACTCTATCACCCCAAGCAATGTTTAGAGCAACTTTTGAAACCCTAGTAGAGACAGCTATTTTATGCACGACGGAAGGCCCTAAGGAGGATAAAGAAGGTGAGAAAAGGGAACACTCCAACAAATATAAGAAGAAGGAATGGTAGAAAAACAAGAAGAAGAAGAACAAATTCAAAAAGGATGCAAAGACTTGTACGAGGTGCAACTGCAAGGGCCATGAGGCCAAGGATTGTAGGACCTCGTTGGCGAAGAAGGAGTTCAAGGGAAAATGTTACAACTTCCATGAAGAAGGACACATGTCTAAGGAATACCCAAAATTTTCAAGAGTGGCCAAAACAATGCAATAGAGGCAACACCAATTCAAAGCCGACCCCCAAGAGACCAAGGGCAACCCACACTTGAAGGTATAACCTTTGCTTTAGGGAATATAATATACACCTTGTTCGATTCTGGAGAAATCCATTCTTTTATCTCCAAACAATTAGTAAATCTATTGAACCTTTCCATATCTATCTCGAATAGTCCGATAGAGGTCGCCAACCCTATCGGAGGATCTAAGTATCTTGAGCTGTTGTGAAAAGACCTAGTATTGGAGGTTGACGATGTCAAGTTCCATTGCGAAGCATATGCGTTTGATTTCATAGGGTATAACCTTATCCTAGGTATAGTCCGACTATCGTTTTATGGGGCCATCCTAGATTGCGATAAGAGACTCGTTCATTTTAAAAGCTGAGGAGTACGTAGCCTAAGTATTCCTTATAATGTTAGGAACAAGGATAAAGATTGATTAAATTCCTTATCTACTAGTTCTAAAGGACCATCTTCGGTCCCCGTAGTTTGTGAGTTCTTGGATGTTTTTGAGGAAGTCAAGGGACTTCCGCCCCATAGAGAAATCTATTTTTCGTATTGACCTAGAGAAGGACGCTAGACCTATAGCACTACCCTTGAGGCATATGGCACCTAAGGAAAGAAGGGAGTTAGATAAACATATTTCATAATTATTACAAAAAGGTTTCATTCGACGAAGTACTTCAGAATGGGGTGCATCTGTAGTATTTTCCACCAAAGTAGATGGATCTTTGAGACTTTGTGTGGACTATAGGGAACTCAATAAATTGACCAAGAAGAATAGATACCCTTTACCTAGAATCGATGACCTTTTTGACCACTTGGGAGGAGCATGAGTATTTTCCCAACTAGACCTTGCTACCGGATTTCACCAGTTTAGAATTACGGAGGATAGCAAGGACAAAACCGCGTTTAGGACGGCAGATGGATTGTTCCAATGGGAAGTTATGCCCTTCAGACTAACGAATGCACCCCCACTTCTTTGTTGACCTCATGAGTAGAGTGTTCAAAGGTAATCTAAATAAAATTGGGGTAGTCTTCATAGATGATATCCTTATATTCTCAAAAGACCGTAAAGAGCATGATGACCACTTAAGACAAGTGTTAAGGATATTAAGAAAATAATAATTGAAAGAAAAATTCTCGAAGTTCCATTTCTGGAGGGAAGAAGTAAGATTTTAAGGACACATTGTGTCAAGCGAAGGCTTGGTTGTGGACCCTGCAAAGATCGAAGCAATCAAAGAATGGAGGATACCTCGAACTGCTACGTAAGTAAGACGCTTCCTCGGATTGGCCAGATATTATAGGAAAATCATTAAAGACTTTGACAAATTGCTACACCTTTAACCCAATTGACGAAAAAGAATTTTGTGTTTACATGGAGTAATAAATGTGATATAACATTTAAGAAATTAAAGGAAGTATTAACTAGCGCACCAGTCCTTATTATATCCGATAGTTCAAAATTGGTCACCGTTTACACCAACACATGTGGGACTGGTTTAGGAGCAGTCCTTATGCAATAAGGAAGTATAGTTGCCTACGTTATTAGACAACTCAAAGATCCATAGAAAAGATACCCAGTTCATGACCTTGAATTAGCCATAGTAGTGTTCGCCCTTAAGATGTGGAGGCATTATATTTTAGGGGAGAAATTTGAACTCTTTACTGACCATAAATCCCTAAAGTATTTGTTTTCTCAACGTGACCTATACTTGAGACAACAAAAATAGATGGAATATGTTGGAGAATGGAGTTTTGATGACAACAACCATAGTTCAATTATCATTGATTACAAAAATATATACTAACATCTCTATCTATAATATATATACATATATGCAGGATATGTATAAAGGATTCAAATACTGAAGAATGTACAATTTTAGAGTTTCAAGAGATTCAGAATTAAGAGGAGATTCAAGACTCATGAGTAATCAAGTTATCAAGAGTTTAAGAGTTCAAGAAAAATATAGTAGCAGAGTCTAGTTTATAAGTAAGACTCTGAATAGCACTTCAGGTTCAAATTCGAATTTTACAAATTCTGATATTCAAATTTTAAATTCTGGTTTTCAAATTCTTATTTTCAAATTTCAAATTGTCTCTCTATCTCACTTATGATTTCAAATATATGTTTTAAGCTTAAATATATATGTTTATATAGTTATGTAATTTTATAGCTTTATAGTTTTATAATTATATAGTTTTTAAACCTTATAATTTTATAAATATGTTTATATAATGTGTATTTATGATTTCATATGGTTTTATACTTTAGAATACTCATTTATATCACTAAGTTATAACTTAAGAATTTCTTGAATAATATATACAATAAAACACCTAAAAAATAGTTTTAAAAATATTGTTTACATGGTTATGTCGACATACATATATGTCTATGTCGACATATAACAGTCAGAAATTCAATTTTCAAAGGAAGTGTCTTTTCACTATTTGTAACGTTCCAGAAGCGTTACAACCTTTCAAATCTTATAGGGGTTGATTTTGAATTTTTTAACTATTCTTCTTCTCCATCTTCACCCCTCTTCATCCCACCATTAATATTTCATATTTTATTGATTTCTGCATTTCTACTTTGCCGATTTCTGTTCTAATTATATAAAACTTCTTCTTTCTCTCTCTACTCATAACTCTTTGAATTGAAGTGCTATTAAAGAGTTATGGGGTCGTTGTAATCTTTTGGGAAGTGTTTAGTAAAGGGTGTGTTCCTTATAGCTCTGAAATCGAGGAAAGGGAGTAGTGGTAATCTTGAAGTCCTGAAATCAAGAGTGGTTGGAGAGTGTCAACATTTTATCCATGAAATCACGGAGATTACACTTGGATAGTGATACTAATAAAACTATGTGTAATCCAGCGCTGCGTGGGACTGGACGTTGGAGTAATCTGAACTAGTATAAAATCCGGTGTGTTCTATCCTGTTTTTGCATTTTATATTTATATATTTCTGTTTGATCTGCGCCAGTGATCATCTTTGTTTTGTGTGATTCATCTATTAGATCATATAAGTTTTAGATTTTCATAAATTCTTTGAAAACACTATTCACCCCCCTTTAGTGTTACTCTTGCCTTAAGATCCGCATTTCGCGTTCCCAAACAATTGGTATTATAGCATAGGTTTTCAAAAATTTCATAATCTTATTTTTGAAATATTAAATGGCAACCAACAATGGTAATTATAATTGTTCTTTTGTAGAGGGTCAGTTCATTGTTAGACCACCACTGTTTAATGGTAGTAATTATTCATATTTGGCATGTAAAATGAAAATATATTTACAATCAGTAGGATTAGACACATGGAATAGTACATAGACTAAATATGTCAAATCTACAACTAATTTTGCACAATGAACAAAAGGCTGCTGCACAAAGCAATTCTAAAGCCATGTATATGTTGTTCTGGTCATTAGGTAGGAATGAATTTAGCAGAGTATATGTTTGTAAATCTGCTTATGAAATTCGGAGAACTTTACAAGTTACTCATGAAAGAACCAGTAAAGTTAAACAAACAAAGATATCAATGCTAATTAATCATTTTGAGTTATTCAAAATGAACGAAAATGAATCTATCTCCGATATGTATTACAGATTCCAAGAGATAGTGCATTCATTAATAGCATTGGGAAAAACTTATTCAGAAGAAGACCAAGTCAGAAAAATATTGAGTTCATTGACTCCAGAATGGGATCAGAAAACATTGGCAATTGATGAAGCCAATAATGTCAGTGAAATGAAGAATGAGGAGTTAATCGGGAATTTGATGTCTTTTAAAGTCCAATTATAGAAAAAAAAATATGCCAACTAAAAAGAAATCCATAGCATTTAAAGAAACAACAAATGGTTTTAATTAAAGAAGCAAAGACGATGAAGAACCTTAATGACAAGAAATTTCAGAAAATTTCTGAGATGCATAAGAAGAAATAACTTTCAAAGAAATAATCAAGGAAGTTTGGGAAGAAATGATGATCGATGTTATAATTGCAATAAACCAGGCCATATAAAGTGAATGTGTCCATATCCAGATAAATCAATTCAACAGACTGACAATAGCAATTCATTAAAGAAAAGAAAGAGGGCATATGCATCAACTTTAGATATTTCAGATTCATCATCAAGAAATGAAGAGCCAGAAACCGGAAATTCAAGTATGTGTTTCACAGCAACTCAGAATTCATAAAATATCGAAGAAATTGATCTAAAAACCAGGTATACCTTAATTAATTTTTAAATTTTTTGAATGGATGTTCTGTTTGCTTTGTTTTTTTGCTTTGTTTGGAATTTGAAATTTAAACTTTAAAACTTAAACTTGAAATTTGAAATTCAAAATTCAAATTTGAAATTCAAAATAATAATTAAATAATAGATATAATAATAAAATAAATTTTACATGTGTGTTAGGATTAATATCATTTCAAGAAATAGTTAAACCTGAAATATAAATCGATAATATTAAAACCAAAAGTCAAAAACCATATGTCCATTGAAATTTCTGCATGTATGTCGACATACATATATCCTTATGTCGACATAAAGGCCTGTAAAATGAAATTCGAATTTCAAAGGTTTAAACTTTCAAACATCCCTCCAACTTTTCACCAACTCCCAAGGTCTGAAAAGGTGTCATTGATTTCAGAAAAGTTATGCCCATTCAATCTCTGTTTATATATCTATTCAATCTTATTCTCTCTACCTTTCATTTGAAATTCAAACTACTCTCTTCATATCTATACTCTTCAAAACTCTCTAATGGCTTCCTCTAGCAATCCTCAAACAATGAGACTGTCCAAAACCATCAAATGATATCTCAATAATGATATAGAAGTAATCAAAACCTATGTTGTTTATGTAGCAAATGCAAAAGTCAATACGGGAGCTTTCTCCATCTTCAGAGACTTTCCATCTTACGATCTCCCTTCTCTTTTCAATCATAATGAAGTATTGAGCTTGATTAATGCTCGGGATAACGATGAAGTATGTTGCCCAAAACTCGTCAAAATGTTCAATGCAAATCTTAATCGTGACTTTTATAAAGGAGATGTAAATCAAATCTAGAGTAGCTTAGAAGGCACACAAATTGTTCTAGATTGTGAAATATTGGTCAATATCTTAAATTGCAAGAGTACGGGCTCGGACTTTTCGGAGTTCGAAATAAGATGAAATGGATTTGTAAACCTTTCAACACATACTAGAAAGCAATGCTCACTTGGAATTCACAAATCGCTTTTTCTGCCCATAAACAAGAATGATAAACCACCTCCTTCAACATACCATCACACCTTGTTCTGGAAATTACAACAACCTAACTCTCAAAGTCCAAAATGCACTCTTTGCTATTATTGGTGGTTATGACATCAATTGGGCCAATATGATTTTAAAAGAACTTAAGCCCAAAGAAATGTCAACTCGAGAAAACACTCTTTACTATGGAGTTTATCCCACTCGTATTTTCAAATATTTAGGAATTGATTTCAAGGGAGAAGAATTTGTGTCAAGAAAGGTGATTGACTCCACAAACATACACCTTATGCAAATTCCACTCACTTTTAAGCCTTATGAGACATTCGAAGACGAACAAGATCGAATGCAACAAGAATAAGAGCCTATGGATATCAAAGAAGAAGAAACTTCTTTAGAAATTGTTGGGCGTCCAATCAACATTAGAACCATTTCCAAAGAGATACTTGTTCAAAATCAAGCAAAACTAGCCAAAAATCAAAAGAAGATCAAGAAAACCTTTACCACAATGACTAAGTTCATTGGCAAAATAGGAAGAAAACTTGGAATTTCATCTTGCTACTCATCAACTGCTAAAATCTAAGCTTATCTAGTTTATATTATCTTTCGTATTTGCTTTCAAATCTCGTATTTAGTGTCTCGTAATTAGTTGAATGTATTTTCTTTCAAATTGAACTGAATTATGTTTTATTTATGTCAAAACTATCTTTATGTTACTAGAAAAACATAGAATTAAATATATTAATATAATATATTAATAATTAAACTCAAAATTGAATATTTCAAAATATTTATATAGTATGTCGACATACATATGTCACTATGTCGACATATACCTACCAATTTTTCAAAACTGTTCAAATTTAAAGTTAAATAACTAACTCATGTCTATTCAAATCTAACGAATTCCAGACCCTATATAAACCTATTTCTTCTAGAATAAATAATTCTATCATTCCTCCTTTCTCTCTAATCAGTTCTTATCTAAAACTATCAAATTATGGCAAATCCAATGCATAATTTGAGTGAAAATCTTGAAAAAACTTTGAATTCTTTCAAGAATATCCTTTCTATAGTATTACAATATCAATGTCATCTTGAATTAATTCAGATGCGAATGGTTGAATATCAAGAGAAACACTTTGACGTATTCGTTGGTCAATCTCTTCTTATTTCAGATATGAAAACAACAAAACACCACTCACCAATAAAGAAGACTAGAAGGACATCAAGAAGAACCCAATCATTCGAAAAGTTGAATGGGTAGAAGTTCCAAGATACATTTGATTTAAAATGGTTTTGTATAACTTGATTGATTGGTTTGATTGATTTGAATTTGTTTGAACTTGTGTGTAAATATAGATTAACTTGGATTGATTGGATTGAAAACTAGTATATATAGTGTGAAACATATGTAATTATGATACTTGGACTGATTTGTTTATACATTTAGTATAAATAGGTATAAATTTAGGGGGAGTTACATATACTTCAGTATAGAATCAAATATTTTAATCATAGCTTATGTATAGACAGATATAGAATATAGGGGGAGTATATTTAGAATTTCCTTTTAATAATGACAAAGGGGGAGAAATTATAAATTATAAGGATTAGTTAGACTTAGGATAAGGGAGAGTATATAGGATTCATAATGGCAGGGGGGTATTAGAAGGATTGGAATAACCATTTATAAATAGGTATGAATATTTTATAAACTAAGGTTGTCATCATCAAAAAGGGGGAGATTGTTGGAGAATGCAGTTTTGATGACAACAACCTTAATTCAATTATCATTGATTATAAAATATATACTAACATCCCTATCTAGAATATATACAAACACACACACACACACACACACACACACACACACACACACACATATATATATATATGTATACACACACACACAACATATATGCAGGATTTAAATACTGAAAACTGTATAGTTTTAGAGTTTTAAGAGATTCAGAATTCAGAGAAGATTCAAGACTTATAAGTAATCAAGTTATCAAGAGTTCAAGACAAATATGCTAATAGAGTCTAATTTATATGTAAGACTCTGAATAACACTCCGGGTTCAAATTCAAATTCAAATTCTATTTTTTAAATTATGATTTTCAAATTTCAAATTCTGGTTTTCAAAATTCAAATTTCAAATTTCAAATTATCTCTCTTTCTTACTTATGATCTCAAATATATGTTTTAAGTTTAAATATATATATGTTTATATAGATATTTAGGTTTATAGCTTTATAGTTTATAATTATATAGTTTTTAAATCTTATAATTTTATAAATATGTTTATATAATATATTTTTATGGTTTCATATGGTTTTATACTTTAGAATACTCATTTATATCACAAAGTTTTAACTCAAGAATTTCCAGAATAATATATATAATAAACACTTGAAAAATAGTTTTAAAAATATTTTATACATGGTTATGTCGACATATATATGTCTATGTCGACATATATCTATCAGAAATTCAATTTTCAAAGGATGTGTCTTTTCACTACTTGTAACGTTCTAGAAGCATTATAACCTTTCAAATCTTATAAATAAGTGTTGATTTCAAATTTTTTAACTATTTTTCTTCTCCATCTTCACCCATCTTCATCCCAACATTAATATATCATATTTTATTGATTTCTACACTTCTACTTTGTCGATTTGTATTCTAATTATATAAAACTTCTTCTTTACTCTCTCTCTACTCATTACTCTTTGAATAAGTGCAATTGAAGAGTTATAGGGCCGTTGTAATCTTTTGTGAAGTGTTTGGGAAAGGTTGTGTTCCTTGCAGCCCTGAAATCAAGGAAAGGGAGTGGTTGTAATCATATAGCCATGAAATCAAGAGTGGTTGGAACGGTGTTAACTTCGTAACCGTGAAATCAAGGGGATTGCACTTGGATAGTGATACTAATAAAACTCTTTACAATCCAACGCTGACTGGACGTTGGAGTAATCTGAACCAGTATAAAATCCGGTATGTTCTTTCCTTTTTCTGCATTTTATATTTATCTGTTTCTGTTTTTATGTTTGATTCTGTGTCTGCGATCATCTTTGTTGTGTGTGATTCATCTAGTAGATCATATAAGTTTTAGAAATTCATGAATTCTTTGAAAACAATATTCACCCTCCTTTAGTGTTAGTCTTGCCTTAAGATCTGCATTCCATGTTCCCTAATAGAATATATTGCCTCATTTGATTTCATGATCCAGTATACCCCGGGAAAGGGGAATGTTGTGGCGGATGCTTTAAGTAAGAAACATGCGACCTTGAACGCGATGGTAGAATGGGATATTAGAGTTCCTCTCTAATTTCAATTTGCAACCCTCACCAACCACTTCTAATGATTTTGTTGGGGCTATGGTAATTAGAACTGCCCTAAGAGAAAGGATCCAAAGCACACAAGACCTTTACGACGAATTAAGAAGCATAAAGGAAAAAGTGGGAAATAAGGAGACCTTTCCCCATTCGGTTAGGTATTCTATTGGAGAAGAAGGAATTTTACTTTGGAATGGATGACTTTACGCCCCTAAGAATGAAGGATTAAGGAAAGAAATTCTAGTGGAGTGCCATAGGTCAAAATTGACCATACACCTAGGCGGGGATAAAATGTACAAGGATATGAAGAGGAATCTCCATTGGGAAGGAATTAAGAGAGATGTAGTTGAGTTCGTGGCCAAAATTTTAACATGCCAAAATGTAGAAGCATAACAAGGGAAGCCCGTAGGACTGTTACTACCTTTAGAGATCCCCACGTGGAAGTGGGAACATATTTCCATGGACTTTGTAGATGGACTTCCTAGAAGCCAAAAGGGTAATGAGGCCATTTGGGATGTGGTATATAGTCTAACCAAAAGCGCCCATTTCATATCAGTAAAGAAGACCAGTACTGCAGTCCCGTTATCCCAATTATATGTCAAAGAATTAGTAAGACTTCATGGCATCCCATCGAGTATTATGAGTGATAGAGACCCCTTATTCATGAGTGAATTATGGAGAAGCCTACAAGCAGCCTTGGGAACGACCCTCAACTTAAGCACAACTTATCATCCGTAGATAGACAGACGGAAAGAGTAAATAACATCTTAGAAGACTTGCTAAGAGCTTGCATCATCGACTTTGGAGGAGTTTGGGAGCAGCACTTATGTAATGCCCCACCTCTATACTCGCGTTAGCCAAGGACATTGCAAGCAATGGTGTCAACTAAGCCGAAGAATAAGGCTGTTGAGGAGCGACCATCTGTATATTAGCTTTGAACGAGTGTTAAATAAGTCATATAATGTGGTCTAACTTTTTAAAATCTAATGAGGAAATCCGACACATCTAAATCAATTTCAAATCTACCACACAGTGGCTATATATAATTCGGAAAGCAATATAAAATACATAACAATAAAATTAGAGTCAGACACAGATTTTCATATCATAAAGGCGGAAATAAATATGAATAATACTAGAGTGGAGGTCATAATATAAGTGGCCATGCAAGATTTACTATATTATAAAATAAAAGATACATGTACAACACAAAAGAATATGTACACATAAGAGTCACTATCTCAAGTGCATGAAAGATAAAACTACAAAAACAAGTGTGGTTAGCCAAAAGGAGAAGCTAGTCCACACTATAATCAAGGAGAAGCACCTGCATTACTCGGTCTGACCCGAGTATAATTTATAAGAATAAACAATAAACGGATCAGTCTAGCTGTACTCATCATAATAAGCTGAAATAGAATCAGAGATATGAACAGAAAATGACATATATAAAATAACTACTACTTTCACATGCAAAGTGTGAAGACTTGATATGTCCAAAAAAAATGCCAAAGAAATCTTGACACTATATAAGTATATCTCAATAATAAAGAAACTAAGATTGATAAACTATTATCAATACGAGATTGACAGCACATATGTTAATAAAAATAAGACTGATAAATTAATATCAGTACTAGATTGACAGCACATATGTCAATAAAAATAAGATCGAATAAATCAGTAAATTAGAAATCTCGAAGATATAAAAGATTATCACACTTTAAAGATATAGCTATTCACGAGAAATGATGTCATCCATCCCTTTAGATGAAATAGAAAATACAGTATTCATGAGAAACGATGTCGCCCATTAACTCTACATGAAAATAGAAAACACGATCTCAACAAATGAGTATTCATGAGAAATGATATCTCCCATCATTTCTACATGAAGATACGGAACATTATATCGCGTCTCTCACCGATACGAAATGATCTGAAGGTCATCGATATAATCAAATGAACCGAAGTTCTATAGGATGATCAGAAGATCATCAAATAACCCGAAGGTCGAATTGATCAGAAATGATCAAGTATAGTATAAACTACACCAAGCTAGTAAATATAAGATTTGAGCAACATGTCCCATAACCACTTGCTCTACTCGAATATTTACAACTGAGTTGAAAAGACCCGAACTTCCCCGTGAAGGAAAGCCTGGATTGAGTTGAGAATAAGACAAATCAGAACACAAACAGAAGAACATTTCGTTGCTTATTACAACAATTCCATCGGAATACAAGAATACATAGAGTATGAATAAATATTACACATCAGAAAAATATCAGAGATTACAATGCATTACATAGCAGCGGAAAAATAATACAATACACAACTGAAGGAGATATACGGATACAGAGCTTTCCGAATATCATTCCAGCTGTAAACCAGGATCCTGTGAATATAAATCTGCAAAACCAAAACTACTAGATGCCCGTGTGGAAAATAGGGGCACCCAGAGTTCAGATTAAAACAATAAACTCCAGGTCAGTCATGTAACTGGTGTGAACTAAAACAATTATTTAAAACTTTACTTTAAAAGAGAGTAATTCAAGGGACCACGCCGTATAACATGGAACAGGTTTCCTCTCAAGAATACTAGTGCATAGAATAAAAAGCGCAATGCTTTTTGGAAAAATGAAGCTATTATAAGACCCATGTCCCATCACATAATGCAACGCAAGCCGAAGGGTAGGGTTTTCCCTTATAATATCCAAACATGCATGGTGCGTTTAAAACAAATCATTTGATACTATTATAAGCGTATAGTGTCAAAACAACTTCAAATATAAATGTATCAATCCTAGACGGCATGGGTACCATATATCATGTCACCATACTAGGCTCTACAATCAAAACCGAAATATCACGTATTGGAAATTGGATTTCCGTCTATGAGTTGAGGCCAAGGATGGCTCCTCACCGCTTCGAGACACTCCAGCAAATGTCTTAGGACTACACACTCTGGGTAACCGTTGGATCTTCAGGGCCAGTCCTCCGTTACGTTTGACGATTGGTTATTCCTGAACACACATTTCCTGGTCTTATCGGACCTATATCCATCGGCTCCGAAGAGACCAATATATCCGAGGAGCCTAGCAATCCAACATCCACAAAGGTAAAAATATAAAATGTCAGGCCTTGATAAAACACTGACACCACCTGTAGCTAGAAAGAAACATCGTGCACTCCCTGCAGTCACGATCCCGTTTTAAACTCATACCGAGGTGTGAGGCTCGCGAATTAACGCCATACACAAAGCTACGCTGTATTAAAGCCATTCTTTGATCATCAACCACAAGACTCTGCTTTTCAACAGAAGCCTTGATCATTTTCGTCTTCGCATGCCACACAGGCATTCAGGCCATGCGACTGATATCTATTGATATATAACCTCTGAGCTCGTACGTCTCAGAGAAGGGCACTAAGCAAGAGAATAAATTCTCCGCCACCAAACAAATATATATTTAATAGAAATCAATCAACACAGAATAAAATCCAATGTCAGACACACAATCCATTTACAAGTCCATTCTGGGTCTAAACGAAACCGGAGGCACCTTATTCCTCTCTCGTATGTCCAATACAGGAGAGAGGTCCTCGCTTATCCATCGATCTCCTAGTACGTCTGCACGATCACTACTTATTACCTCGGCTTGGGTGTACAGCCCAATCAAGACATCAGTAATCATCCAAACGTGTGAAGACCTCCGGTCTTCAACCACCGTCTTCATCATCGACATATCATCAAATCCGTTATTTAGAATGGGTATAAAACCGACCTTTCCGAATAACTCGCGTATATAATAAACAAGTTCTACAACAACACAACATATGCCTCATTCCAATTCTGAATATTCTTTTATTCAAATATTCACATTCTTTAGGAAAGGTTCCCGTTAATTTTAACAAAGATAAATTCTTTAAAATTTATTCTTTAGTCTTCCTTTGGATTTCAATTCAAACCATATCTTGTCTTTAACTGGGTTACAGAACCACTGTCATTTAAAACACGGTTCACGATAAACCTAAAATCACATTCCATATCATCAGCCTTTAACCGTAAATTATAAAGTGAACAATTGTCTAAGTATTAACCCCGAAGGCCGAAACCAACATCAGATCAATACCCAGGGGACCTTCAACTTAGTAATCTCCAGTTAGTTTCTGATTTTCTTAACTCCATTGTTAATCGGGTTAAAGAACCAGTGTTATTTATAACACCGTTCATGATAAACCCAAAGACCAATTTCAATTCAATTCCAATTAAATATATTAAATTGGAAAACTTTACTTTGGAAAATTCCCGTTAAATCTTAATAAAAAGATTTATAAATTCCAAATCTCATTTCATTGTAAATCGGGTTAAAGAACGAATGTTGTTTAAAACACAGTTCACAACAAACCCGAAATCCAATCAGTCTCTAACCGTAAATTAGTAAGAGGACATTTCCCTAAGTATTAACCCCGAAGGCCGAAACCAACATCAGATCAATACCCAGGAAACCATTCAACTTAACTATCCTCCAGTCAATATTACTAAAGATACCATTCACGACAAACCCAAAATCCAATTTGATATTAAATACAAGGCTCTGAATAGAAAATATATCGGCTTATATTCAATATTGAATTCTGAAACCAACAAATATTGTATTGGAATAACAGTATATATCTTCCAAATTCCTCCACAATATCCGTATAATCACGAAATTCAATATCGAAATATTTGGAAGATAATTTCGATTCAAATCCATTCCAATTCATATATTGGAAATTCCAGTTATTTTTAAAATCATTTCAAATCCAATTTATTTATTTTAAAAATATTGGATTTATTATTCTATTTCAAAACTAGTTCATTTCGATAAAAATATATTTTTATCTTTTCAAATATGGAATTTTTCATCCCAATTCTTTCCAAATCATTTATTATGATTTTACACAAATTATTGATATTTTAATAATTTTATCAAGGCCCGTACAGTCGATTTCCATAAACGGTCATCGAACTGCACTTACAGCAACCTTTTCCAAATTTGATTTGGACATAATTCCAAATCCAATCGTTAGATTTCAAATCTCTAAGATTCATTAGACAGTTCTTTTTGATATGAACCCAACGGTTCCGGTTTTAGGAGAATCCGACGGTCGGATCTCCCGTAATGTCCGTTCGAAGTCAATGGTCGAAATTCGTGAACTACCACGGCGTGGCGCGTTCTATTCAAGCCATTATATATATATATAATATATATATTATATGTATTTCGTCGATTTCCTTTTAAAACATATTTTATAAATCATTTTAAATTCATTTTCAAAACGATTTCAACTTCATATTCAATTTCAAATCAAAATTGAATATTCCATATCGTCGATATATAAATGATAATATTTTCAAAATATTAGATTTTGTAATCAATTCTTTTTCGATATTCATTAAAAAAATGAATAAAATCGATATAAATATCGTTCATGTCAAAATGGCGTTAATCTAATCAACACGACTTTATATATTTAAATATTTTCGTGTCCATCGCAAATCGGACATCAAAATCATATTTTGATCTTTTACTGAATATTATTTGAAGATATTCGTTATTTTGAAATATTCATTCTTTCTGAACTGGAATCAGACACAGTCAATTACCATATAATGTGATTATATGGATTTCATACACCACATGTACACAACAACAATCAAACACAGTCAACCATTATCCAAAGTGCATTCTACATTGCATAAGCATCAAATACAAATATTCAATGCTTACAACAGACTATCAATCAATCGATTGACATAAAACTAAATATTGGGATTAATGTATGTCCAATATCATCCCAATACCCATGTGGGGTTTCAATCAATAAATAATGATTTTTATTTATGCAGTTGGGCGAAGTGTAAAATTTATCGTCCCAATCAATATCAGACAAATGGGTGTTCATAAACAAATCTTCTGATTTGTAAATGAATATTTATTTTATTCACATCAACGTTAAAAATATATTTTTAACGATAAAATATTTTATTCAATATATGAATATCTCTTCAGTTCATTTATATAATAAAAATGATATTTTTATTGTTCTAACATATCTTAGAAAATTTTGGCGGGATAACGACGCGATATCAAAATCGGGTAATGTCTAACATTACCCCTCTCCTGATATTGGCTCGCGCCATACACACATGACAATTCTAATCAATTCATTTCACCCAAACAACCAAATTCAACCAAATAATCTAATCAACCAAACCAAACAATCAAACAAGTTGTCCATGGTCTGTGGACGACGGGGAACAATTCATATATGCAGTTATAAAAATAAATAAATGTATAAGAAAATATGGTGAGGAGTTCTTACCTTTGGGATCCACTCCTCCAATTTTATTTCTGAATTTCTGATCGATTGGATTTGCCCAAAATTCCTATGCCATCCTTTTCACGCTGTTCATATTAATCACATTTTTAATATGATGTTTATATATTTCTAAAAACCTCGTCTTCCTATTTTTAAAAGATCTAACTTTTCATTTATAAAAATACAATCTTTTCATCGCTACTTCATATATAAAAATCGAATTTTTATCGCTATTCTATATATATGAAAATCGAATTTTTATCGCTATTCTATATATATTAAAATCGAATTTTTATTCTCCACATATAATAAAAATCATATTTTTATTTCAAAGCTCTATACGTAAAAATCATATTTTTATATTTCTAACTTCATGATAAAGATCGTATTTTTATTTCAAATCTACATTATAAAAATCAGATTTTTACAACGCTACTTTCTATATAAAAATTACATTTTTATACCACTTAAAATTATATTTTTATATTGCCAAAAATTTCATCTTTACATCGCTAAAAATTACATCTTTACATCGCTTTTCTATATTAATAAAAATCAAATTTTTAACTTGAATAAAGATCATATCTTTCTAATCAATAAAAATCATATATTTGTCTAAGGCCAAATCATATTTTTATTTCGTTAAAAAATATTTAAAAAAGTCGGATTTTTATTTCATAAACACATATATATATATATTTCAGATTTTTATTTCATATGAAAATCATATTTTTTTTCAAACAATTTGTGTAAAAATCATATTTTCAAACACATAAAGATCGTAACTTTATATATAAAAATCAAAGCTACATATATAAATAAAAATCAAATTTAAAAACAACACTTTAATGTAAAAAAAACAAAATGAAAGACTCACTGTCTTTTTCGGTTTTTTTCCGAGGAGGGGAGGGCTTCAGAGGCTTGCAGGCAGCGGGGAGGCAAGGTCAGGCGGAGGTGGTTGCCGTTGGGTGGCGGCTGTGGGGACACAACAGACTAGGGTTCGCAGATGGGGGTGGAAACTTGGTGGCGCGGTCGGGGTTCAGGGCGCGACGTGTCTTCGCGGGACTGACAAAAGGGGTGGCGCGCATCTGGGAAGGGGCGGAGGCTTCGCTGGGGGCGCGACGGTCGTGCTCCACCTGGAGGTGGGGCGCGACGACGTCTCCCCTTTTCCCTTTTTTTAATTTTCTAAACCTCGATCTGATTTGAACTGAAAAGGGGAAGGAGAGAATATAGTTGACTTTATATAATAATATATATATATATTTTATTTAATATATTCCCTAAAAGTAACTTTTTAGCTCGAATCGCAAATCGAACCCAATGACTGTCACCTCTAGCCAATTACCCCCATTCCGAACACAATGAGATATGTTTCGTAAGCCAGTTTGGCTGTTACGAACAGTTTCCATTAAATTTAAAATATAAATCTATATATATTCAATTCAAACGTACATTTCAATTTACTGGGGTCACATACTGACTCTAAAAATCCCAGAAAAATTACTTCCAACTTCTTATTGACAATACGGTCCTAACAAAACTAATTTCATCAAATTTGAAGACCGTTTGAAAAATGGACATTTTCTGGTCGATCCAAATTGACTGAAACAATCAAAACACGTTTAACTTCTCCACGCTCACATATTGATTTCAAAAATTATGGAAATTTGAATCTAGCAATAATTTGACATCACGGATCCAACGAAAGTGGTTTCATCAAAAACAGAGGTTGTTTGCAAAATCATTACTTTTAAGGGCTATATTTTCAATAGCGACTATTCTAAATTTTCAACTGGGCATAACTTTTTATCCCCGCTATGAAATTTCAATTTTTCGGATTCGTTGGAAATATATCTTCAAATAGATTCTAATATTTTTGGTTTCACTAAAATCCTGTTTATTTTGAATCCTGTACATTCATTTGAAATTTGAAATCGAATTTTCAAACTACCGCGCCATTTTCAATTCCTTTTATAATTCAAAATAAATATTTATATTCTAACATCGATTCAAATAAATATATACGTACTAATTCTATTCAAAATAAATTTCTCGTCATCATTATTTAAAATAAATCATTTTAAATATTCAAAATTCATCAAAATTTCCAAAATAAAAATTTTAAATTGTTTCGGATTTTCCAGGTTATTACACGAGTTGTATATTACACTAGAAATACTAAACGATCATTGCCACAGGGTTCAATCGAACGAGTCCAAAAATTAACCGTCGAAGCAAACACAAAGGGTCATAGTCCTCGTTTTTACTAAGGCGTTTAATTCGATTTCTCATACGAACGAGAAAAATGTTTGTGAAATCATATACTAGTAGATAGTAAAACAATTTGGAAAATAACTTCATATAATGAAGTAGAATTTGAAACCATTTAGTAAAAGATTGGTATGTACTAATAAATTTAAAACCCTTTTTATATAGCTTCGAAGTGGGTAATCTCGTGTAATAGCGATCGAAATGACGATCGAACAAAGAATTCACGTTTTAATAAGGTAAATTAAATCTTATAAATATCGATTATAAAATTCATTCACAATGACTAAATCGAAAATCCATAAGAATTGAGCTATAGAAATCTGTGCTGCTGGGAAATTGAAAAGTCACAAATAAAGTCGAAATGGGCCGAAACTCGGCCGGGAATGAGCTCAAATGGCCCTATACAATAGATCGTGGTCTCCACTGGTCTATTGTAGAAAAAGAGCAGGACCAGTCAACTGGTCCTTTTTGGACCAGTCAATTGGTCAACTTATCCTGAAAGTATTCGGGTTGCAGGACCAATCGACTGGTCCATTTTGACTCGTCGACTGGTCAATTGCACAACTGACCAGTTTGGCAATATTTTGCCAATTCGTAAATGGATCGATTCCAGCGAACTCCGGAGGCAATGGACTTGATCAAGATGATAATAAGGCCTCATAGGTTCGTCGAAACAACTCAAGAACATGAAATTCACATGCACAAACATATATACATGAGATTGCAATGGTTTTGGTTATAAATTCCAAAATGGACAAATTTTCTAGCCAAAGCTATGAAATACGACTCAAGCGACATGTGAAGACATAGAACTTTGTCAGGGCGACAACGGAGCTTCACAATATCACAAAATCAACTCATAGCATAAGAATTAGTTCATGTGAACAATTTGCTAGTTATAATTTCAATTCAATGAAACATAAACACATGAAGTCGGCTAAGTTACACTAACCTAACTAATTTACAAGCATATGCAAACTCAAATGAACACTAGGTTACACTTTTACAAGCCAATGGCTTGTGGCATAGATGTGAGTTCATAAAGAACTCACCTTTGCTTGCTAGAAGTAAGAAATCAATCCAAAGTTTAGCTAAATCAACCTCTCTTCAATCAAATCACTAGAATATTCAATCCTAATGCACATGCAAATAAAACCCTTAAATGTTAGGCTTAGGAATTCTCAAAAATGGATGAGGAGATAAGCTAGAGAAGGTAGAGAGAGATTACCTTTCTTCTCTTCAAATTTGCACATGAATTGAAGCTTCTAACATGAAGCCCTAGTTTGGAATTTTAATTTCCAATTTCTTTCCCCATTTATGAAGAAAGAAATGTGTTAGGAAGATGAACGAGTGAATGAGAGGAAAGGGGAGGTGCTTGGGCTGTTTTATCATGTAGGCTAATTGGGTAGCCTAGCCAAAAACCCAAGTCCAAAGTCCATATTTCTCATTGCTCCAAACATATCAATGTTTATAGTCAAAAAGGTTGCAAACGATGATCCAGACTCAATGGAAGTGGTTCCGAGTTCAAATTAATCCATATGCAAAATGTGACTTTTCGGACACACATCGATTAACGATTAACGATTAATGACGTTATATTTAAATAAATTATTTAAATATATTATCATTAAATATGCGGGTTGTTACATACTTCCCCCCTTAAAGAAATTGCATCCTCGCAATTAATTGAGGAAAAACTCAATATAGATAACAACCATGCATCAACAAGATCTATTTAAAGATAAATTAACTCAAAAATTCACTTTTGAATCATCTTATAAAATTTTAACTTTTAGTTATAAATCACTATATAACTTAAGTTTATACATGTATAATGTTCAAATAAAAGTCACGAGCATATACGAGAAATTAATTTATTTCAATCAAATTAGGAAGTTGGAAATATCGACTATCCAAAATCGTCGAACATTCCATATCATGTTTTACCCAGAAAATTTTATCCCTTATAAAATTTCTTAAAAGTGTTCAAGCTTACAAAATTTTCTTACATTGAATAGGACCTATATGATGGTCATATATATATATATGTATGTATGTATGTATATCCCACTAGCGAGGATAAGCGATCACGTTGGGGAATCAAGACCATGAAATAAAAATCTGGGTTATATACCATAAATAGGAAATATTAGCTCGTTCTCTAATATTTCATGAACAATTAAATTGGAACTTTTAAGTTTCCAATAAACCCCAAAAATCTCAAACTTGAAATATAAGCACGTCCACTAATATTTCACGAACAACTTCTAAATCATGTAAACGTGACAAAATAGTAGAAGTTGGAAGAATTTCATGAAATTCAAAAAAAATTGGTTTTCGAATTCACAAGGACGTTACCAAGAAGAATGAGGTCAAACCAGTCGGGTTATGATATCGAAAACTTGGTTCAATGAGGTTAACAAAACAAACTGGAATAATTATTAACTCATATTCATGAGATCTCGGAAATAACAAATTCAAAATCCGGAAACAAGAGACTAAAATGGATAAGCAAAATATAGCTTATAATTTTTCGAAAGAGGATTCGAAATAAAATTTTCAAATGAAAACTCGAATCACTCAAATTCTAGAAATCACACAAAGAGATCTAGAAGAATCTAAATATGGAAAGATACTCGAACAACAATAAGTGAGAGTGTACAAATTCCATAAATAGCAAAGTGATCATAACGATCAACAAGGAAAGTGAAATTTCACATTGAGTTAGTAAATAGGCGAGCTTATCCAAATGTCCCATGATCACTGACTTAACTCACGTATTTACAAACAAATTGCAAAATCCACTATAAATCATCATACAGAGTGTTTTTGTCATTTGACAAGGTGGTCCGACACCCATGGCATTAACAAGGTCGCTGACACCACCCAAAAGTAGTTTTGTCAGCCATTTATCCGTTATAATTCTCAAATGAGCAAAAGGCTCCAAAGATGAACACATAATAAATATGTGTCATAGCAATGGGATGTCGAAGATGGGTAATTTTTTTTTAGAAAATAAATTATGGACCACAAAGCAATTTGGATAATTCATTTCTAAAAATCACCATTAACTTCGAACAAACAAGGCATGCAATTAAGCATGCATAGAATGATCACTCTTCAAGGAAAAGAGTTTGAACATCCGTGGATCGCAAGATTAGCCAAAAGAAAGAAATGACTAATTCAAACTCGAAAATCACCAATTCAATTAGTTTTAAACTAATGGAAGAATAAGCAATTTTGTTAAGCACAAAGTTGCAAATCACATGGAACTTTTTGTCTTTTGACACGGTGGTCCAACACCGTAAAGAAATTTAACTAAGCCTTCCATCTCACCGATGTGTTGGCTTCGCACCGCCAGTAGTATTTCGTCCGAAGACGAAGTGACTACACATCGCCCATAGTATTCCATCCGTAGAGGAGGTGACTACACACCTCCCGTAGTATTTCATCCGAAGACGAGGTGACTATACACCTCGCTAAGCATTTCATCTAAACAATGTGGTGGATTTACACCCCAAATAGAATTAACTAAGCTTTTCGTCTTGCGACGAGGTCGCTTCACACCTCAAAGTGAATTAACTAAGCATTTCGTCTTGCGACGAGGTGGCTCCACACCTCACTAAGTTTTTCATCTCACAACACGGTGGCTTCACACCTCACTAAGCATTTCGTCTAAACGGCATGGTGGCTTCACACCTCAAAGATAATTAACTAAGCTTTTCGTCTCGCGACGAGGTAGCTTCACACCTCAAAGAGAATTAACTAAGCATTTCATCTTGTGACAAGGTGGCTTCACACCTCACTAAGCTTTTCGTCCCACGACGAGGTAGCTTCGCACCTCACTAAGCGTTTCGTCTAAACGACGTAGTGACTTCACACCCCAAAGAGAATTAACTAAGCATTTCGTCTTGCGATGAGGTGGATTCACACCTCACTAAGCTTTTTATCTCACAACGAGGTGGATTCTCACCTCACTAAGCGTTTCTTTTAAACGAAGTGGTGGCTTCACACCCCAAAGAGAATTAACTATGCATTTTGTCTTGCGACGAGGTAGCTTCACACCTCACTGTTCTTTTTGTCTCACGATGAGGTGGCTTCACACCTCACTAAGTATTTTGTCTAAACGACATGATAACTTCACACCTCAAAGAGAATGATGAACATCAATGTACAAAAGCTATACAACACATGCGCTCTAACGAAGATGATCATACATGATCTTGAGATTTCATCCATAGGAATGAAATCGAGTCTCAACTGATTAAGTCCAAAAATTAACCGACAAAGTAAATGCAAGTGTGTCGACCCACTCGTTTTTACCAAGACATTTAAATAAATTCCCTATTCAATTGAAAAGACAAAATTACTTGTTTGAAACAAGTAACACTCCAAAATAAGTGAGAATTCTCAATCATTACCCAAAGAAAGCTAAAGACGTCTCGATCGCAAAATATTTGGGCAACGAAACTCAAGGCAAGCATCTAAGAATTTTCACAAAACGTAGGTTTGGAAAATTGACAAACCTAAATATATTATAGGCACCTAACGGTAATTAAAAACATGGTGCCCCCAAGTCCTTATGACGCAAAGAAGGTATATAATCACAGAAATGAACAACTTAACAAAAATAGTAAGAAAGGTACCTTGATAGGTATTAGTTCTCTTTTTTCATACCCTTACGCCTAGGGCACAAAAGCAAGAAATGGCCTGAGTCCTTGCAATAAAGGCAAAGGAGAGGCTTAGGGCACTTGTTAGCATAGTGGTCCTTGGTGCCACAATTGTGAATTCTCCACGAACCCGCGTAGGAGTATTTCCTATGGAAGCTGCTTGTTTCCCTTTCTTCCTAGATTAGGAGTCTTGGGATTTTTGGTTAGATTGCTCCTTCCTTCCTTTACTAGCAACCGCGGCACCCCCATCACTATCACTATCGGCTTCCTCAAGACTAAGCGTGATATCAACTAGCTCATCAAAAGGCTAAGCAAGTTTAAGAAGCAAAGACTTTTTGAGACCTTTGTTGAGCCCATGAACAAATTTCCGATTCATCTTCCTTACAGTGTCAATGTACTCAAGCCCATATTTGGATAGAGAGTCAAAAGATGTGGCGTACTCGGCCATGAAGAGTCGCCCTAAACAAGGTCTATAAAATGTCGGGCTAATGCCTCTTTCCCACTCTCGGGCACGAACTTGGCTTAATCCTTTTCTCGGAATTGTTTCCAAGTTAGGTCTGCTTCTTGAACTTCAGAAGTCATAAGCTCATACCAACCGAGAGCTTGATCTTCGAGCATACTAGAAGCGACTTGAACCCGATGGAAGTCTGAAAGATCCGTGCAGGAAAAGATGCAGTCACATGTCCTCAACCATGATTGGACCTCAATAACATCTCCAAAACTTTTAAATGTCTTTCCACCAAGCTTAGCGAAATCACCAAATAATCATGCAAACTCGAATCTAGGATGGGTAGGCGCGGTAGCAGCTCCGGCAGCATGAGCATTTGTCACAAGATCTAAAAGTTGTTGAGAGGACATAAAGGCTCCCTCTTGAGGGGGATTGCTTGAAGAGCCACACCACAACGAGAATTCCTAACCATTCTTCTCCTCTAAAAGTGAGAAGAGTAAAAAGGTTAGATTCAAATAAAGTTGATTGATCAAACAAAGGATCAAGATATAAGATAGGATACGACGGGTCCTAAGACTCGAAAAAAATCCTAAACATGATTTCCTAAGAAACTTAGGACAATGATCCTCGCCGTAATATCTTATATTGTTCTGAATTTGGCTCTGATAACAAGTGTAACTCCCCACCTCTATACTCGCATTAGCCAAAGCCATTGCAAGCAATGGTGTCAACTAACCCGAAGAATAAGGCTGTTGAAGGGCAACCATCCGTATATTAGCTTTGAACGAGTGTTAAATATGTCGGATAATGTTGTCTAACTTTTCAAAATCTCATGAGGAAATACAACATATCCAAATCAAGTTCAAATCTACTACACAGTGGCTATATATAATTCAGAAAGCAATATAAAAAACATAACAATAAAATCAGAGTCAGACACAAATATTCATGTCATAAAGGTGGAAATAAATATCAATAATACTACAAGAGTGGTGGTTATAATATAAGTGGTCATGCAAGATCCACTATATCATAAAACAAAAGATACATGTACAACACAAAAGAATATGTACACATAAGAGTCACTATCTCAAGTGCATGAAAGATAAAACTACAAAAACAAGTGCGGTTAGCCAAAAGGAGAAGCTAGTCCATGCTATAATCAAGGAGAAGCACATGCATTACTCGGTGTGGCTCGGGTATTATTTATAAGAATAAACAACAAACGGATCAGTCTAGTTGTACTCATCATAATAAACTGAAATAGAAACAGAGATATGAACAGAAAATGACATATATAAAATAACTACATTGTTCACATGTAAAATGTGAAGACTCGATATGTCCAAAAAATATGCCAAAGAAATCTTGACACTATATAAGGATATCTCAATAATAAAGAAACCAAGATTGATAAACTAATATCAATACGAGATTGACAGCATATATGTCAATAAAAACAAGACTGGTAAATTAATATCAGTATGAGATTGACAGCACATATGTCAATAGAAATAAGATCGAAAAAATCAATAAATTAGAAATCTCGAAGATATAAAAGATTATCACACTCTAAAGATATAGCTATTCATGAGAAATGATGTCACCCATCACTTTACATGAAATAGAAAATACGATAGTAACAAATGAATATTCATGAGAAACGATGTCGCCCATCAACTCTACATGAAAATAGAAAACACGATCTCAACAAATGAATATTCATGAGAAATGATGTCTCCCATTATTTCTATATGAAGACACAAAACATTATATCGTGTATCTCGCTGATACGTAATGATCCGAAGGTCATCAATATATTCAAATGAACCAAAGTTCTATGGGATGATCAGAAGATCATCAAAGTAACCCGAAGGTCGAATTGATCAAGTACAGTATAAACTACACCAAGCTAGTAAATATAAGAGTCGAGCTACATGTCCCATAACCACTTGCTCTACTTGAATATTAACGACCAAGTTGTATATTACACTAGAAATACTAAACGATCATTGCCATGGGGTTCAATCGAACAAGTCCAAGAATTAACCATCGAAGCAAACAAAAGGGGTCATAGTCCTCATTTTTACTGAGGTGTTTAATTAGATTTCTCATACGAATGAGAAAAAGGTTTATGAAATCATATAGTAGTAGGTAGTAAAAAATTTGGAAAATAACTTCATATAATGAAGTAGAATTTGAAACCATTTAGTAAAAGACTGGTATCTACTAATAAATTTAAAACCCTTTTTATATAGCTTCGAAGTGGAAAATCTCATGTAACAGCGATCGAAATGACGATCGAGCAAAGAATTAACGTTTTAATAACGTAAATTGAATCTTATAAATATCGATTATAAAATTCATTCACAATGAATAAATCAAAAATCCATAAGAATCGAGCTATAGAAATCAGTGTTGCTGGGAAACTGAAATATCACAAATAAAGTTGAATGGGCCGAAATTTGGTAGGGAATGAGCCCAAATGGCCCTATACAGTAGACCGTGGTCTCCACTGGTCTACTACAGAAAAACAGAAGGACCAGGCAACTGGTCCATTTTGGACCAGTTGACTGGTCAACTTATCCCGAAAGTATTCGGGTTGTAGCACCAGTCGACTGGTCCATTTTTGACCAGTCGACTGGTCAACTACACAACTGACCAGTTTGGCAAATATTTTTCCAATTCGTAAATGGATCGATTCCAGCGAACTCCGGAGTCAATGGACTTGATCAAGATGATAATAAGCCTCATAGGTTTGTCGAAACAACTCAAGAACATGAAATTCACATGCACAAACAAATATACATGAGATTGCAATGGTTTTGGTTATAAATTCCAAAATGGACAAATTTTCTAACCAAACTCGATAAGGATTCTTCGTTTCATTTGATCGTAGGACGCCTTGAAGATGATGTTGACCGAGATTCCAAAGTCGATAAGGATTCTTCGTACAAGAAAGAGGCCAATCTGAGCAGAGATGATGGGAGGGTGATTGGTTGGGATTTCAATTCCTGTAGATTCTCTCGTGGAAGATGATATCATCCCGCATTGTCTTCTAGAGCTTGGCGGGGATAAATTCGTCCAAGGAAGAGCAAGCTTCGTGGATGGCTTGTTTAATGGAGTTGGCATATTCCTCCATCTTTCGGAAGCTTTTGTGTACGGGGTGACATGCACCGCAAGTAGTGTTGATCACGATGCCATGTGGTCATTGATTGGACGACTATGGGGCCGCAGAGGCTAGAGGGAGAGCGGGCGTTGAAGGGCCCACGGCTGATTTCGGAGGAGCAGGAATTTGAATGTACTATTCAAGACGTTTCTCATGGATGAGTTTTCAACTGCATCCTTAAGGTAGCGACAGTCATTAGAATTGTACCCAAAGATATCATGGAATCTGCAATACTTGTCGTAGTTCTTCATGTGGTTGGTATGTTCCCTAATGTTGGGCTTCTTGTATTGAAGAGTGTTACTGTAACACCCAGTAAATTTAAATATTAAAGTTAACAAATTAAGAATACTTAATTTTAAATGTAAGAATCAAGGGAAACATGTTATGCCATTGTGTTCGTCTCGGAATTTTGGTTGAGACAGAGTCCGAGTTTGCGTAAATTGGACTTCGTATGAAGAAGTTATGGATGCCGGAAGTTTCTAGAAAATTCAAATAAATTCAAACAGCTCAAAATAGATTCAAAATTCAAATCAGAAGTCAGAAGCGGGCTGGGCGGGAAAATTCCCACCCAGGACCCAGGTCGACCAGGGGGTCGACCCTAGTGTCGACCTCCCCCCTACAGGTCAACCTGGGGGTCACCTGCCCCCCCCCCCCCCCGGGGCAGATCTGAGAGATGACGATTTTGTGACTCAGTGCTGAGTCATTAGGGCTGCGGTGTCACCCTATCTTGGCTGGATGGTCTTGATTGATTCTAGGTTGATCGGATGGCCTAAATTAATCCTAAATTCTATATAAACACGTGTAGACTCAAACCCTAAAACCAAATAAAAATTAGAACCATAGCCGTCATGCTATCACCTTGAAAACTAGAGTAGCTGCCACCAACTAGAGGGAAAGAGAAGCTAATCAACTTAATTCAACTCAAATTTATAACAACAACAACGAATTTGTCTACTTCAAAGGCGAGCTAAATCAACTTCAGAACTCAGATTCCAGAAATCAAGACCTTCTTTGAGTAGTGAATTCAATATCTTTAATAAGATAATTAATAAGTTAATTGGGTTGAGTTATAAATTGGGTTATATGGCTATGTTTGTGAGACATTGGAAAAATGTGATATTTTGTGAATATATGCTAGTTGTTCATAATGATAGTTTTGTTGTGGATCCCTTTTCATATGCCAAATCACCCATGTTCAACTTGACTCATGTTTGATATCATTTTATATGCAAGTTTGGGTGTAGATTATATGCTAGTTTCTATATGAATTGTGCACAAGTTTACATGCGAATTAAATAAAGTGACTATATGCAAGCTTGTGACTATGGCCTATGAAAGTTTTGGAATGAAAACTATATTCATATATGCAAGTTTTAGGTGAAAAACTATATTATATATATGCAAGTTCACACCTTTAGGCCTATGTTTAGATTCATGACAATACAAAGTTTATGCAAGTTATGTTGTAATCCTTATTTGCAAGATTAGATCCATTTTGTGTGTTATGCAAATTTGCGATGTTTCTTCCCTTTTATGTGCTAGACTAATTGCTAGTCTAATATACATATATGTCATGAGAAACGAACGAACAACATGGGGACGATGGGGGTAATATTGAATATACACATATTGAGAATTGGCATAATGGCCTTGAAAAGGCATATAATTAATTTTAGACATTAATTGGAAAAATTGGCATTTATGGACATAATTGAGACAATTATGGACATAAGTATATTTGGAATTCACTGACAAATTTGAATAGGGATATTAATCCAATTTGGGGTTAAATGAAGATGTGTAATAATAAACCGCCTAAGACACGAGGTTAGACTCTTTTGTGGTGTAAGACTGCCCGGACCCGCCTGACAAATCCAGCAGCCACAAATGTCAGTCTAATGTGAGAGGTCGAAGGCATGAATTAAATGCGTAACAGTTGTAAAGAAAGGAGGTTAGGCTCGTTTGTGGTGTAAGACTGCCCAGACCCGCCCGGCAAATCCAGCTGCCACAAATGCCAGTCTAATGTGGGAGGACTTTACAAGGTTACGGTGTTAATGAATTAAGAAACACTTAACCAGATAAACATGTGGTGGGACATGAGGGGTTTAAGTGGGTGCTTTGGGTGGCTTGTGAAATTAAGAGGGTGCCTTGGGTGGCATGTGAAATACGATTAGATGCACTTAACTAAGATTAAAACATGTAAGAAGACATGAATAAGAATGGGGTTAAGTGGGGAAAAACCATAGAGGGGACCAAGCATAGATAGAAAGCTTGTGTCATGCAAGGGGGCCCTTTTCAAACCAGTAACCCATTAAGTATCTTTGTGGGCTCGACCCAAGTCGAGGACGGGACACGCATACTGGGTTTGATTGTAAGAGGTCAAAACGGGTTAGCGGTGGCAACGCAAGTCCAATGAGGTCATATGCGTGTGTGGGCCCGGGCTGGTAGGTAAGACGTTGTTGCATCGTGTACATATAAGCCGTGCATTTTGGTGGTATCAGGTTGCCACTTTGGGGAGTGATACACCCCACTGTGGGGCCAGCACGGGTATCTACGAGTTAGGGAGCCGATCGAATGGGGGTAGCGGGTACACCTAGTGGAGATAGGGGCAGACGGCACCTATGAAGGCAGCTAGGGGTGCACGAAACTACCTTTATCATTATTAAGTTCTGTAGGCGGGATCAACTTTTAGGGTGTTTGGTGTGGTGCAGTGTAGTAATTATCCTATAGTGATTAGTACGCCTTTGATGTTATCTTTGTTCATCTTATTTCCTTTGTTTGCTCTGTCATACCCATTTGTTCACAATCATTTCCTTATTTTCCAGCTTATGCCTTGTCCTAGTTACTTAATGATTATATTGAAAAGTTATTGCACTCGCCAGACTTTATGTCTGACTCCCTTTGTTTCCACCTCTTTTCTTCCCCCCTCCCCCCCCCCCCATGTACTCAGGGTGGGACTAGTACTAGTGGAGCTTGATTTTTGACAGCTTTATCTCTTTCTTTGGAAGTTTCTTGGATCGCTGAAGCAAAAGTTCAGCCTATCTTATTTATGGCTATTTTATGTTGGGGTTATGTCTTCCATTTTCATGTACTCTGATTTAATCAAGATGGATATTATGTACTTGACTCTAGTCTTTTGG
Source organism: Allium sativum (assembly GCA_030737875.1). Lineage (NCBI taxonomy): Eukaryota > Viridiplantae > Streptophyta > Magnoliopsida > Asparagales > Amaryllidaceae > Allium > Allium sativum. The sequence goes on from CM060910.1 coordinate 57,282,208, forward strand.
TTTTTTTGATGATGTAACCAAACCTATTTGTTTACCGCTGCAATGAATGAAGTTTTAAATTTTTGAGTACTGTTTTATACCTGTCTTGTTGTTAAGTTTCTGTTCTATACACACTTAAAATGCTCCATGGAAGTTAATGCATTCCCTTTGTGAGTGACAATAATGGATGTGGGGTGTCACACGTGGTATCAGAGCTGAAGGTTACCAGAACAGATAAGACATTTTGAAAAACTATTTTTCAAAAAGCATTTTATAAAGAAATACTTTCAAAATTATGTTTTAAGGAGAATATCTTCAAGAGAAAAGTTTATTTTAAAAACATAACCCCAAGAGCCATATATCTTTCTTTCGAATTCTTCATTTGAATCTCTTCATTTTCTTTTCAGCATGTCTGGAATTCCCGAAATACCCGGGGGGATACCGATACCAGGATGGTTTAGAAGGTATCTGGAAGCTAGGGCCCATGTCGTAGGCCCAGCAAATTCTCCTCCTCCTCCTCCTCCCCATGTTGACACTTTCACAAAGATATGCAAGGACTTTCGGGCAATGGGCGGGAAAACTTTTCACGGGTTGGAGACGTTTGTTGAAGCTCGAAATTGGCTAAAGGAGGTGGAAGAACTGTTTGGAATCTTTGAGGTAGAAGATGGAAGAAAGGTCCAGTTAGCTGCATGGTTAATGAAGGATGAGGCCTTGTTTTGGTGGGAGGTCACTAATGGAGAGCGTCCAATTGATACATGGCCAGATTTCGGGCGTAGGCTTGAGGCAAAGTTTCTCTCAAGGGCTGAAGAGAATTTGTACATGGAAAGGTTTTTGGCATTGAGGCAGGGGAATCTATCAGTGAAAGAACACGTCAACAAGTTCAATCGGTTGGCGGGATTTGGCTTGGACTTGGTGAATACACCCGAAAAGAAGGCCCTGAGATTTGTTAAGGGTTTGAACCAGCCGCTGCATGGGTTAGTTATGACCCATATCCCTATGGGGGCCACCTTTAAGAGGTTAGTTGACATGGCGCTTATGCATGAAGAGGAGAAAGGCGCCAATGCTAATAAGGCACCTGAGAAGAAAGGGGATCAAAAGAAACCACAACAGTAACAGCAGAACAAGAAGGGTGGTAAAGACAACAATGGTAAGGGAAAGAAAAGATGCTTAAACTGTGGGACACCAGGCCATCTAAGAAAAGACTGTAGAAAGAAGAAGAAGACTGGTGGTTTCCACTGTGGCGAGACAGGACATGCGATTAAGGACTGCCCAAAGAAAGGGCAGAGGGCAGGGCCTACCTCTGGAGGGAAGATTCAAGCTCTCATGGCACCAGGGCAGTCAAGGGGGCAGGTCCAGGCTCTCGTGGTCCCACCGCATCAAGAACGAGGTAGAACGATTTCCGTTGAAAGTTTAGTTTATCTTTTCGATCATCCTGTTCGCACACTCTTTGATTCTGGCGCATCACACTCTTTTATATCCACTGCTTTAGTTGATACACTAAACCTAAACACCAGTATAGTAGAGGATACCTTAGTTGTTTCAAATCCAATTGGGGGCTCAGCCTATATGTCGATGATTTGTTTGGATTTGGCAATTTCTATACTTAGCGTTGGGTTTAGATGTGATGCTTATGTTTTGGGCTTCATGGGCTAATTTTGGGCATGGATTGGCTATCCAGTAATGGAGCTATCCTAGATTGTGAAAAGAGAGAGGTTAGGCTTATGGCTCGCTTGGGCAACACTCTCGAAATCTCTTGTTATCCCATGAATTCTGTTATGCTAAGTTATCTAGAATCGCTTGGCGCGTCTGTTGAGAATTTGCAGTCTGTTACAGTGGTCCATGAATACTCGGATGTCTTCGATGAAGTTCGAGGTTTACCCTCGAGGCATGAGATAGACTTTTGAATATACTTAGTAGATAATGCAAAGCCAGTTGCATTACCAGTGCGCCACATGGCTCCGAGAGAGAGAAGAGAACTCAGTAAGCAAGTGAAAGAATTGTTTGAGAAGGGGTTCATAAGAAGAAGTATTTCGAAGTGGGGTGCTCCAGTTGTTTTTGCTACAAAAGCTTATGGTTCACTTAGATTGTGCGTGGACACCGAGGATAGACGATTTATTCGATCAGTTGGTGGGAGCTTCGATTTTCTCGCAACTGGATTTGGCTACAGGGTTTCATCAGCTAAGGGTGGCTAAAGATAGCATCAATAAGACTGCATTTAGAACTCTTGGCGGTTTCTTCGAGTGGCTCATCATGCCTTTTGGTTTGATGAATGCACCCGCATACTTTGTTGACTTAATGAATAGGGTGTTTAGGGAGTTTCTGAACAAGATTGTGGTAGTCTTTGTAGACGACATTCTGGTTTTCTCAAAAAATGAAGAAGAGCATACCCTACATCTTAGGGAAGTCTTAGAGACCCTACGAGCACATAAGCAAAAAGCTAAGTTCTCAAAGTGCCATTTTTGGAGAAAAGAAGTGAGGTTCTTAGGACACGTGGTCTCTAACGAAGGGATAGCTGTGGATCCTGCTAAGATAGTGGCAATCCAAGATTGGAAAACGCCTAAGAACGCTACCGAAGTAAGAAGCTTTTTAGGGCTGGCTGGCCATTATAGGAAGTTCATTAAGGACTTCGTGAAGATATCAACCCCTCTCACTCGATTAACGAAGAAGAATTCGACTTTTACTTGGGATGTTGACTGTGACGATGCTTTCCAACGTCTGAAGAGAGCTTTGACGACAGCTCCAATTTTAGTTTTGCCAGACGGGAGTAAGGGGTTCACTGTATATACCGATGCTTGCGGGACAGGGCTTGGCGCAGTTTTAATGCAAGAAGGAAGGGTGATATGCTATGGTGGAAGACAGTTGAAAACCCACGAGAAAAATTATCCTACCCACGACTTGGAGTTGGCGGCCATAGTTTTTGCGCTTAAGTCAGAGCATCATTATTTTCTTGGCGAAAGGTTTGAGTTGTATACAAACTATAAGTCGCTAAAGTATTTATTCTCTCGGAAGGACCTAAACTTGAGGCAACAGAGATGGATGGAGTTTTTGGCATCCTACGATTTTGAGATCGCATATACCCCTGGCAAGGGTAACGTTGTAGCTGACGCCCTAAGTAGAAAGAAGTTAACTTTAAGTCCTTTGTTTGTAGAGCAGCAGAGCTTGGAGTATATATCTTCCTTTGACATCGGACCCTCTGTCGAATATGTACCCGGATTGTTGGCATCATTAGAGGTGCAACCTACACTTTTAGGTCAAGTTGGAGAGGCACAACGAAACGACCCACAATTGGTTGAGATAGTAGACAAGCTTTTAGGAGGGGAGTCCTCGAGTCATCTGAATATATATGCTATAGATGAAAGAGGTTGGCTACGTAGAGATGGAAGACTTTGCGTACCACAAGACAAAAGTTTGAAGAAGGCAATTCTTGAAGACTCACATCGCTCTAAGATGACCATACATCCCGGTGGTGGTAAGATGTATAGGGATATGAAGTGAGTTTTCTTTTGGGCCAGAATGAAGAAGGACATGGCCGAATTCGTTGCTAGATGCTTAGTGTGAAAGCAAGTCAAGGTGGAGCAAAAGAAGCCCGGAGGTTTGCTCCATCCCTTAGAGATTCCGCTTTGGAATTGGGAAAGCATTTCCATGGATTTTGTAGATGGGTTACCAAGATCGAGGAAGGGTAATACGGGGATTTGGGTAATTGTAGACCGACTTACTAAAAGTGCCCATTTTATTCTCGTCAAAAGTAAAAGGACCGCCGCATGGTTAGCATCTATTTACCTTCGAGAGATAGTTCATTTGCACGGCATCCCCTCCAGCATTGTGAGCGATAGAGATCCTATTTTCACAAGCTAATTTTGTAAGAGCTTACAAGAGGCGGTTGGAACACAATTATGCTTAAGTACCGCTTATCATCCTCAGACAGATGACCAGACCGAGAGGGTGAATCGGATTCTAGAAGACCTTTTGAGGCTATGCATTCTAGACTTTGGAGGAACATGGGAAGAACACCTTCCACTAGTAGAGTTCGCCTATAATAATAGTTTTCAGGCTAGCATTGGCATGGCACCTTTTGAGGCTCTTTATGGACGACCGTGTCGATCACCAACACGTTGGCGTGAATCCACTGATAAGGTTTTGCTTGGACCCGACATGATTAGGGAGACTTCAGAGAAGATAGACCTGATTCGATGGCGAATGAAGACGGCGCATGACCGACAGAAGGCATATGCTGATAAGAGACGAACCGATCTTGAGTTCAATGTTGGGGTCATGGTTTTTATTAAGGTGTCACCGTTGAGAAACGTAGTCCGCTTTGGATCGGTAGGGAAGTTGGCACCAAGGTTCGTAGGACCCTTTCCAATTACAGAGAGGATTGGGCAGATGACGTACAAAGTAAAGTTACCAGAGAAGCTCAGCGGAGTTGATGACATGTTTCACATTTCACATTTGCGTAAATGTTTACACGATACGGCGGAAGTGGTAGAGCCGAGCATGCTCGAAGAAGTGGAAGTAGAGCGCAATGCCACAATCAGACGAGCTGCTACTCGCATTCTCGGATCGGAGGTCAAAAAGATTCGCAACAAAGAGGTCAAGTTGGTCAAAGTGCAATGTGGAGATGATCAAAGAGACGTGACTTGGGAGATGATAGATAAGATGCGTACAACGTACCTTTTCCTTTTTGAGGGTATGTTTTGATTTCTCCTTTTTTTTACCGCTTTGTTGATACTTGTCCTATCTTTTAGTATTATCTTCACGATGACATCTTCGATCTTTAGTTAGGAAGAACCCTATGGTTGAAACATGTGTTTGAGACATGTTATGTCTGATGGATGCAAATGGATGCAAGTGGTTGCTAGTGGTTGCTCGTGGATGCATATACACACACCTTAGGCACTAGATCGGCTAAATCACCGTCATGTTGCATATAAATGTGTAATTTAATGGATGTACAATGGTTGTGTCATCATATGGATGCTGCATTTTGATGAATGGTTGTGCACACATGTAGAAAGAATATGTATCGATAGGATTCTTTCGCATACATAATGGACGCATGGCACTATCATGATTTGCATTAAGGAGGTCAACTGAATCAGTAGACCGCCTGATTTTGCATTAGATAAGGAACATATACACACACTTCTTGCATATGTCCATACAACATTAGAAATTTTGAGAGGACAATGGATTCCTGTGTTTGATGGTTAAGTAGATGGGTGATTGTATGTTAGGATATGCATTCTCCTTAAATTGGAGATTTCGGGGGCGAAATCCTTTAAGGATGGGAGAATGCAACACCCCGTAAATTTAAATATTAAAGTTAACAAATTAAAGAATAATTAATTTTAAATGTAAGACTCAAGGGAAACAGGTTACGCCATTGTGTTCATCTCGGAATTCTGGTTGAGATAGAGTCCGAGTTTGCGTATATTGGACTTCGTATGAAGAAGTTATGGCTGTCGGAAGTTTCCAGAAAATTCAAATAAATTCAAACAACTCGAAACAGATTCAAAACTCAAATCAGAAGTCAGAAGCGGGCTGGGCGAGAAAATTCCCATCCAGTACCCAGGTCGACCAGGGGGTCGACCCTAGTGTCGACCTCCCCCTACAGGTCGACCTGGGGGTCGACCTAGGGGTCAATCTGCCCCCCCCCCAGGGCGATCTGAGAGATGACGATTTTGTGACTCAGTGCTGAGTCATTAGGGCTGAGGTGTCACCCTATCTTGGCTGGATGGTCTTGATTGATTCTAGGTTGATCGGATGGCCTAAATTAATCCTAAATTTATATAAACACATGTAGACTCAAACCCTAAAACCAAATAAAAATTAGAACCATGGTCGTCATGCTATCACCTTGCAACCTAGAGTAGCCGCCACCAACTAGAGGGAAAGTGAAGCTAATCAACTAAATTCAACTCAAATTTATTACAACAGCAACGAATTTGTCTACTTCAAAGGCGAGCTAAATCAATTTCAGAACTCAAATTCCAGAACTCAAGACCTTCTTTGAGAAGTGAGTTCAATATCTTTAATAAGATAATTAAAAAGTTAATTGGGTTGAGTTATAAATTGGGTTATATGGCTATGTTTGTGAGACATTGGAAAAATGTGATATTTTGTGAATATATGCTAGTTGTTCATAATGATAGTTTTGTTGTGGATCCCTTTTCATATGCCAAATCTCCTATGTTCAACTTGATTCATGTTTGATATCATTTTATATGCAAGTTTGGGTGTAGAATATATGCTAGTTTCTATATGAATTGTACACAAGTTTACATGTGAATTAAATAAAGTGACTATATGCAAGTTTAGGTAGAAATTGGATTCACATATATGCAAGTTTACACCTTTAGATTTAGATCTACGATGTACATAGTTGTATGCAAGTTTGTGACTATGGCCTATGCAAGTTTTGGAATGAAAACTATATTCATATATGCAAGTTTTAGGTGAAAAACTATATTATATGTATGCAAGTTCACACCTTTAGGCCTATGTTTAGATTCATGACAATACAAAGTTTATGCAAGTTATGTTGTAATCCTTATTTGCAAGATTAGATCCATTTTGTGTGTTATGCAAATTTGCGATGTTTCTTCCCTTTTATGTGCTAGACTAATTGCTAGTCTAATATACATATATGTCATGATAAACGAACGAACAACGTGGGGACGATGGGGGTAATATTGAATATACACATATTGAGAATTAGCATAATGGCCTTGAAAAGGCATATAATTAATTTAAGACATTAATTGGAAAAATTGACATTTATGGACATAATCGTGACAATTATGCACATAAGTATATTTGGAATTCATTGACAAATTTGAATAGGGATATTAATCCAATTTGGGGTTAAATGAAGATGTGTAATAATAAACCGCCTAAGACACGAGGTTAGACTCTTTTGTGGTGTAAGACTGCCCGGACCCGCCCGGCAAATCCAGCAGCCACAAATGCCAGTCTAATGTGAGAGGTCGAAGGCATGAATTAAATGCGTAACAGTTGTAAAGACATGAGGTTAGGCTCGTTTGTGGTGTAAGACTGTCCGGACCCGCCCGGCAAATCCAGCTGGCACAAATGCCAGTCTAATGTGGGAGGTCTTTACAAGATTATGGTGTTAATGAATTAAGAAACATTTAACCAGATAAACATGTGGTGGGACATGAGGGGGTTAAGTGGGTGCTTTGGGTGGCTTGTGAAATTAAGAGGGTGCTTTGGGTGGCATGTGAAATACGATTAGATGCACTTAACCAAGATTGAAACATGTAAGAAGACATGAATAAGAATGGGGTTAAGTGGGGAAAAACCTTAGAGGGGACCAAGCATAGGTAGAAAGCTTGTGTCATGCATGAGGGGCCTTTTCAAACCAGTAACCCATTAAGTATCTTTGTGGGCTCGACCCAAGTCGAGGACGGGACACGCGTACTGGGTTTGATTGTAAGAGGTCAAAACGGGTTAGCGGTGTAACGCAAGTCCAACGGGATCATATGCGTGTGTGGGCCCGGGCTGGTAGGTAAGACGTTGTTGCATCGTGTATATATAAGCCGTGTATTTTGGTGGTATCGGGTTGCCACTTTGGGGAGTGATACACCCCACTGTGGGGCCAACACGGGTATCTACGAGTTAGGGAGCCGATCGAATGGGGGTAGTGGGTACACCTAGTGGAGATAGGGGCAGACGGCACCTTTGAAGGCAGCTAGGGGTACACGAAACTACCATTATCATTATTAAGTTCTGTGGGCGGGATCAACTTTTAGGGTGTTTGGTGTGGTGCAGTGTAGTAATTATCCTATAGTGATTAGGTACGCCTTTAAAGTTATCTTTGTTCATCTTATTTCCTTTGTTTGCTCTGTCATACCCATTTGTTCACAATCATTTCCTTATTTTCCAGCTTATGCCTTGTCCTAGTTACTTAATGATTATATTGTTAAAGTTATTGCACTCACCAGACTTTATGTCTGACCCCCTTTGTTTCCACTTCTTTTCTTCCTTCCTCCACCCCCCCAAGGTGCTCAGGGTGGGACTAGTACTAGTGGAGTTTGATTTTGGATAGCTTTATCTCTTTCTTTGGAAGTTGCTTGGATCGCTGAAGTAAAAGTTCAGCCTATCTTATTTATGGCCATTTTATGTTGGGGTTATGTCTTCCATTTTCATGTACTCTGATTTAATCAAGATGGATATTATGTACTTGACTCTAGTCTTTGGGGTTTTTTTTTGAAGATGTAACCAAACCTATTTGTTTACAGCTGCAGTGAATGAAGTTTTAAATTTTTAAGTACTGTTTTATATCTGTCTTGTTGTTAAGTTTCTGCTCTATAAACACTTAAAACGCTCCATGGAAGTTAATGCATTCCCTTTGTGAGTGACATTAATGGACGTGGGGTGTCATAGTTACACGGCTCTAAGTAGATGGCCTCAAACTCTCGGTTGAGCGAAGTGTTGTTCATGTACTTAGGGTAGCGGTCATGCTTCTTGGGATCTCCAGGAGCTTGATTGTTGTCGTGACCACCTGATGTTCCATTGTTTGGTTTGGGCTTATATGAGGTCATTCCCTTACCCTTATCAGAAGATTCCTCGACTTATTTCCCTTTGACACTGTCTTCGACGGTTCTAGTGTGTGGGTTGTTAAGGTGACCACCTTGGGCAGCACTATTTCACTGAGCTTCCTCTTAACATAGAAATTGTTCGGCCTTTTTGTAGAAATCTTCCAGAGTTTTGGGTTTCTTTTTGTATATCCATTCTCCAAACTCGGAGCTAGCGAGGATGCCTTTGCAAGATGGACAAGGACTGTGCATGGTTCCGGATCGTCCACTTCAGCGAGGGCGGTATTGAAATGCTCGAGATGGCTTTTGAGGGTTTTTGTCGAGCCCTTGTAGAGGTTGGAGAGAGTGAGAGTATTTTTCGGCATAGGAACGTGCTTCTTGAACCGTTTGACCATTTTTATAGCTAGTTGGTAATGGTGGAGATGGAATTGGCCAGGAGATGGGTAAACCAAAGCAAAGTTGTGCCCTCTAAGAAAACCGGAAAACATTTGCACTTGACTGCAGCAATGGCCCGACTGGACTCCATGTACCACTCATAGCGGTTCAGAAAGCCACAAGGGCCAGTCTTCCTCCCGTAGAGTGTGAGCTATGGCATGTTAAAGCGTCAGGGCCACTCGGCTTTGTGCACGGCCCTGGCGAAAGGATTACGTCTCATGATTATTTTCCATGTGTTGTTGGCATTCCCTTGCATATTCCTCATGATCCTTGAGACCATGTCAGGGAGATATGCAGGTTAAAGATCCACCGATGGAATCCAGCGGTCATGGTTCACCTCAGGGTACCTGGGCCGTGGACGTCTCCTAGGATGGACATCGGGATCATCTTCATCCATGTTGTCAGCATTGTTTGCCTGATTGTGATGTGGTTAACGAGGCTGAGTTGGTTGAAGTTGATTCTGGTTAGGCAAAACTTGGGCCTATTGAGTTGTTGGAAGCGTAAGCCCCAAGTTCAAAGTGGCGATAGTTGGGTTCTGTTGAGTATGGGGTCGGTTACTTGGACCTAGTTCATTGTTAATAATCAACGAGGAACGGTCGCTGAAAGTTACGGTAGTCCCGTTACTGTTTCCATCGTCGTTGTCATTGACATGGGCATTAGTGTAGGCGATGGCAGTGGCATTGAGAGTCATCCTCCTTCTTTGGCTTAGTCCCCGAGTATCGAAAGAAGAACTTTGTGAAGCATTGAGCTATGGCCGAGCATTGTTCTAAGCAAGCTGAAGTTGAGCGACGAGACATTGAATTTTCTGAAGCTTACGCATCAAGTCGATGCTTTCCTTCAGCGTTTCGTTGAGTTCTTTAAATCTATCTTCCAATTTCTTGTTAAGCACATAAAGTTGTGCTTGAGTTGCAGGAGCATCGGAGTCCGTGGGAGGAATGATATCCATGTCGGACGGGTTCCCCACTGATTGGGTTTGTTGAGAAGAAACAGTGTCGACCCCTGCGGAGATTCGGACCATTGAGTTCTTTGATCGCTTTAGCATCATATGGGGACTCAAGCGATAGGTTAGGAAGAAACCTAAGTAGCTTATCGAAGTAGAGTTGGAAGTCCATGAAAAGAAGTGAGTCAAAGTTATCAATGAAAGCACCAAAAAGTTAATGACAAAAAATGTCGTAACACCCAAAGATTCTCAATTTACTTAAGAATAGCGTTTCGCATAAGGAAAATAAAGTGCGGAAAGCAGTAAATAACACATAGATTTATAGTGGTTTGGTCTGTGAGGGTCATACGTCCACTTTAAATAAGTTTGTTGATCTTTTATTCACAAATGATAGTTACAAGCATTCATCTTCATCATGGCATTCGTTTACAAGTGATTCTATGTATATTGAAGTCATATCGGTCATATGCTAAGTCTTAGAAAAAATGATGTATGCTTCTTCTTCCTCAAGATCTATGGTACCATTAATGGAGTCCATGGAGTTTGTACAGTTGTCAAATCAACCAAAATCCAACCCTTGTGGAGAATGAGCAAGAGGCTATTTATAGGTAGTGGATTACGTGGGATTAGGTGAGATTTGGGGACCATACAACATAAAATCGCATCCTATGAGTGCATAAACCAGAAAATCGCATCCCTCCCTGCTACAAGGAAAAAAAATGCATCCCTCTTGTGCTGTGCGAATTTTCGCATCCCAAGGGATGTGAAAATTCACATCCCAGAGGGATACATTTTGTATCATTCAGGGAGGGGGAGGATGGATGTGATGGAATTTCCATCACATCCTGAGGGATGCAATAACATCGCATCCAATGGATGCGATAACATCTCATCCCGGGGGATGCGATGACATCGCATCCGATGGGTGCGATGGAGCCGCGTCCTGAGGGATGTGATAACATCGCATCCCAAGGGATGCGACATAAAGGGAGGCGACAGACTTGCTGATGGAGCGATGTGGAACGAGGTTGTGTGATGCGATATTAGGTTGTGTGATGTGAGGTTGGTAAGGATGCGTTGCGATGCCATCCATTGGTTGCGATGCGATGCAAGGGTAGTAAGGGGTGATGCGATATATACATTTTTAGGAGTTGTGAGGCTAACGCTCGCTCAATTCCTTCCAAGTACGAATCCTCAATGTCTTGTGATACTTCGGGCTTTGGTGTAGCGTGATGAGCCAAGTCGAGTGGGCCTGATTTACTTTTGAGAATCGAACCAAAAAGCCAGTTAACAGATCTAGTTATTTTATATTTTCAAGTTGACTGGTCTAGATATCTGGTTATAGCTCATGAACGTTCTGCTCATAGGAAAATTTTGACATGTATCTCTATTATATAGTCTCAACGGTAATCCACCCAACTACACACACACATGTACATACATACCAACTAACATCTTTTTTTAGAAACTCCCAGGGGACCTCCGAGATGGTTGGTAGACTAACCAACCCCAAAAGATGATCAGGTTTTGTTTGTCCGATTCAAATCATAACACCTATAACCACCTAGATACTTTTTTATGAGAAACGTGTATAAGGTGGGGCTTAAAGCTAGGTCTATAACCGGATGTAGAAACTCATTTTCCATTATCAAATCAACTTACAACTATCTAGTGCCCATCATATTATCGAATCATGTCTAATGATTCTTGCGATCTTGCATCGGTGTACTAAGTATGGTATGCGTTCAATGCATTTCCATTCGTTGAATCACTTTCCAGTAGGTACTTGCCATCTTGAATTGGTACACTCCTCACTGGTCCGCTTCCTAAGTTCTATATCGTTACATAAGTAGCAATCAAGGGTAGATCCTTCCTTCGATGAAGAATTACTTCGTCCTCTCTTTTTGCAACTCTCTACTTATAGCTAGGACCATCTATGAATGATACAAACTTCAAATTGTGATATAATTATCTGTCATGGTGGGTGTCACATTCCGACTCCATGATCAAAGAGCCTACGGCTTTACCCAAAAGTGTTACTTTTCCATCTTGCTGCCTAACTCCAACCATTTATGCATATTATTGAACAACTAAGAAGCAGGAGCAAGTTTCCTTACCTATTTACTTTCCATATAGTAGGTCTAGGTTCAATATGGCATGTTGCATTAGCTCAGGCGTCTAATCCTACTAGTAAAGACATCTAAGCTCATGTTTTAGTTTTTACACATTTAGACGTCTGATTCTTATTCTTTCAGTTATACCTTGTACATTTGGTTGAAGTACTCTTCCCTCTAAATCGTGCTTATTTTACAATATTTTCTATTGATTTTTGAATTTCAAGCTTTATTCATTTGAATAGTCAATTCAAGTGCTTGACCTTTCAAATCAGACATATAGTCGGGCATATTAGACATCTGGATCATGCATTATTTTCATTTTTTTTCTTTTTCTTGTATTTAATTGTCTTTATCTAATTCACACGTATAATGAATAATTCAGATGTTTACTTTGGATTTTTTGAAAGTATTTTTTGTTTCGCTTGTCTCTCCATCGATTCAAGCATGGGTTTCAGAGTGTCAATATACTTTCTACAATATATTACCAAATTTCAAATGATTTATTTTAACATGTATCTTTCAGTCAATAAATTTATGTATATATTCCAATTATTTTAAGTGTATTTAAATCGATTATCTATTTCTACCTATCCAATATGATTTTAAATTATCATATGAATCAAATCCATAAAAATTGTATATTGCTTATCAAAATCAACTTGATGTATTTTACAGTTTATATCTATTGGATTTGTGGTAGTTTTATAAATTCAATAATTGAATATGTTATTCTATATGGTTTCTCTAATTTATCTCACTTCAAAAATTAAAGATAGAAGATAGATCCAAGAAGCAAAGTTGTACTTCTATTACTAAAAGTTATATAATTGAAACTGAATGACTTAATCGCATAATACTCATTTCGTAGATAAAATTCATTTAGTGATTAGTTTTCCACCTTCTCTCTAAATTTGTATTTAATGCTCTTTTCCTCTATCTTTGTTTATTGATTCTTATTTCCTCTAATTTATTTTCTATTTTTATTAATTTACATATTATTTTGTTAGAAACTTATAGATTTAATAGGTGGAGGCTAGGGTTTCTGAATTAGTAGACTAGAGATATGCCTTTATTCTTTATTTATATTTAATAACTAGAATATTTAGTCTAATTCCAGAAATCAATAATTAAGAAATTGCCATTAGCTACAGTTTCCATTATTTTCACTCCGTATTATCAAATTTAGCAAGTCGATTGCAAGTCTGCAAATGACGTTCCAAACACAATGAAATAGATACCAAAGCCTAATTCCAAGGTATCCGTTAAAGTTTATTGTTTTTATATTTATGTAAAATTATATTCTTTCTGTTATTTGTATTCTAATTCATAGGTAAAATTTTTGTCGTGTTACATCGATGGCGGGTGTGGTAGGGCACTTAATTACCCAAACCCAAGTCTATTCACAACTTGTCTTGACATCATATTAAATTGGTAAGTTTAATTGATTGGCCCTAACATGACTAATCCAAACTGCATAGTTTATTTGGTTTTGATATTACAATTAGAACTGAATTAGCTGGAAGCTAGCAAAACAGGTAGATTTTTTTTTTTAAAAATAATCTATTTTGAATCTATTACGTCTATGAAGTCTAAATGGATTTTAATTCTAATTTAAATGAAGTTTTAAATATAATCTTATTTAACTTTATTTACTAAGTTTTTAAATATTTATATTTTAATTAATACGAGATGTTTATATAAAAGGGAGTATATCAATGTATTCATTGTGTAAACATGTGTAAATTTACATGTTAAATTAGTCTAGAAAAAGAAGCCTTTCATTTTTTCTTAATTTTAGACATTTAATTAAGCGAAGACTGTTATAATTAGGGGGAAAAAATTTTAAAGGACAAAAGCCCACTAAAATTTATCCATAAGGACAGCCGCCTAATATTTTATCCATAAGGACAATACCCACCAAATATTTTATCCAAAAGGACAAAACACTGGAAATAAACATACGGCCGCTGATTTCATCTTCTCCCCTCACGCGCGTATGTCGAAATCACGAAATCCAAAACCGCAAAATCAAAAATCACGAAATCCAAAATCGAGAAATCAAAAATCGAAGGCAAACATCATTCAGAATAAAAATCAAAATTCGAAATCGAAGCCAAACATCAAGAAATCAAAATGGATTGGAAACAGAAACCCTAGAAAAAAATACGTCGAACAACAAAAATTCATTGGAAATCCTAATTGAACGGAATAAAAATATGTAACAGACGACGGAAATCATAATTGAAGAAGTCAAAATTGTTGAAACAATTTTTTTAGATTGGAAATGTTTTTTTCTTCATTTTACCAGTACAGTAGTTCGTAGGTATCATTTTTGTATTTTTGTAGTTACCATTTTTCCTGTTTTTAACTTTAAAACATAGCAGCAGTTTTTAGTTATCATTTTTCTATTTTTCTAGTTATCATTTTTCCTGTTTTAACTTTAAAAACATAGCAGCAGTTTTTAGGTATCATTTTTCTATTTTTCTAGTTATCATTTTTACCGTTTTAGCTATGTTATATGTTTTTTTCATGAGATTTTGTTGGTGTGTTAATTTTGAAGTTATATTGATGTATCAGCTAAGAAACGAAGCCGAACTTATTTCAGTTTAATCAATCAAACTTTGATATAATTTTTTTTTCATTATTTTATCTTCAAAGCATTGCATCAGTATTTAGTTATCATTTTTCTAATATTTTAGGTATCATTTTTACTGTTTTAGCTATGTTATGTGTTGTTTTCATGTGATTTTATTACTGTGTTAATTTTGAAACTGTTTTTTTTGCATCAACTTCGTCACTCAGTCGAACATATTTCATTTTATGTTTCATTTCCACCATCACAAAAATTATCACATAAAAAAAAGACGTATATGAACATAACACATAAATTACAATAAAAATGATAACTTAAAAAATATATAAGTGATACCTTCAAACTGCAGTAATGTGTAACATAACAAAGAAATCACACTAAAAATGATACCTTAAAAAATATAAAAATGATACCTTAAAACTGCTTTGATGTTTAACATAACACAAACTACAGTAAAAATGATAACTAAAAAAATAGAAAAACGATAACTAAAAACTGCTGCTATATTTTAAAGTTAAAACAGGAAAAATGATAACTAAAAAAATAGAAAAATGATACCTACGAATTGCTATACTATTAACGATAAAAAAAAACATTTCCAATCACGAAAAAATTGTTTCAACAATTTCAACTTCTTCAATTGTGTTTTCCATAGTTAGAAAAATATTTTTATTCAATTCAATCGTGATTTCCAACGGATTTTTGTTGTTCGACATTTTTTTTTTAGGGTTCCAATTTCTCGCGATTTATGGAATCGAATTTTTGGGTTTGATTGCAATTTCGATTCTGATGTTCATGTCCTTGTCATGATTTATGAATTGTTATGAATTCAATTTAATTTTTTGCGTACGTGATTTTTGGGTTTGATTGTTTGGAGCGGACGTGAATCGCGAGCGGAGCAAGAAGAAAGCGCACGTGAAGAAAAGATATTAGGTGGATGTCCTTCTGAGTAAAATTTTAGTGGGCTGTCCTTATGGATAAAAAGGCCTTCAGTTTTGTCCTTGTAAATATTTTCCTGTATAATTAGGGAGAAAAAAATTATCTATCTCTTTAATTAAATTGATAAAATCTAGGGTTGCTAATGGATATTTTCAAATGCGGACATTGTCATATCCATATCTGCATACGAAATCAAGAAATATAGATCGAAAATTATGGTTGACATAAAAGAATTTCTATCCCATTGATTGATAGTGTTAGAAATAAACGAATATGGTGAAATAAATAAATTTGAGTAGTTAATAATGCATTTAGTGCATATAATATAAATCTCTAACATAATAAACCAACAAATAGGTATCTTTTATTATACTAAAATAGGTATAATTTTAAGTATAATGTTGAGAAAAAATAAATAGATAATTTGCAAATGTCTACGCATCTGCATGTTCAAATCAATCTAAAATAAAATGCCTAAATAAATGGTAATGGTGTATTTAAGTGACATCAAAACAAATAATAAAAGGCATGACAATCAAGATACATAAAAGTAGAAAACTTTTAACCTTCTTTTAATCTTTCGGCAGCTTGTTTTCAAAACATCGTGAACTCTTGTGTGTGTATCCAATTTAATTTATATTATGAAATATACCATTTCAACTATCTAAATAGATTTGATTAAGTGAATAAAATAGATTCAAATTTGAATCTAAAGTATCAAATGTTGCAAAGTAAATAATTTGAAGTATCAAATTGAAAACAATAGAGTGGTTAAAGATATTTAAACATGTAATATACACCCTCTAGTCCAAAATATAGGACGTTTTGTGAAGTTTTTTGTTTTTCAAAATATAAGACGTTTTAACTATAATAAATTGTACCTACTTTATTGACTTATCATGAAGTACTTTGTAACGAACCAGAAAATCTGAACCAATTTAAAATTTTTAAATTGGCTAAAATAATGGATTTTAAATATTTAAAATAAATATTTTAAATAATGGCGATGAAAACTGAGTTTGAATCGACATTTGAAAACGAATATAATTAATTATAATTATATATAGAATTGAAAATGGCGCGGTAGTTCGATAATTCGATTTCAAACTTCCATTGAATATACCGGATGCAACACAATCCGGATTTTAGTGAAACCAAAAACATTAGGATCTAATTGGTAATATCTTTCTAACGAATCTGACCAATCGAAATTTGATAGCGGGAATCAAAAGATATGTCCAGTTGAAAATTCTGAATAGTCGCTATGGAATTCAGGCCCTTAAAAATGGACATTTTGCAAACGACCTCGGATTTCGATGAAACCACTTTTGTTAGATCCGCAGTGTCAAGTTATTGCTAGGTTTCAAATTTCATAATTTTTCGAATCAATATGTGAGCGTGGCAAAGGAAAACGCGTTTGACCAGTTTCTGTTGAATTTAATCGACTGGAAATTGGCCTTTTTGCAAACGGTCTCAGAGTTCGACGAAACTAGTTTTATTAGGACCGTATCATCAATACAAAGCTAGAAAATATTTTTCGAGAATTTTTCTAGTTAGTATGTGACCCCGGTAATTTGAAATGTACGTTTAAAATTCAATATAGTGATTTAAATGTAAATTCAACGGAAACTGATTGTAACGATCAAATCAGCTTGCGATACATATCCCATTGTGTTCGGAATGGGGTAAAACGCTATGGGCGACAGGCGGTAGGCCTCGTTTCGAGGTCGTATGTAAAAGTCAACCTTTTTAAAAAAATTAAATAATTAAATAATAAAAAGGAAAAAAATATATTATTTTAATTTCTCCCCCCCTTTTTCTTCTTCATTGCCCCCCCCCCCGATTCATAAATCAGAAAAAAAAAAAGAGAAACCTAAAACCTATCGCCGCCCCCCCCTCGAGACATCACCGACGAAGACCCCGAAGCCGCCGCCCTCATCTCGAAGCTGCCGCACCTCCCTGAGCAACCGCGCCCCCCTCGAAGCCCTCGAACCCCTCGCGACGCCCCCCCCCCCCCCCCCCCGTAGAATCAAATCGAAGCAGCCCCCCCTTACCTCGACGCGACACCACCGAGCACCACCACCAACCTGCCTCCGACGATCGGCGAAACCCCCCCCCCCCTTCTTCAAAATACTGTAAGTATTTTATTGTATTTTATTTTTATTTTAATTCGTTAAAACTAATTTCGATTTTAGGGATTTAAAAACTGTTTTTTTTAGGCATATAAAAACTGATTTTTAAAAAGAATTTTAAACTGATTTTTAAAAAAAATTAATTAAAAATGAATTTTAAAAGATTAAAACTGAATTTTAAAAGGTTTAAACTTAAAAAGGAAAAGGTTTAAACTTTGAAATAGAAAAAGGTTTAATTTTTTTTAAATAGAAAAAAGATCAGAACTTTAGAAAAAATAAAGATCATATTTTTTTTTGAAATAGAAAAGATCAGATTTTTAAAATGGAAAAGATCATATTTTTAAAATAGAAAAGACGGAATTTTTATTAAGTAAAAGAAGTAAGATATGAAAATTTATATTTTTAAAAGCAATAAAAATATAATTTTTACATCATAGAAATATTAAAAATATAATCTTTATATATTGAATAGCGAAGTCAAAATTCGATTTTTATTTATTGAATAACATAGTAAAAATTCGATTTTTACATATGTAGAGGATACGGGCGAAAGCGACAAAAGGCGAAGATTTCTATAAGTGAAGTGTCGTGAAGTTGGATAGCTATTGGTGAGATTTCTGATTCAAAAATATTTTATATGTGTGAAATGAAAGTGAATTGCTATCTATAAATATGTATATATATATATATATATATATATACGCCCCCTCGTCCACAAACCATGGACGATATTTATTGATTGAAATTGGTGTGAAAATTGATTGATAGCGAATGGTTGTTTGGGATTGTTTGTGATTGATATTGGTTGATTGTGGTTGAAAAATACCCGCTTGTGATTAAGAAATATTTGGTTGAAACCACATAGGATTAGTTTGTGGAAATGAAATAAATATATACATGCCGCCTGCGTGCGAACTAGATGCATGATCCCCATTATCAAAAACCGCGAGGTTTTAAGGTAGAGCGAGGAGCCGTACTAGGGACGGTCCCGGTTTAACTACCCTGCCGTTATGCTGCCGAAATTTTGAATAATATTCGTGTGTTTGAATTATTTTCATTTGCTTAAACTATATTTATTCATTGTATAGAAAACATTCATGTGTTGAATTGATATTCATTCGTTGAATAGAAATTCATGTGTTGAATGGTATTCATATTTTGAAAATAAATTGTTTGATAATAAAAATCACATTTTTATCTATATATAGAAACTATAGAAAACATTCATGTGTTGAATTGATATTCATTCGTTGATTAGAAATTCATGTGTTGAATGGTATTCATATTTTGAAATAAATTGTTAGATAATAAAAATCACCTTTTATCTATATATAGAAACTATAGAAAACATTCATGTGTTGAATTGATATTCATTCGTTGATTAGAAATTCATGTATTGAATGGTATTCATATTTTGAAATAAATTGTTCGATAATAAAAATCACATTTTTATCTATATATAGAAACTATAGAAAACATTCATGTGTTGAATTGATATTCATTCGTTGATTAGAAATTCATGTGTTGAATGGTATTCATATTTTGAAATAAATTGTTTTATGATAAAAATCCCATTTTTATCACCAACTTGAACTATATAGAAGAATAGTGTTTTGAAATGAATTGTTTTACAATAAAAATCGCATTTTTATTGTATGCATAAATCGTTGAAATGTGAAGTGTTAAAAATAGCCACTTGTTCAAAATAAACATATATGAGATGAAATATTCATTAATTAGCTAATGAAATGATTTGCACCTATTTATGTAACATTAGAATGAATGGAGTTTTTAAACCAAATAGAAATCAAATATGAAGTCGAATAGAAATTGATAAATGATAAGAACTGTATATATATGTACATGCAATATTCATTGAACAGGTTATAGCAAAGGAGCTAGAGAAGAGGAATAAAATTTTGTGCCCGACAAATAGGTACACATTTACTGATTTGTTTGGGTGATGATTTTGAGCCTGTTGGCTAGCCGCTTGGCTTTTTCTTTTTCTTTTTGAGATTAGAAGGACCGGGAAAGCTATTTGCGATTTCCCGATGCTCCCGGTGCAGGGGAGGTTATGGCGAAATTTTTCCAAAATTTAAAGCGTTAGAAAAATATTTGAAGTGAAAACGATATTGAAATTGTTGAATGAACTATATTTATATAAATATATAAATATAAATAAAATTAAAACGAAACGAAGCCGTGCAGTTCGTATTTTGAAACCGTGATTTCAAACAACAAGTACGGGAAATCCGACCATCGGATTTTCCCGAAATCTCAACCGTCGGGTTCGCCTTGGAATAATCTTTCCAACGGCACCAACCTTGTAAAAATCCAACGGTTAGATTTTCAGATATGTGTAAATCAAATCTGAAGAAAAACAGCGCCAGAAACGATTATATTTATATATATATATAAATATAATTATATTTAATCGAATAACGACGCTGTAGTTCGTATTTTGAAATCGAAGCTTCAAACGATTGTACCGGAAGATCCGACCGTCGGATTTTCCCGAAACTGGAACCGTTGGATTCGTTTTGAAAAGACCTTTCTAATGATGTAAATTTTGTGAAGATCCAACGGTTAGATTTTCAGATATGTGTAAATCAAATCTGAAGAAAAACAGCGCCACGGCCGCATTATGGCCCGAAGCGTCGTTTTGAATAAAATGGCTATTTTAAAATAAATAAAAATAGCGATAAATAGTTATAAAATATCATAAGCGATATGGAATGGAAATAAACTGAATTTGCTTGATTTATGTGATGTTTGATAGTTGAATGTGTTTGGTGTGAAAATTACATTAAAGGACAAAATTGGTGTTGTAGAATAATTTAACCATTGAAATAAATTGAATTGAAATTCTAAAAATACGTGAATTATTTGAGAAGGCCGAGTTAATTCTCATTTCAAATAATTGACCGACGATTGAAAGTCGAAGATAAAGACGGTGGTCGAAGACCGGAGATCTTCACCTCGTTTGGATGGTAACCGAGGTCCTGATTGGGAGGCATCCCGAAATATGGATAATGAGTGGTGATCGTCCAGACGTACGTGGTGATCGATGGGTTTGCGAGGTATTTAGTGCCTCCGGTTTCGTTCAGACCCAAAACGGACTTGTAAATGGACTGTGTGTCTGACATAGGATTTATTCTGTGTGGCATGCTAAGATGCAGTGATCAGGGCTTCTGTTGAAAAGCAAAGTCTTGTGGTGATGATCAAAGCACCGCCTGTGTGGCGTAGCTTTGTGTATAACGTGAATTCGCGAGCCTCACACCCCGGTATGAACCTAAAACGGGAGAACGGACCTCAGGGAGGGCCTACGTTTCCTCCTAGCTAAAAGTGGCGTCAGTGGTTTTACACGCCCTGACGAGTTTGACTTATGTGGTTGTTGCTGTTGCGAGGCGCCTCGGTTAGATCGGACGATCCGGGTCCGATGGAGTCACTTGTTGGCTCGCTTACGCCCCAAAGGGCGGCGAAACGTAGTGCTCAGGCATTTTTAATCCACTCCGTGTGGACCGGCCCTGACGATCCAAGGATCGATGCGTTCTGATCCTGAGACTCGGGCTAGGCAGTCTCGAATTCGGTAAGGACTATCTTTTGCCTTGGTTCATGACGGAAATCCAATTTCCAAATACGTGATCGTGCGGTTTTGATTGTATACCTATATATGGCGACATAGTGGTATGGGGCATTAATGCCGTCTATGATTGATAGTTATGATTCGAAATTGTTTTCAGAACATATAAACACTAGCAATAATATCAAATGCCTTTGTTTTATTCGTATCAATCATATTTTGGCCATTATAAGGTAAAACTCTATCCTCCGGTTTGCGTTGCATTGTGTGATGGGAACTGAGTCTTATAATGGCTTCATTTTTATAAAAAGCATAGCGATGTTTAAAAGAAAGATTTGTCGTAAAGCACTGGCAATCCAATGGAGTAAACCCGTTCCACGAAAGTGGCGTGGTCCTGTGATTTGCCAAATTATATATATGTGTTGAGTAGATTTCTCATACCAGTCCCATGACTGACTCGTAGTTTGTTTCACTCTCAAACTCGGGTGCCCCTTTTTCCACACGGGCAGCCTTGTATTCAGGTTTAGCTGGTTCTTTCTGGATAGCTGGAGCTGAAGATGGATTCTATCATTTATTTCTTTTTATGCTGTTCAGCTCCTATTGTACATATTTTGTTTATTTCCGCTGTAGACATTTATGTATAGCTGAACTGTATTTGTACTAAGTAAGATCCTGTACTGTGTAACTCTGATGATTACTTTTATCCAGTATATTTTGTTGTTCATTATCTGGTGTATTTATTTAATTCTGTTCTGCTATTATCTGTTTCTGTGTTATATTCCAAAGATAACCTTGTTTCCGTGAGAACGGGAATTCGGGTCGTCTCATCGTGGTATCAGAGCTTTGGTTAAGCTTAGTTCTGGAATATAACATTTGAACGAACTCGTCAGAAATAGAACCAGTAGTGTTCTAGGACGGGAAACTCTATACAGATAGGATCAGCAATATCCTAGTATGAGTATAGTAGGATCAGAACAACTCGTTAGAGATGGGGTCAGAAGTGCCTCAGAACGAGTCGAGAGTAATATGTTTTTAAATAACGTATTTGTGATTATATATATATATATATAGTCTGGTTTTAGAAATATAATTTTTGAATATATAAAAGATATATTTTAGAAAGGTTAGAAACAAATTGGTTGTTGTATTGTGGGATTGTAGATTTATCAAACCACTTTCGACTTTATTCCTTTTCGGGGACGAAAAGTTTTAAGTGGGGGAGATTGTAACGACCCAGAAAATCTGAACCAATTTAAAAATTTTAAATTGGCTAAAATAATGGATTTTAAATATTTAAAATAAATATTTTAAATAATGGCGATGAAAACTGAGTTTGAATCGACATTTGAAAACGAATATAATTAATTATAATTATATATAGAATTGAAAATGGCGCGGTAGTTCGATAATTCGATTTCAAACTTCCATTGAATATACTGGATGCAACACAATCCGGATTTTAGTGAAACCAAAAACATTAGGATCTAATTGGTAATATCTTTCTAACGAATCTGACCAATCGAAATTTGATAGCGGGAATCAAAAGATATGTCCAGTTGAAAATTCTGAATAGTCGCTATGGAATTCAGGCCCTTAAAAATGGACATTTTGCAAACGACCTCGGATTTCGATGAAACCACTTTTGTTAGATCCGCAGTGTCAAGTTATTGCTAGGTTTCAAATTTCATAATTTTTCGAATCAATATGTGAGCGTGGCAAAGGAAAACGCGTTTGACCAGTTTCTGTTGAATTTAATCGACTGGAAATTGGCCTTTTTGCATACGGTCTCAGAGTTCGACGAAACTAGTTTTGTTAGGACCGTATCGTCAATACAAAGCTAGAAAATATTTTTCGAGAATTTTTCTAGTTAGTATGTGACCCCAGTAATTTGAAATGTAAGTTTAAAATTCAATATAG
This sequence comes from Allium sativum, assembly GCA_030737875.1. NCBI lineage: Eukaryota > Viridiplantae > Streptophyta > Magnoliopsida > Asparagales > Amaryllidaceae > Allium > Allium sativum. The sequence goes on from CM060910.1 coordinate 57,305,398, forward strand.
TGATTTAAATGTAAATTCAACAGAAACTGATTGTAACGATCAAATCAGCTTGCGATACATATCCCATTGTGTTCGGAATGGGGGTAAAACGCTATGGGCGACAGGCGGTAGGCCTCGTTTCGAGGTCGTATGTAAAAGTCAACCTTTTTTAAAAAATTAAATAATAAAAAGGAAAAAAATATATTATTTTAATTTCTCCCCCCCCCCCTTTTTCTTCTTCATTGCCCCCCCCCCCCCCGATTCATAAATCAGAAACAAAAAAAAAAAAAAAAAAAAAGAGAAACCTAAAACCTATCGCCGCCCCCCCTCGAGACATCACCGACGAAGACCCCGAAGCCGCCGCCCTCATCTCGAAGCTGCCGCAACTCCCTGAGCAACCGCGCCCCCTCGAAGCCCTCGAACCCCTCGCGACCCCCCCCCCCCTCCGTAGAATCAAATCGAAGCAGCCCCCCCTTACCTCGACGCGACACCACCGAGCACCACCACCAACCTGCCTCCGACGATCGGCGAAACCCCCCCCCCATTCTTCAAAATACTGTAAGTATTTTATTGTATTTTATTTTTATTTTAATTCGTTAAAACTAATTTCGATTTTAGGGATTTAAAAACTGTTTTTTTTAGGCATATAAAAACTGATTTTTAAAAAGAATTTTAAACTGATTTTTAATTATTATTTTTAATTAAAACTGAATTTTAAAAGATTAAAACTGAATTTTAAAAGGTTTAAACTTAAAAAGGAAAAGGTTTAAACTTTGAAATAGAAAAAGGTTTAATTTTTTTTAAATAGAAAAAGATCAGAACTTGAGAAAAAATAAAGATCATATTTTTTTTTAAATAGAAAAGATCAGATTTTTAAAATGGAAAAGATCATATTTTTAAAATAGAAAAGACGGAATTTTTATTAAGTAAAAGAAGTAAGATATGAAAATTTATATTTTTAAAAGCAATAAAAATATAATTTTTACATCATAGAAATATTAAAAATATAATCTTTATATATTGAATAGCGAAGTCAAAATTCGATTTTTATTTATTGAATAACATAGTAAAAATTCGATTTTTACATATGTAGAGGATACGGGCGAAAGCGACAAAAGGCGAAGATTTCTATAAGTGAAGTGTCGTGAAGTTGGATAGCTATTGGTGAGATTTCTGATTCAAAAATATTTTATATGTGTGAAATGAAAGTGAATTGCTATCTATAAATATACATCTATATATATATATATATATATATATATATATATATATATATATATATATATATATATATACGCCCCTTCGTCCACAAACCATGGACGATATTTATTGATTGAAATTGGTGTGAAAATTGATTGATAGCGAATGGTTGTTTGGGATTGTTTGTGATTGATATTGGTTGATTGTGGTTGAAAAATACCCGCTTGTGATTAAGAAATATTTGGTTGAAACCACATAGGATTAGTTTGTGGAAATGAAATAAATATATACATGCCGCCTGCGTGCGAACTAGATGCATGATCCCCATTGTCAAAAACCGCGAGGTTTTAAGGTAGAGCGAGGAGCCGTACTAGGGACGGTCCCGGTTTAACTACCCTGCCGTTATGCTGCCGAAATTTTGAATAATATTTGTGTGTTTGAATTATTTTCATTTGCTTAAACTATATTTATTCATTGTATAGAAAACATTCATGTGTTGAATTGATATTCATTCGTTGATTAGAAATTCATGTGTTGAATGGTATTCATATTTTGAAAATAAATTGTTTGATAATAAAAATCACATTTTTATCTATATATAGAAACTATAGAAAACATTCATGTGTTGAATTGATATTCATTCGTTGATTAGAAATTCATGTGTTGAATGGTATTCATATTTTGAAATAAATTGTTAGAAAATAAAAATCACCTTTTATCTATATATAGAAACTATAGAAAACATTCATGTGTTGAATTGATATTCATTCGTTGATTAGAAATTCATGTGTTGAATGGTATTCATATTTTGAAATAAATTGTTCGATAATAAAAATCACATTTTTATCTATATATAGAAACTATAGAAAACATTCATGTGTTGAATTGATATTCATTCGTTGATTAGAAATTCATGTGTTGAATGGTATTCATATTTTGAAATAAATTGTTTTATGATAAAAATCCCATTTTTATCACCAACTTGAACTATATAGAAGAATAGTGTTTTGAAATGAATTGTTTTACAATAAAAATCGCATTTTTATTGTATGCATAAATCGTTGAAATGTGAAGTGTTAAAAATAGCCACTTGTTCAAAATAAACATATATGAGATGAAATATTCATTAATTAGCTAATGAAATGATTTGCACCTATTTATGTAACATTAGAATGAATGGAGTTTTTAAACCAAATAGAAATCAAATATGAAGTCGAATAGAAATTGATAAATGATAAGAACTGTATATATATGTACATGCAATATTCATTGAACAGGTTATAGCAAAGGGGCTAGAGAAGAGGAATAAAATTTTATGCCCGACAAATAGGTACACATTTACTGATTTGTTTGGGTGATGATTTTGAGCCTGTTGGCTTTTTCTTTTTCTTTTTGAGATTAGAAGGACCGGGAAAGCTATTTGCGATTTCCCGATGCTCCCGGTGCAGGGGAGGTTATGGCGAAATTTTTCCAAAATTTAAAGCGTTAGAAAAATATTTGAAGTGAAAACGATATTGAAATTGTTGAATGAACTATATTTATATAAATATATAAATATAAATAAAATTAAAACAAAACGAAGCCGTGCAGTTCGTATTTTGAAACCGTGATTTCAAACAACTAGTACGGGAAATCCGACCATCGGATTTTCCCGAAATCTCAACCGTCGGGTTCGCCTTGGAATAATCTTTCCAACGGCACCAACCTTGTAAAAATCCAACGGTTAGATTTTCAGATATGTGTAAATCAAATCTGAAGAAAAACAGCGCCAGAAACGATTATATATATATATATATATATATATATATAGTTATATTTAAACGAATAACGACGCTGCAGTTCGTATTTTGAAATCGAAGCTTCAAACGATTGTACCGGAAGATCCGACCGTCGGATTTTCCCGAAACTGGAACCGTTGGATTCGTTTTGAAAAGACCTTTCTAATGATGTAAATTTTGTGAAGATCCAACGGTTAGATTTTCAGATATGTGTAAATCAAATCTGAAGAAAAACAGCGCCACGACCGCGTTATGGCCCGAAGCGTCGTTTTGAATAAAATGGCTATTTTAAAATAAATAAAAATAGCGATAAATAGTTATAAAATATCATAAGCGATATGGAATGGAAATAAACTGAATTTGCTTGATTTATGTGATGTTTGATGGTTGAATGTGTTTGGTGTGAAAATTACATTAAAGGACAAAATTGGTGTTGTAGAATAATTTAACCATTGAAATAAATTGAATTGAAATTCTAAAAATACGTGAATTATTTGAGAAGGCCGAGTTAATTCTCATTTCAAATAATTGACCGACGATTGAAAGTCGAAGATAAAGACGGTGGTCGAAGACCGGAGATCTTCACCTCGTTTGGATAGTAACCGAGGTCCTGATTGGGAGGCATCCCGAAATATGGATAATGAGTGGTGATCGTCCAGACGTACGTGGTGATCGATGGGTTTGCGAGGTATTTAGTGCCTCCGGTTTCGTTCAGACCCAGAACGGACTTGTAAATGGACTGTGTGTCTGACATAGGATTTATTCTGTGTGGCATGCTAAGATGCAGTGATCAGGGCTTCTGTTGAAAAGCAAAGTCTTGTGGTGATGATCAAAGCACCACCTGTGTGGCGTAGCTTTGTGTATAACGTGAATTCGCGAGCCTCACACCCCGGTATGAACCTAAAACGGGAGAACGGACCTCAGGGAGGGCCTACGTTTCCTCCTAGCTAAAAGTGGCGTCAGTGGTTTTACACGCCCTAACGAGTTTGACTTATGTGGTTGTTCCTGTTGCGAGGCGCCTCGGTTAGATCGGACGATCCGGGTCCGATGGAGTCACTTGTTGGCTCGCTTACGCCCCAAAGGGCGGCGAAACGTAGTGCTCAGGCATTTTTAATCCACTCCGTGTGGACCGGCCCTGACGATCCAAGGATCGATGCGTTCTGATCCTGAGACTCGGGCTAGGCAGTCTCGAATTCGGTAAGGACTATCTTTTGCCTTGGTTCATGACGGAAATCCAATTTCCAAATACGTGATCGTGCGGTTTTGATTGTATACCTATATATGGCGACATAGTGGTATGGGGCATTAATGCCGTCTATGATTGATAGTTATGATTCGAAATTGTTTTCAGAACATATAAACACTAGCAATAATATCAAATGCCTTTGTTTTATTCGTATCAATCATATTTTGGCCATTATAAGGTAAAACTCTATCCTCCGGTTTGCGTTGCATTGTGTGATGGGAACTGAGTCTTATAATGGCTTCATTTTTATAAAAAGCATAGCGATGTTTAAAAGAAAGATTTGTCGTAAAGCACTGGCAATCCAATGGAGTAAACCCGTTCCACGAAAGTGACGTGGTCCTGTGATTTGCCAAATTATATATATGTGTTGAGTAGATTTCTCATACCAGTCCCATGACTGACTCGTAGTTTGTTTCACTCTCAAACTCGGGTGCCCCTTTTTCCACACGGGCAGCCTTGTATTCAGGTTTAGCTGGTTCTTTCTGGATAGCTGGAGCTGAAGATGGATTCTATCATTTATTTCTTTTTATGCTGTTCAGCTCCTATTGTACATATTTTATTTATTTCCGCTGTAGACATTTATGTATAACTGAACTGTATTTGTACTAAGTAAGATCCTGTACTGTGTAACTCTGATGATTACTTTTATCCAGTATATTTTGTTGTTCATTATCTGGTGTATTTATTTAATTCTGTTCTGCTATTATCTGTTTCTGTGTTATATTCCAAAGATAACCTTGTTTCCGTGAGAACGGGAATTCGGGTCGTCTCATACTTCTATTGGCTCACGTAAGTTAGTGACTGCTTCGGAAATACCAAAACGAATTTTTTGTATTTGAAAATAGAGAAAGTAACTTAACTTTGCATGAAAAAAGGAGTCAATCCACCAAAAAGAAGCATTTGATTTTTTTTTTTAATTCCCGTACAAATATCTGAAACGACTTATATTTTGGATGGAGGGAGTATGTGTTTCTATAAAACAGTCTGGTCCTGCCGATTTAAATGTAAACTTCCAATGATGATATATATGACACATATAAGATTCAAATATCTATTTATGTATGTAGAGTCAAACGGTTAAAGGTAACATCATTTGCACATATAAAATCATTGTAAAATATAAGAGATACAATTTACACTAAAAGATGTGATGGATATTTAAAACTGAGAATGGATAATTATTATAAGACGTAGCCTAAAAACCATAAGGCCAAGATTGACGCCTGAACCTTGCAAGAGATGGATGAACACACACATACATGCTCTATTCAACCCTCAAATGTAGTCTCTCGTAATTTCATCCATCCGTTCCAATTTAAATAATAATAATGATTTCTCTTCTATTTTTTTGTAGCAAACAATCATTCAAATCTAAACAAGTAGCTGAAATTAAGTGGCTGCTTTGATGTCTGAATAGAAGGAGTTGTTGATCCTTAACCTATATATTGTGCTTTTGCTTTATATTGTTTATTTTTTGGTTGTTTACTTTAAATGTAGGACTACTCTGCATGATTCCCACCATTGCACTCAATAAAAAGCGTTGCAATTCTTAATTAAATTAAGATTACACTATAAGATTGATCACCTTTAAGTTTTTACCTACGGCTATTAGCATTGATCTTAAATGAAATATTAGAAGAAACTCAATATGATATGATATGGTCCATGATGTTTGTGGATTACATTGAGCCAATTGATAGACGCCTCAAAATAAAAGTTAGACCAAAAGCTAGAAAACTAAAAAGGCAAATTCTATTCAAACGCCGCAAATTGCTTTATCTACACCATGGGATTTTAAATAAAATTTCAGACCAAAATGACCTTATTAAAAAAGAATCAATATTAAAGAATGAAAATATATACAATTCTTCCTTGTTTGCATTATGTATACTTAATATAATTTCTCTTGTAAAGTTAGTATATTATAAATTAAATTATATCACTAGTTAAATTAATTTTATATTTCTTTTGAGGATTAAAATATATTCATATCGTTACAAGCATCATTTATATATAGTCAATTTTAACAGTTTTCACTTTAATTAAATACAAAAATTAAAATTTAAAACTAACTACTAAAATTAATGTTATACAGAGTATTAAAATCTTCGATATTTCATTCAAATCTAATCATGCTTAAATTTAACACCAAAATTTAACTAGTTTAACTTTCTAACATTTAAAAAAATAAGTTCAAATTTCCATCATCTAAAATTAAAAGTGATTTAAAAATAAAACAATCAAATAATTTAAGATACTAATGTTAAAATAAAAGTTTTTTTTAGTTTTAGGTAAATATATTGTAATGAATTCCCAGTTTTATGTAATTTAGTTTTAAGGTTAAAGAGAGGAAATGTGATGAAAATATAAAAGGGTAATTTTGTGAAAGACATGGTGTATGAAAAGAAATTTTTGGTGTATGCTATTTTATTTCATTTTACGGTGTATGTTAAGAAATTATAGGTGTATGAATAGAATTAGCCAACTAAAAAATGTATCTGAACTAAAAAGATTGAAATCTAATATTCCATGCAATACAGAAAAAGTGTTTAAGTGCATGCGGTATGTCTGCAAAATGAATAAATTAACAAAAAAATGTATTCATATATTATGGATCAATAATAGCTAATGGATACTTGATAGGGAATGCATAAACGAATTGAATTAATACATGACAAATAAACTGAAGACAACCTAATATCTGTGTATAATAAAAGTAAAAAAACTGGGAGAAAAAAGAATGCTATGAAATATCAATTAAACCAACTATACTGCATGAAGAGGCAAAAAAAAAAAAAAAAAAAAAAAAAAAAAAATAAATTATATGTAGAACAAATGACAATAGGGAAGATAGGAATAAGCAGAAAAGGTAGATCTGCGTCAGCTAGAAAGAAAGAGAGAAATATTATTGCACATATATATCGGAAAATTAGGGAAAATAGACTTAGATTAGATGGTGTGGACATATATAAATAATCTAAAGTAACACAACTTTAAGGGAGAAGGCAATATATGCATGAGATTAATATTTGATGTTATTATTAAAATCCTTTTCATAACAGGCATGAAATTAACATGTTCAACTAATACAGACCCGAAAACTTATAACTCAATTAAAATTGAATGATTATACTGTTTGTTATGCAAATTTATCTATATGCTAAAGTTGATTACTGAATGCAAACAGGTCTACTCAAATTTGACTCATAATACTTAACAATTTTGAAGCTGCCGAATTTTCTGCATCTTTAAGTCTACCCATCGGATCACTGACTTTATACAACTCCGTAGAAGGAGTTGTAACCACCACGGAAGCCACAAATGTCCTATCATGGGCAGGTCCGTTTTCACTCATCTTCTTGTACACCGGTTTTGGCCACCGCCTTTTACTGCACATCTCGTGTAGTTTGTGTTTTGCGTTAACAATGTCTTGTTCTCCATCAATAAATTGTTCTTCTCCATCCTTCAAGTTGGGAATCTTTTTCAATGCATCCCTTGCGGCGTTAAGCCTTGAAATGTGTTGATTCTCCGATGTTCCAATGCCGAGAATTTCTCCGTCCACAAAAATATTTGTCACAACCATATTGTTTTCCTTCTTCCAAATCTCAAAATAAACATCTTTTCCCTTCTTTTGGCAATACTCATATATGGTGGTCACTGGTTGTTGCTCTTCCATATTTTTCCTTGTTATGATTGGTTCAAGCAGCCCTCGAATGATGGTCCAACAATATTCAAGATCAAAATTACAATCGATGTAAACTGCACCCACAATTGCTTCTACAATGTCAGCAAGAACTTTCGGTGCTTTTATGAAGCTACCACCATATGATTGTTTGTATACCCCCATTTCATTTTCCTTTTCTACAGCAAAAGCAAATTCATCCACCTAAAAAGATTAATCATGATCTTAAAAACCACATATCACAAATTCACAATACATTATTTTGACTGAATCTTCTACTTACTATTTTTTCTACCATCTTTAAAGACAAGAATAAAATTCCTTTTAGTATTAACACCAAACTAGGTCTACTATTATATCATCAACTGCTTAGAGTTTGTGAATGGATAACTATATTAAAACATACATTCAGTGGACAAATTTTCAAAACTACATAATTGATTATGATATTAGACATTGAATGATGACAACATTAATCAAACTAGCTGATCTATAAGCTAACTTCAATATTTCAAATGATGTAACAGTCTAAACAAAGCTAAATAATGTTAGTTTCTAATGATACTTCCCTTCCATTAGTGACTGGTTTTTTTTTTTTTTTTTTTGGGTTGGGGGGAGGCGGGGGCGCTACACGTATGATTCTTATTGTTAACTGATCATAATAATATGGTAATTAATTGATCAAATTATAATCACATAGTTTACTAAAATGAATAGGCAGCCAACGATAACATTAGAAATATTAGCTTATCATGTAGTAGAATGAAAATATTACCGATAAAATTACCATTCTATCCAACTTAGGCGAATTCTTCCTAACCAAGGCATAAAGTTTGTGTTTCACGGCAATTCTAGCCAGTTTCTCTGTAGAAATATTAGCTGCACGCAGTGTCGAAAGACCGCCAGGGCCAACATCACGGTGATTCAAAAATAGGTAATTGGTAATGGCGAGTCCAAGTGCACTGTCTCCTACAAACTCCAACGTCTGATAACATATGTGATCATTATCAGATGAATGCGTCAATGCCTCTTCGCAAAGCTTTGGATTCTTGAATTTATAGTTTAGTAGTGATTCTATGCTATTTATTGAGGAAAGCATCGAATAGTCCTCATGCTTTATGATTTTTCCCATCGATATTCTTTTGCGCTCGACTTTGTTTGATCCTTCGAGTGTAATTTCGCATGCCCTCTTTCGCTTATGTGCTGAACTAGCAGAACTGATGCATGCATGGTAAAGTGTCAACATTTAGAAGGATGTAGTCTTTGAATTTTATTCAATAGGATTTAAACTTTGCATACTACCTTTCACGGCATTTTTGTTGGAGGTTTTAAAAACTTAAGAATATAGTCTACTTATGTTGTTATTCATGTTTTGTTGTAGCTTATCATGAATATCTGGACATGCAAAGAGTTATTTTGATAATCTGAAGTATTTGCATGTCAATTTGAGAATTTAAAGTTTGATTCAGAAAAAAATGTTCTTAAACGTTTATTGCCAACTACAAAAACTGGTTTTTTTTTGTTTTTTTATTGAAGGCGTTCAGAGAATGGGTTTTTGTTAAAACTTACTTAAAAAATAGATTTTTGTAGTAGGGTTGTCATGAATATGCAGGCACCCGAAGTGTAATTTTGATAATTTTAAGTATTTGTTTTGCATGTCATATTAAGATTTTAAAGTTTTATTCAGTGAAATATGTTCTCAAATGTTATAAAGTCAGCTGCAAAACCATGATTTTTATTGAATGCAATCAAAAAATGGGTTTATGTTAAAACTCACTTAAAAACAGATTTATAATTTCAAACTATTCTTACATGTTTATATAATTCCAGTTTGTAGGAAGAAGCTCCTTTGCTTGGGACCGTGGACCATTGGATCGGGATCACAATTCACAAATCTAATGATCCAGAGTTAAGAGCGTTCTAATGACAGTTGAAAACAATTAGCCTTAAAGCATTAAGTTATCGATATTTGTAGAAATTTAAGCTTCTAAAGCTTATTTGTTTACAACCCCTTAAAATATATTTTATATTAAATACATCCCTTTTTTCTAATTTATTTATTTATTACTTTTCATGTTTCAAATTTGTAAATTACCATAGATATGTATTGCTGACTGTTATGACTTATGGACTTACAACCTAAAATCTCACGTATTGAGGTCATATTAGCCAATTTAGCCAAGTATGCTTTGAATTTCATCTTCTTCTTTTTTTCTCTTTTTTTTTTTTTTTTTTTAAAGATAAATTTGTTTTTTCTAAAGAAAATGTAGAGAGATTTTAAAATTTATTTTTTCTAATTATAAGAATCCAAAATTAAGTTTCCTATTAATGGCGGCTTATATAAGTAAAAGTTGAAGTAAATGATGGAGCGTATACAAGTACAACATTATATTATCGCTTCCACCCCAAGTGATGTATATGTTTGTAATAAATTTCAAAAAGACATTGTTGTGCAGTAAATTTTATTCAAAAAAGAAATAAAAAAAAAAAAGAAATTGATTGTGCCAAGTTTTACAACGCAGAAGGCAATTGAGACATATAAAAAAAAAAGTTAAAAGTAACAATCCCATTTTTTTTTATAATTTGAAGTTAAAATATATTTAATGCAGTAAATGCATAGTACCCTCAATCGCTTTTCGCAGTAAAAAAAATAAAAGAAAGGTAATTACCTTGAATAATCACATAGTTTTTCATTGTTGGAGCAAGAAGAAGAGAGGTCACTTCCAGAGCTTTTTGTTGATGACATTCCTTTTCTCCTGTACTGAAGCATGAAAAACCTTCAAGCATGGAAAAAATAAATAGAGAAGAAAGGATGATTCATGTGTTCATTTTAATTTAATTACAGACATGATCAAGGAAGAAAATTTTTTTACCGGTTAATTCTTGCAGTTAATTATACAGATAAAAGGGAAAATTTTCAAGTCCAAATCAAGAAGCATATAAGTTTTAGTTTCTCAAAAACAAGACTACTTCTATTTAGACCGTGGATGATGAGGAAGAAGAAAGAGAAGACGAATTTATTGGCAAATACACGGGGGAATTATCACTTGGGCCTTAAGCAATTAACATTTATTTAGCGTAAAATTTGCGTTAATTTGTATAAATAAGGAAAAAACTGCACTGAAAGGGGGATTTATTGCCGGTTATACCCTATTTAAAAAAAGAAAAAAAAAACATTATATTTTATTACTCTTAAATTGTGTTAATTAATGAAATTTTACAAGTTAACTGTGAGCTTAGTTTTGCCTTAATTGATTTTAGAATAAAACACGCACAGTATATAATAAGAAAGTGGGGGAGGTTTGGGAAAGAAATTACGAACACTATTATTAATTACTTTATTAACCTGAGATAATAAGAAACAATTATCTTTTATTCCGAATGATTAAACTTTGATAGAGGATATGTTAACTGCATCAATTAAACACACGTTAAAACTCGTTTAATATACAAAAGATAGTAATTCATTATATGAAGGTACCAAAGTCTAACGTCTACAGTTTCTTTGGCAAGTGCACATAAAAAGACTCTAATTACGTAAAATTAACAGCTTCTAATTTTCATACGTTGTTTCAAAACATAAACGGGTAAATACAAAATATTGTTAAATAATATGCTAGGGAATATGCTCCAGAATAAAGAATATGTTAGGAATATTCTAGAGAATAATTGATCCTATAAATATATAGGGTTTAGCATTGTAATAGAAATCAATTATCTCTTTTGTAACAGCAGTAAAATAATTCTATAAAAATGTAGTCCTTTTATTGTTTACCGTTTATCTCTCTCTTCTCTCTAGATCTGAATTCTAACATGGTATCAGAGCCGGATTATACAGAGAGCTAGAGAGAGGGATGTTGTCGTATGGCTTTATTTAGTTTCAATTCCACTTTTCTGAAATCAAAACTCATCCCTTTAATTTATTCTGTTGTTCGAATCGGATTTCTGCTTCACGAATCAATGAATCGGGATTCCACAAAGCTCACGCTGATGACAAAACAAAATTGCCGATCGAAATTCTAATTGGGTTTATGTTGGATCTAGGGTTCCGGTGTTGAGCAGCTTTTAAAAAAAAAAAAGCCAGAGAACATTGAGATTGACTGATTCGAATTTTTTGGGTTCGCTTTTGGAAATTTTGGGGCGAATTTGATTCGTGCGTAGGGAAGATGATGAAGGTGACGGTTCCGGAGGATGCGGTATTGTTTGGCGGAGTTCGTGGGTGTGTACCTGTGATTGTGGTGGCGTTATTGTCAGGAGGTTTTGAGTGCGATTGGGTAGGTGGTTACCAATTTGGGATCAAGGTTTTGTATTGTAGTCAGTGGGGGAAGTAGATAAGTCGAGCTGTGTGGTGGTTGGTGGATTCGGGTTCGGAGAAGTCAGATTGCTTGACTTATGGATGTTTAGTCTGGTGGTTGACATTGTCGATTTGGCAGCGATTGGTTGAAACGGTGATTAGCTGGGTGGATTGTGAGATTGATGTGTGATGCAGTGCGATGGAGTTGTGGGTTGGTGAGCTTTGCGTGAATTGATGACAACATGACTTGGGTTTTGTGGATGTTTGTATTAACATGATGCAGGAGTTGTGTGAGAGCAGTTTGTGGAGCCTGAAAGATGGAGATGGGAGTTAGTGCAGAGGTCGTTGGCAGATGAGAAGAACGTGTATGTTGACTTTCTTTGGTTGGGTGCTTGTTTCGGTGAAGATGGTTGTGACTGTTGTTGAGTGTGGTTATGAAGATGGTGAGGTTGCTGGTAAGAGATGTTTGTGGATTGGGTTGGTGAATGTGACTTTGGTGATGAAGAGGGGCGGTAACTGCGATCTGATGTGGGGCGGTCTGTTGGCCAGAAAGGGTTCGATGAAGTTATTGAAAGTGATGAAGTTGATGTAGATGGTTCGGGTATTGCGAATGGTTGGTTAGTGAAGCAGTGAAGTTGTGGTATAGTATTTTGTGTTTGGCGAGGCAGATTTGGTTTCAGAGGAGAGGTTGTAGTGAAGAGCAGTATGTGGTGTGCTAGCTGTTGGTTTGTGAAGTGCAAGCGGTGACAGGCTGATGTTGGTTTTTATATTTGTATGGTATTTGTTGGGTGAACTGTGTTTGAAGTGGAATAAGAAAAAAAGAAAAAAAAAAGGGTTTGACGTTGGAGATCGTAGGAGATTGAAGTTATTTGTTGTATGATTGATGTCTGTATCGGTAACCCTGTTTGTTAGAAGGGCCATTAACGCTGATTGAAGGTGGTAGGTGGTACTGCAGGTATGTTTGGAGGATGCAAACATATGCTGACCATCCCTCTCTCTAACTCTCTGTATAACCCGGCTCTGATACCATGTTAGAATTCAGATCCAGAGAGAAGAGAGAGATAAACGGTAAACAATAAAAGGACTACATTTTTATAGAATTATTTTACTGCTATTACAAAAGAGATAATTGATTTCTATTACAATGCTAAACCCTATATATTTATAGGGTCAATTATTCTCTAGAATATTCCTAACATATTCTTTATTCTGGAGCATATTCCCTAGAGCATATTCCCTAGCATATTCTCTAACATCCCCCCTCAAACTCACGATGCATAGAATCGTGAGTTTGCCAAATAGAAGCTATGAAGAAACTGCCAAATAGAGGCTGCCAAAAGATAAACGGTAAACAACAAATAGGTGGTATGTATTGATGTCTGTATCGGTAACCCTGTTTGTTAGAAGGGCCATTAACGTTGATTGAAGGTGGTAGGTGGTACTGCAGGTATGTTTGGAGGATGCAAACATATGCTGACCATCCCTTTTGATTTTGTTTTGTTTTTGTTTGTATGTTTGGGGGATGCAAACATACAAAACCATCCCATTTTGGTTTAGTTCTGTTTTCGTTTGATATGTTTGGGGGATGCAAACATATAAACTCATCCGGGGACCAGTTTTGTCATTTGGCCGCTCAGATCTTTTGCTTACCGATCAGATTAAAGATTGTTTGGAATTGTTGAGTTGATGTTGAGTTTTTGGTATTTGGTATTTGGCAGTTTCTTCTCTACTTCTTTTGGCAGCTTCTATTTGGCAGTTTCTTCACAACTTCTATCGGCAGCTTCTATTTGGCAGTTTCTTCTCTATTTCTTGTGGCAGCTTCTATTTGGCAGTTTCTTCTCTACTTCTTTTGTGAATATGCTCTAGGGAATATGCTCCAGAATAAAGAATATGTTAGGAATATTCTAGAGAATAATTGACCCTATAAATATATAGGGTTTAGCATTGTAATAGAAATCAATTATCTCTTTTGTAATAGCAGTAAAATAATTCTATAAAAATGTAGTCCTTTTATTGTTTACCGTTTATCTCTCTCTTCTCTCTGGATCTGAATTCTAACAAATATAATTATCAGCCTTTTGTTGAAGGTTGGATTAATCGAAATTTTTAATATCAGTTTTGTAACACCCCACGTCCGTTAGTGTCACTCACAAAGGGAATGCACTAAGTTCTATGGAGCATTTTGGGTAAAAGATGCAGATAAATTACAAGATAGACAAATTATTAAACAGTGGAAAATAGAACTTTGCTTTATTGATAATTTAGTCTGTATAAGATTCTTTTACAATATCAGAGTATCATCTGTCTTTATAAAATAAAGAAGCATGAAAATACATTTATATATTCCCCAATGTAGCAAGAGCCAGCCATAGCATTTGGAAGAGAATCCAAAGACAACTTCGTCAAATCTTCAAGCTGGGAAAGAGCAACGGTCCAGTCTAATCCTGAGTTATACTATTCCCTCCTCAACTACCTTGGGGGGGGGGGGAACGGAAGAAAAGAAGACGAAAGAAAAACAGAGTCAGACATAAAGCCTGAGTAAGTTCAGTAACTTCTAGCATGTGAACATGGAAAAACAAAACGACATGAATTAACTGAATACAAGATTACACCATGACGATAAGGTCAACAAGATTAGACAAGGTAGTCACAAGATATGCTAAGATGACTGGATACGCTCTAATACTTTCGCAGCTTCGCTATTTCCTTGTTATACTAGTTTCTATATCTCTGCACCACCTAACTAGTGTTCAACTAGTAACGATAACGTGATCCCAACCCCTGTAGTTTCCATTGTCTTTAGGCATACATTTATTATTTATTACCTAGATCTAATCTAGGGTTTTCTATCAAGTGCTTCTTAGATTTAACTATAGTTTTACGCTATCTGCTGAACGCTTTTCGAGTTCAAGGTTTATGCCACCTAGTCCAACTAGGGATTACGCTACCTGTCAAACAATGCCCCCAAGTCTAGGACACACTACCTAGAGTGGTATATGCTCCTAGGCTTCCCCACGCATGTATCGCGAATCGTTATCGCTTGTCTAGATGCACATGTCCTGTAATGTGCGATCCGAGTCCTATGACAGGGCAAATCAAGGAATACAGAACTCGGTCGGGAGCTTTCGGATATCTGCCGATGCAGATGCTAAGGTCTGTTTTTATTCCAGTGGCTATTGTAACACCCCGTAATTCTGTGACATTAAGTTTCTCAAATTAAAGTATAATTAATTTTTAAAAGAAAAATTAAAAGAAAAAGATCCATGCAGTTGTTTAATTTAAGTATTGTAACTAACATGAAAAAAAAGAGGTAAGGAGAGAACAATAATTATTATTGTTCTAAGACTTATTAACAAAAGCCTCTGTAGCTCAGTTGGTTAAGGCACTGGATTGGTAGCATGGAGGTCGGGGGTTCGAACCCCGATGGCGGCATAATTTTTTATCATTGTTTTAGAGAGGGCCAACTAAACATGCAAATATATGTACGTATACAAATTCAAAATTTGAAAGGATAAGAACGTACGTATAAGGAAATAAAGAATATATATATATATATATATATACATATGAGAAATATATATATATATATACAAAAATATATGTATACGAAAGATAAAATTCAAGATAAGGCTACAGTCAATGAAATATGGCAACATCATTTGAATTTTGAAAATAAAATGAAAGTTGTGCGTATATATATACGCGTAAAATGGTCGTTAGAGGAATTGTATACATATAAGAATATTTCATGTGAATAAAACAGTTAAATAAATTCCAGAAATTCAAAAGTTTGAAAATCAAACTTTTACGCCAAAATAGCTTGTGGGACCCAATGCTGACTCAGCACTGCATGTATGATAAGGTTTGGCTAGATTCATCTACGTACCTGGACTATTTTCTTAACTAGGTTCAATGCTGACTCAGCGCTGCGTGTACGATAAGGTCTTGAGCAGCTATATAAACAGCCCTAGTCTTCATTCTCTTTGCACCAATTCTCTTCTATCCTTATGCTGCTAAGATTCATGGCTTCTTCCCCTCTAAATTTTCTTAAATAAATAAAATAAAATATGATTCAAGACGAGGAGATGCTGCTAAAAGACTTTTAAGGAGGGATTCAAATCAAAGTTTCAAGTGAAGAATTCAAAGGCTAGCTCAAACAAGTTTCAAGCAACGACGCACGAATCATAGCCATGCTTTCCTTCTTTTCTAGATCTATTTTCTGTAAGTTGGTTATTTCTAGATCTGAATATTTTGTTTTATTTGTGACATGAAATTAAAGGAATAAAGGAATATGCCAAATCTCTCTCTCTCTTCGAATCTGTGTTTATACTCTTGGACTGAATTAAGAACTGTTATGATTCGAGGACAAATAAGACTGTAACCGTGACTATGACTATAGAACTGTGGCCTTTGAAAGCATATGCCTTTGGACTATGACATAAGCCTTTGATTTTGGGACATATAAACATTGCCTATGACAATGACTTATGACTATGGGAATTATTTTCCCTTTTGGACTATGAGCATCGCATATGACTATGGACATTTCCTATGACTGTGACTGTAACTACAAGGATTATTTCCTTGACTAGGTCTATACCTTTGATTTGGACATAAACTATTACTTATGACATAATGAGGACGACTGTGATTTTGACACCCATGATTTATGATTAGGAAAATATTGCTTTAGTTTTGTGATTGAGAAGTTGGGTCTAAACCCAATTATTTATTCTACCTGTTCCTTGGTTTCTCTTTGGTTTTAAGACAGTGGGAATTTACCTATTAAGTTAGGTCTACCCACGTTCTTGAACCTATTTTGCCCATTCTTTGGTTTTAAGACAGTGGGAATTTACCTATTTAGTTAGGTCTACCCATATTCTTGAACCTACATTGTTATCCAAACCTTTTTATGCCAATTATTCCTTCTTGTCATTTTGATTCATTCCCTTTTTTATCTACGAATATAGATTTATTTATAATCTAGGTTGAATCACGATTATTCGAACGGTGGGAATGCGATTTGGGGAAAAACATGGAAATGAATATGAACGTAGTTGTAAACTTGGAAATTGGCATAATTTGGAATATGTATTATGACATGCATATTAAAATGAAAACGGGGAAATTTGACATGGATTAGGGAATATGTGATTTTGACATATTAAATTTAGCGTTAGTAAGTAAGCTAAATTTTAGGCATAAAATGTAAACTAGAAAAATAATTCTAGTTTTGCCATAAATTGTGAATTAGGATGTTAAACCAAGATTGGGTTAATTAGGGTTGATTTGGAATAAGTATATTAGCACAATTTTGAATTTATTCATAATTGTGAGCAATTGTCATGTTTAGAATAAATTATGGTTAGCAACACTAAACTTGGTATAATTTACATACCAAAAAGTATAAATATGATAAATAAGAGAGAATGAGCCATAATAATAAATGTGACAATGTACATTAAAAGAGTAGTAATGAAATCAGTAAATTAGGAGTAATTTACTTATAGAATTCGTCATAAATGTTAAATTGTTCATTTACCACAAAATATGTAACTTGGTTAAATTTTGGCCATAAATTATAAACTAGGATATTTAATCTAGTTTCGGCAATGAAATAGGAAATGGCCTAAACTGCATGTTGGGTTAAGACTTGGGCCTAGAATATAAGTATACTAGTAGGCTTGACAAATAAATATAGGCCAAATTTGTCTAAAATGGGAAATGGGCTTTTGAAATAAATTGTTAACAATTTATAAACAAAAGAAAAGTATTTTGATAACACCCCTTTTTATAACACATAGACCAGAAGGTTCTAGGGTGACAGAGAGGATAGTGTCTAGGCTTGGGTTTGGAAAATACAAGTTTCCTGCCCTCCCTGGCTATCCCTAACTGATCCGAAGGACGGGATGGTTGTTTTCAAAACCAGATTTCGAAATTAATCAAAAATCCTTTGAACTTAGAAAACATGAATATGCCTAACCCGAGGTTAGACTGAGTTGCGGTGTAAACCTGCCCGGAACCGACTGGCACATCTAGTAACCGCAGCAATATCTGTCTAATGTGAGAGGTTGCGGCTTTAATTTATTAATTAAAGCTATAATGGGAAGGTTAACACTTAACGAACTTAGCACAGTTAAAGCTAGAATGGGAGGGTTAAGTCCATGGGAATACTTAGCCAAATTAACATGTTGACTAGACTAGAAGGTGGGGTTAAGTAAAGTTAATACACTTAGCCAATTTAACGTGTTAATTAGACTAGAGGTTGGGGTTAAGTAATACACTTAGCCAATTTAATATGTTAGCTGGACTAGACCATAGGGTTAAGTAAACTTGAATGCTTAACCATCAGAATATGATAAATGAATAGGGTTAAGTAAAAAGCATAAAGGGATAACACTTAACCAGTGTAATAGGATAAGGGAAGAGGGTTAAGATAGCTTCAATCGACTAAAGACACTTAACCAACCCAACCTGGCGAGAAAGAAAACTAAATAGTAAACCTCAGTTGAAAAAGGGACTAAGTAGTAAAACTTAGTTAAGAAAACAAGGAATTTGGAAACTAAGTGGTAAACCTTAGTTAGTAGAACTAAGTAGTAATTCTTAGTATAACACGAAGGAGCGGACATCCATCTGGTTTTAAGAAGGCTCCAACGAATTGGGTTACGAAGCACGAGGCTTCGAGGGGACGTGAGGGTACTCTTGGTATCCCACTGTGAGGCTGCAGATGATCATCCTGGGCTCACAGAGGTTAAGGTCTGCGTTAGAAGAACCGAGGGTATGCCTTGGTTGCAATATATATATGTGGCAACCTAAAGACTAGGATGGACCAGCGTGATTCGACGAGAAGACGGTAGCCCTGTGATAGCAACTCGTCGTCTACCATCCATCTTGAGTCAATCGAGATACGTGAAGCGGAAAGGCGGAGAACTCCAAAAGACCATATACTTGCTATCTAGTTATGGTTGCGGATGGCCATAGGATAGTGGGGCACCGGGAGTCGGCGTATAGTTCTCATTTTACAAGGTGTGCCTTTCATTAGTTGAGGGAGGGGTCAAGTGGGACCATAGCCACTGGAATAAAAACAGACCTTAGCATCTGCATCGGCAGATATCCGAAAGCTCCCGACCGAGTTCTGTATTTCTTGATTTGCCCTGTCACAGGACTCGGATCGCACATTACAGGACATGTGCATCTAGACAAGCGATAACGATTCGCGATACATGCGTGGGGAAGCCTAGGAGCATATACCACTCTAGGTAGTGTGTCCTAGACTTGGGGGCATTGTTCGACAGGTAGCGTAATCCCTAGTTGAACTAGGTGGCATAAACCTTGAATCCGAGAAGCGTTCAGCAGATAGCGTAAAACTCTAGTTAAATCTAGAAAGCACTTGATAGAAAACCCTAGATTTGATCTAGGTAATAAATAATGAATGTATGCCGGAAGGCAATGGAGAATACAGGGATTGGGATCACGCTATCGTTACTAGTTGGGACACTAGTTAGGCGGTGCAGAGATATAGAAACCAGTACAGCAAGGAAATAGCGAAGCGGCGAAAATATTAGAGCATATCCAGTTTGTCTTATCTTAGCATATCTTGTGATTATCTTGTCTAATCTTGTTGACCTTATCGTCATGGTGTAATCTTGTATTCAGTTAATTCATGTCGTTTTGTTTTTCCATGTTCACATGCTAGAAGTTACTGAACTTACTCAGGCTTTATGTCTGACTCTGTTTTTCTTTCGTCTTCTTTTCTTCCGTTCCCCCCCCCCCTAGGTAGTTGAGGAGGGAATAGTATAACTCAGGATTAGATTGGACCGTTGCTCTTTCCCCAGCTTGAAGATTTGTCAAAGTTTGCTTGGATTCTCTTTTCGGATGCTATGGCTGGCTCTTGCTAAAATTGGGGAATATAAATATTGTTTTATGCTTCTTTATTTTGTAAGACAGATGATACTCTGATATTGTAAAAAAATCTTTGTACAAACTATTTTATCAATAAAGCAAAGTTTTATTTTCCGCTGTTTAATTTCTGTCTGTCTTGTAATTTATCTGCATCTTTTACCCTAAATACTCCACAGAACTTAGTGCATTCCCTTTGTGAGTGACACTAACGGACGTGGGGTGTTACAGCTATGGTCCCACTTGACCCCTCCCTCAACTAATGAAAGGCACACCTTGTAAAATGAGAACTATATGCCAGCCCCCGGTGCCCCCACTATCCTATGGCCATCCGCAACCATAACTAGATAGCAAGTATATGGTCTTTTAGAGTTCTCCGCCTTTCCGCTTCACGTATCTCGATTGACTCAAGATGGATGGTAGACGACGAGTTGCTATCACAGGGCTACCGTCTTCTCGCCGAATCACGCTGGTCCATCCTAGTCTTTAGGTTGCCACATATATATATTGCAACCAAGGCATACCCTCGGTTCTTCTAACGTAGACCTTAACCTCTGTGAGCCCAGGCGGATCATCTACAGCCTCACAGAGGGATACCAAGAGTACCCTCACGTCCCCTCGAAGCCTCGGGCTTCGTAACCCAATTCGTTGGAGCCTTCTCGGACGGACATTCGCTCCTTCCCGTGTTATACTAAGAATTACTACTTAGTTTTCTTTCCCGTCAATTTGGGTTGGTTAAGTGTCATTAGTCAATTCAAGCTAACTTAACTCTCTTCATTTATCCTGATAAACTGGTTAAGTGTTATCCCTTTATGCTTTTTACTTAACCCTATTCATTTATCATATTCTGATGGTTAAGCGTTCAAGTTTACTTAACCCTATGGTCTAGTCCAGTTAACATATTAATTTGGCTAAGTGTATTACTTAACCCCAACCTCTAGTCTAATTAACATGTTAAATTGGCTAAGTATTCCCATGGACTTAACCCTCCCATTCTAGCTTTAACTGTGCTAAGTTGGTTAAGTGTTCCTTAACCTTCCCATTCTAGCTTAACCGTGTTAGGTTGGTTAAGTGTTCCTATGGACTTAACTCTCCCATTCTTGTTCTAGCTTTAATTAATAAATTAAAGCCGCAACCTCTCACATTAGATAGATATTGCTGCGGTTACTGGATGTGCCGGTCGGTTCCGGGCAGGTTTACACCGCAACTCAGTCTAACCTCGGGTTAGGCATATTCATGTTTTCTAAGTTCAAAGGGTTTTTGATTAATTTCCAAATCTGGTTTTGAAAACAACCATCCCGTCCTTCGGATCAGTTAGGGATAGCCAGGGAGGGCAGGAAACTTGTATTTTCCAAACCCAAGCCTAGACACTATCCTCTCTGTCACCCTAGAACCTTCTGGTCTATGTGTTATAAAAAGGGATGTTATCAAAATACTTTTCTTTTGTTTATAAATTGTTAACAATTTATTTCAAAAGCCCATTTCCCCTTTTTAGACAAATTTGGCCTATATTTATTTGTCAAGCCTACTAGTATACTTATATTCTAGGCCCAAGTCCTAACCCAACATGCAGTTTAGGCCATTTCCTATTTCATTGCCGAAACTAGATTAAATATCCTAGTTTATAATTTATGGCCAAAACTTAACCAAGTTACATATTTTGTGGTAAATGAACAATTTAACATTTATGACGAATTCTATAAGTAAATTACTCCTAATTTACTTATTTCATTACTACTCTTTTAATGTACATTGTCACATTTATTATTATTGCCCATTCTCTCTTATTTATCATATTTATACTTTTTGGTATGTAAATTATACCAAATTTAGTGTCGCTAACCATAATTTATTCTAAACATGACAATTGCTCACAATTATGAATAAATTCAAAATTGTGCTAATATACTTATTCCAAATCAACCTTAATTAACCCAATCTTGGTTTAACATCCTAATTCACAATTTATGGCAAAACTAGAATTATTTTTCTAGTTTACATTTTATGCCTAAAATTTAGCTTACTTACTAACGCTAAATTTAATATGTCAAAATCACATATTCCCTAATCCATGTCAAATTTCACCGTTTTCATTTTAATATGCATGTCATAATACATATTCCAAATTAGGCCAATTTCCAAGTTTACAATTACGTTCATATTCATTTCCATGTTTTTCCCCAAATCGCATTCCCACCGTTCGAATAATCGTGATTCAACCTAGATTATAAATAAATCTAGATTCGTAGATAAAAAGGGAATGAATCAAAATGACAAGAAGGAATAATTGGCATAAAAAGGTTTGGATAACAATGTAGGTTCAAGAATATGGGTAGACCTAACTAAATAGGTAAATTCCCACTGTCTTAAAACCAAAGAATGGGCAAGATAGGTTCAAGAACGTGGGTAGACCTAACTTAATAGGTAAATTCCCACTGTCTTAAAACCAAAGAAAAAAACCAAGGAACAGGTAGAATAAATAATTGGGTTTAGACCCAATTTCACAATCACCAAACTAAAGCAATATTTTCCTAATCATGAATCATGGGTGTCAAAATCACAATTGTCCTCATTATGTCATAAGCAATAGTTTATGTCCAATTCAAAGGCTTATGTTCTTAGTCATAAGTAATGTCCATGGTCATAGGCAATATAGGCGATGTTCATAGTCCAAAAGGGAAAATAATTCCCATAGTCCTAAGTCATTGTCATAGGCAATGTTTATACGTCCCAAAATCAAAGGCTTATGTCATAGTCCAAAGGCATATGCTTTCAAAGGCCACAGTTCTATAGTCATAGTCACGATTACAGTCTTATTTGTCCTCGAATCATAACAGTTCTTAATTCAGTCCAAGAGTATAAACACAGATTCGATGAGAGAGAGAGAGAGAGATTTGGCATATTCCTTTATTCCTTTAATTTCATGTCACAAATAAAACAAAATATTCAGATCTAGAAATAACCAACTTACAGAAAATAGATCTAGAAAAGAAGGAAAGCATGGCTATGATTCGTGCGTCGTTGCTTGAAACTTGTTTGAGCTAGCCTTTGAATTCTTCACTTGAAACTTTGATTTGAATCCCTCCTTAAAAGTCTTTTAGCAGCATCTCCTCGTCTTGAATCATATTTTATTTTATTTATTTAAGAAAATTTAGAGGAGGGGAAGAAGCCATGAATCTTAGCAGCATAAGGATAGAAGAGAATTGGTGCAAAGAGAATGAAGACTAGGGCTGTTTATATAGCTGCTCAAGACCTTATCGTACACGCAGCGCTGAGTCAGCATTGAACCTAGTTAAGAAAATAGTCCAGGTACGTAGATGAATCTAGCCAAACCTTATCATACACGCAGTGCTGAGTCAGCATTGGGTCCCACAAGCTATTTTGGGGTAAAAGTTTGATTTTCAAACTTTTGAATTTCTGGAATTTATTTAACTGTTTTATTCACATGAAATATTCTTATATGTATACAATTCCTCTAATGACCATTTTACGCGTATATATATACGCACAACTTTCATTTTATTTTCAAAATTCAAATGATGTTACCATATTTCATTGACTGTAGCCTTATCTTGAATTTTATCTTTCGTATACATATATTTTTGTGTATATATATATATATATATATTTCTCATATGTATATATATTTTTTCTTTATTTCCTTATACGTACGTTCTTATCCTTTCAAATTTTGAATTTGTATACGTACATATATTTGCATGTTTAGTTGGCCCTCTCTAAAACAATGATAAAAAAATTATGCCGCCGCCGGGGTTCGAACCCCCGACCTCCATGCTACCAATCCAATTCCTTAACCAACTGAGCTACAGAGGCTTTTGTTAATAAGTCTTAGAACAATAATAATTATTGTTCTCTCCTTACCTCTTTTTTTTCATGTTAGTTACAATACTTAAATTAAACAACTGCATGGATCTTTTTCTTTTAATTTTTCTTTTTAAAAATTAATTATACTTTAATTTGAGAATCTTAATGTCACAGAATTACGGGGTGTTACATTCTCCCCCACTTAAAAGGATTTCGTCCCCGAAATCTTCAAGTTAGGAAGAATGTGTCCTACCATCCAATCACCCATCTACTCAACTATTCAATCACAGGCATTCATTGTCTTTAAAAGATTTCTAATGCTTTCATGTTCATATGCATAGTGTGTGTATATGTCTCTATCTAATGCAAAATCAGGCGGTCTACTGATTCAGTTGACCTCCTTAATGCGAATCATGTTAGTGCCATGCGTCCAATCATACATGCAAACATCCCTAGTCATGTAAATACTACATGGGTGCACAGCCATTCATCCATATGCAATGTCCATATGATATCATATCAAGTTCAACTTATAAACAAATGCATATATGTAAATGCAATATGAGTGCGTCCGAACTTGATCTAGTGCCTAATACGTATGCATATGCATCCACAAGCAACCATTTGCAACCACTTGCAACCATTCAACCATAACATGTTTCAAATACATGTTTACATCCATTGGCTTCTACCTAAGGATCGCAGATACGACCTAGAGGATATACTTTGGAAAGAGAGAAACAACTATGCGTAAAGCTCCTAAACAGAGAAATCAAGGATGCACCCTTAAGGAAAAAGGGCATGTTGCTAGTATCTAGCCTTCTTGAGTTTTACTCCACTGTATCTTAACCAATTTAACTTCACGATTGTGAAGTTTCCGACCTCCAATTCCAAAATAAACAGATGTCAATCACGGTACCAAGTATACGTACTAAGATGATTAGAGGTTTCCCTCTTATCCATCATGCCATAACTATAAGAGTCGAAAGGTCACTACATGCTCTTTGGGGTGCCTACCACAACTATTCATCTCTCCCGCAAACCATCCAAACCGAACTCGACATTCCTCAAGTACAAGCCCCAAAGGCCTAAACCAATATCAGACAAGCACCCAAGGAATATCTCCCCGAATTTAGACGATCTACGTGAGATGATATAAGAAAACTTGATAGCTATTCTCAAATCCCTACTAAAAAAATAAACTGGTCGGACCACCAATTGGATTTGAGACTCTAGTGGGATCTTTCTACTATACAAGTACTATGGTGCAGAGACCCAACTATGGAAGTGGATATGAACAAATGAGAAGCGCTAGAACCTAAGGAAATAGCACGAACAGAAAACTAGACTCTTCCAACCGAACTACCTTTCTCCTAGGTGCGCTTCGTGGCGAAAGCATGTACTTGTCCTTCTGAAAATCTTGTCCTCGTTCTTGCCCTTGTCCTTAAGTATATGTCCTATCATACCATAGTAAAGATACTTGCTCTTGTCTTAGGTTTTATAATCCCTTCCTCCTTCGTGAGCCAAGTCTACATCCATAATTTCCTCATCCTTGGGTCGTGCTCCTTTGCCAAACTTCCGCATGTAACCATGTTGGCAAATCTCTCGAAAGTTGCCTCTATCGCACGGAAAAACCCTATAAACTTGAAAGAAGACTGGCCGTAAGTGAAACAACTACGGCTATAGATGGAAGTCGGGCACTACTTTGCCCTTCGATGAGGTTACCTCCCAGAAAGCCAGGAGCCCCAGAGACTCAAGAAAGAAGGAGACAAGAATTCAAACAGAGGAAGAGGAGACAATGCGTATGGCTTTGGGGAATATGCCTTTAAAACAAATCCTTTCTTTTAAAAATGCTTCTTTAAAAACCTTTTGAAAATAATTTTTCAAATCTTTTATCTGATCCGGTAACCTTCAGCTCTGATACCACGTGTAACACCCCACGTCCGTTAGTCTCACTCACAAAGGGAATGCACTAAGTTCTGTGGAGCATTTTGGGTAAAAGATGCAGATAAATTACAAGACAGACAAATTATTAAACAGTGGAAAATAGAACTTTGCTTTATTGATAATTTAGTCTGTACAAGATTCTTTTACAATATCAGAGTATCATCTGTCTTTATAAAATAAAGAAGCATGAAAATACATTTATATATTCCCCAATGTAGCAAGAGCCAGCCATAGCATCTGGAAGAGAATCCAAAGACAACTTCGTCAAATCTTCAAGCTGGGAAAGAGCAACGGTCCAGTCTAATCCTGAGTTATACTATTCCCTCCTCAACTACCTTGGGGGGGGGGGGGGGAAACGGAAGAAAAGAAGACGAAAGAAAAACAGAGTCAGACATAAAGCCTGAGTAAGTTCAGTAACTTCTAGCATGTGAACATGGAAAAACAAAACGACATGAATTAACTGAATACAAGATTACACCATGACGATAAGGTCAACAAGATTAGACAAGGTAGTCACAAGATATGCTAAGATGACTGGATACGCTCTAATACTTTCGCAGCTTCGCTATTTCCTTGTTATACTGGTTTCTATATCTCTGCACCACCTAACTAGTGTTCAACTAGTAACGATAACGTGATCCCAACCCCTGTAGTTTCCATTGTCTTCAGGCATACATTTATTATTTATTACCTAGATCTAATCTAGGGTTTTCTATCAAGTGCTTCTTAGATTTAACTATAGTTTTACGCTATCTGCTGAACGCTTTTCGAGTTCAAGGTTTATGCCACCTAGTCCAACTAGGGATTACGCTACCTGTCGAACAATGCCCCCAAGTCTAGGACACACTACCTAGAGTGGTATATGCTCCTAGGCTTCCCCACGCATGTATCGCGAATCGTTATCGCTTGTCTAGATGCACATGTCCTGTAATGTGCGATCCGAGTCCTGTGAGTGGGCAAATCAAGGAATACAGAACTCGGTCGGGAGCTTTCGGATATCTGCCGATGCAGATGCTAAGGTCTGTTTTTATTCCAGTGGCTATGGTCCCACTTGACCCCTCCCTCAACTAATGAAAGGCACACCTTGTAAAATGAGAACTATACGCCGGCCCCCGGTGCCCCACTATCCTATGGCCATCCGCAACCATAACTAGATAGCAAGTATATGGTCTTTTGGAGTTCTCCGCCTTTCCGCTTCACGTATCTCGATTGACTCAAGATGGATGGTAGACGACGAATTGCTATCACAGGGCTACCGTCTTCTCGCCGAATCACGCTGGTCCATCCTAGTCTTTAGGTTGCCACATATATATATTGCAACCAAGGCATACCCTCGGTTCTTCTAACGCAGACCTTAACCTCTGTGAGCCCAGGCGGATCATCTGCAGCCTCACAGAGGGATACCAAGAGTACCCTCACGTCCCCTCGAAGCCTCGGGCTTCGTAACCCAATTCGTTGGAGCCTTCTCGGACGGACATTCGCTCCTTCCCGTGTTATACTAAGAATTACTACTTAGTTTTCTTTCCCGTCAATTTGGGTTGGTTAAGTGTCATTAGTCAATTCAAGCTAACTTAACTCTCTTCATTTATCCTGATAAACTGGTTAAGTGTTATCCCTTTATGCTTTTTACTTAACCCTATTCATTTATCATATTCTGATGGTTAAGCGTTCAAGTTTACTTAACCCTATGGTCTAGTCCAGTTAACATATTAATTTGGCTAAGTGTATTACTTAACCCCAACCTCTAGTCTAATTAACATGTTAAATTGGCTAAGTATTCCCATGGACTTAACCCTCCCATTCTAGCTTTAACTGTGCTAAGTTGGTTAAGTGTTCCTTAACCTTCCCACTCTAGCTTAACCGTGTTAGGTTGGTTAAGTGTTCCTATGGACTTAACTCTCCCATTCTTGTTCTAGCTTTAATTAATAAATTAAAGCCGCAACCTCTCACATTAGACAGATATTGCTGCGGTTACTGGATGTGCCGGTCGGTTCCGGGCAGGTTTACACCGCAACTCAGTCTAACCTCGGGTTAGGCATATTCATGTTTTCTAAGTTCAAAGGGTTTTTGATTAATTTCCAAATCTGGTTTTGAAAACAACCATCCCGTCCTTCGGATCAGTTAGGGATAGCCAGGGAGGGCAGGAAACTTGTATTTTCCAAACCCAAGCCTAGACACTATCCTCTCTGTCACCCTAGAACCTTCTGGTCTATGTGTTATAAAAAGGGATGTTATCAAAATACTTTTCTTTTGTTTATAGATTGTTAACAATTTATTTCAAAAGCCCATTTCCCCTTTTTAGACAAATTTGGCCTATATTTATTTGTCAAGCCTACTAGTATACTTATATTCTAGGCCCAAGTCCTAACCCAACATGCAGTTTAGGCCATTTCCTATTTCATTGCCGAAACTAGATTAAATATCCTAGTTTATAATTTATGGCCAAAAATTAACCAAGTTACATATTTTGTGGTAAATGAACAATTTAACATTTATGACGAATTCTATAAGTAAATTACTCCTAATTTACTTATTTCATTACTACTCTTTTAATGTACATTGTCACATTTATTATTATGGCCCATTCTCTCTTATTTATCATATTTATACTTTTTGGTATGTAAATAATACCAAATTTAGTGTCGCTAACCATAATTTATTCTAAACATGACAATTGCTCACAATTATGAATAAATTCAAAATTGTGCTAATATACTTATTCCAAATCAACCTTAATTAACCCAATCTTGGTTTAACATCCTAATTCACAATTTATGGCAAAACTAGAATTATTTTTCTAGTTTACATTTTATGCCTAAAATTTAGCTTACTTACTAACGCTAAATTTAATATGTCAAAATCACATATTCCCTAATCCATGTCAAATTTCACCGTTTTCATTTTAATATGCATGTCATAATACATATTCCAAATTAGGCCAATTTCCAAGTTTACAATTACGTTCATGTTCATTTCCATGTTTTTCCCCAAATCGCATTCCCACCGTTCGAATAATCGTGATTCAACCTAGATTATAAATAAATCTAGATTCGTAGATAAAAAGGGAATGAATCAAAATGACAAGAAGGAATAATTGGCATAAAAAGGTTTGGATAACAATGTAGGTTCAAGAATATGGGTAGACCTAACTAAATAGGTAAATTCCCACTGTCTTAAAACCAAAGAATGGGCAAGATAGGTTCAAGAACGTGGGTAGACCTAACTTAATAGGTAAATTCCCACTGCCTTAAAACCAAAGAAAAAAACCAAGGAACAGGTAGAATAAATAATTGGGTTTAGACCCAATTTCACAATCACCAAACTAAAGCAATATTTTCCTAATCATGAATCATGGGTGTCAAAATCACAATTGTCCTCATTATGTCATAAGCAATAGTTTATGTCCAATTCAAAGGCTTATGTTCTTAGTCATAAGTAATGTCCATGGTCATAGGCAATATAGGCGATGTTCATAGTCCAAAAGGGAAAATAATTCCCATAGTCCTAAGTCATTGTCATAGGCAATGTTTATATGTCCCAAAATCAAAGGCTTATGTCATAGTCCAAAGGCATATGCTTTCAAAGGCCACAGTTCTATAGTCATAGTCACGGTTACAGTCTTATTTGTCCTCGAATCATAACAGTTCTTAATTCAGTCCAAGAGTATAAACACAGATTCGAAGAGAGAGAGAGAGAGATTTGGCATATTCCTTTATTCCTTTAATTTCATGTCACAAATAAAACAAAATATTCAGATCTAGAAATAACCAACTTACATAAAATAGATCTAGAAAAGAAGGAAAGCATGGCTATGATTCGTGCGTCGTTGCTTGAAACTTGTTTGAGCTAGCCTTTGAATTCTTCACTTGAAACTTTGATTTGAATCCCTCCTTAAAAGTCTTTTAGCAGCATCTCCTCGTCTTGAATCATATTTTATTTTATTTATTTAAGAAAATTTAGAGGAGGGGAAGAAGCCATGAATCTTAGCAGCATAAGGATAGAAGAGAATTGGTGCAAAGAGAATGAAGACTAGGGCTGTTTATATAGCTGCTCAAGACCTTATCGTACACGCAGCGCTGAGTCAGCATTGAACCTAGTTAAGAAAATAGTCCAGGTACGTAGATGAATCTAGCCAAACCTTATCATACACGCAGTGCTGAGTCAGCATTGGGTCCCACAAGCTATTTTGGCGTAAAAGTTTGATTTTCAAACTTTTGAATTTCTGGAATTTATTTAACTGTTTTATTCACATGAAATATTCTTATATGTATACAATTCCTCTAATGACCATTTTACGCGTATATATATACGCACAACTTTCATTTTATTTTCAAAATTCAAATGATGTTGCCATATTTCATTGACTGTAGCCTTATCTTGAATTTTATCTTTCGTATACATATATTTTTGTATATATATATATATATATATATTTCTCATATGTATATATATTTTTTCTTTATTTCCTTATACGTACGTTCTTATCCTTTCAAATTTTGAATTTGTATACGTACATATATTTGCATGTTTAGTTGGCCCTCTCTAAAACAATGATAAAAAAATTATGCCACCGCCGGGGTTCGAACCCCCGACCTCCATACTACCAATCCAATGTCTTAACCAACTGAGCTACAGAGGCTTTTGTTAATAAGTCTTAGAACAATAATAATTATTGTTCTCTCCTTACCTCTTTTTTTTCATGTTAGTAATACTTAAATTAAACAACTGCATGGATCTTTTTCTTTTAATTTTTCTTTTTAAAAATTAATTATACTTTAATTTGAGAATCTTAATGTCACAGAATTACGGGGTGTTACAAGTTTTTTCAAAAACTCCCATGCGTATAAAGATAAATTTGTAACCCTATAATTATTGTTGACCACGCCTGGTCCAAGTAAATATAAGGTACTCAGGGAAACAAATAATAAATAAATTGTGGATCTAACACGTTTTAAGGTACAAAATAAGTCGATGATAAATGCAACTTGAAAAGCTTGAAACAAAACACCTCTTGTTTCCCAATCACAAGCATTACCACCCACAACACTAATGTTATAAGGGTGCGTCTGATTTTCGAAAGGGGCAAAAAAAGTTCGCGTCCGCATCCGATGCGTCGGAAGCGTCCGACGCGAACACTGAGGACCCGTCACTTTGCACCTTCTAGCTGAACGCGAGAAAATGAACCTTTCGTTTCTCCGTTTGTTCTTTAACCCCTTCTTACCCCATTTTACACCCCTTTTGCCCCTTTCGTGTGCCCCTTCCGGTTCAAAATCAAACACATACCCCTTTCCCCAATTTTCCCCTTTCCCAACCTCTTCCCCGTACCCCTTCCAAATAACCCTTCCTATTCAATTTTCCCCTTCCCCATGCCCCTTCCCAGAGCTCCAAGCCTGGAGCCAGGTTCGGTGTTACAATCTAGTTTTAAACTTGGAAGTACGTCGTGGAAATTAATTTGTTACAAGTGGTACACGTCATCTTTAGAATCTATTCTATTACTTAAACATAAAAGCACAATTCCAACAATGTTTACGTGGCTGCACAGAAAGGAGTTATTCCTTGTTTGTGCTCTCCCGTTGAGTTGTTTCGTCCGCTTTTTGTAATGTAAAATATAAAAAACAAATCTGAATAATCCACATTATCTAATTTCCCAATCTTTTGCCACTAATTGCTATTCTTCCGTTTTCCCTAATTGCAATCCTTAATCAAAGACATCCATTAAAATGTAAGATCCAAAATTCCATACGTCGCCATTCACTTCAAATTCATGCCCTTCTCTGCTCCGACCTTCGATTCTGTGACTCCCAATAACATCAATCAACTTGCTGTGCTGCGCTTCTACCATCCATTCTTGAGTTCGTTGGTCAGTCGAAGTGATAAAATGTTCGATTTCTGGCAATACGTCATTTTATTTCGAGTTTGTTTTGTTTGGCTTTGTCGATTTTGATTTTTGTTCCTTACTTTTATTTCACTGTATCTGAAATTCGACCGTCTGCTGGATATAATTGGATCGACGTTTTCTTGCATCTCTTACACCAACTACAGGTAACTACAATTTTCAGTAATATTTGGGTATAAAATGATATTGTTTCTGTTCGTAGATTATTCTATTTGTTACCAATTCTGGGTGGATTTTACCAGAACATCTACTGTTTTTAATAATTAAAGCTGTAACCAATGTAATATTACCTATAACTGGGGTTAAATAGACAAATAAACTCAACTAATCTTAACTCAACCACTCTGGCAGGGATAACAGGTCAATGAGGATGAATATGGCCTTCTCCTGGACCAAAACAATACAGGCATGATCGTTTCAGAGCACAACACAATACTGTTAATGACCAAATCTTACGCAGAAGAAGCAGTGGACAAGGTCAGGGTAGGCGGAGGCTTGGTATGTTGTTGTTGTCTTTTTTTTTTTTTTTTTTTTTTGGTGGTCTATATTAATTCAACTTCTGCATAATCAACGAGTACGTTAATTATGATAATAAGATGAAATAAATTTAATCTTCTCTGCTGGAAACAACTAATAAAAACATGATAAACCACTTTAGCTAGCTATCTATAATTTGTAGTTTTCTGTGGTTTACAGAAAGTGCAAAAATATATTACAATTATAGGTTCAATGTAATGCGCTGCTTAATACTTTATAAACAATAAAAATCGGTTTCTACTGACTTTTATTTTATGAGAACTGAATTGCATTCTTACCTAAGGAAAAGACATGAGTACAGAAAGCTAGAAAGCTTTTTGGGTATTATTTCTGTATATATTTTAATTAATACCAAATCTGGTTTGAATCTTCAAAATCATATGTTTCTGATTTCTTCCTTTTCTTATTGAATTTTCATAATTTAGCAAATAGTTTTTGCTCATTGAATTAATACTTTCAACCATTTTTCGCAATTAAGATGATTGCTTTTTTTTCCTTTCCAAATTTTGTAGATGCATGAAACTCAAAAATTTACACAAACAGTACTCCTGTATATATCAACTGCAATTATATGTTGTGGTTCGTCGAAATTCACTGTTGTAGTACGTTGATCAACTCAACATTATGGAAATTTTGTTTAATACACAGTACACATAAAATACCCCCTCATTTCAAATTTGGTCAGGTACTATGTCTTTTGTAGATATATTGCTTACCTGATATATAATTCAATATTTATTGAATATTGATCTTTTACACTATGTCCACCATAAAGTTCTGTTCAAAGCAAACATATTTGAATATTGCATTTCATTAATATCTTCTTTATGTTTTTGAAAATGAAAATTTTAGGCAAGGTTTACATGCAGATTTTCTAAAACAACTGAATATCATGTCAGTTTCCAGTTTTGATAATAAGAATGCTAATACTTCCAAAACAATGAGGAATAATTTAAGAGACATTGTACGCAGTGTTATATTTCCCGGTTTAAGGATTCATTCCATTCTAATTAGAACTGATGCATATGGTTATTTTACCAATATAACCCCAATCAACTATTGTGTTTCACATAATAATTAAAATAAATTTTTTAATATATGCTTAATTTAAATGATCACTGGTGTGAATTCTGATTTATTTTAATTATTTGACATCTAGAACAACCTGAATAATAGATTTGTAACAATATTACAATTTTGAAGTTTCATTATTTTAAGTCTTCATTATTACTATTTTTTTTAATTCAGGGCAAAAAGGATAGTTTTGAATCTCTCTGTTACTCAAACATAGATTATTTTCTTATATGTCATAGGTTTTTATGTAGAATAAATAATGTGATAGAAAACAAATGTGAATGCTAGAAAATGGGGAAGGAGATATAAATCAAAATTTGGTAATTTAGGTGATGATTTTGTGGGATTCACTGCTGGGAAAGGAAAAAAGAAAAGCGTGTGATACTGGGAAAGGAACATATTTTGAGTGGAACAACATGAAATGAAACGACTGAGGGATAAAGTGGAAAAATTTAGAGCAAAAAATAAATTTGTGAAGCGTGCACAAATAACGGTATCCACGAGATAGTAGATTTTTAAAATGAAGGATTACAGGAAGTATACATGAGCATGTATGAGTTCCTGTTTTCTTAGGTAAAATATAAGCTAATACATGAACAAATGCATATTTCAATGAATGCTCATGCGTTAAATTCGATGAGTATTTTATTTATTAATGTCGTAGAGTCCTTATATACATCAGTTTTTAGTTTCTTAACACCTCCAGATTTATTATTCTAAAATACAATTGAATTGACAATACTCTAACTAGATGGCCTAAACAATGTAAACTGCTAGAAAATTATATGTATATCAGATCAGAAAATAGTTGATTAAACAAGAATAACAATCCTAGAAGTGCAAGTTATTAATAAGTACAACTGCATAAATGGCTTAAAATGAACTAAAATGGCTAAAATTATGACAAACCCATGCATTACTAGGAGGACTATATGTTATTCGGCCGCAGGTTGACATGAACTAAACTACTTGGGGTGTGGCAAAGAGCTAAGCTTGATTTATAATGGGTGAACGAGATGAATGAGTATTTGAATATGCTAAGTTGTACTGTATGAATGAATGGTCAGGAGGAAAGGCTAATAGAACGAGCTAAGTTACACGAGTAGCACAAAAATATGTGGGCTGCCTACAAAGCTAGCTTACATTGTAGAAGGCAGGGCATGATATATCAGCTAAGCTTAAATCCAGTTGTGGCATAGGAAATTAGGAATAACTTGAGTTTGATATATTACCTTGAATCTTAAACTGATGTAAAGAGACGGAACTTATGAAGACTACCCACGCGTGCCTCGATTAACTGATACAGAATCAGATCCCACGATGTTATGTTCACTAATAAACAGGGTGGGTAGGCGTAGATGTACAAAATAATAAGAGTACGAGCTACGATAGAAGATAAATCCAGCCAACCCACATCTGTTTTCAGTATGCTTCTTTTGTCAGAGTTGTACTGTTAATATTCCCATCAGTTAAATTGTCCATTTATTGCATAGACATTCTGTTTATGCTGTTAGAATCAGACTTATTTTCTCATATACTTTCATTATTTATATTTAGTAAACATCCAATTTTGACATTCTCTAGAAACAAACCAACACAAAAATTTCATTCTACTCTATTTCCTGTTATTTTTTTTAAACATTTGTTGCTGCTTTCTGACGACCTACTTTAACATTGCAAATTTATACATGATCACGTATTAGACCCTTACCTATATTTACTTTTTATGTTTCAATGATGTTTTCGTTTAAATAAAATTATTATTCATTGTACATTTTTCGTATTTGACTAGGAAAAATTATTCATAATTGAAAAGAAAAAAACAAGTTATGAATATTACACTCTAAATATAATGGCGTAATGGTGTTATATTAATATACACATACATACGTACAAAGAAGTATGTGTGTGTATATATATATATATGTGTGTGTGTGTGTGTGTTATTTTAATTATTCTGATGATTTAAACATCACAATATTAGAGAAATAACAGTCATTGCCTATTTTATTGTATTTTTTTTCATAAATATATAATTACTAACTGAATGTTCATTGATTAATACCATCAATATTCATCATCACAATCGTATAGATCATGTTTGGAGCCTAAAGTGAAAGAAAAATATGAAAAGTAAGTTCAAAATTTAAAGCAATTGACATTTTTTTTTGCATTGTTATATTTATTTGGCATACATCTACAGCTTAAAAAAGAATGATAGTTTTTAGATGATGATAATATGCTAATTAACGATTACGGCTGCTCTATCCTCATATTCACTCTACTCATTTCGGTTTGAACGGTTGACACAAACACAAGCAATGAGCACAAAACTGGAAAAAGGATCTTTTAATTGACTTCACAATTCAAGTTGAGGGGTTGGATGCAATCAGGTTATCATATGTATTATTTTAGGGATCATTTGACACAGAAATTAAGAGGAACTGTTCTCCAACGACAGCTAAATTTTTAAGACTCATGCACTTGAAATTATCATTAAAAATGTACATATTTGAACAACCTGAATATCTGAAAAAAATTCTTTGATGTTACAGGTACGCCTTCTCCAGTTTATATCTCCATCATGAAATTGCAGATGCTGATCAACTGCAAGTATGTAATGGATATCATTATTTAAGTTTCTGTTTATTTAGCCATTTAGCAGCGATTAAATTTATTTGAAGAACAGGTAATTACTAAAATAAAGAGCCAATATTTTATGATTTTACAAACCATTCAATTCAGGAAACTACGTGCTCATCATCATATAAAATATTGATTCTGAATCAGTCGGGATCGGTTAGATAGTGAAAATAAACTATTTGAAAATGAAAACTTAGAAAACCAGTTTTAACATAATAGAAGTGTTATCAAACATAATATAAAACCATTGTAATGATGACTCTTGCTCATGCTGCCTATACATTTTTTCTGCGACACGATATTGGTAGGAAGTTAGAAAAGAGTTTATATTTATCTTCTACTATTCCAGTAATTCCAATTAGCGACTAATTTTATGTTTACCTTTGCTTATTCTCTTAATTTTAGTTTTTGCATACAATTTTGTTCGAAACTACTTTTTTCCATAATAATGGACTAGCATCTCATGTATTTAACCGTACATTAGCAAAGAAAACATTTAACATGATTGAGGAAGAGAAGAGATACAATGGTATCTAAAAATATCTTTACTGAACAAGAAAAAAGAAACCACCTTTATGAAAGAATGGGATAAATTGGAAAATATAATTTATCCATAGAGCATGGCGATCAATATTGACTAAAAATGGTAGAATCCATTGGGTATATCGGTCTGCCTTTTCTAGAATCTTGGTACTTAATCTTCCCAGAAAATGAATAAATAACCCATGAGGTCGTATTTGGGACTCAAATCAGGTAAAGGTAAAAATAAACTGTCTTGAACTCTTAACCAGCTAGCTTCTTGGTTTTTTGCATCAGAAGACACTACAAGAAAAACCGAGATTAGCGACAGATTTTTAGCAGCGGAAAATTCCGTCGCTAATTTGCGATGGATTTCCATGTGATTTGCAAGAGATAATTTTTTTGTATTTTCAAACTTTTTTCTTTTATTTATTACCGTCGCCTTCTGTCAAACCTCACTAATCCGTTGCAAATTGCGTCAAATTACCGACAGAAAATTTCTGTCGCTATTTTCCGCTGCAAATACAGGCAGAATACCGACGAATATTTATCGAAGCTATTTTGCAGTAGAATTCCAACAGATTTGCAAGAGATAAAAATATCAGTTTATTTTAATAATTATTTAATAATTAATAATAAAATTTAATAATTATGAAATGGTATCTAGTATTCATTAATTAATTTTATATAATTGTATTTAATAATGACAGTTGATAATTATAGTTGATATATATATTTTATAATTATAGTTGATAATTATATTTTATATTTTGAAAAATTAAAAAATTTGAAATAATCTTGAATAAGTTTGAAATAAATCATAAAGTTTATAAAACCAATTATTGTTCGACACGAAATAACCAAAATTTCTAAACTTTAAAATATTGAAAAATATCATTTAATTGTTTAATTTAAATTGCATATACACTACAAGAAAATTACCCTTTTACAACTGACGTTATGCAACAGTTTGATAAACCATTGAAAATATGTAGGGCTTTTACAACATATAACCGAGTAAATGTCGTGGAAAGCATACTTAAAAAAAATTAAAGGCAAAATGTTGTAAAATAAACTACCTTAACTACTATTTCAAAACGTCGTGGAAACATATCTTTAGTAACAAAATATTAGTATTATAAAAGATTGTTTTCTTAAAACAACATTTATTTGATGTCGTTGTATTCTATAAATAATGACAAATTTTAACTGTCATAAAATAGGATATTACGGTAAACTGTTTAAGCCATGAAACTTGATTTCACAAAGAGAGATTGCATTATAATAAAATAATAAAACAATCATGTATTATTATGAAAATTCATGAAATCAATTTTATTTTACTCATTGCAAATAGATATGATTCAAAGTTATTCAATATATATTTTTAAAAATGGTAGGAGATGTAAACAACCTGCAAAAAAAAGTCATTAAAAATTATGAATCTATAAAAGTTTTGAATCGCAAAAGCGATGCAACAGAAAATTAAAAAAATACAAGCTTTAAAAATATTAGATTATAAAAATTGTTTAAATTTCGAAGGAAAAAAAATTGTCTTTAAACATTGAATCTTAAATGAAAATATAAGAAATATTAAGTATTTTAAAGGCAAAAACTAGGGAAAAAAAAAGATATTACATTAGATCTATTTGATTTGGGGAAGCCTTAGCCGTTAACTTTGGGGGAGCCTCAGCCGTTAAATCTACAATCCATGTGCTGGTACAAATAATTTTTGTTACCTACTCACCAATCCATGTGCTAACTTTGGGGGAGCCTCAGCCGTCAGATCTACGATCCATCCAACTAGCGATCCGAGTCATTTGGCGAAAGCACATTTGTGC
Source organism: Allium sativum (assembly GCA_030737875.1). Classification (NCBI taxonomy): domain Eukaryota; kingdom Viridiplantae; phylum Streptophyta; class Magnoliopsida; order Asparagales; family Amaryllidaceae; genus Allium; species Allium sativum. The sequence continues at coordinate 57,343,758 of CM060910.1, forward strand.
TAATCCATTTTTCCCTTCGATTCCTTATCGTTCAGATTTCCTCGTTCACCGAACCCTAACTTCCCTTATTCCCAATTGTCATCCACATCGCGTTCGATTTGCTAATTCTGGCAAAGGTTCGGAAGTGATTCCAGCGATTCAGGCAGGCACATCAGCGATTCCCGTCCAGCGATTTGGTTTCAAAATTCTAGCAAAGGCACAATGGCGATCCAGGAAGGCAGGTATGACAACAAAGCGATTTCAGCGAAGGGTATTCTTTTAATCTTCTTGGACGGTTAGTAATTCAATAAGTTGACGGTGTTTTAATTTTATTTGTATGTTATTGTATTTATACTGCCTGTTTGTAGAACCCATTCAGCCATTCCCTGAAATTTCAATTTGTAATGGATGTTTTAATTGACAGTGTATACAAATTTGAGATTTAAAGTTTTCTTTTGCAATATAGGTTGTCAGTGTTTTTCTTTCTAACTGTAATTAAGAGACATGATTCAGGCATAAGTTGTATTGTTAAAATGGTTGCTTGTTAGGATATGAACGTGAATCAACAATGATCTTTTTTCTTGTGACTCTGCAGTTGAATTGAATGTGATAGTTTCTTTCACTAATGAAATTGTAATATTTTTCTTTGTTGTAGATGATGAGTTCTTTGAAGTTGATGCATTAACCTCATTATCTCATAGATTAAGTTTTAGAATATCTGTAGTTAAGCCCTTCTTCAAAGATTCTGTACCATTTCCTGCGAAAGTAAGATTTGACAGCATATAGCAAAAGTAGTTGTTTCCATAAAATACTTGGTTAAGCCTCAAGTCACTATATACCTGCTAAAATGTTTGAAATATTTGCATATGGTATCTGAGTTGAGTTAATGTCTATAATCACCATAGGAGAGTTCATTATCCCGGCGACATCTTATAGTTTATATGGCTCCTCTTTACGACGTTGATATTGTAACTTCTTTTGGGTTAGCATTTCAATTTCACCTTATGCTCTCTATCTTTCTGCCTTTGTAATTTCACCTTATGCTCTCTATTTTTCTTCATATTATGTAACAGTGGACAGATTTTGTGATATTCTGACCTGATGTTGCCTCCGTAGAATTTCCTGATGACGCTGGGATATTTTGCCGACACCCGTTGGATATGATGTCGCTTGAACTACCATCATCTACGATGACTGTGATACTTTCCATCTACAGCTGTACGCTTTACTTTAGGGGAATTCTTCTATTCAACCACTTTTTTCCCATCAGGTAATATCCACGTTAATTCATATAATCAGTTGATACCGGTGTGAATTAGATGTTCCATAGCAATACCGACCTCATGAATCCATCGGTTGAACTTGAGAAGTGTAGTGTTCTATTTCATTTTCTATCAGCAATACTGACCTCATGAATCCATCAGTTGAACTTGGTAAGTGTAGTGTTGTATTTCAATTACCATGGTTAATACTATATTTTAATTCTTGATTGTTCTTACTATTATCTAAATCTTCAATCAATGTTTTGCTACCTACCAGATTACTGTTTTGTATAATGTTAAGTGTCAAGTTGCTTTAATATGAAAGATTTTTTGTAAAGTATTTTTTGACCATTGTATTAATAATCAATCATTTAATCCGAATGAATTATTTAGTTGTCCAGAATAAAATGCCATTTCCTATCACTTCTAAGTTCTAAGTTATTTTTGCATAGTTCGATTCATGTGTTTTTTCTTCTTATTGTGATGATTTATATATCTATTATATTTCTTGATTCCATCTCTTACATAGTCTATTTATTGAGAAGTGAGATCTGAATAAACTTACAGTGTAGTCTATTTATTGAAAAGTGAGATCTGAATAAACTTACAGTGTAAATTCATATCAAAAGATGACTTAAACAATAATCCAATGGCATTAATTAGGATAACATTTTAAATCTACGAACTCGATTCATATGTTTTTTCCTTCCTGCTATGATGATTTATGTATCTATTTTATTATTATTGAAAAGTGTGGTATGAACAATAAATTTACGGTGTTAAATCATTTCAGTAGATGATGTAAATAGCAATCGAATGGCATTAATTAGGGAAACATTTTAAGTTTCCAAATTACGATATACCTTTCTCTGATCGGATATATGCTTATGTTTCTTTCGATTGTTTCCCTTTTTCTGCATAAGCAACATTCAAAAAGTTACTGAATTCCATTTTTCAGTACACCTTGAATTTTTTAATTGCTTTGGTTGCATAATAAATTTCTGCGAAGTCAAATTCGTTTACTCCTACATGATTGCACGAAATTGCAAGGTTATTTCCGCATGTTATCTGTCCCTATATACATCTGTGTGAGGCTTAAAAGCATAGTACTCTAACAACGATGTTGGGTAGAATTAGCTTCATAGAAACAAATAACCTGTCCTCAAAGTTGCATCAAAGTTGCAAAGACTAACTTGAACTTTCTGTCGCCATTGTTTTCTGCTGATGGATAAGCGAGATACTATTGACTAGACCTTGAAAAAATAGATTTCTGTGATGTTTCCTGTATTTATTGGTACTTATATTTGGAACTTTAGCCCGTCGACTGATAAATTCTATCACTAAGATATTTGTAGGACTAGTAGAGTAGAACTAATGATGTTTAGGACCATATATATCTCGGTTATCTTTCTTGAGCTTATTTTTTTTTTTTGGTTAAATTTATACTAAATCTTACATTCAGTCGTTGATTCTTCGAAAAAGCCCAAAACGATGGTTATGAATTATCTATTTAGGGTTGTGGGTGAATGGAATAACTTGCGTCTGCCTTTTAAATTCCGTCATACTAATATTATTGATATCGAGCAATTTTCTTTATTTTAGTTTACTTTCGTTTCTATTGGGTTTTAAAGTTTCATTTAAATTCATATTAGATTTTTTTCAGTAATGAAATTGTGCTCCATTATAAAACTTCGAGTTAATTTTTACATTCACAAAAGTGTTAAGTATATATATTCCCCCGCTTAGTTCCTAATTATTATCTAGGGTAACATTTTAAATACACAAATTATGATATACCTTTTCGCTGATCAGATATACAATTCTCTTTTTTTAGTTCCCCTTTGTGCATACTGCAAATTTAAAAAAATTATTGAATTTCATTTTTTTAGTATATCTTAAAAAAATTTAGTTGCTTTGTTTCCATAATAAACTTCTGCGAAGTCAAATTTGTTTACTCCTACATGATTGTACAAAATTGCAGGGTAATTTCCCCATGTTATCTATACCTATATACAAAATATTATAAATGGATATGCATTTAAAAAAATTGATGATGTTGTTTATGCAAATTCAATAATATGGTATAAACCAACAATATTCTGGGGAGAAATAATCATACATGAATCATATAAACCATATATTATGATTTAGCATGTAAGAATAGGAAGTTTTGGATACAACTTTCGTTTAGCATCCAACTTAGTGCCAATATATTTGTTTTTACTTCTACTGCAAATCCGTTTGTTCTCTTTATCGTTTGATGTTATTCTTCCATTATTTTGTGATATAAACAAAACAGTGCTCTTAAATACAACTTTCTCTCACCTGTACTAATTCATACATTTCGTTGGTTGCATTATTAGTTATCAGTTTGCATATCCAACAAATTTTTATATATCTTATATGTTGATTGTAAGTGGCAGCTAAAAGGCTAATGATATAGTTATGAGAGTATCAACAATCTGTATGCACATTGCCAACAAATTGTATGCACATTGCAAAAGTCAACCAGAGAAGATTGGCCTATTTCCAGCATCTCTAAAAGTTATTTATGGAATATTTTTCTGCTAGCATATGATTTTGAGCATGTTTATTGCATTATTTATTTCGCATAACTTGCCATTTTCATTCAGACTGAATTTATCTAGATGTAGGATGGAAGAAACTATTTATGCAGCAGAGCAGTAACTAGATTTGTTTCATGTGCCCGTCGATCATTTTCTTTTTTGGATAGAAGCATTGTAAGGATCATGTTTGAATTTCTGAATTAAAGTTAGCATTAATTTTTAGCTTAGTTACAACTATAACATCATAAGAATATAGTTAAAAATCCATATCTGCTTATGTCTGGATCGTGTATTTTCACGATAGTAATGGATATTAATGAGGATTATGTTATGCCTCGGTAGTTCTCAGTTTCGTGCTTAGTTATTAAAGGTCCGGTACAATCTGAAGACCTTTTAGGCCGCTATAATTGATTTATAAACTGACCATGTTTAACTTAAGAATAAAATTTTCCCTTTCTTTAACTTGATTATTATATTTACATAAAAATTGATGTCAACGTGCACTATGCATAATGGTGGAATTGATATGGATTTTCTGTTAAGTTTGATAGCTATCAACGCAAAATATCAAATTGTGATTTGGTAATCTGGTTATTGGTGCAAGACATTGCAGCTGCTGAGTTAGCTATGACTCATCCGATCTGCTTTGGGTTGGCACTTAATTTCTCTGTGTGTTGGCTCACCCGACAAGGCCTGCACTTTGGCTAAACACCTAAGTATCTACCATATGTTTCCCTATTTCACGGTGGCTTGCTTAATTTCTATATTTGCTCGATATACATATACTATAACTATATGATGCTATTGTACTATCCGATTAAGGTTTGTTACTCAACTGTATAATTGTTTGTCCTTTTAGGTGCTTATGATTTACAGTTTGCTGTAACGTTTAAAATCCAACTTGATTTCAGGCATTTGATGAAGCAATTGCTGATTTGAGGAGTCTTACAAGGATAGTACACTCATCATGCATGCTTAGGGGAGGAGTCTTACAAGGATAGGTACACTCATCTTGCAATATCTGAGGGACAACCTCACCCTTTGGATACATACATAGATTTGTGCTACTACACCCGGTCCATCACCCTATCAGTTATGTTACTTTCTTACTGTACTAGCATTTTCGATTTATACAATGCAATAGGATTTATGTTGTCTCGCCTTTTAAATATTTTGACAAAATGAAGTTCCAGGTAAAATGGAAATACTTGGGCCCAGTTATTGATGAACACGAAATAAGTTAGGTTTCTTTTTGGTTTTGTTTTTTTTGGATATACTCTAATTCAATGTAGATGTTGCTATCTTTGGATTTCTTATGCTAAATTACGTTTTAGACTTCTATTTTGAATTAAAAAAAAAAATAGGTATTTGAACATTTAAGAAGTAATTTTTGGATAATAACTTCTATATTTCTGTTCAGTTTGTTCAAGTTTCTTTTCAGCTATTCCGGACATGTTTTTTATCTTGCATTTTAAAATGGATGATGATATCTCCGGAAAATGTCAGACCTAATTTCAGAAACATGGAGCCCAGGCCTAGAGAAAAACAGTGCGCATGTGGCAAAGGTTTGTTTTCAATTGTTTGCGTCTGCCAAGAGTGGAATCCGGATTGTCCAAACCATTAGACTACAACCAATATTGTCATAGTTTGAAATATATTTGTAATGTTGTTTTTTTTTCTAATATTAAACTATGGCATTTGCTACATGTAAACTTGCCCCTTGCAATGTCCAAATGATTTAAGCCTGAATAAAAGCACAACCTTTCTTTTTAAATTATTACATAAGCTGGATACTACAAATAAATCTTGACTCGCAATCTACAAAATTCAAGATGTTGTAGTAACGCATTTTACCCAATACATAAAATAACTTCCTTATTCTATTCTAAAAAACTTATATCACAAACTTATATGTTGATATTGTATTTTCTAAACAATACTATTGTCTGTAATTGTGCTATGTTGTCTTCAATATTTTTATCTTTCATTCTCTCTTAACCGTATTGAAATGGGTACGTAATGTTCCTCTTTGCATAACTTATTAATTGGTTATTATTATAACTACGATAAATAAGTTAAATGCTTTTATTACATATGAAGTCATGCTATTATTACAATTGTTACTCATGCAAATTAGTATAAAAACCACTCCTATCTTCAAAGCATACATTATGCAAATCTTCATCATTCACTTTTTTGTCGTTAAACGCTTTCCAATAAGATATTTTTAGGTCCAATTAAGCAAATGACACTTTAAATGCGAAAAACCGGTCCTATTTTCGTACATGCTTATCAAATACGCATAAATCATAAATAGTTGTACTTCCCTATTACAACACAATTTCGTACACTATTTGCTTTAACCCGTGTGCGAAGCACGGGTTCTCACTTGTTAAGAATATAAGTGGCGCTGATATTAATGCGTTTTTGTTAATTGCTGCAAGCTTCTATCGCTTATTATTAGCAGCATCGTATGCCATTTATTTTCTAAGTAAACCTCAAACATTTCTCTATTTTTTACACTCTTTTATGCATTGTCTGATGAGCTATATCATACACCCAATTCATAATCACCTACGGCATTGCGGTCAAAAATATCATTCCAATCTTTGAATCTCCAACTACCAAACAAGTAACAATAACATGTTGGATCATGGAAGTTGCTTTCTTGGTTAAGTTCAGTAAAACTGAGTGAATTGGACATTGATATTTCTGCCAATTCCTTCTTTTTAACTACTTTTGCATTTTTGTGTGTAATCGCATCATTTTGATAATATTGGATTACTGTGAAACACATAGATATTTCGTTGTATTCCAATTTTCATATAACTAGCATGTATATTTCTAATTGTTATGTGACCATTAAGTTAAGTTATTATTGTATAACTAATCCATCTTACGTACTGTATTAATTCCGGCTATTGGTCCACCTTATAAAACTGACAGGTTCGACTACTCATTTTATGATATTCATCAGAGAAAAAGCCGCGTAATGAAAAATTGAAGAAGAAGGAAGAACTGGCTGCGTGGCTTGAGAAGTGTTAGAGAAGAAAAATGTTGTATATTGCACGGAAGAAAAAGAACCTGAGGAAGTAGGTAACCCTAATTTCAATATTATTCCATTCAGTTTAACTTTTGGTCATGAAACTTTAGATAAAAATTAGTCAATAAAAATATACTCAGCTAAAATTAAATGTTTGTCAATTCAATTAGCGATGGCCTTTTGTTTACATATTAGATTTTGAGTTGAAAAGTTGCAAATAAAAGTGAAACTCTTTTTTCCAGTTTTTAGAAAGAAAAGATTACTCAAAATTAGTCACTGGTATTAAGTAAGAGAGTTTGTTATCAATCATCAAATCATTTTCAGATATGAGTGTAAACAAAATCTTGGATATGATACATTATAAGCAGGAAAACTCTGCATTATTTTTAATGATCAACCTCAAGATAAATATGTCATGTTTTCTCATCACAATGAATATTTTATACTGGAGTGGCATTTCTGCATTCATTAACTAGTAAATCTAAACATGGGAGCACAGGAGGATGTGTACAGAGTACACAATGGGCACTTCATGTTGATTAGACACAGAGGCTGGTTAGAAATATGCATTTATAGTCAATATTTAGCCTTAACTATTTAACCTTGACAAATACTCATTTAACTCCCCATCCAAAATCCAGATTGGAAAAATGAAGGTCAATCAACAATGACAACTCCAACTCCAAAAATAGGCATTACAGTCGCGGATTTTTGGTGCATTATATGTATTTAATTCACTAAATCGCTTCTTATAAGTTGAATATGTTCTAGAGAATGATGACAATTTCATGTAACACCATACTTACAAGTTGCAACGGGTCTAATTATAGAACATGAAACTCCATTGAGATGACCAGAAAATAACGCATATCAGTTTATTTACATTAGTTGTCCCATTGATAAAATGAAACATGATATTAGGCTACTTTTGTAGATAATTATCGAAAGCGCATATTGTATGTTACTGCATCTTTCTTTTGTTACTTTACAACTCTAACTGGGAATATTTTTTGATGTGGATGCAGGTTGTTTGGATGGTAGGATGTTGTGCTCCTTGGATACTACTTTTGTTTGATGTGGCTGGTCGGTTTAATGTTGCCAAACAATCCGAGCTAGTCATTATCTGTAATGAATCGTTTGAATACTTGGGAGTTTCAAAATAATTTGAGTGGTGCACTTGGTGCCGAACCGGATGCAGCAATAGTTGCAAAGAAGGCACGTACAACAATAATCAAAAGTAGTGAAGAAGGCAGCTTGGTAGATTTTGACATGTTTAGTAAGTTATTGTCTAAGCTACACTGATTAACAAAATTCTGTTAGGTTTTAATGTACTAAAATTAGTTGAAGCTCCTTCGGATAAAGGTTTTCTGATGTTGTTCTTTTCTACATGTTAATTTGGATGTTCTTTCTTGAATGTGATTATAGATGTTTTTTCTTGCTAATTTATCTTTGTCTTTTTTGATATGCTATTTCAGTGTTCACAGTTGAATGATGTTTGTTCGATATATGTATGTATGTGTGTGTGTGTGTGTCTATATATATAGGCAGATTAGAAGGGGAATAGCGGCGGATTACCAACAAAAAAAGTGAGGTTAAGTTTACTTCAATTTTATTTCCGTCGCTAATCCCTTGGCAATTAGTAAGGGTTTACCGACGTCTTTTATAAATAATAATTTATTATAAATTACTTATCCGTTGGTAAATAGTCGGTAAATAAATTAAAATTAAATAAATAAAATAATTTTTTTATTAAAAAATAGTAAAATGACGTAAAACTGTCGGAAAACTCATGCTATATTCCGTCGCTAAATCTGACACAATTACCGTCATGCTTTTTACCGACCACCAGATTACGTTGGAAATCCGTCGCTAAGGCCTGTTTAGCGACGGATTTGAAGTAGATTCTACCGCTGCTATTTGTTGTTTTTCTTGTAGTGAGAAAAAGGATCTTTGAAAAGGTCATGTGTAAAACAAAATTTGGAAAGTGACACAGACTGTGACAGTTCTGTTTTTGAACACCACATCACAACTCAATGATATCTATTATTAATGCATGATAAGAATTGCGATTTTAGATTAAATTAAAGTAATAGGTACAACTATACAACTCTTGCATGGTTAGATTAATAGCTTACATTCTAGCACTTTTGGCAGCAGATACTGCTCCAGGTGTGTAACACCAAAATTTTGCTTAGATCCACATTACCCTGAATCAGTATTAATATGCAAGTGGCAACACGTTAGGATAAAAGCAATTAAGTGATTAGATAGATAAAGTTTCTACCATTAAATATATTTCACTGAAGTTATCAACAAATTTAACACTTTTATGGCTGCAAAAGCAATTTAAAAAAAAATTGATCAATACATTTAAGTATATTTGGACATTTGAGAAACCACACTGGATTATAAGCTTTCAGATGTGAATAAATATATACACCTGTTTAAATACTTAAGATGTGGATTTGGAAAATATATGGAGATAAGAGTAAGCTACCAAGTAATTATTCAGTATACCACTTTTAATATACATGATTTTTAGTAACTACATTCATTTCAGATATTTAGTAAGTGATTACTTATATGACTGACTTGAATGTCAAATAATTCTAGCTAATTTATGATCTTGGTCTCCACCTACTAATATTCAAACTTTTTTCTTTTCTTTTTTCTTTTTGTTAAAAAAGCCTTTTGGGATGGCGCTGAGGCTTATACAAGTGTGTTGTGAGCCTTGCGACTGTAAAAGGGAGAAGACAATTTCTCCCTACCAAAATAGCTATTGCCATAGTAAGAAGAAAGCTCCAACCTATGAGTGCAATATACCCTAAACTTAAAGCGTCTTACAATATCTATGAGTGCTTTTTACCCTAGATCAAAAATGAAATGTTCAAGTATAGTAAATTTCATAATGTTATAATTTTTCTTAATAGACATCCTTATCACGTGTGCTCTCCAATATATTGTCAAATCAATGGACAGTACATCCAAGGGTTCTAAAGGGTATGTATGTTCTACCCTGATCAAGATTTATGTAAATGTTCTTAAAAAAATTCAAATCAGTTACATTAGTTAGAAAGTAATGAAAATATCATGGTAATTCAAACTAAAGTATTGTTACACATACTTCTAAAATAAGTTGGTTTAAAAAAATTGGTTCTGGTTAATTTTACAATTTTGATCAACGGGTTGGATTCATTTAATTACTGTTATAATGACAAATCAAGATTGAGGAGGGAAATCAGTGAGAGAGATTCTATATCGTTAGAAGGCATAGATGAAAATTTCAATTTTTGGATGACTTTGTGATTAATCTGAAGCAACAGGAGTGGATTGGTAAAGAAGAAGGCAGATGGATTTCAAGAAGCTTTTAATCTGGCATGTGATAACATCGTTGTTTTTATCCTTGAGCTATTTAGTTTGATGTTTCACTACGTACTTTAGTGTTTTCATTTTTGATAATGAAATATAACCTTACAACATTATCTTCAAGATTGATTGTCATAGGTGTTATTATTATTTTTTCCTCATTTTATCATCTGGACATCCCCAAGAGCCAGTATGGTAGGACATAGCAAACTTATATTCAAGTATCAATATTTCTAACAATTGGCCTTGAAAAATGATTTTTTTTTTCTACAAATAATAATTTTTTACCGTCGTGCAATGCATAAGTTTGAAATTTGCGTTCTTGTTTCTTTTACACATTTGTGTTTAAAAGGGTTAGTATGCATGAGATGTTATAATATTCTACTTCGACTAATATATTATATTTTGTTTTAGCTGCTTTATAATGATAAATGTTAGAACGTGTCAAAATTAAAATCATTTATTTTTATAGTCTTAAATCATATTTAATTTATCAGGATTATGACACATAAGGAATTTTGTGTATATAGTATATAAAACTAATATAGTTATTATGGTATTGGACTAATACATACGGTTATTACAGTCAAAGTTTACTTATATACCTCATCATATATTCTGCTTAGAGCTTACCATGTGCATACACTAATATCAGCCACTTATGTGGTGCTCCTAGACCGAGTTAGGTGAAATGAGGGTTTTACGACTCCGGCCGGTTTCCCTTTTGAACATTTTTTTAAAAAAAATGTTGAACTTGGACAAGTCAACTAGGACGTAGACATAGAAATAGGTTAAAACTTGCAAAAGATGGCTCTGCCAACAATATAGGGGTATGTGCAATAGTTTTACAATATTTTACCATAGAAAGATGAGGAGAACCTTTCATTGTATGGTATTTTGTTAAACAAGGGCATCAGGAAGTACTTCCCTATACAAAATGTAACAAACTCTAGCCACCTGTGATACATAAAAGGGCCACCCCTAAAGACTGTGTTTCTCATACTAGCAAATAAACTACCATCGTTTCACATACTAATCTTTTCATGAGGAACATGTGCGAGCCAATTCTATTCTCACCCCGTTAATTTCCATTCCCACCCCACCAAAATATTTTAAATTTAAATGACTACCTTACCCTTATAACTATGCGAGTAAATAAGATGGATTTCAAGCGAACCACGTCCCTATGCAGCTATGTTCCTTTTATCAACCACATTGTTGACACATACAGCTGAATAAAAATTGCCACAATCACTTCCATGCAGAAAAATTACCACAATCACTTCCATACATAAAAATTGCTTGCAAGAATCAATTTCCACAGGCTGACATGCAAACATTTTTGGAAATATCCAAATATGCATAACTAGTTGGACCATATTCAACAAATATTTCTAGACAATACATATTCAACAAATAGCTGAAGCATAATAATTGGCTTACATAAAAATGGTAAAACACAAATAGATTAACCATACTCAACAAGTTCTACATATAAGCATTTCTGAACAATATTCAACAAGTTCTATAAATAGCTAAAGGATGTTCAAACAAGTTCTACAATCAAAATGATAAAAGAACAATTACGTTAACTTGAAACCATTTGTTTAAACTGCTCATCCATTTTAACGAAACGAGCACAAATCCTTACAGATCGGCTTATTTAATTTTTCTGCAAAGAAACAACTTACGTTAAAAATAGAATGGAAAACGAAAAGGAAAAAATGTGCATGGGACATAAATGCGAGTTGAGATTGTAAGTAAACTGGGAGCATATTATCATTTCATCGGAAAAGGAGGGAGTACACAACTGACGATGGATACAAATCTATATTTTTTTCTTATGGTGCATACGTTTCACGGTTGCCTTGCTTTATTATTATTGTTTTGCATTCTACACACTTCCTGGCTGAATATAAGTTTATGCAATATTGATCTGTATATCAAGTGCTCCAGGATCATCAGTAGATTATTGCTTAGTGCTTTTGCAGTTGACTGGATTATCAACTCTGATAATATTTACTTAACCGGGTAAAGCCTTCAACGTGATTGGGATGGATGTAAACCAAAGATAAGTTCCAGTTATTTTGTAGAGTTGCCCTTAAGGTAAGGATAAACCAGAAGTATATAGTTTTTTTTACAATACGTGTCGGGGAGCAGTTAATCTCTTTTATTAATCATACCATTATTGTCTTATATTATCACAACCGCACCCTTCTGACACAATAATATCAGTTCATTCACATCTTGCAAGATTTTGAATAAAAAATTTGATATGGTGCAATTAGTAAATTTAATATATAGAGGAGCTTTTGTTTGAAGCTGCTTTTTTTTAACAAAGGGCAATATGGAAAGACAATGGGGTGGCAAAGGAAAAATGTGGGGGTGTGTGCTCTTTTTTTGAAGTGGTGGGGTGGGAAAGGGAATTAACGTGGTGAAAATAGAATTGGCCCATGTGCGTTCCATTGTACTGATTGTACAGAGAAAATTGGAACATTGAAAAGAGTTCAAGTGCTAAGACAAAGATAGCCAGCAGCCATAAGGAGAAAAGAAGACCTTATGCCATCGCTAAATAAGGCATTAACCACATATAAATTATTTTTGAGGAAGAAACAGATGTGGCTGGCAAAGAGTTCAGTAACTATATCATATGGGGTAAACATGAATGAGAATCTAGAGCAGTAAAATATGATGCTGTCATTAAAGTTGCAGACTTTTTTTGGATCCAAAGAAATCGGATTACTGACATTGTGGAAGACAATCTACTTCTGAAAGCACAATTAGTTAATCTGTGGTTAACAGCTACAGTGAGTAATTTGAGTTATATCACAATTCAATGTTACCAGGTGGCTCATTTGGGCTGCCATTAGCAATGGGAGAAGTGCAGATTTTCCAGATGGGTAAGGGTTAGGAATGTGAGTATTAAATGATTTGAGGGCTAACTTAACTTCGGACTTATGTTCGTCATCATAAGATAATTGGTTTAACTAATAAATGTAGACGAACTTAATTGATCCAATCATAGTGGATATCTTTTGTCAAGAGTGGTATGAGCATCTCAAACATACTTGCAAATCTTTTTAGTCGTTCAGATCTGAATTATAGGCTAGATATTGTACACATGCAATGATATTATAGGCAATGCAAAGTATTTTTCTTAACTCACGAAATATTATGTGATCAAATTCACATACATGTCGAGAAATTTGATTGTATTCCTATCTGCCATCAAAATGGATAAACTATTATGTATCTTAATTTCCATTTGTAGGCAAGCACAAAGTGGGCAGGAAACTGAAACAAAAGCTAAAATGCTACCTATCTTAATCCACCGATTTCAACCAAGCTGAAAGATGGTTGCTTTTTATTACTTCTGTCTTAATTTTGCTATTGATGATGTAAATAAATGTGAAATTATTTTTGTATGCTTGCCTTGTGAATATTCAATGCTTTAATTATTCAGTTAATAATTAGATTCTAATTGTATTTTGGTCGTTCATGATTTATGACATATAGAATTAAATTTAATTATTTATTATGGGCTAATATTTCATTGGATACTATAGCTCGCTGCATGATTGACACAGGTTATGATATCACATTGTTACACTGACTCACACAGGTTGGCGGATAAAGAAACTTGCAAGTTATTAAAACACTTGAGGTGCTGATTCAGTCAAACGTTAGTTTCCTTCCAATACCGATTCCTACGTAATAAGAGTCTAAGACATAATGAAAGGTTGATATTTTTACCATTATTTCTTTATTAAATGAAATGATGCATCCAATTATCATGTGGCCCGTACTAAACTTGCACAAATGTAATACATGGGGTACGATGTTAAAATATACTGTTTGTGCTCCACTTTAATTCTGGACAAATTGAAGCATGATTTACATATATGCTGGCTTCCGCATATGACATACAGACATAGGCAGTAAGGGTAATTTGTGTTAATTTGTGATCCGAAATTCTCATTAGAATTGGTCCAGCTGATGTCACCTAAAGGATCTCATCTAGATCCTTAATTTACTCTCATGATTGGGATATTTTCAGCAACCTCATTTAAAGGATAAAGGAGATCCTTAATTTACTCTCATGATTGAGATATTTTCAGCAACCTCATTTAAAGGATAAAGGAGATCCTTAATTTACTCTCATGATTGAGATATTTTCAACAGCCTCATTTAAAGGATAAAGGAGATCCTTAATTTACTCTTTCTCTCCTTATTTGGTTGCATGAAAGTAGAATATAAAATTTGATTGCTATGGTTTGTATGAAATGCAGCTTGTAAAACTCCATCAATCAATTAATAAAGTTTTCCTTTCTCCCGTGGTTTTTCCCCAAAAAAGGATTTTTCCACGTTAAATCTTGTGTGTGATTCTATTTTTGCTTGCTTCATTGATCATTTATTTATTAACAAGTGGTATCAGAGCGCTGGTTCGTTCAGCATGACATCGTTAAAGTATGATCTTCCACTATTGGATCAGAACACTCGATTCTCATTGTGGCAAGTGAAGATGCGGGCATTGCTCGCACAAGCTGATTATGAGATGCATTGGATGGATTCAGGAACAAGAGATTTGAACTATGGACCGATGATGAGAAGAGAAAGGATCAGAAGGCTTTGTCTCAAATTCAGCTCCATCTATACAATAATATTTTGCAAGAAGTTTTGAACGAGAAGACAGCTGCTTCTCTTTGGCTGAAACTGGAGTCAATTTGCATGACCAAGGATCTCATAAGTAAGATGCATCTCAAACAAAATCTGTTTCTGCACAAATTGCAAGAGGGAGGTAATTTGCTCGACCATATTTCTGATTTTAAAGAGATTGTTTCTGACTTGGCTGCAATGGAAGTCAAATATGATGATGAAGATTTGGGTTTAATCCTGTTATGTTCTCTGCCCAGTTCTTACTCAAATTTCAGAGATACCATATTATATAGTCATGTTACTCTCACTCCAAATGACGCTTATGAAGCCTTGCACTCCAAGGAGAAAATGAAACAACTAGTGTCTTCAAATGGATCAAGCTCTTAAGCTGAAAGCTTGTCCATTCATGGCAGGTCAAAGGAGAAAAATTCAAATAATGGATCTCGAGGTAAAAGTTCCAATGCCTATAAAGGTCGATCTAAATCTAAAGGCAAATACAAGTCTTGCAAATATTGTAAGAGGGATGGACATGAAATATCCGAATGTTATAAGCTGCAGAACAAGGAAAAGAGAAATGACACATACAAACCAAAGGATAACAAAGAAGATGAAGTTAATGCCAATTGTGCTCGTAATGATAGTTCTGACAATGAGGTGCTTTTTGTTACCGTGTTTGCTGGATGTGCTGAGATTAAGGATGAACGGATACTTGACACTGCTTGCGCTTTCCATATGTGTCCTAATAGAGATTGGTTTACAACCTTAAAACCCACAAATGATGCTGGCTCAGTTTTGATGGGTGATGATTCAGCATGTTAAGTAGCAGGAATTGGTTCTATTCAGATCAAGATATTTGATGGCGCAATCAGAACTTTAACAGATGTTCGTTTCATTCCCAACATGAAGAGAAATCTGATTTCTTTAAGTGCTCTTGATGACAAAGGGTACAAATATTCAGGTGGAGGTGGTATCCTGAAAGTCACAAATGGTTCTCTTATTGTAATGAAGGGAGATCTTAGGCAAACAAATGTCCTTTATTATCTTCAAGGCAATACTGTTTCAGGTAATGCTGCCCCTGTTATCTCAAATAAAATTTCTAATTGTGATACTGCTAATCTTTGGCATATGCGTCTTGGACATATGAGTGAATTAGGTCTGTTAGAGTTGAACAAGAGAGGACTTCTTGATGGGTACAACGCAGGCAAGCTGAAGTTCTGTGAGCATTGCATTTTTGGCAAGCATAAGAGAGTGAAGTTCAACACTTCAGTTCATAAAACATAAGGCATTCTAGATTATGTGCATTCAGATTTATGGGGACCGTCTAGGAAAGCATCTATGGGAGGTGCTTGTTACATGATGAAAATTATTGATGATTATTCCAGAAGAGCTTGGCCTTATTTTTTGAAACATAAATTTGAAGGTTTTCCAACTTTTAAAGAGTGGAAGACTATGGTTGAAAGACAAACTGAAAGGAAGGTAAAGAAGCTTCGGACTGATAATGGGATAGAGTTTTGTTCAGATGAATTTAATTCATTTTGCAAGGCTGAAGGCATTGTTAGGCACTACACCATACCTCACACTCCCCAGCAAAACGGGGTTGCCGAGCGTATGAACAGGACTATCATTTCTAAGGCTCATTGCATGTTGTCAAACGCAGGATTGGATAGGCATTTTTTGGCTGAAGCTGCTTCCACAGCCTATTATCTCATCAACCGCTCTCCCTCTATTGCTATTGGTAAGAAAACTCCGATTGAGGTACGGTCTGGTTCTCTAGCAAATTATTCTGAATTGAAAGTTTTTGGATGCATTGCTTATGCTCATGTTGATAATGGAAAGCTAGAGCCAAGAGCTGTTAAATGCATTTTTCTTGGTTATAAGTCTGGTGTTAAAGGCTATAAATTATGGAATCCTGAAACAAGTAAGGTTGTAATTAGCAGAAATGTTGTATTTAATGAATCTGCTATGTTACATGGCATTCCATCTACTAACGATCTTGTTGAGAGTAAGTAGAAATCAAACGTCTAAGTGGAGCATATTATTGATTCAAATGCTACATCAAACGCAGAAATTGAGAAGCACTCATTATTGAGGATCCTCCAGCAGTTATGCAACCACCGCAGCAATCTAGTGCAACAAGCAGACCTATAAGGAATTCAAAACCAGTAAGAAGGTTTAATGAGGAAGCAAATGTTGTTGCTTATGCGTGTGCTGTAGCAGAAGAAATAGAGGGTATTGCTGAGCCTTCTTCATATTCTGAGGCTGTTATCTCTAGTGATTCTGATAAGTGGATGGCTGCTATGCACGATGAGATGAAGTCACTTGAAAGAAATGACACGTGGGACTTAATCAAGTTGCTTAAAGAGAAGAAACCTATTCATTGCAAATGGGTTTTCAAGAGAAAAGAAGGTGTTTCTCCAAATGATGAGAAAAGGTACAAATCAAGATTGGTTGCAAAAGGTTACAGTCAGATTTCAGGTATTGACTATAATGAAGTTTTTTCCCCTATTGTGAAACATAGCTCAATTCGCATTTTACTCGGTATTGTTGCTATGCATGATTATGAGCTTCAACAGTCAGATGTAAAAACTGCATTTTTACATGGAGAATTAGAAGAGGATATTTATATGCATCAACCTGAGGGTTTTATCATGCATGGAAAAGAAAATCTTGTCTGTAAATTAAAGAAATCTCTTTACGGATTGAAACAGCCACCTAGGCAGTGGTATAAAACATTTGACACTTTTATGCTATCTCAAGGTTTTAAAAGGTCCAATTATGATAGTTCTGTCTATTTGAAAATTACTACACATTCAGCCATTTATTTGCTACTTTATGTCGATGACATGTTGATTGCTTCAAAAGACAAGGCAGGAATTGAAATTTTGAAAAGACAGTTGAGTAGAGAGTTTGAAATGAAAGATTTGGGGGATGCTAAGAAGATTCTTGGCATGGAGATAACAAGAGATAGAACTTCTGGAAAATTATACCTAAGTCAAAGTGGGTATGTTAGAAAAGTGCTTCGCCGTTTTAATATGCTTGATGTTAAGCCTGTAAGTACTCCTCTTGCTGCACATTTCAAATTGTCATCAGCCATGTGTCCACAATCAGCTGAGGATATTGAGTACATGTCTAGAGTTCCCTAATCTAGTGCAGTTGGTCCACTTATGTATGTCATGGTTTGTTCGCGTCCTGATCTATCACATGCTTTGAGTGTTGTCAGTAGATTCATGGCCAATCCTGGAAGAGAGCATTAGAAAGCAGTTCAATGGATTTTCAGATATCTTCATGGCACTGCAAATGCTTGTTTGCAGTTTGGTAAATCTAAAGATGAACATGATGGTTATGTGGATTCTGACTTTGCGGCGATTTGGATAAAAGGAGATCATTAACAGGTTATGTTTTCACCATTGGTCGTTGTGCTGTGAGTTGGAAAGCAACCTTGCAAACTACCGTAGCATTATCAACTACCGAGGCCGAATATATGGCTATTTCTGAAGCATGTAAAGAAGCTACTTGGCTGAGAGGTTTATATTTTGAGCTTTATGGAGATACATCTTGCATTACTATATTTTCTGATAGCCAGAGTGCTATATGCCTTACAAAGGATCAAATGTTTCATGAGAGAACTAAACATATAAATGTTAGGTATCACTGCATTCGAGATGATATTGCTAAAGGTGGTGTTAAAGTTTGCAAGATAAGTACTCATGACAATCCCGTTGACATGATGACAAAGCCAGTTCCAATTACTAAGTTTGAGCTTTGCTCAAGCTTGGTTGGTGTTACAGTATAGTCTTTAGGGACTATTGGAGTAAAACAGATATTTATTTGTTGAAGGAGTTCGTTTTTCTGTAGTTCATTTTTTTTTCAACTTCAAGATGAGAATTCGTCTCAAGGTGGAGATTGTTAATTTGTGATCCGAAATTCTCATTAGAATTGGTCCAGCTGATGTCACTTAAAGGATCTTATCTAGATCCTTAATTTACTCTCAAGATTGAGATATTTTCAGCAACTTCATTTAAAGGATAAAGGAGATCCTTAATTTACTCTCATGATTGAGATATTTTCAGCAACCTCATTTAAAGGATAAAAGAGATCCTTAATTTACTCTCATGATTGAGATATTTTCAGCAACCTCATTTAAAGGATAAAGGAGATCCTTAATTTACTCTCATGATTGAGATATTTTCAGCAACCTCATTTAAATGATAAAGGAGATCCTTAATTTACTCTTTCTCTCCTTATTTGGCGGCATGAAAGGAGAATATAAATTTTGATTGCTATGGTTTATATGAATGCAGCTTGTAAAACTCCATCAATTAATTAATAAAGTTTGCCTTTCTCCCGTGGTTTTTTCCCAAAAAAGGGGTTTTCCACGTTAAATCTTGTGTGTGATTCTATTTTTTCTTACTTCATTGATCATTTATTTATTAACAATTTGGATATCATATTGCACTAGCATTTAACTTGACTATCTTACATTAACGCACTTTACGACAGACGCAACATTACCTCAGAAACACACCAGAATGACTATAACTGAAGTTAACATAGCTACAAGTGATGTGGACGGAAAGGCTTTAGTTTGTATATAGTCTTACGTAAAGTTTACAGTCAACTATAAGCAGTTGACTGTTGCGTTCGCGTTCACCGAACCAACATCTAATACCTACAATTCTAACCGTTATGATATACGGTTGGGATTTATGCATTTACGTCCGACACGTCAGGTGCATCGATTACTAATGACTATTTCAATCGTCCTTTACTACCATACATTTCACTATATCCAACTCTACAACTCCTCAATGTCACTCCATCTTCAGACAAATTCAAATCCACTCCTCAATGTCACTTATACTCCATACAAACTCAATATCGCTCCACATAAATCAACCAACAAACACGTAATATCCAACAGCGAATATTATTGCGACTATTAAGATTTGGAAGATTTAATCATTTTAATATACTACAACCGTAGAAGGAGGACACGATGCTGACAAATACATGCATGTACATTTATCCAGGTATGTGCATTTTATTTATCCATGTATTTCTATCACAACAGTATTTTTGCACAATATGTTTTGTGTTGCACTTTTTCTACTATATAAAAATTACAAATATTTTAACCATTCAATACATCGTTCATTTCTCCACTCACTATTAACTCTCAATACACCGATCAATACTTGACTCAAAATCATATTAGCACATCATTCACTCAACTTTGACCATTCAATTCTCCATTCGATCAACCAAATCAGTTCAACCGCTCGACATCACCAAGAACAGATCTTTAAATTATCCTACTTGATCTCTACCTTTATTTGAATTTTACATGGTACAACCGATAAAACTACATACTTTTTTGCAGCACCGCATAAATCCTGCCTCCCAACAACATCAACTTCCCTTCACTACACAAGCATACACAACTATCACTATGTTACTCCAAACCGATACGTCACTCTTACCCCCACATTTCCCCCCTTCTTCGCCCTTCAACCAATAAGATCCAACACTCTCTGTGTGCGTAGCACGGGTTCCAACCTAGTTAATAAAGAAAATACAAAAACGTAATTTTTACAATGTCTTTCTGAATTTTTCTAAAATACTCTAATGATCAAGTAAATCTCACCATCAACTTATGAGATTCAGCACCATCTCTTTTTGTACTACGTACCAAGAGAATTTTACATATATTTGTCATCGATACCACCAACAAAACAACTTAAAACAAAATTGTCAGTACTAATTTTTTCCTTGCTTAGAACATACATCCTCCTACTTTATTTATTTTAAATAACAATTAATTATTTTTCGATGCACTAAGTACGTTTTGTACTTATATTGGCAAAACATATATTTTTACCTCTTTTTACCAATAGTCAAAACACCAAAACTTTAAACACTATCATTCATTTTTTTTTTTTGAAAAAGAAAATAAGAATAAAAATTAATTTCGATTTTCACAATCAAATCCAAACTTTGTCGAGAAGCTGATGAAAATGTAATTTCTTAATCCAGTATATTTCAACTTTTTTAGCACTGTATAAACATGGTTTGAAATTACCGTGTTGAATACTTTCTTAAGTATGAATAAATATGATCACTTTTTCATTTTTAATTCCATATGTAGATAATATTGAATTCGCCGCCATTTTATTGATGATTTTGAATAAAATGTTATTGAAGATTAATGGAAAATCAGAACAAATAAAAGAAATCGCAATTACGTCAAGTTAATTGTAATTTTATTATGAAGATGGTCTGATTAATAGAAATTACAGTAGAAGAAAAAAATATCTTCGTATTCAAAACTAGAGTCTCAATAATAACACTCATTTTGAATTTCACGGTTAAATTGGAATACCTTTTCCTGTTTCGATTAATCATAAGATATAAATATCAAGTTTTCCCTTATTTCAAATTCAATTCTTTACATTTAAAAGAGCAGAAGTAAATATAAACCCTTGGCTTATGTTTGGCGAATACATATTATCATTTAAAACTACAAATACGAAGTAAGGATGCCTTCAACTAACTGAAAGATTGCAATGAACCTATAGTTAAGAATATTATGATCGCCAATTTTCCTACATGGTAATTAATTTAACTTCAGCAGGCCTACAATTTCACAAGCATATTATGTTTTACAGTTCAATTTGGCTTATGTTAACATAATAGATCTTAAACAATCCGTAAATCTCAAAACGCGCAGCAATCCATGGGGCAAAATGAAAATAACTTTATTTATTTCCATAAATATAAGGTAACTTAATTTTACAATGAAATATAGTTGCATTTAAATAGTTTTCTTAACATCAAGCGATATCAGCTTTAGAATAATGAAAATTTTAAATTGCGGCCACTTTTTTAAATTATTTAAGTCAATGTTGAAACTATTTACAAATACGTGTTATTTCTTGTCAAGTCGCTAAAATGATTTCTAAAAAAATAAGTTAATACTTGTGAATAGTTTTAAGCGTTGTTCTATTTGAATAATTAGTTTGATAGAATGAAATAAAAATAAAAATAATAATAGCATAATATTCTCCAAAATGCTAAAAATTTGGAAGTGTTTTGTTTATCAAATGATGTACTGACAAAGATTTGAAAATGATACGCAAATGATGTTTTACGCATGTTAGTTCTTGTAAATTTTATGCAAAACTGGCTATCTTAAAAGCGATAATTTTCACAAAAGCCATGCAAAATTAATCCTACCAAATAGCCAGTACATGTAGATGAAAATCTCCTTAATTACTATTTCAATTATATACGTAGAATCAATGAACCATAGTTTCAGTAGTGAAGCGTAACGAAAAACCATTGCAAATATGCACTTTGCAAGCAAGTACCTTAACAAAATATAAAGAAAATAACATATCAAATAATAAAATCTAAAAGTAACATTTTAAAAGCAATTTTATTAAGTGTTGTTGAAATATTTAACGCTTTAGGAGTTGTAGGCGTCTCTGCCAAAGGAGTTCAAGTTGAAGCCCGAAGGCACAAAAATATGAGGAATATTTCCTGAATGAATGCCGTTGTACTTTCTCATTCAAATGTAAATTACACATCTAACATCACCAAAACACAAAACAACAATAAACTGCACCCACCTTATACATCAAGTGTAGTGTTAAGTCTACCGCGGTTTCCATTAAGAGCTACCGTGGTGCTTTTCGGTGTATTGCTAAAGGCACCGCGGTTTCCACAAGGGCTACCAGTCTGATCGGCGGTTTTCCACCAAACGAGGCTCAGTTGGTGGACAACCGCCGACCAAGCACCTGGCTGGCAACCCCTAGCAACCAATCCAGTGCCCTTAGCAATACATTACATCAAACATCAATTACCAGCATAATATAAACCACTAATAGATAAATTGACCATAGGTGTAGCTCTAAAAGAACATAAAACACATTATGATTTCTAGTCATCCTTAATATAATACAAAATCAACAATAACTTTTACTTCACTGAACTATGAATCAGCCTCTTAACATAAGTAAATTGAAAAATAGAAGACTCATTTCTGAGAGTAGCAAACACCAAAGCAAATGCATCAAAGATTCAACAATGGTGCTACTTCCAGTTTAATATATCCTTACTATCGGGATCTTGTCCTCAGCTTCCAGTGCAAAATGAGTGAGTTTGTGAGTGCATGCATTTAAAGCGAAATCATTTATGAATAGACCAATATACAAATCTTAACCTCCCCATTTAACTTATCTCATGATTATCCCTTCTTTTGGCTTGAACTCGCACAAGATGCATACTTAGACCACATTCAATGAGGTCAAATCATCGGAAAAACAATGTAATAAAAAACCCTATGATAACTTGGTAACATAATCATTTGAATACAAGTGAAATTATATTTATTTAATCAGATAGCACCGCATTAAATGCAATAATTAGGACCTATATTCTTCGTGAAGTGTTAGATCGTATGGATCGGAATTTTTGATGATGGATCGGAAGTTTTGGTGATGGACTAGACAGTCTGCTGGACCAGGCATTTTTTCGAAGCATGGACCGGGCAGTTTTCCGAAGCATAGACCGGCAGTTTACCAAAACATGGACCGGGCAGTTTTTCAAAGCATGGACCGAGCATTTTTTTTTGAAGCATGGACTGGACGGAATTGATGGAACGGACATTTCCACGGATCGGACGTTTGATGGACCGGGCATTTCTATAATGGACTAGGCAGAAAGTGACAGCGTTTCTAAATCGTTATGGATGGAAATTGAAGTGTGTGGTATGTTTCTCATAGCGAAAAGGCTGAGACGCTATGGATTGAATATCGACCAAACGATGTATTATTTTTGGGTCGACGAAGATCGTGGCTTCGAAGTAAATTCAAGGAATGTTCGAAGTGTTGTGATGTGTCCATTGATTGGTGTAAAGCAACCATGTGAAGACGACTCAAGGATGTTTTGAGTTCGTGGATAATGGTTGCTTGAGGGTGACTTAAGATTGTAAATGGTCATCGGGGTTGATGGCTAGAGATGCAAAGGCTGAGAGATTATCGTTATCGTAGTTTCTAGCAGACTCAAAGCAGAGGTACTTTGGGCAGTCGTGTTGGACCTCGTACCTTGGGCAGTCTTGAAGGGCCTAGTTTTTCGAGATTGGAAAGACAAACATACGAGTTGTGAAGGTGTATGGAGTTTTTGCTAGAATCGAGGTTTACCATTAGCCCTTGACATATGGCAGGTGATCGTCATACGATTAATGATGGTTTCGAAGCAGGAAAGGCAGTGATAGCCAGGGTCATGAGTGTAATGTTTGCTCTGCTTGTACCATCTCACATAAGTTGCCTGAAGTCGAAGGAGATGTTGCTTGTCTGCTTGTCTGATATTGGTTTAGGCCTCTAGGGCTTGAGCATGAGCGATGTTGATCTCAATTAGGATGGTTTACATGAGATATAACTAATTTCTATGATTGTTGTTGGATTTTTGTTATTATTCTACTGTCTGGTTACTCCTGGTTGTCATGATTGAACTGTTGTTTCTTGATTACTGGATTATAAAGGTTATCACTGTCAGATGTGGGAATGGTAGGTTTGGGTTCTTCTCTGGTGTTTGATAGATTGGTTTGTTAGTCTACCTGTTCTCATATACTTTGTTGATGATGTTATATAACTATTTTATCGCTTACTAAGACTATTGTCTAACTCAAGGTTTTATGTTTCCCTTTTAATACCTTGGGTTGTTCATCCGGTTTTGGATGGGGAGACTAGGTGGCAGGTGACAGGTGATTAGTGAGGACGATGCTGTTGTGCAGTGGCGAGCAGGAAGCTGGTGTATTATCTCACTGTTATATAGTACCTTTGTTTCCGTTGTTTGACAGTGTTTGTATTGAAGCTTCTTGTATCGATGATCATTTAGGATGTTGTGAAAGTTTGGAAGTTTGATATATGATGATTCACTATTTCTTCCTGTTGTATAAGTTTTAGTATACCTTATTCTTGCGCTGTGATTTATACGACATGTTCCGCTTTTGTTTACCTACTCTGATGATCGTCCATAGCTGTTAGGCATGTCTTTCAGCGCATACGCTTGTTAAGTGCAGGGGTTATGGAAGGTCATCACATTTGGTATCAGAGCACTGGTTATTGATTTTAGCCAAATTTCAAAGATGTGATAACGTATAAGAGACGTACTTGTAGATTTCTGATGGATGCATACTATATATTAGTATATAGTAATAGAGTTTGAACTCCATTAGCAGTTTTCTTGCAGTGGCTAATCATTCTATATTACAGATTTAGAATGAGTCGTCGACCATCAAGACATGCTGCTAGGGAGGAAGCTGGTTCTGGAGGGGGAAATGGAAGTACACCAGACTACCCAGCCATATTAGAGGCCATGGTAGTAAAGATCATGAGCAGGGTTCCTGCTTTAGATACGGTTGCGGTAGATGTAGGGGTTCAAGTGCAGGTAACCAGGGCTGTGGATTTCGCGAAGCTATGCAAGGACTATACAACTCTGGGAGGGAAACCATTCAAGGGAACAGAGCCGACTAAAGGGGTTCAGAGATAGGTGGATGTTTGTATGAGGATTTTTGGAGATTTGGGAACTGACGATGCAACAAAGAGGAAGCTTGCATCAAGAAGCTGCATGGTAGAGCCATGGATTGGTGGAACTCTATCACTTTGGATACAACAGAAGATGAGATTACATGGGAACAGTTTCAAGTCAAATTCAAGATGAAGTTCATCTCTACAACTGAGAAGTTTATTCTATTCAAAAAGTTTGTGGAGCTGAAACAGAATGGTCGATCAGTGCTTGGTTATGTTTCTAACTTCGAGGCTTTGTCAAAGTATGCATGTTCGTACATTGATTCTCATTATCAGAAGAACGAGAAGTTTGTGATGGGTTTGGATACCTACATTGGGAGACCATTGGTGGATCATCTTGATTATCCATATGAGAAGATTGTGGAAAAAGCTATGAGACATGAAAGCTTGTTTCCAAAGGAGGGAACTGTTGTTGCTGCAACCAAGGAGGCACAAAAACAACAGTCGGGTGGTAATAACAATAAGAAGAGGAAGCAACAACAACAGAAAGGAAAGGACAGAAAGAAGAAGCTAAAGAGTGAGGTATTTCACTTTAGCTGCCAATAGAAAGATCATTTTGCTAATGATAGCAAGGATCCAAGGTGGAGAGGAAGTGTCACAATTGTGGCAAGACTGGGCATCTCAAGAAGGACAATCTAGAATCGGACAAGGGAAAACAAATAGTGAAGGCTTATGCTTTGGAAGTTGTTCCGTCTTCTTCAAGAGCTCCTACTGTAGAGGAAAAGGGAAAGGGTGTCGTCGTCCAAGGTACTCTTTCAGTTAAAAGTGTTTCAGTTCGTGTGTTGCTTGATACTAGAGTATTGCATTCTTTCATCTGTAATGAGCCTGTGTGCCCTTGGGTTTGAAACCCGATATATGTGATAGATCTTTAGTTGTGACTAATCCAGTTGGGGGTTCGTCTAAATTTTGTGTGCTTTGTCGTTGTCTAGTCTTATTGAGTCGTGGTTGCTCTTTTGTGTGTGATTGCTTTGTTTTGAACTTCACTAGGTTTGGGATCATCTTCGGCATGGATTGGCTCAAGAGGCATATGGCAAGAGCGAATTGCGAGAAGCTTGAGTGAGACTCGGAGATGTGGAAGGGCAAAAGGTTTTGATTCGATGTAAGCTTTTTATATTCGCTTGTGATTCCATAGGAATACTTGTCATCTATGCTGATCGCAAATGAGTTTGAGGATCTTTTTGACAAGGTCAAAGGGATGTCGCCGCACGGTGAGATCCAGTTTAGAATCGATTTGGTGAAGGGTGATAAACTTTTCGTTATGCCTCTTAGGCGGATGGCGCCTAAGGAACAACAAGAGTTAGAGGTGCAAGTTCATGACCTTTTGGGAAAAGGATACATTCGGAGGAGTGTATCCGAATGGGGTGCACTAGTTGTGTTTGCAACCAAGGCTGATGGATCTTTGAGATTGTGTGTGGACTATCGTGAGCTGAACAAGGTGACCAAGAAGAACAAGTATCCATTGCCGAGGTTAGATGACTTGTTCGATCGGCTTCACAAAGCAAAAGTGTTTTCTCAGATGGATTTGGCAATGGGATTTCACCAGTTGAGAGTGGCAAAGGATAGTGTGTCGAAGGCTGCTTTTAGGACACCATCTGGTTTCTTTAAATGGTTGGTAATGACATTTGGGTTGACTAACGCATCGGCGTACTTCGAGGATCTTATGAATAGGGTTTTCAGAGATTAGTTGAACAAGTTCGTGCTTGAGTTCGCGGACGATATTCTGTTTTACTCTCGGAACGAGGAAGAATATAAGATGCATTTGCGAGTTGTTTTGGAAAAATCTTGCGAAAGTAACATCTGAAGGCTAAGTTTTCGAAATGTTACTTTTGGAAGAGCGAAGTGAGATTCTTAAGCCATGTAGTTTCAGGAAATGGAATAGTGGTTGACCTCTCTAAGATGACAGCAATCTAGGACTGGGATAGACCTAAGAATGCAACGGACGTGAGAAGTTCCCTTGGATTAGTAGGTTATTACCAGCAGTTTATCAAGGATTTCTCCAAGATAGCTGCTCCATTAAAAGGATTTACGAAGAAGAACCAAGTGTTCACATGGGATGCAAAGTGTGAGAAAAATTTCGGAATCATGAAAGAGAGAATGACGAGTGCTCCTATTTTGACTATTCCAAGTAGGAATGATGAAGTGGTGGTATACACCAATGCATGTGGTATTGGGCTTGGAGCAGTGCCGGTGTAGAAGGATAATGTTGTGGCATATGCGAGTCGATAGCTGAAGCGCACAAAAGGAATTATCCAACTTATGATTCAGAGACGGCAGCGATTGTGTTTGCTCTAAAGATGTTGAGACATTACCTGTTGGGGGTCCGATTCGGGTTGTTTACGAATCACAAGTCATTGAAGTATCTTTTTCCTCCAAAAGGATTTGAATCTTCAGCAGCAAAGATGGTCAGAGTTTCTGGCATCATATGATTTTGGTATAGCCTATGCTGTAGAAAAAGTTAATGCAGTTGCAGATGCGTTGAGTCGAAGACATGCAGGATTAGGAGCAACGTTTTTGGAATGGAAGAACCTCGAGTTTTTGGCAAGGTTTGATTTTAGTCCAAGGTATGAGTTGGAACTTGAAATATTGGCAAACTTGTCGATAAGTCCTACTCTTATCGAAAGGATTGGTGAAAGCCAAAAGAGAGATGCAAAGCTTGTCGAGTTTTTCTAGAAGCTGGAACCAGAAAATAAAGTTTTCGAGGTCGATCGAAAGGGATGGCTTCGAAAGCAAGGATGACTGGTTGTTCCTGATATCAATGGATTGAGAGATGAGGTTCTGAGGGAATGTCATCACTCGAAGTTGATAATTCATCCTAGTGGTAATAAGATGTATCAAGACATGAAGCGATCTTACTACTGGGAAGAGATGAAAAAGGATATTGGAAAGTTCATTTCCAAGTCTATGAACTGTCAGTTGGTGAAAGATGAACAGAAGAAGCCGAGTGGGTTGCTTCATCCATGGGAAGTTCCTACGTGGAAGTGGGAGCAGATATCGATGGACTGTCTAGACTCAGGATAGGAAACAAAGGAATTTAGATCATCGTGGATCGCTTGACCAAAAGTGCAAGGTTTATTCTTGTCAAATCAACTAGGACAACATCGAAGTTGGCTGAGCTTTGTATTAAATGGATAGTTTGATCCCATGATATCCTAAAGAGCATAGTAAGTTACCATGATCCGTTGTTCATAAGCGGATTTTGGAAGAGTCTGCAAGAAGAATTGGGAACCAACCTGTGTTTGAGTACGACTTATCATCCCCAAACTGATGGTCAAACCAAGAGGGTCAACCGAGTTTTGGATGATCTCCTAAGAGCTTGTGTAATGGACTTCGGGGAATCATGGGAAGACCATCTACATCTAGTTGAGTTTGCATATAATAATAGCTACCAGTTGAGCATTGGGATGACACCATACGAGGCGTTGTATGGTAGACCGTGTAATTCTCCGGCATGTTAGTTGGAAACTGGAGACAAGTTGATCCCCGGGCCAGAGATGATCAAGGAAACATCAAATTGTGTCGAGATCGCTCAGCAACAAATGAAAACAGCCCAAGATCATCAAAAGAGTTATGCAGATAAGTGTCGAAAAGATTTGGAATTTGACGTTGGCGATATTTATTCATGAAGATTTCGCCGTTGAAGCATGTTGTTCGGTTCAGAAGCAAAGAAAAGTTGGCCCCAAGATTCATTGGACCATTTCCAATAATCGAGCGAGTTGAAAAGCTCGCGTATAGGTTGGAGTTACCAGAGAAGATGTCAAATGTGCATAATATTTTCCATGTGTCGTTTCTACGGAAGTGCGTACATGATTCGAATGTGGTGGTATCTCCAGAAAGTACGAAGGCCTAGGAGTTGAGATCATAGTTATGAGACCTCGTAAGCTGTTTCATGTTATGGGGAATGACACGAAATAGATTAGGAGGAAGACGGTTAAGCTAGTCAATGTGCAATGGAGTGAGGACGGTGACGATTGTACATGGGAGGCGGAAGTGAGCATGAAGGCGACTCATCCATAACTCTTCGTCGGTATGACCTATTGATATCATGTCATCATTACATCATTATAACTTGTGCTATGTTGTTGTTAGAATTCCACATGCTAGATTAAGGCTATGGATGCATGGCTTGATGGCTGCTAGTTTGGGTGATAGAATTGGCTGCTCATGGATGATAGACATGCAGAATTGTTTTGGTTGCTTGTCTTTGCTTGGGATTTTGGTGGCAAAATTCCTAAAGGATGGGAGGAGAATGTAACAGCCCGCATTTTATGTATCAAAGGATTATAAAATATTTTTATTTTATTCCCTCAGGATTGGAGCATTCTCATATTTTATTATGTAGGTTATAGGGATGTGAGACATGTCCATAATTTTTACCAATTTTATTTGTGACCATTTTGCCCGTGTCAGTCTTGTATAAGGAATAACTTTTGACTAGGATCCGATCAGGTGCTGAGATCCGTCTCATTGGATATGAAATGATGTTTCAAATTCCGTAGAGTTGTCACATTGAAGATTTGGTTTAGCGGTTTGGGAGGAATCGCTGTTTTTGTGTTTCACAGTTTATTGTCCAAGTTTTTGAACCATTAGTGGGCTGATTTGGAGGCGCCCAATAGAGGGTTGTTGGGAGGCTAAATAGGGGGTTAGAGGCATGGGGAATAGTTTACTTTCTTCATTCTCTCATTTGGTTGAGCTCGTGATCCTCCTTACTTAATCAAATACACCTTTCCACCAACAAAAATCTAGATCTACATAAGAGAATCGAAGATCTACATCATTTGAAGCTAGTTCTACATCAACCGAAGAGAGATTTCATTAAATCGAAGAGTTTGAACTTAATACTTCGCTGTCCGGATTTAGATCCAAGTGCTTTTTTTTTGTTGTTTGAAGATTTGGTGAGTGATATTGCATCTCTCCCGCACAGATTGAATCAAGTATATGAGTTGTTTGATCATTATTTCATCGTTTTCAAGTTGTTTTCACCTAGATCTACATCATGGTAAGTATATCTTCGTATGAATCACCATAGGATCTAATCTAGCAACTTAAAACCAGTATTTTCTATGCTAATTCATATGTTTATGCAAGTTTAGATATATATTTTGTTGATTCATTGTTTTATCATGATTTGGTGAATTTTATATGATTGTATGATGATTATTGATTGCTTGAGTGAAATTGGTCGATTTAGATGAGTTGATTGCATAGATATTCTTCGTGAAGTGTTAGATCATATGGATCGGAAGTTTTCATGTTGGTTAAGGAATTTTGGTGATGGACTGGACAGTTTGATGGATCGCGCAGTTTTTCAAAGCATGGACCGGGCTGTTTTTTAAAGCATGGATCGGGCAGTTTTTCGAAGCATGGACCGAGCAGTTTTTTGAAGCATGGACCAGGCTGTTTTTCGAAACATGGACCAGGAAGTTTTTCAAAGCATGAACCAGGCAGTTTTTTTGAAGCATGGACTGGACGGAATTGATGGACCATACATTTCCATGGATCAGGCGTTTCATGCACTGGGCATTTCTATGATGGATTTGGCAGAAAAGTTGAAGCGTTTCTAAAACATTATGGATGTAAATTGAAGTGTTGTGGTTTGTTTTTCATAACGAAAAGGCTGAGATGCTATGGATTGAATATCAACCAAATGACGTTTGTTTTTTGGGTCGACGATGATCGTGGCTTCGAAGTAAATTCAAGGAGGAATGTTCGTAGTATTGTGATGTATTCGTTGATCGGTGTAAAGCAATGAATGTGAAGACGACTCAAGGGTGTTTTGAGTTCATGGATAATGGTTGCTCGAGAGGGACTTAATCTTGTAAATGATCATCAGGGTTAATGGCTAGAGATGCGAAGGCCGAGAGATTATCGTTGTCGTAGGTTCTATCGGACTCAAAGCAGAGGTACTTTGGGCAGTCGTGAAGGGCCTTGTACCTTGGGCAGTCATGAAGGACCTAGTTGTCGAGATTGGAAAGATAAACATACGAGTCATGAAGGTGTATGGAGTTTTCGCTAGAATCGGAGTCTACCATTAGCCCTTGACATATGGCAGGTGGTCGTCATACGATTAACGATGGTTTCAAAGCAGGAAAGGCAGTGATAGCCACAGTCATGAGTGTGATGTTTTCTTTGCTTGTACCATCTCACGTAAGTTGTCTGAAGTCGAAGGAGATGTTGCTTGGGTGTGTCTGATATTGGTTTGGGCCTCTAGGGATTGTGCTTGAGGGATGTTGACCTCGATTAGGATGGTTTACGTGAGATATAACTAATTGCTATGATTGTTGTTGGACGTTAGTTGTTATGCTATTGTCTGGTTACTCCTTGTTGTCATGATTGAACTGTTGTTTCTTGATTACTGGATTGTAAAGGCTATCACTGTCAGATGTGGGGAAGGAAGGTCTGGGTTCTTCTCTGGTGTTTGGTAGATTGGTTTATTAGTCCACCTATTCTCATATACTTTGTTGATGATGTTAGATAGCTGTTTTATCGCTCACTAAGACAGTTGTCTGACTCAAAGTTTTATGTTTGCCTCTTATTACCTTAGGCTGTGCATCCAATTTTGGATGGGAAAACAAGGTTGCAGGCGACAGTGATTAGTGAGGACGATGCTGCTGTGTGGTGGCGAGCAGGAGGCTGGCGTATTATCTTGCTATTATATAGTATCCTTGTTTCCGCTGTTTGAGAGTGTTTGTAGTGAGGCTTATTGTACAAACTTTGATGTTATATAATGTTGATGTATGGATGATCTTTCAGGATGTTGTGAAAGTTTGATATATGATGCTTCCCTATTTGTGCCTATTGTATATGTTCTATTATGCTTTATCCTTGTGCTGTGAGTTATAAGATAGGTTATGCTTGGTTTACCTACTCTGATGATCGTCCGTGGCAGCCTGGCACGTCTTTTAGCACATTACTTCCCTTGTTAAGTGCAGGGGTTCTGGGTGGTCGTCACATCCCATTTGGTTCAACCCAAGATGTATGCCTACTAACGTTAGTGATTCTAGCCTAACCTTGAAGATATTTACGCCCGACTTTATTACTATTTCCAAAGTGATATTCCAAGATGTAATACGGAGATAGAACGTTTAGGCGTATATTTAGGAATGCCTTTAGATTATAATTTAATTATTATTAGACCGTGAAGCGAACCTCTTGTTGCGGAATTCTCACATACATATATACCTTTCCATCCACTTTCCCTTTCTTGTTTCCGCCTTACTATCAATGATAGATAGGGTGGATTCTCTAGATCCCTTAAGACCCTAGGCAGACTTATTGGTTACTTAATACCTCTCGATAGTTTGTTGCACCTTTTTATAAACCAGAGGGCACTAGCTACAAGTTCTTCTAGTTAAGGCTTCCATCATTCACGCATATACCCTTGCCCGGCATAAGGTGAGAGATGGTATTTTATCGCTGGTTATACCTTCTAGGTGACCTTATTGTACAACCCCCTTAGTCGTTTACTACTTCCCGTAGGGAAGGCGACCATATATGATGATTTTACTCTCTAGGTTTGGGTAGAAAATACCCACACATGCCATTTAAGACCCCTATATTGAAAGACATATCCCCATGTGGGCTCTTCAACCCAGCCGCTTAAGGCACAAGAAGCAGACTACATGCGATGGTTATTAGGTTCGTATCCCATTTTCCCTTAATACTTTTCCCTATAAGGATAAAGTGGGCTACGTTATTACATCCTTTCTATTTAGCCTCTCTCCGCACGATTTATTATCGTCACGGGCTCTTGTGGTTAATAATATATTTCCATCATTAACCTATTAAGTCCAACTCTATATTTAGTTATAAGTTCTATATTCATTAATATAAATAAGGAAGGTTATCTCCTCTCTATCCTAGGATATTTATTTGATTACTTCCCTAATTTGAACTTAATATTTAGATTATAATCAATATCCATTAATCCCCTTTTGACACCCATTTTCTTTTATTTCTATTTCATTGCCATTTACGACTATAATGGTCATATCTTCCTAAGGCAACTATTTATCAGTCCCAAGTAATCTATTTGTTGTACCCAACAGATAATTACTATTCTTATTCATTTTTTATTGGTTGACTGTTATATATATATATATATATATATATAAGTATTCATGTACTAGGCCTCTTACAGTACGTAGACTACTTGTGGATGCTGGATTTTCCGTCGGTTCCAGGCAGACTTCTACCACAAGATGAACTTAACCTCGTGCCTTAGTATATTTATTTTTATGCATTAGACCCTCACATTAAACTAACTACCTATGGATGTTGGATATGCCTGTCGGTTCTGGGTAGACTTATACCACAAGTTGAGCTTAACCTCGTGTCTAAATGCGGTTATAATTCAAGTTTTCTATTTGGGGTGCACAACATTAAACCTAATTAATTTAGAAATTGTAACCCTTACCCTATTATATTTACTTTCTCCAATCAACATTGGTTACAATTGTTATTTGTTGATTTGTAGTCTTATTTGTATCAATTAATTATATTGATTGCTACAAATGGTCACCACAAATATATTAATTCAATATGGATTACATTTACATATAATTCCATAATTGAACCTTATCCAAACATTCAACACAATATGTATTTTATCGTTTTACGCTGCTTTGGACGGACAATAAGTATATATTTATATTTGATGTTTTCTAGCGGTCAACGAAGTTATTATTATTATTTTTATTATTATTCTTAAGTGATTTGGTTTAATTGACAACCAAACATTACTTTTTACATTCAGTATTGTCAAAAGGTTCCGAATTTTGCAAAAAGACCTTTAGCCGTAATCATTGTAAATTGTGCCTAATTAGTGGAGTTGACATATTTCAAAAATCACAAGGAATGCATGTATATAATTTGGAATAGATGATGCAAATTATGCATATATATACACATACTTTTGCACCACTTTTCCCTTTTTGATCTTCTTATCATGCCTCTTGTGATTTCAAAATGATGGCTTTTTATTCAAAAGGAGGAAAATAACATATTTAAAAATTAATCCAAAACCCAACAATATTGAATAGAAACAGGCATATTTTTTTAATATTGCAATCGCATAATTTACTAATCATATATTTTTATCCAAATTCACATACTTTATTATTCAACACTAAACTAAAGATCTGGAATGTAACTAATTCTAAATGGTGCTTAACGGGAATCAGATTTCTAGATCTATAGTGCTTACAACAACTGCAATATATTTTACAACATAACTATAAGGAATATATGCAAAAAAGTTTAAGAATCTTACAATTAATATTATGCATAACCATAAATACAATTCACAAGTTTTAACAATTTTTATAATCAGATCTGATGAGTGTCAATCTAATTACAATACTTTATTAAACAGATCTGATAGAAATAGGCATAAAAATTGAGATCTATTACAAACAAGATAAATACATTATTATAATGTATATATAAATTTTCCACTCACCTGCAAGCATCCAAATCCAAAGTTTGAACTCTTTAGGCCTACAATTCGTAAATTCTTATATATCTACAATTTATTTGAAAAATGGGAAAATTCTAGATCTGTAGAGATATAAGAAAATAGGAAGAGCGGGGAGAATCTATTGTTGAGCGCTAATTTGTAATATTTTCCATTGGATCTGATAATCCTCTCAATCTTATATGATTTGGGTTTGGTTTGTTGTATAATAATATATTTTGATTAAGAAATTAGGTTTGGAGAAGGAGGAAAATGGCAGAGCTTCATTGCTGCCCACAGATTTGTGTGGAAAAGAAAAAGGGCTTATCCCTTTATTTATATGCGTGGAAGTGGCCTTGAACCGTTGGTTCATTTTAATTCATATCCGTCCATTCGTTTTATATATATTATAAACTAAACCTTACCAACCCTAACTGTCACTGGGCAAACTGACGCCCAGTGGGTCGACCGCTGGCTGTCCGGTTTGGTCGTCCGCCTGGGTCGTCAAATGCCCAGGTCAGCTAGTTAAATAAGGTAATATATATATAAATTTTGATTTATTTATTTTCCTTCCATTTTCATATTTTATCCATAAGTTTTTCATATGCAATTCGTTCGTGAAACTCTAAACATGAAAGTTGACCAGAATTCCAAGACGAACGCATCAGTTAAAGTTTCATGGTAAAATTCCATCGTTTGAAGAAATTTCTATTTTTGAAATCCTAATAATAAATCTATATTGTTAAAATTCTGGGTTGTCACATTCTTCCCTCTTTAAAAGGAATTTCGTCTTGAATTTCTGGCACCTATAGTCTTATTTTACACAACCAATTTGTGTACATCCACTTTGCAACCATGTGTATATGTGCATGGTGTACATAATGCAATTCAACCATAAAATATGCATGCAAGATGATTCTAAATCGGATCCTCCTATACGTTTGCATTAAAATTTTGAAATACTTCTGAAAACAAGGGGCAAAACATCCTAAATATACCAGCAGTTCTATATGAATGCAAATTATGAAAACTCTTTTTCATTCATTATCTTCACACAATTATGAATAAAAGTGTGAAGAAGAAAATTTTGCATCCAAACCCTATCATCCAATACATCACACAATCTAATTGTTTCATATTTAATTTCTCCGAAACTGGAAAAAGAAAACCAAAGCGAATTATTTTGACATTTTTCTCGCTTACAAATCTTCCGTTTCCCGCCGTACAATGGAATTTTCACCTCAGCTACCCAAAATACTCCGAAAATTTCTATCTATAAACTGTAAAGGAGGCTTAAAACATGCTCTAAAATGTAAAATAGTTAATTAATAACCCGCATGCATCACTGACAAGGTATGGAAATAATGTTTTCAAGGCTAAAACAGCCCTCCCTTGTTACTGTTATCGTTTTTATCATATTATTAGTCCTATTGCACCGCTAAACGCACACACAAAACATCCAAAGATCTACATTATGCTTATTCATGTGACCAAAAATAAATTTCCACTTATTTATCATGTTTATTTCGAAAATTTGGTTTTAAAATTGTTTCACTTTCCTATAAAATAAGAAAATGATAAATAGTATTTTTATATATTTTTTTTTCAAACTACATTTTCCAAAAACTTCAAAAATGTATTTTGAGGGAACTTAAATGATTCAAGTCATATGTCGGCGAAGAAGGAAGTCAGCAACGCAAAACGCAAAAACTAAAATCACACACAAAAGACCAAAATAAATTTTAGTTTGACAAGAAATGGTGATTTATTTATTGATATACCCGTGATGAAAAAAACGTGAAACCGGTCCTTTTCTAGAATTTATACAACATAGAATTCTATTCTTTCCAGCTCTAGGACAACTGTTAGTTTTGATAAGAAAAATAAGATTTCATTCTAACAGGCATGCAAGAATGACAGAAACATTTCCAAACATAGACATCTCATAAAAAAGTCGTGTGATTTAAATAACACTAATAGTTATGAGTATGAATCACCACCAAGCTAAGAACCCAATGCTAGAAAGGGAAAACAACAAAGATAACGACAAAAACAAAAAGATCAAGACTCCTGAAACAATGGTTGTAAACAATGAGATGTCTTGCTCCACACTGGAGCTCAAAGCATTTTTATGATCTTTGATTAATCACATCATGGTTGAAAAATTCTAAATCTCATGCTATAAAGACTGCTAGTATTGTTGGAGGTTCCCACATTACTACTCTACTAAAAGAGAATTTGTGATGAGAAAAGAAACCTAACACAAAACTGCTTCTCATGGAAATCGACCTAATATTTTTTAAAGACAAAAATGGATAGATGAAAATTACAGAAAGTAACTTCATGAGACAACACACAAAAACAACAAGCTGAATAAAATAATGCAGCACAAAATGATGGTTATGCCACCGATTAAAGAAAAGATTAACTTACGCATCCTGAGACAAATCTATCTTAACTCCCCAATTATAAAACGATGTGCTAAATGGGTCACACATCATCATGGGCAGTTTTGACGTAGATTCACGAACTCAAAAACTGACACTAAAAAAATATTTGCTGCAAAAATCTACAAAGCCAGTCAACAAAAGACCATACAAGTCTGTGTAAAACATGGATGCCTCTAAAACTCTCATCGAAATTCTCCTCAGAAAAACCATCCAAAGATAGCATAATCTTCATCTCTGAAACAATGATCGTCTTCATCAAATTTTATTCGAACAAGACTTAACAAAGGCAGATGCAGCACAAACAACAATCATATTCTAAAATCTCGAGCAATGGATCGGTGCAAGTCCAACTGGCATGCCAAATTTTCTTAGCCCTAAAACGGTGGGACCATTTCGCTCATTCCAATCCAACCAAATGATCTTTCCCTAAGGATAAGACTTAAATGGTACGAGTAAGATTGGATAGCGCAATTAGGTATTATGGACTAAGAAATGACCGGGGAGAAAATAGAACCTGGAGTACTAGTGAGGTAAGATCTAAGGTGCAAACTAGCGCGGAAAAATAGGAGACGAGGCGACGACAAAGAAAGAGAAGAAGGATAAGAATATGCTTCGGTTAGATGTGGAAGAAAGGAAGAAAGAAGGAAGTTAAGGAGGTAATTTGGACGCAACTTTTATGGTTGAGTCCTAAGTTCAAGTTGCAACAAAACCCATCAATTAGTCGAAACTATTAGATGGGCTTTGGACAAAGATTGAATCTCGACCTTATTAGGCTGGATTAAAATATTAATAATTCCTGTCATCTTTTAAGATTCGACGTGAATCGAAAAATAATTATCCTTATCACCGCGGTATCTAAAGACCGTAGTTAAACCCCGAACCAGCTCCAAGAATTTATAGCCTCCACAATGATGTTGCGACCACACAACGAACGAACCTAAAACAAGAAATCATTTAGAAATTCGAAATACAATTAAAATGGATTTTCCCTGTACTAGTAAGCATAAAACAGACGATTCACGAAATCAAATACCCTAAAAATCTAGACGAAGGATTTTCCTTAGCCTTTACGAAGAAAAATTTAAATTTTTTCCAAAAATGGAATTTTATTATAAACTAACAGTTTTGTATTTATAAATCCATTTTATTATTACTATTAATTATATTCCAGTTTATATTTCAAACCGGAAAAACCTTTTCGTGTTCAAAAATGTTGAAATTTTAAAATCTTAAGGATTAATTGTGATAATTTCAAAAAATTGTCCAACATGTATAGGAAGAAGGATACCTAAAATCACAAGGAATAGATATTTATTATTCTTATGTTAGTGGCATATTTCTTGTCATTTCTAATTTCATCTTCCTTACCAATTAGATTATATTTATTATAATTACACAATAGCCCTATAATTTTGAAACACTAAAGAATAAAAATTCTAAAACCACATCTTTACAAAACTATTTTCTAAAACTGTATTTCAAAATCATTGAAATCTATTTTTTTCAAATAGTTTTAAAAATAAAATTTCCTCGAAAACAAAGCCAAGAACTCAAGTGAACATTTCAATAAAGGTAGATTCAAAAATTCAACGAAGTAACGAATGGATATACCTCGTAATTATATTTCCGAAATGGATACGACATAATAACATGGACTTTTCCCGTTTTAGATCGAGGAATGGTCCTAACCGGAACTGCTAAACAAAACTAGAAACTAGAAAAGTGATTATCTCGGTTTATATATATATATATATATATATATATTCTAGTTTGCAAACTCGAATCAACGCCATATGTTGTCCTCATGCTCTTCACGATGAGATCGCCAATGTATTGTGGGGTAAGACATAATTGGCTAGAAACCCAAACTCAACATATTTCAACTCTTAGTCATTTAAATCCCATTTTACGATAATTAGGCCTACAACTAATTCATCGTCGAAATAAATTTAAGTCGAGTAAGAAAGACGAAGAAAAACAGAAAAACAAAATCGAATTAGTTCTCTCACAACTCCTAATTTAACTAATTCCGCTGATCATTTAACCTATGCTCTGATACCAATGTAACACCCCACATTTTTCTACGCCCAAATTTTGACAAAAATCGAAACTCATCCATATCCAAGCATAGAGCGTGTATATTTGGTACTTGTAAATAAATGAGCATGAGCATAATTAGAGTATGAAAAGAAAACTCATAGCGGAAACAAAATAGGGTAAACTAGTATTAACTCAAGTAACTTCCTTTTTCAGAGTAATTCACTTTGCCAATATCGAGCATGAGAGAGAACGAGAACCGAAAGCCAAACTAAAACACCAGTGAAAACCCGACCTTCTCTAGAAAATTTGGGTGGTTGTAATGAGAAGGGGGGTCAGAACCACAACATTATGGTGAACAGGAAATTTACAACACAAATTATAATACAGAGATGTATCCCATGTAACAACCAACATTTTAAGTATTGAAGGATCGTAAAAATATTTTTATTTTATTCCCTAATTGTTGGATAATTGTCGTATTTTAATATGTTGGTTATGGGGATGTGAGACATGTCCTGTTATTTGTGACCTTTTTGCCTCTGTCGGTCTTGTACAGGGCATAACTTTTGACTTGGATCGAATCAGGTGCTGAGGTCCGTCTCATTAGAAATGAAATGGTGGTGCCAATTCTGTATAGTGGTTACATTAAAGATTTGGTTCAACCCAAGATGTATGCCTACCAAGGTTAGTGATTCTAGCCTAACCTTGTAGATATTTACGCATGACTCTATTACTCTTTCCAAAGTGATATTCCAAGATATAATACCGAGATAGAACGTTTAGGCATATATTTAGGAAGCACTTTAAATTATAATTTAATTGATTATTAGATCGAGAAGTGAACCCTAACTGCGTATTTCTCACATACATATATGCCTTTCCATCCACTTTCCCTTTCTTGTTTCTGCCTCACTATCAATGATAGATAGGGTCGATTCTCCATATCTCTTAAGACCTAAGGCGCACTTATTGGTTACTTAATACCTTTCGATAGTTTGTTCCACATTTTTATAAACCAGAGGGAACTAGCTACAGGCTCTACTAGTTAAGGCTTCCATCATTCACACATATACCCATGCCCCGCATAAGGTGAGAGATGGTATTTTATTGCTCATTATACCTTCCAGCTGACTTATTGTATAACCCCCTTAATTGCTTACTACTCCCGTATGGTAGGTAGTCATATATGATGTTTTTAGTTTCCGGGTTTGGGTAGACAATACGCACACATGCCATTTAAGAGCCCTATACTAAAAGACCTATCCCCAGGTGGATTCTTCAACCCAACCGCTTAAGATCCAAGAAGCGGACTACACGCGAAGGCTATTAGGTTCGTACCCCCATTTTCCCTTAATACCTTTCCCTATTGGGATAAAGTGGGCTACGTTATTATGCCCTTTCTGTTTGATCTCTCTCAACACAATTTATTATCGTCACGGGTTCTTATGGCTAATAATATTTTTCCATCATTAACCTACTAATTCCAACTCTATTTTTAATTATAAGTTTTATAGTCATTATTATAAATAAGGAAGGTTATATCCTCTCTATCCTAGGATATTTATTTGACTACTTCCCTAATTCGGACTTAGTATTTAAACTATAATCAATATCCATTAATCCCCTTCTAAAACCCATTTTCTTTTATTTCTATTTCATTGCCCTTTATGACCATAACGGTCATATCTTCCTACGGTAACTATTTATCAGTCCAAAGATATCTATTTGTTGTACCCCCAACAGACAATTACTATTCTTATTCATTTATTTATTAATTGGTTGACTGTTATATATATATATATTCATGCACTAGGCCTCTCACATTAAGTTGACTACTTGTGGATGCTGGATTAGCCGGTCGGTTCCTAGCAGACTTCTACCATAAGTTGAACTTAAACTCGTCCTTAGTACATTTATATTTACGCATTAGACCCTTCGCATTAAGCTGACTACCTGTGGATGCTGGATTTGCCTCTCAGTTCCGGGCAGACTTATACCACAAGTTGAGCTCAACCTCGTGTCTAAATGCGGTTATAATTCAAGTTTCCTAATTTGGGTGCACAACATTAATCCTAATTAATTTAGGAATTGTAACCATTACATTGTTATATTTACTTTCCCAAATCAACATTGGTTACAATTGTTATTTATTGATTTGCAGTCTTATTTGTAGCAATTAATTATATTGATTGCTACAAATGGTCACCATAAATATATTAATTCAATATGGGTTACATTTACATATAATTCTATAATTGACCTTATCCAAATATTCAAACATTCAACACAATGTATATTTTATCGTTTTGCGCTGCTTTGGACGGACAATAAGTATATATCAATTTTTTATGTTTTCGTGCGGTCAGCGTAGTTACTATTTTTATTATTATTCTTAAGTGATTTGGTTTAATTGACAACCAAACATTCTTTTTTACATTCAATATTGTCAAAAGGTTCCAAATCTTACAAAAAAACCTTTAGCCATAATCATTGTAGATTATGCCTAATTCGTGGAATTGACATATTTCAAAATTC
Source organism: Allium sativum (assembly GCA_030737875.1). Classification (NCBI taxonomy): domain Eukaryota; kingdom Viridiplantae; phylum Streptophyta; class Magnoliopsida; order Asparagales; family Amaryllidaceae; genus Allium; species Allium sativum. The sequence continues at coordinate 57,385,696 of CM060910.1, forward strand.
ACAAGGAATGCATGTAAATATATAATTTGGAATAGTTGATGCAAATTACGCAAATATATGTATACATATATGTGTATATATATATATATGTATACGTACACTTGCACCACTTTTCCCTTTTTGATCTTTTTATCATACCTCTTGTGATTTCAAAATGATGCCTTTTTATTCAAAAGGAGGAAAACAACATATTTACAATGATTAAGCCAAAACCCACAACATTGAATACAAATAGACATATTTCTTTTAATATTGCAATTGCATAATTTACCAGTCATATATTTTTATCCAAATTCGCATACTTTATTATTCAACACTGAACTAAAGATGTGGAATGTAACTACATCTAAATGGTGTTTAATGGGACTGATTTCTAAATCTACATTGCTTACAACAACTACAATATATTTTACAACATAATTGTAGGAATATATGAAAACAAATTCAAGAATCCTACAATTAATATTATGCATAACCACAATATACAATTTACAAGTTTTAACAATTTTTTATAATCAGATCTGATGGGTGTCAATCTAATTACAATAGTTTATTGAACAAATCTGATAGAAATAGGCATAAAAATTGAGATCTATTACGAACAAGATAAATATGTTATTATAAATGTATATATAAATTTCCCACTCACCTACAAGCATCCAAATTCAAAGTTTGAATCCTTTAGGCCTACAATTCCCAGGTTCTTATAAATCTAAAACTTTTCTGAAAAGGGGAAAATTCCAGATCTATATAGATATAAGAAAATAGGAAGAGAGGGGAGAATCTATTGTTGAGCACTAATTTGCATTTTTTCCATTGGATTTGGTAATCCTCTCAATCTTATGTGATTTGACTTTGATTTGTTATATAAGAATACATTTTGATTAAGAAATTAGGTTTGGAAAAGGAGGAAAATGGCAGAGCTTCGGTGCTTCCCACAGTTGTGTGGAAAATAATGAGGCTTTACCCCTTTATTTATAGGAGTGGAATTGGCCTTGAACTGTTGGATTCATTTTAATTCATGTCCGTGCTTTCGTTTTATATATATTATAAACTAAACCTTACCAACCCTAGCTGTCACTAGGAAAACTGACGCCCAGTGGGTCGACCATGGCTGTCGACCGCCGGTCAACCACTATGGCCGTCCACCTGGGTCGTCAAATGCCTAGGTCGGCCAGTTAAATAAGGTAATATATATTTATAAATTCTTATTTATTTATTTTTTGTCCTTTTTTGTATTTTTCCCGTAACTTTTTCATACTGACTCCGTTCGCGAAACTCCAAACATGAAAGTTGACCAAAATTCCTAGACGAATGCATCAGTTAAAGTTTCATGGTCAAATTCCATCGTTTGCAGAAATTCCTATTTTTGAAATCCTAATAATAAATTTATATTTTTAAAATTCCGGGTTGTTACAACTCCCTACTTTAGGATTCACTTTGTTTTCACTACATTGTGCGATTGGGCCGAAACATATGTTAACTGTTACTTAGTCGACAGTTCAGCCTTGCATATAGTTTTAGAGTATGTACTTGGGTTGTAACCAAACTATCGAACTGTGAGATGTGTTTTATCGATTATAATCGAAACACGGTCATGACTCGATGCGAATCCAGTAATGTTAGTTGACTACGATGACGGTTGCACTCTCCAGGGTTTGCGATCATCGTTGTGTCCCAAGCTTCTAAGTTATAACAGTATTAGCATGGCACTGCATGACACCACACATACATGTTAGTTTACACCGACACGAGGGGTACAAGTTATGTAATGTGATGTTTAACGTGAGTGTGTTTAAAGTATAACTAGCAATGGATACAAGGTCTACGAAAAGGCGGTCCTTAGAAGCCAAAGCTTCTCAGCACTCACTGTCACCTCTGGTTCAATTAGCAATGCTAGCTCGAAGGGAAGCGATCTTGAGACCACCGGCGAGTTTACTCCTTCTGAGCCGTCGGGATCACCTAAAGCACCTGACCATGGTGTGCAGTCGAAGGGACCACAACCCATAATTGAGCACTCGGTCGGGCCGTTGACTCAAGGAGTATCTAGAGGGCCCGTAGAGAACCCTATTGAAGAGGAGGACGTTGATATCATAAGAGGAAGCACTTTGGTAGCACCAGATATGATGGAGGGTGCGGTTATTCTCGAGAATTTTCTAGATTCGATGTCGTCGCATATGGACGAGACTGCGGTGAGGCGTATTGTGATACGGTTCAATATCCCTTAAAAAGATGTGCACGCGTCCAGAAGGGACTGTAGGGCTCACACACCACCGGAAGGGTACACCGCCTAGAACAGGAAGACGTGCATTTCTGGGTGTGTAGCCCCAGCTAACAACTTTATTCGGTATGTACTGAATTATTTCTGCCTTGCGCCATTGTAGCTCCATCCAAATGTGTATGCTTCCCTCTTAGGTACATGTGTTCTCTACAGAGAGTACCTGCACTTAGGGCTCACCAAAGATGATATCCGGTATCTGTTTCAGTTGAAGAGGAGAACCAGTGTCGCACCCTCTCAGTATTTCTTGGAGGCTCTACCTAGTACCAAGTTCTTTAGTGGGAAGTGGCCCAAGTTAACTTTGTATAAGCATGACTGGTTCTTCGTGCGCGTCCTCCTGGATTTGCGAGGATATGGTTGGAAGAATTAAGCATTTCCCCTTATTTTGAATTTGAAAATTGTGGGTTTGATAACCTAACACTATACTTGTTCTTGTGTCACAGGGAATCTTGATGCGCCTACGGACAGTGTACCAACAATGTCTCGAGTCTTTGTTGTCCATTCCGACCAAGGCTTGTTCTATGGATAGCGTTCTGGAGAAGGATGGACTTCATCGTGTGGGGTTGCTTCCAGACGATCGTGTGATAATTAGATCGGCCGTCGCCGGAGGTGGGAAGAAGATGGAGTCTGGGAAAGAAGCGGGATCTCTAAGCCAAAAAAGAAATGTGTCTCCTGTCGAGTTTAAGCTGCGCAAGGCTGTAAAGATTCAGGAGGAAACTAGTGGGGGCGAGATCGGTAGTGAGGAGGCAGATTCTACGGACAAGGGAGCGTCGATCGCTTATATCCTGTTTGCAGCAGGTGAGAAAAGGATAGAAACATCGAATAGGTCGCAGTCTCCAGTGACACCCTCTGAGAATGTTGTCTCGCTTGCGAGAGAGGGTCAGTTTGATGAGTTAAACAAACTCCCGCTTGTTACGCATCCTTGGCCTAGCGCCACAAGTTTAGAGGAATTAGCTCTGGCTGTGGGGGAGATAACTCCTTCGAGAGGGCCGCTATCTAGTCTGTTGAGAGAACACTTATGACATACATACTCATAAGAACTGCATGACATAGCATTTGTTTGTATATATAGGGTGCTCGAGCTTAAACATGGATCTATTCCTTTTACAAGTGACATGACTCGAGGAAGAGGAGACCGAGGCTATGAATATGGGAGTCATCGGCCGTCTAAAGGCAGTTTCCTTTTGGACTTTAGGAGGAGTTCCAGTTTGGTTTGTGATCCCTCATCTCCCCGTGATCGCAGCAGAAAATACTGTCATACAAATCGATCCCGATGATCTCTGACTCCTCCACCTCTCATTCAGACATCTAGACGGACTCCATATTTGATGCAATGAGCACCTGACATTCCTCGTCAATAGTTCCTTGTTATATTGCGCCTTGGCTTCTGATTGTGATCCCAAGGGATAGAGTTGGAGATTAGTCGTCAGAGAAAGAAAGAGGTGGCAAAGAACAAGAAACAGGATCTGGCGGTACCCGAGACCCGAGAGCTTTCTATCGAGGAGAGGAAAGCCTTGCTAAGGGAGAACATCCCTAGGCATTACTCCAGCGAGACAATGTTTCTTCTTGATATCAACCCGATCCCTCGTGAGGATACCGAGGAGGTATGTATGAAAGTGAAAGTCGCCTATTTCCAAGTGGATGTGTTTAGGAAGTACTCTGTTAATCCATTGGACTTTATCAGACAAAAGAATATGGAAATCCAGAGCCGGGGGTTGACCATATATGCCAAGTGGACTATCATACGAAACCAAGAGATAGAGATAGGTAAGGCTAATTCTTGTATCGCAATCTTCTTCTTTGTTTGTTGTATTGTACTTTAAATGTTAACCATTTGTTTTTGAAATAGCGGAGCTGAAGGGGAAGTGTGATAGGGCAGAGAGGGAAGCGAAGCATGCTTCTGAGACTTTTAAGGATACTATAGCCTCGGTATCAATTGAAAATGCAACCCTAAAAAAAACATTGATTTGGCAATGGAGAATATTCGTTTGATGGAGGAGAATGAGAAAGTATTCCAGCTCCAAAAAGATAATGAAACCCTAGTTTGGAGAATGAGAGGCTAAGAACTGAGAATGCGGAGGTTCAGAGGTTGCAGAGGGAGAACGACGAGTTGAGGAGACAGCTGGAGGTGACGAGGAAGGAAAAAGAGGAGGCAGAAGCCAGTAATAGGGAAGTACTAGGATCGTTGGAAGGGCTAAAAGTTGAGCACTAAAGAGAGGTGGAGGCATTTAAAGAGGATATTGAGGACACCGAGGCCGGGGGGAGGAGTCACTGGAGGAACTCATTCGGGGTATGTATGTTAAGTCATTGGGATTTCGTGGAATCTCATGGATTAAGGACTACCCTCGGGAGATGGCTCGGACATGGGAGAGGTCGGTACCATTTGAAGCCCAACTACAACAAGTAGGGGTGAAGACATTGGATGAAAACAAACTCATTGGGGAGCTCTTGACTAAGGATGAGTGTAAGAAGCTAAAGGTATAGAGGAGATTGCTGTCGGAGGATGCCGAGAGTGAGAGTTTGGCAAAGCATGCTGCCATGATGGGAAAGTTTGTGCCAGCTAAGAGTGTGGCTATCACTTAGGAATTTGCAGAAGGAAGCTCTTATTGTCCGCTAGTTCCGCTATCATCCACGGATAGCGGTCCCACCATCCCAGCTCATGTTTCAATAGAGTATGACCCCGAACATCCAGAACTGGGACTGACGAGATCCACTTTTTCCATGATGGCGAGCACCCTTCCTATCATGCATACACCATGCCTTCCTAGAGTTAAACTTACATTACCAGGAATACTCGAAGTGGATGAGAGCACTAAATCCTCATAAATTAAATAGTCTTGTTTTCTGCTGTGCAACCCTCCTTGGAGCGGGAGTGACGACAGGCTTTACCCCAGTGCTTCCTCAACCATTTGAGTCTGGACTAGGATTACAGGGGATATAGTTCGAAGAGGAAAGCAGTCATGTGGACACATTCTTGGATGTCAAGATAGGGTCCAATATTTATAAGGATTTTCTAGAGGAAGGGGAGGTACCGAATGGCCAGAGTGTCCAAGTGTCGGGTGCGGTAGAGGAAAATGTGCAGACAATGCATGATATGGTGGAGTCATAGAAGGCCAAAATTGTAGCAAAGTCTGAGGAGCAGAAGGAAAAGTGGAAACAAGATGAGGCTGCCATACAGAAGGCACAGGCTAAAGCACTGGAGGAGACCGAGAAAGAAGCTACAACGACAGTAGCGAAGGAAAAATCTTATGCCGAGGCCGATAAAGAAAGGGTCACTTAGGAGGCCCGAAAGAAGAAAGTCGCTGATGAGGCCAACCAAAGGGCCGAGGAGGCCTATAAGAAGCTCAAGGCGGATGAAGTTGCTAAACTTAAGACTAAGAAGCTAGCCGATGAAAAGGCCATCAAAGAAGCTAAGGAGAAGGAGGAATTGGAGGCCAAGAAGGGTCAGGGAGAGACTGAGGTTGTGTTGGCCCTTGCTTCTAAGATTTCCCCTAAGCCGCTACAAAGTTTTTTCCCCGTAGAGATCACAGAGATTACAAGCGGAGAGGATGATGGAAAGCGCACATCGGTGTCTCACGAGTCTGTCACCCCTGTGAAGGGCAGAGGAGGGAAAGGCGGGAGCGGCTCCAGAAGGAAGAGGTCTATAACTGGTGAGAATGACCGCTGAGTGTCGAATCTGTCCAGAAGAAGAAAAGGAAAAAGAAGAAGGAAGAGTGATCTTGGTGATTGTTATAGATATCATAGAAATTTTGGTTATGTAGGCTGATAGTATGCGCGAGTACGACCCTCGCTTTTGGTTTTTGGGAGGCATGATGTGATTCTCATGTACACCATGTCGTTAGAAAGAGAAAATTTTTAGATATGTAGTTTGTCTTTAGTATGTGAATGAAAATGCTAGTTAACTTTTCTTAAATCATATTTTATGTTAAGTGTTCAAATGTTCGTCTTACATTTTATAGTTTTCTGTACTTGCACAAGCATACTTTCATTACACTTAAGCAAATGTGATTGGGGACTCCCCTTTGGGGCTTCCCCTAGTCGTGCAGAGATTGGGTGTTGACTCCACTCTCGGGCTTTCCTTTAGCCATGAGTCTAGAGTCGCTTGGAGTTCAGGTTCGATGCCCCCTCTCTTGGACCTCCCGGAGGCCGTTGGTTCTAAGTCATGAGATGGCATAGATGTCATGAATTCGTCCTCTAGACTCTCGTGTTGTTTCGTTTGGGTTAAAGTTCATAGGGGCGTTGATTCTCCCTATGGTGCCCAGATCAGGCCCCGTCAAGCCGGATAGAGCCAAAATGGTCGATGTCACACTTATTTGGCAGGTGAGCTGCCCCCAGGTACGGATACTCAGTTTTGTCGTTGGTTCAGGACCGAGTGGTGTTATTTATACTCGGTCTCGTCGTTGATTCGAGACTCGAGTGGTGGTATTTATACTTGGTCTCGTTGTTGATTCAAATTCAAATGGAGGTGTTGGCTCCTGTCCTTGAGGTGTCGATCCTGTGTTGTGTGCTCGTGCATGCAAGTTGGTTGTCACAGTTGTTCCAGCGTACCACACAAAAAGTAAACATGTCAATAACAAAAAAATAACTGATCGTTATATTTACAATTAACTTTGGCGGTAATAGCCTTTACAAAGCCTTGAATTGAAAGAAACAAAAATTTGTTGGAAAGCGGTAAATCTATACAATAAGTCATGTAAAGTAATGGCGAGTGTGTACGCTATTCCATACCCTTGGGAGTTCAGCGCCATCGACGGTTGCCAGTTTGAAAGTCCCATCTCTGAACTTTTGTTGTATGATGTACGTACCTTCCCAGTGAGGACTGAAGCCAGTCGATATAGGAAAGATTCATTTTAGGTCGAGGTTGCCGACATTAAGGTACTTGGGGAGGACCTTAGAATTGAAGTATCAGGCGACTCGTTGGCGTTGTGCGATAGCTCTGAGTTAGCTTCATTCCTTTTCTCTTCGAGCAAGTCAAGTGATTCCAGGAGAAAATCTTGGTTAGTCTTTGGATCATAGTAAGTAAATCGATGAGATTGGAGCTTTAGCTCAACAGGGATGACGGATTCGAATCCATAGGCAAGAGCGAATGGAGTATGGTCAATCGCTGACTTGTGGGTGGTCTGTAGGCCCATAGCGCTAGAAGGAGCTCATCTTCCCACAGGCCTCCGGCTTTTTCCAAGTGCTTCTTGATGATGGACTTGATCACTTTGTTAACAGCTTCGACCAGCCCATCGGCTAGTGGATAGGTCACTGTTGAGAATCTTTTCTCGATGTTGTGCAGTCGGTAGAAGGTCTTGAACTCGGTGCGTTCGAATTGGGTCTCGTTGTCATAAATGATCGCTTGAGGGACTCCATATTGAGTGATGACATTGCAAACGACGAAGTTGATTACCTACTTGGTGGTGATCATCGCAAGAGCTTTGGCTTCTGCCAATTTGATAAAGTAATCAGCTGTAATGATAACATAGCGTGCCCCCCTCTGGCTATTGGGAGAGTCCCGATAATATCTATTCCCCACATGGCGAATGGCCAGGGACTGACCATTTGAGCTAGTTCGATAGGAGGGGCTCTTGGAATATTTGAAAATCTCTAGCACCTTTAACAAATGCAGGCATAGTCTACAGCATGTTGGTCGAGTATGGGCTAGAAATTACCATATCTGAAGATCATTTTTGCCAGAGTTTGCCCCCCGATGTGGTCGCCGCACTCGCCTTCATGTATATTGAGCATCACGTGGCTGACATCATTGTGAGATACACATCAGAGTAATGGAACAGAGAATCCCCTTCGGTAGAGCACCCCATCTAGGATGATGTAACGAGATGATCTACGGGTGAGTGCTCGTCTGTCTTTTAGTAATCGGGAAGGATTCCATGTTGTAAGTAGTTCATGATTGGTCATGCAAGACTTGGGCTCGAATTCAGTCTCCGTCGTTGTTATCGCATCAGTCTGCATCTGGTCGATGCTCAAGGAGTCGAGTACTTTGACCGGGGCAAGCCCCATAAGCTGCGCATCCCCGGAGCTCGCCAGCTTGGCTAAGGAATCGGCTTTCTTGTTTTGTCCTTGCGGGATGTGTTTGATGATGTAGTGGTCGAAATTGGTGAGGAGCTAACAGACCCGAGCCAGATAGGGGGCAAGTCGTGCCCTCATGGCTTGATATTCTCCCTGTACCTGCCATACGATGAGTAGTGAGTCAGAGTATATTTGGATAGCCTTGATATTAAGTTTGGTTTCAATTCTAAGCCCAACGATCAAGGTTTCGTATTATGCATCGTTGGTGGTAGAAGTAAAGTCAAGCTTCAAGGCATAGCATATTGAGCATTCCTCGGGAGTGATGAGCACGAATCCTGCGCCAACACAATGATTGTTGGAGGTTCCATCCACGAACAGTTTCCGTTGAATGTCCGGAGCAATGATGTTTTCTGGAGGAGGTTCTTCCGGAACGATGAACTCCACTATAAAGTCTTATATGGCTTGTCCAAGGATGGATCGACGACGAATGAACGTGTTCTCGAAATGGCTTAATTCGATATTCAACTTCAGTAGTCCTCCAGACGCCTCGGGTCACTACAAGACCTGTCAGGGCGGCTGGTTAATGTAGACTTTGTTGGGATGAGATTGGAAGTAAGGTCGTAGCTTTCGGGAAGAGATCAGCAGACAATAAGACAACTTCTCAAGCTTGAGATAATTATTTTACTCCTCTATCAACCCTTTGCTGATGTAGTAAACGGGCCATTGGACACGATCATCAATGCGCATGAGCGCTGGGCTAATTGTCTGCGTAGAAACAACCAAGTAGATATATAAATCCTCGTGATCCACAGGTTTGGACATGATAGGTGGTCTCTCTAAGTGATATAGGAGGTCCTGGAATGTGGTAACGCACTCCGATGTCCATGTGAAGTTGCATTATCCCTTCCTGAGCAAGTCGAAAAATGGAATGCATTTGTCAGTTGCCTTTGAGATGAATCAACTTAGGGCGGCGAAGTTTGAAGTGTGAACATCTTTGATGCTCCGAGGAGTTTGGATGTCTCGGATAGCTTTAGTCTTATCTAGATTGGCTTCAATGCCTCACGAATTGACAATGAAACCCAAAAATTTTCCCGATGTAACACCAAATGAGCATTTCAAGGGATTGAGTTTCACGCCATATTAGCGGAGGACATCGAACATTTCGAAGAGGTCACGGACATGGTCGTTCGAAACCCTTGATTTTACGAGCATATCATCCACGTATACCTCCATGGATTTCCCAATCTGTTCCTTGAAAATGAAGTTGACCAGCCGTTGGTAGGTGGCTCCTGCATTCTTCAGACCAAAGGGCATGACGAGATAGCAATAGATTCTGAGGTCAGTTATAAAAGAGGTATGATCCTGGTCCGAGAGATGCATCGAAATCTGATTATAGCTTGAGTAGGCATCCATAAAGGAAAAGAGCTGGTATCCGGTGGTTGAATCAACAAGTTGGTCGATCTTCGGAAGGAGGAAACTGTCTTTAGGACGCGCCTTGTTCAGGTACGAGAAGTCGACACATGTTTGCCACTTGTCGTTCGCTTTCTTCACCAGGACAGGGTTGGAGAACCATTTGGGTTAGAAGGCTTCTTGAATAAAGCCGTTGTCGAGTAGCCTGTCCACCTCCTCTTTGAGCTTGGTCAATCTTTTGATTCCCAAGATTTGATGTTTCTGTTTGACCAAAAGTTGCGAGGGATTGATATCAAGTCTATGATAAGCGACTCTTGGGTCGATGCCATACATGTTAGGGTGGGTCCAAGCGAGCACATTATGGTTGACCCTTAGGAATTCCACAAGCTCTTCCTCTATTACGGGGTGGAGTCGCGATCCAACTTTGAAGACACTTTGTCGGGTCGTCGGAGTTGATCGGAACGTCCACCGTTGGTTCAACTGGGGTAGCCCTTTTAAGATTAGGCTCTTCGTCCTCCCTTGGATCGAGATCGTCATAAAGACGGCAGTGGCGCCTAAGCCAGGACTCAGACCCCTTTGATTGCTATGCGGAGACGGTCTTGGCACAAGAAGGTGGAGGCACGGTCTTGCCTTAGCCCTTAATGCACGCATTCTTCCATTCTATGAGGTTGCAATCTCTAACTGTGGCTTGGTCGCCTTTAACTGTGTTGATCCCATTTTCTATCGGAAACTTCATCAGTAGGGACCATGGTGACATGCAGACTCGGAATTATTCGAGGAAAGGTCGCCCGAAGAAAAAATTGTATGGAGAGATGACGTTAATGACCACAAATGTAATGATTCAGACCCGGCTCCGATCTCCTTCTCCAAGTTCTACAGGGAGGTCCACCATGCCAGCCAGGTGATTAGAGGACCCGTTGAAGCTGTGGATCATGGCGTGGCAGGGCTTCAAGTCATTGGCCTCGAGTTTCGTTTGGTCATAGGCCGCCTTGAAGATGATGTTGACCAAGCTGCCGAAGTCAGTAAGAATCCTTCAGATGAAAGATGGACCAATCTGAGCAAAGATGACGAGAAGGTCTATAGTTGGGATCTCGATTCCCATAGATTCTCTAATGGTATATGATATCGTCCTGCATTGTCTTTTGAAGCTTGGCGGGGACTGATTCTTCTAGAGTAGAACAAGCTTCGCAGGTGGCATTCTTTATAGAGTTGGCATACTCCTCCATCTTATGGAAGATGTGTGTGGGGTAAGGTCCGCCACCGATAGTATTGATCACGATGCCACGTGACCTTTGGTTGGATGGCCCTGGGGCTGCGTTTGCAGGTGCAGGCGTTGGAGGACCCATGGCTGCTTCAGGGGGAGCAGGATCCTGAACGTACTATTCCAGACGTTTCTCGCGGGTGAGTTTTTCATTCGCTTCCTTGAGATGGCAACGGTCATTAGTATTGTTCCCATACATGTCATGGAATCCGCAGTATCTTTTGGAGTTTTTCTCATGATCGGTGGATTCTATTGTGTTGGGATTCTTGTATTGGAGGGTATTACAGGTTTCCAAGTAAACGGTCTCCATATTTTTATTCAGCGGAGTGTAGTTCCTATAATTTTGGTAGCGGTCATGCTTCTTAGGATCTGTGGAAGCTTGATTGTTGTTATGGTCGCTGAGTTTGCCGTTGTTCGGCTTTGGTTTGTAGGGAGCCACTCCTTTACCCTTATCGGAGGATTCTCCAACCTGCTTTCCTTTGACACTGTCCTTGATGGTGTCAGCGTGTGGGTTTTTGGTGTGGCTTCCTTGAGAGACTCGATTACGCCTTGCTTCCTCTTGGCACAGGAGGTGCCCTACTTTTTCATAGAAAATCACTAAGGTCTTAGGTTGTTTTCTACCAATCCAGGCTCCAAACTCAGAGGTAGAAGGACACCTTTTGCTAGCTGGAAGAGCACGGTACGAGGTTCAGTATCATTGACCTCGGCGAGGAAGGTATTGAATCGCTCGAGGTAGATCTTGAGAGATTCTCCCAAACCCTGGTAAATAATGGATAGGGTAAAGGCATTCTTTGGAGTCGGGACGTGCATCCTGAACTGCCTAACCAACTCCGTGTCCAGCTAGCAGAAGGTGTTGATAGATTGGAGTGGAAGGCGAGAGAACCATAGCAAAGTTTTTCCTGACAAGAAGACCAACAAACACTTGCATTTGACCGCGTCAGTGGCCCAGCTGGAATCTATTTGCCACTCGTATCAGTTTTGGAAGGCACAAGGATCAGTCGTGCCGTCATAGAATGCCATTTGTGGCACGCTGAAGCGTCGGGGCCACTCGGCTTCGCGCATGGCCCTAGTGAAGGGATTACACCTCAAGTGGGTTTCCCATGAGTTGTTGGAATTCCCTCGCATATCTCTCACAATCCTTCGGATCATGTCGAGGAGATATGCAGGTTGGATATCCTCTAGCAGGATCTACTAGTTTCGGCGAGGTTCAAAAGTCATGTTCCATGGGCGCCTTCTGTGAAGTACATCGGGCTCATCCTCATCCATGTCATCGACATGAAGCCCGATTTCGATATGATTGATGAGACTGAGCTGGATGATGTTCATCCTGATCCGGTAGAACTTGGGTTTGCTAGGTTGCCAGGAGCGTGGGCCCTAAGTTCTGAGCAGCGACAATCAGGTTCTATTAAGGAGGGGCGGTTGCTCGGACCCACTTCATAACTGATAAACAATTGGGAGTGATCAGGTGATGCATTCTCCCGCTGTAGGTGACGGTCTTCCTATCATCATTTCCATTTCTGTTGTCGTAGCCATTGTCGGGGTCGTGACTGTTAGTTTGGACATTTGAGCGGGCCACGGTATTATTATTAAGGCTAAACTTCCTTCATTGATGTGGTCCCCAAGACTCGAAGGAAGAGGTTTTTGAGATAGTGTGCTTCACTCGGGGGTTGTTCTAAGCTAGTTGTAGTTAGGCGACGATGCATTGACTCTCTTGAAGTTGACGCATAAGGTCGGTGTTTTTTTTCTTCAACGCTTGGTTGAGTTCAAGAGTCGTATTTTCATACTTCTTGTTAAGCATGTAAATCTGCGCTTGAGTTGCAAGGGCTTCGGGGTCCATAGGAGGAAGGATGTCTATTTTGGCAGGGTTATCCACCGGCTGAGGTTGCTGAGATGTTCCAGCTTTGGCTGCAGCAGAGGAGCCGATCATTGTGTTCTTTGGTCACTTATCCATCGTAAGCGGACTTGACGGCAGGTTAGAGAAGGAAGCTGAAGCACGTCGGAGTAGAGATGGAGATGTGCGACATAGAAGCAAGTTTTAGAGTTCTCTCAATGAAAGCACTAGGATGTTGACGGTAAAAAATGTCATTGACACCCAAGATTCTTAATTACATAAGAGTATAGTTTCGCATACGGAAAATAAGTGCAGAAAAGCAGTAAATGACATAGTAGATTTATAGTGGTTCAGTCCCGTGAGGGGCCTACGTCCGCTTTGGAAGAAGTGCTGATATTTTATTCACAACAATGAGTTACAAGCTATAGGCCTCTTCTAAGCATTTAATTACAAGCATTTCCGTAAAATTTGGAGTCATAATTGTCACATATGAAATTGGGAAAAAGTCACTTTTATGCTTCTTCTTCCTTAAAGCAAGGATACCATTAAAGAGGTCACTTGGAGCTCTCAAGAGGTATCAAATCAGCCAATTTCCAACCACTTTGAAGTACAAGCGTGGGAGTATTTATAGAGGAGTGGTTAGGTGGGAGTAGGTAGGATTTAGGGACCACTTTGCAAATTTTCGTACCCCTGGGACGTGGCACAAAGAATTTCGACTCCCTTTGTTGCGTTTAGAAGGAAAATCGTATCCCTATCCCCTTCTGGGATATGAAATTTGTATCCCTTAGGGTACAAAATTCATATCCCTTGGGATACGGAATGGCATATCCTTTAGGGGGTACGCTAGTTCCATATCCAGGGGTACGAAGTTTTCGTACCCCTCGAGGGGTACGAATTTGTACCCCGAGGGACACGTTGTTTTGCTATGTGGGGGAGGGTGATCAAAGTTCCTGCTACCTGTCAGAGTCGAGATGTTTAAGGGACCCGAAAATACTACTTCTTGAGGGGTTCGAAACTATTACGTATTAAAGGGAACCGAGGGTTGGTGGAAGCCGAGGGACACGAGGTGAAGGGGCACGAGGTGGGGAGACCTGAGATTTATTGCCAGCGAAGGGTTCGAAATAAAGGGATTCGAACCTATGAGGTTTGAAATATTGGGGCACGAGGTAGAGGGATACAAATATGTGATTGGTGCATGGTTTTGAGGTGTTGCGAGGCTCTTGCTTGTGCAACTCCTTCTGGGCTCGTATCCTTGGTTATTTGGCGACACTTCGAACTGTAAAGTCACGAGATATGTTGAATCGAGCAAGTCTGGTGTACTTTTGAGAACCAGACCAAAAGGCTGGTTAACAGTTATAATTCAGCTATAGGTTTTACGTACTTGTCTCGTTAGTTCTATTAATTATTTGCTTTTCTGCTTACAAATTTACATCGGTTACATGTATGTTCATCCTTTTCTATTAATTCTGCATTTTTTATTTAAAACTATTACATAAAATATTATCTCCTTTTCTAATATTTTCACATAAGTTAAATGGATTTCGAAATTGGCTTTAGATCTAAAAATTAAAGATTTAGCAATATGTGCAAAAGAAGTAGAAATAACTGTAAACAGGCAGCAAATTTGCAATACTTAATTGTAAATAAAACAATTAATTGTACTTAACTATAAATTACTATGAACATGTAAACTTAATACTACTTCTAAACGTATACCTTTAATTTATTTTTTTGATTCTAAAATAAACTAACTTTCCACTCACGTGAGATCCTAGCTAGCGTCCTTAGGTCTTCCTTGATCCTCCTTCTCTAGATCTTCTAATATTTTGGTTATTATCTCTCTAAGGGAAACCTGGGCATAAAGGAAGAAGAACATGTGGAATGAAAGGGTTAGGTTAGGTTTTATTTGTCGGTTTACTAGAGGATCTTAGGCTATTAGATGAACTAGATCTAATCTGAGGCTACCATATCACAACCTAATTTCTAACTTTTAGATGTATTTTTAGGTTAAAATCTAACCATAGAAAATTTTCAGGTTAAATCTGACAATTAATCTATCTCTCAAGTTGAAATTTTAATTTTTCAAATTTGACCTTCCCTCTTCGTATTTGACCAGGATTTTGGGTAGGTATATGCCTCCCAGATCAATCGCTACCTAGGGCGATCAACCGGCCCAACTAGCGCCAACCTGTGAGGCGATAATATTAATTTTTTTTTAACTATGACTTGTAATTTAAGCTTATAAATTCTGATTTAGGTTTTCTCACATAATTTCTCCGTTTTATGCGTCAGATTAATTTAAGTTATATATGAAAATTATCCAAAATTTCTCCATTGACTCAAAGGTGAAACTTCCATAGTCAAAATTTGGATGTCTATATAAGTTTGCTTCATGTTTAATAAAAAAATACTGATCTTATTCTTGTTAATTTTTGGGGTGTTACAAAGAATGCTATAAAACTACTACAAATTGGAGTCCTCTTATTCTCTTCTCCTATTATATTTCTTTCAAAAATATATCAATTTTGTGATACTGATCACAAATTAAATACTCTTGTCATTATAGTCAATTCAGAAGATAATTTGGACCACTTTCGATAAGTCAAAGAGATTAATCATTATAGCTTCATTGTATCTTATAAGACGGATTTCTATAACTTGAACACCTATTTATTTTATTAATCGAATGGTAATGGAAAATACTATCTTAAGAGAAGCATCATCGATGTGCCTTAGAGCAATTTCTATTGATTTAAGTTACACCACTGTGCCATTTCACTAAATCATCATAAAATCAATACCAATAGAATTAACGTAACAAGCTACTACTATATGTTCTTATTCTAGATCTGATTTGAAATACTTTTTACATCTCGATTTGGGAATTAGCCCTATAGATTATAAAATTCTAATGACGTATAGTTTTATTTAAAATCTGTAATTGGATGGTAAAATATTAATAATATTTTTATTATTACCCTAGTTATGTTGAACTATGGATTTTTTTTTTGTTTAGTTTATTAAAAGAATGCCTATTGGTTTTTATAAATATGTTATGTTTCCAAATTAGATAAAAAGAAACGACTGTGATTTAATAAGGACTTAAGCAAATAAAAAGAAAGATATGTGTAAATTACCAATTTATTATTCATAGTTACTAATCAATGTCTTTTGTTGTTAAAAGACCATAATTTGTTTAACCGTAAGCGCACGGTGTTGTAATAAATGCGTGAATATGGATCGAATCCATCGAGCGATTTTCAATTGCGAATGTTTATTTGTATTCTCATTGAGCAGACGAAACCGAGATTCAGATTTGAATAAGAAAAAGTAAGAAATTACTAAAATCTAGGAAAAGCTAAATTCTAAAAATAAGCGGAATAATTAATTGAACAATTAAATGAAATAAAATAGAAAGAATAAAAAGATGAAATATAAGTAAACTGATTAATTAATTAGCATAAGATCGATGAAATATGAAAGAGGTTTATTGGCATATTGCCAAACCAGTAGATCCCAAATAAGATAAAAATGAATATAAATAGAGATGAAAAAGAATTGAATATGATAGAGAAATAAACAAAAATAAGAATATAGTTCGGAATAAAATTGAAATCAATTGGTAATTATGCTAAAAAAAATAAAGGATTTTATTAATAATAAAAATTTGATTGCATGAAAATAAAATAAACAAAAGTGAAAACCCTACAGTGATGCCCTAATGGCATACTAAAATGAAGCATAAATGCTAAAATTATCTAAATTGTTGCTTGGTAGGGGTATCTATACTATATAGTACTCCATAGATCTAAATTTGAAAATAAAATTGTTCTATAACTTGTTTACTTGGTCCATCTCTAGAACATATGTACTCTTATGCGTTATATATGGCTCTACAAATATCCTCCATTTCCTCTTTGGCCTACTCTAGAATTAGCTCTTGATTTAGGATATTTAGTTGAAGTTAGAAAAAAGGTGTCAGGTGGAATTTGAACTTGTGACCTCCTACTAATATATATCTTCAAGCCAACTAGACTATAATAGTCTTGCTCATGAATATACACATAATTCTTATCAAGAGATGTCAAACTTGAACCATTATTTTTAAGTCAATACTTCAATATTGGTACTATTTTCTCAAAATCAAGAACCTAAAATAAACAGAATAAAAAGACCAACTAGTAGTGCCTCATGAAAAATAAAATGTATACTTGAGCAGTGTACCATTTACAGAATTTGGTGTTCACCATTTACATTGTTTATTCAAATAAAATGAAAGAATCACCCCTATGTAATTTCAAATGCAGCAAAGCTTTACTTTTGTTTTGAATCCAATCTTTTATTCTAAACTAATTTACGAAAATCAAAATAAAAAAATGTCCTTAGAAATATATGTTTAGAAAATTAAATATAGAAATAATATTCTAATTAAATATTTATGAATAGATATATTTATATGTATTTATTACTGTAATAAACAAGAATGAAATTTTACTAATAATGACAAATTATGCACAATGTTCACATAAAATATAAGTTAAACATAATAATAAATCGAGTAATAATTAAAGGAAATAAGAAAGAATGTTAGAAAATGTAGTAACTCATATTTAAGGTCATAAATGTAAATTAAATTTAGGAATTAGAGATATGCTGACGTTGAAAAGTGATCGCCAACACTCGAGATTTCCACGACAGTGAAAATAAACGTCTAGGAAGGAAAATATGTGATATCGGGTGTAAGTATACAGGGGAAAACACGACAGAAAACAGCCACATGGTATTTATAGTGGTTTGGCTCGTTGGAGCCTACGTCCACTTTGGAAGTTTAGTATTTTTTTAATCCACGTTTACAAATTACAATATGGAATCAGTATATCTTTGAATGTACAAGAGCTATGATAATTCCAATTGCTAAAGTGACTGATCCCGTGAGCAATGCCTGGAGGAGGAGGAGGTAGTAGGCTTTACTTCATGTTCAAATACTTAGAAGAGGAAGGAGAAGCCTTCAAGAGTCCGTGAAACCATGTCTGGTCATGAGGGGATCGGGAGACTAGGATGTTCTCATGAAGCTATCAAAGCCATGGTGGTAAGGAGGTCCAATGATGGATTTTATTCTTTCTTCCCAAAATGCCAAGGCATCCCAAAGTGTTCCAAGTGCCCAAGAAGTGAGTTCTTCTTCTTCCCGGAGTGATGGAAGGTGCTTGAGACTTTGTAGGAAGATTATCCTCTCCCTAGGAGGTCATGAGAACAAGGAGTCAACCCCCTTCACGCTTCATGAAGATGGTATTTATATGAGTGGAGAAGCAGGTGAAGTAGGTGGAGTAGGTGAGGTAGTGGGACCAACACCCTACATTTGTACCCCAGGATCGGTACGAATCTCATGGCCTTAGCTTTTTTTGTGCTATTCCCTCCGGAGCCACCTTTGCTCATCTTTGTATCCCACAAATGCTCCATTTCATAGTCCTTTAACTTTTGGCTTTGCTTTCCTTCGTATCTTGTAACTTTGCAACTTCGTATCTTGGTTTTCTTCATGGTTTTGTATCCGCGGTGGGATACGAAGTATGGTGATATAGGGATACAAAAAGATGGAGTATGGAATTTCATTGGGTTACTTAATACCAAGGGACAACAAAGTAGTGTCAAGGAGGAGTCTCCTTGTCTTAAATGATGTAGAGTTCGCATCAATTAAGATCTTGAATGGCTAGAGTCTACATATTCCGCCTTTTTAGGTATTTAATGGATTAAGTACCGGCTCTTACATTGCTGTGATTTTATTGGCGATAAATGCGCTAATGGTTGGTTATTAAATAGTATAATGTATTAAACAACCATCAATGATCTTTGTAGCTAGGACCAATAGACCGGCAATGATGAGGATAGGACTCCACCTTGAAGATAGGTATTGAATGATAGGGGCTCGATTAAGGTCTTTAATTTTTTGGAGTCTACATATTTCTTCTTCGGAAGTATAAAGCGACTGATGGCTCACTTCATATTTAGAAATATCAAGTGGTTGATAGGCTTCGTCGTTATTTTATACCCTAGAAAAGTTTAGGTAGATAAATTGTATTTGTAATACTAAATTAAATTAGTTAACCTTAAAATATAAACATAACAATTAAATGGAGATACATGTGTATAAATATATGTTATGTACAATATAAAGATTTTCAATCACAATAATATTTTGTTCTAACTCCCTCCTTATTACAACTCATAAGATATATTTAAAGAATCAAATCAATAGAGTTGGACATGATTGACTAACGGAGAAATCTTCATTTCTCTCATGCTCGATGTCGACGTGGCTATTATTATCGAATGAATTCCGTTAATTCGAAGGTAGTTGCTGCAGTCGGTACGTATATCCAATCTTATTTTTGCTGTAAGTTAAGGTTTATAAATCTCTGATATGTTGATGCATATTTGTCGGTAGCAAAACCAACGATCCGTGCTTTGGCTGAATTTAGGTTTTTATCGAAGTTTGGATCCATTGAAGTGTGGGTTGTTATAATGAGTAGATTAGGAGGCTCACCTTGAGTGTGTGAGGTGATATATATGTTTTCCCTGATTATGCAATGTGATCCTTTTGCTCGAGATCTTTCGATATGATCCCATTCTTGACTATGTGATGTGTTCAGGGTTCAATCATTCATGAAACTGAGATGTTGAGCAGTCTCTTATCAAATAACATGATCATGTGAATTATCTTATGTCCAACAATACTTGATCGTAAGATAATAGGTTGACTGATGGTTGCAATGTTTGCTATTTTCATCACATTTGTTGTATTTGACTGGGACGTCGCACCATGCAAGTATTATAAAGTTGTATACATCCTATCTGCAATTAGAGTAGTAGTGCACTAATATGATGATGATAGTATATTAACATACCTTGAGTTCAATTTTTGTATATGATTTTCATATCTATTTTGAGACATATTCTGCTTTGAATTTCAATTCCTAATTTGCCTTTGACTGCCTCTCTATATCGATCGGTGTATTGATAATTTGCGTTACTTATGATACGAGATGTGTATTTGGGTGACGATCGTCTCATTTTGCACCTGTCTACGGACATCAGTAACATATTTTTAAAATAAACTTTAATAGCAGTTTACAAGTTCATATACAAAACATGTATATTTGTGTAATACTTTATGTTAAAGGCATTCATAAATAGATAAATGGTTAGATTTCGTACAGAAATTTAGTTCAAGTGACGTTTCTAAACCTCTAGTAATACCATTACTAGTATAACGGTTGTCAATTTATTAACGATATACCAACTTTTGATATACAAAGAAATTGGTCTATAACAAAAATACGATCTCTCTACGTCTATCATTAATGTTTAAATGTACTAATGATCATCTTTAAATCACAAGTGGAGAGAAAAATGACAATCTCAAACGGAAACAGGATGAAATGGTTTCAACCAACCATGATCTTTTTTTGCTATGAACATTAGAGCCTTATGGCTCTACATACATACACTTATACAATTAAAACGTAGTTTTCTTCATACAGTAACCATTACATTTTTGCCGAATGTTATCATTTGGCATACAAATGATACTGCAAGTTAGATTCAAAATAATATTAATAGCCCGGAGCTCCAAATGACACTGAAGTGTTACTACCAACTGATCCATCTTGATGTGGTGGTGGAAATTTCTCGCTCTTGCTTGTAGCGTTCACCGTCGCCATTATCTTGCGCCTCTAAAAGAAAGTATATACATTGTTAGCAAATTTGAGACGTTCCATACATAGTTCATGCTTGTATACTTCAAATTTATGTCATATCCAATGAAAATAATAGTCTCACACCAAGAAGCATATAAATAAGATCATGTAAACACATAAAAAATTGCTATTTACAGATAGATTTACAACTATATTGTAAATGTAAGTTTGCAAGTGCTGGAACAAAATGTAATGAGAGAAATTAGAAGAATAGTTGTATGCGGTCATTAATTGTTATTTGATGATGGGTACAGAGTCTTTATATAGATAATACTAAGTGGGCTGTGGGTTTGGCCCATTACATAATTATACAGATATGTTACACTCGCTATTACCCCCCCTCAAATCGTATCGAAGACTAGGGTTTGTTCAGCGAGTGAAAACAATGGCGGCGCTTCATCAATCTTCAGGAAGAATTCCGTAATCACCAGAAATCGAATGCAATTGGATAGCGCAACTGATAGATCTGCTACTCTGGCATGAAAATTTGTAGATTTGTGCGCTTGCTTGGATCTTCATCATCTACGTTAAGCTCTGTCTTCAGTCTTGCAAAGTTTGCCTTTGAGAGAGGCTTAGTAAGTATGTCTGCCTTTTGGTTTTGAGAAGGTATATATCCGATTCTCAATTTATTCTTCATTACTTGTTCACGTATAAAATATAGATCCAATTCAATATGTTTAGTCTTCGAGTGAAGAACTGGATTAGCGGTTAGAGAGATAGCACTAGTGTTGTCACACCAGATCGTAGGTTGTTTGTTGAGATTAACTTTAAGTTCACTAAGAAGCGACTTTATCCACATTAGTTCTGCAGTAGTGCTTGCCATACTTCTGAATTCAGCCTCTGTGCTGGATCTGGAGACTGTATTTTGCTTTTTAGCGCACCACGACACGGGGTTTTTGCCTAAATATACACAATAACCAGATGTTGATTTTCTGTCGTCTTGGTCAGTTGCCCAATCTGCATCTGAATATGCATTTATGCTGAGATTTTCACTGTGTTTTAGTATGAGTCCTTGTGTTATAGTTCCCTTTAAATATCTGAGTATTCTCTTTAGGGCTTTCCAATGTTGGTCCAGTGGATTTTGCATGTATTGGCTGATTTTGTTGACACTGTAGGAAATGTCTGGTCTGGTAATTGTGGCATATTGTAGTGCTCCAACCAGACTTCTATACTGTTTTTCATCTTCGATAGCCTCTCCTTTAGTTTTAGATAATTGTGGACCTGTAACCATAGGAGTAGGAAGTGAGTTAGCATTGTGCATTTTTGCTCTAATTAGAATTTCAGAAATATACTTCCTTTGGCTAAGATGAATTTCAGTGTTGCCATTTCTTTTGACCTCAATTCCTAAGAAGTAATTTAGGTCGCCAAGATCTTTTATAGAGAATTCTGAATTCAAGGCTTTTGTGATTTCACCTATCTCATCATCACTGTTTCCTGTAATTATAAAGTCGTCAACATATATGAGTATATAGGTAGTAGACACAGTGGTGAATTTTGTAAAAATAGAATTATCAGATTTCAGTGAGTTATATCCATGTTTGACAAGTGTTGCTTTGAGCTTGTCAAACCAAACCCTAGGTGCCTGCTTTAACCCATAGATAGCTTTGTTTAATTTGCATACAAGCCCTTCCTTTCCTTGCTGTATGAACCCCTGTGGCTGCTCCATATACACTTCTTCCTGTAAGATACCATTCAGAAAAGCATTATTTACATCGAGTTGTTTGATAGACCATTTATTGTGTAAGGCAATGGTCAACACTATTCTTATAGAGGTTGGTTTCACAACAGGTGAGAATGTTTCAGTAAAGTCAAATCCACTTTGTTGTGAATATCCTTTTGCGACTAGCCTTGCCTTATACTTTGAGATTGAGCCATCAGAATTTCTTTTAATTCTAAAAGTCCATTTACAGCCAATGACATTTTTATGATTAGGAGCAGCTGCTAATGTCCATGTATTATTTTTAATTAAAGCCTTGTATTCCTCATTCATGGCTGCAATCCAGTGATTAGATTGTGCTGCTTCATGATAGGATACTGGTTCTTGGTTTTCCGATGCTATGTTGTAAATTTTTGGTTTAAATACACCACATTTTGCCCTGGTCATCATATGATGTTGATTTTTGTTGTTCTCAGCAGTATCATGTTGCACAGTATTACCTGTATCCATGTCATCATTACTGTAGCTAGATTGATTATTATTACTTGTATGTGGCTGCTGAGTATTGTGATCAGAAGCAGTTGGTGGTGATGCATGCTCCTCTTGACCTGGCCCATCAGATGGCATTGTGTGTTGAGGATTGCTGTCACTGCTGACCTGACACCGTTGAATTGGTATCACTATGTCCCCAACATCAGGTATGGCTAGAGCAGATTGCCTTGGATTTTGAATTTTATGAGTGGTTCTAATTCCAGTATTACTATATGGAAACACATGTTCTTTGAAAACTACGTGTCTGGACACATAAATTCTACCTTTGTTATCTAAGCACTTGTACCCTTTCTGATTGTTTGAGTATCCTAAAAATGTACATGGTACAGACCTAAAATCAAGCTTATGACTGTTATATGGTCTTAAATAGGGAAAGCATTGACAACCAAATGTTCTCAAGTGATTGTAATCTGGACTATTACCAGTTAACATCTCATGAGGACTTTTGAATTTTAGGATTTTATTGGGCATTAGATTAATTAAATACACTGCTGTTGCAAAAGCTTCAGGCCAAAATTTAAGAGGCATAGAGGCTTTTGCAAGCAATGTTAGCCCTGTTTCAACAATGTGTCTATGCTTTCTCTCTATAATCCCATTTTGTTCAGAAGTATAGGGGCAGGTAGTTCTGTGTAGAATACCCTTATTATGAAAATATTGTCTTAGAGGTAAGAATTCTTTACCCCCATCTGTTTGAAATATTTTAACCTTATTGCCAGTTTGGTTTTCAACATATGTGATGAAATGTTGCACAGTTTTGCAAGTGTCAGATTTGCTTTTAAGCATATATATCCAGACATGTCTACTATAACCATCTATAAAGGAAATGTAGTATTTGTACCCGTAGTCGGAACAAATAGGAGCTGGACCCCAAAGATCTGTAGCAATCAATTCAAGTGATCTAGAATACTTTGTGTTTGAGTCTGGAAATGCAATCTTATGACTCTTTCCCATTTGACAAAACGTGCATACATGAGTGGTTGGTAGTTTGTCTATGTTGATATTATTGTTATTTTCAAGTACATGTTTCATAATTTTTATACTGGGGTGTCCCAGTTTATTATGCCATAGTTCAAACTCACTATCTTGCATGCATTTACTGTCAGAAGTCATCACTTTGTCATTAAAACCAGTAGAAACATTATCATAGGAAATAGTCAATACATGATCATTAGGCATATTTGACAAATGAGTATTTCCACTACAGTCATTGTTTTCGGATTTATTGACATTAAACTTGTATAGTCCGTTGGTTTCATTACCCTGCAAAATTATTTCATGGGTCAGTATATCTCTAACTAGACAAGCATTGGGAAAGAATTCGAAATATACATTATTGTCTTTAGCAAATTGGGAAACACTCATTAGATTTCTTCTAATTGATGGTACCCTTAGTAAGTTTTTGAGATATAGTTGTTTGGGTCCATCAATTATTGCATTTCCAGTGTGTGTTATGTGAATATTTCTACCATTTGCAGCAAGTAAGTTTTGCGTACCTTTGTACTCACGATTTCCAAGATTTAAATTGTTCAGATTGTTAGTCACATGATTTGTAGCTCCTGAATCGGGGTACCAACTATCATCAGTAATATCTTCGACTTTAGCTGCGTCTACATTGTGCACTTCTGACTTGTTGTCATTTTGATTGCTTACGTTGTTCACACTTGAGTTGCTATTAGAATTGCTATTTTGCTGAGGAGTGTAATTAGTATTAAATCTGAAATAGCACTTAGCGGCACTGTGACCATACTTCTCACAAATTTGACATCTCACTTTACTATTGTTGTTCCTGCCACGACCTCTGCCTCTAGAGGCCTGACCACCCCTCTGACTGTTGGTTTGATTTCTTGATGAATTCCCCTTATCTTGAAATTTCCCTCTGCCATATGAGGTGTAATTGATTGATGGATCGAAATTAACACTTTTCTTGTGATCAATTCTCCCTTCATGAGCTAGTAGAGTAGAGCATACATATTGTAAATTTGGGGTAGGATCCATTGATAGTATAATAGCTGTAACGGCTTCATAATCATCATCTAGACCACTAACAATGGACAATACTTGTTCAAACTCAGGTACGTTTTGTCCTGCTGAACTCAATTGATCACATATATTCTTTACTTTGAGAAGATAATCATTCATAGTTGATTCTCCTTTCCTGATGCTGTGTAATTGTCGTCTGTAGTGCATAATTCTTGCCGAAGATTGTGCAGTGAAGTTTCTTTCGATAGTAGCCCACACTTCTTGGGCAGTTTTTACGCCAATTAGTTGTGGCAGTATTGTGGGACCTATGGATGACATCATCCATGAACAAACGAGGCTATCTTGCCTTTGATAAGCCAAGAATTCTGGGTTTTGCACGAGTTTTCCTTCACTGTCTCTGATAAATTTTGGTGGCACAGTTTTTGTACCATATATGAATTCATCTAAGCCATAACCTCTAACGGCTGTTTCTATTTGTAATTTCCATAACAGGAAATTGGATTCGTCGAGCTTTTCAGAGATTAGTTGACTCTGTGGCTTGATTATAGCTTTCATCAGATCAATTGTGGGATCAGATTGACCACTTGAGATTCTACTGCTTGACGCTTGAGGACTGGTGACATCTCCTTGATTCGTCATGATGCAACTGGTATGAAACGGGTATGAAAATTTGAACTGGGTAATTCTTGAATTGAGGTAACTATAAGAAACACTTAGGTTGATTAATTTTTGCAACCAGAAGGTTTATATTATGATGACTGCTTCACTTCTTGATGAGAATGGTGTCTGAAAACTTTCTTTGGACGGCACTTTAATCAACTGAGTGATTTCTTGAGTTTTCTTGATCGATTACTTTTGAGTTCAGATTTTCTATACCAACAAACTCTATCAAAACAGTTGACTGCAGCCACACAGGTGATGGCGAGGCACAATTGCCTTTTGATAGAGTCACAACTCTCAAATGACAGGATCGCAAGATCTTTGATGGGAGGAGTCCAAATGATGAAGCTCCTCTGATGGACTGCTGCAAGAATTGCCTCTGAGTGATCGATAATGATCAAGACTCGATGGCGATGCAGTTAGCACACGGTAGCTCTGATACCAAGATAGATTTACAACTATATTGTAAATGTAAGTTTGCAAGTGCTGGAACAAAATGTAATGAGAGAAATTAGAAGAATAGTTGTATGCGGTCATTAATTGTTATTTGATGATGGGTACAGAGTCTTTATATAGATAATACTAAGTGGGCTGTGGGTTTGGCCCATTACATAATTATACAGATATGTTACACTCGCTATTATTTACAAAGATCACTTGGTATGACAGCGGCCACGCCATCCATAATGGATGTGTTCGCGTGCACACAAAAAATCCAGTTGGATTTTGTCAAAAAAAACATGTAAATTATCTGAAAAAGCTAACAGTGGTATCAAAACTAATATGAACATACATGTGCTAACGAGATAAATTTGAATTCAAAATGCTATGATGCTAATTCCAGAATAAAGTACCTCCAAGTTAACTGATAGCTCGGCATTGGCCTGTGGAGCAGGAATTGCTTTGCTACCACGATCATGGACTCTAGATTTCTTTTTGTTCCCACCGTTTTTCTTTCTATCACCTCTTTTTTGCCTACCATGATATAGAAGAATGTAAATAATTACAGCATTACTAGGACATAAACATCCTTAGGTTTAACGATATATTCAAAAGCGTATACTCGTCACTCGTCAGTTCCTGTGTCGTGGTACCGCTAACCCAGTTTTTCTGACATACTTATCTATCTATGATTGATTTATGTTTGAACTCTGAATAGAACAGTATGTAAGTATACCAACCTTCGATCTTTTTCATCACATAACCTGGCGTCTATCTCTTTGCTTGGAGGATAGTGAGGCAGGCTTGAAGGAGCACAAGCAAGAGGCGATGTAGTGAAAAACTGCATAAAACAATCATTGGCATGCGTAAAAAACGGATTTACAAGCAAAGTTTGAAAGTATTGGTACTTCACCAACAAAAAGAAAGAGGGTGGTGGGGGGGGGGGGGGGGGGGATTTTACTAACCCTGCTGTTTAGAGCAGCCGTTGCAGTGCCACGTTCATCTGGATCTATTGATAGTAAAGTTTCAATGAGTTGAATTGAACATGGAGGGAATTCCTTGAAAGTTTCGCCTATGCAGCGTTTGTATGACTGCTGGGGTTTGAACATGGTTGCATGAGGCAACTTTGATTTCTTCCAGTACTTCTCTGAAGGAGACCCACACAGCTTGAATATTTTATGTAATTGTTCCACCTGTTAAGAATATGAAAAAATCTACCATCAGGATGTTGTTTGTTCACTTGCTTGTTGCTATACATATAATTAACATATGTCTTTAAACTAAATACGTGTCACAACCATATAATAATTGAATATATATTTCGTCATCCATAATTAAAACAAATAAGAGTTCCGAATCAAGAAAAAATATAGCATAATTAGTGAATAAATGTGAATGATAAGGGGGTATTCGCCTTTCTTTCTTTTTTTAAAAAATAAATAAAAATAAACCATTTCTAAGAATGTAAGTATTGTTGGAAAAAAAAAAAGAACCAAATATAACTGACACCATCAAAGAAAGAGAAGAGGAAGAATGTGAATTGGAAATAGTCCTGCTTCGTAAGAAATAAAGGATTATATTTGCTTAAATGTATGTTCTTCAAGAGAAATTTTGGTCCCTAGTGTATCCCATGCTTGCTCGTCCAACCATCCGGATTTGGAACCAATTATATCTTTAGAGGATGCATCGTTTGGCCAGAGGCACAACTTCTCAACATGAAAACTGATTTGTGCTACTAGATCATAAACTCGATTCTTTTACCACTTCAGTCAGTCGATGGCTTGAACTAAGCACGATAGTGATATCACAATTGATTGAGTAAATTAATCATCTCGGCTCTGTGGTATCTTGAGAACATGTGTTTGTCAAAATGAGTGGTAAGGGCAAATAACGTTTTAAGAAGAGGTCATCAATTTAATTTTGTGTCACTTCACCAGAAATTTAGAAATCCACACGGACCACACCATGGGAGAAAGTGGGAAGAGGGGTTGTTACATGGGTAATTTCACACGATTTGGTAGGGGACCCTCCAAAACAAATGGTTATTTCTCAGAATTTATGACAATGCTTTTTGGATACAACAGCTTTGTTGCTCTTTAATAGACCCTAAATCACAATAGTACGACACTATGACTGTATGATATTACAAAAATTAAAGAACTTGCCGCAAATTTCTAACTTCGTTTATATACCTCTGTTCTTCCAGGAAGTATCGGCTTGCATGCAAGAAGCTCTGCCAAAATGCAACCGGCGCTCCATAAATCAACACCGACTCCATAATAAGTGGCTCCTAAAAGAAGTTCAGGAGGTCTATACCACAAAGTGACAACTCTGCTAGTCATGGGTTGCTTTTTATTAGGATCAAAAGTAGAAGCTAGCCCGAAATCAGCAATTTTGAGAATCCCTTTATCATCAATGAGCAAATTCGAACCTTTAATATCTCGATGTAACACTCCTTTCTCATGACAATGTTCTAGCCCCGAGAGTAGTTGGGTCATATAACATTTTACCTATCATCGAAAGGGAAAAAAATATTGATTTATATATAACGATATTGCGTAATATGAGATGTAAACTTTTCTCACCTGGGCCTCAGTGAACTGGACACCAGAAAGTGCGGCTAAGCCTGAAAGATCATGTTCCATATACTCAAAGACTAAATATATAGAATGTGAAACTCGGGAAATGACCAGTCCTTCCAATTTGATAATGTTTGGATGGTTTAGTTTCCTTAAAATGGAAATTTCTCTTGCCATGAACCTTGCGCTTTCTTGTTCCATGATATCAAACCTTACTTTCTTTAGTGCTACTATTTTTCCAGTAAACAGATCCTTTGCTTTATATACATGGCTATATGTCCCTTGTCCTATCTGATCATAAACACCACTGATATTGGTTATAAATTTGCAGGAAGAAAAAAACAGTATATGTGCCATTTTTGGGCCTTTTTATCCAAATACCAGTTAGTTTTCACATTAATCACCACAAAATCATATAAGGAGCTCATCCTAGGGTACCATGTCATGTCAACATTATATGTCATGATAGTTATAACTTAGAACATGTGACCTTAATAAAGCTTACCGTTTATTTTCAACAGTACAAAAGGAGTAGGTGCAACTGTGCAAGGTAATAAATATACCATGTGCAACTCAAATAATGAATGAAACAGTATGTTTGAGCTGAAAAGTAAGAAAGAAAGAATATGGCTATATAAGAGTTTTCCTGAGAGCGAAATAAGTCAGATTCCTTTAATTTTTAAGGCATGAAAAAAAAAAAAAAAAAAAAAAAAATACAGGTCTAAAAGTGGGCTGCAAGATTCTAGTTTACCTATATAGGACTTTCCAAATTTTAGAACTGGGATGCTTTTTTCTATGTTCCAGTTTTGGCAAATGTATAAAGGTAAAACAGATGGATGTCCTAATACAATATAGATAATAACATAAATGCAATTTAAAATATAATAAAGATAATAACAGATTGATATTCTAATCAGTTTTGGCGTACTAAAATATGGATTTTGGTGCCGAATAATACATTTAAACAAGTATTACAAAATTTGAAATTTCATGAAAGTTAAACATTGTGCTACCTCATCTACAATTCCTCTCATGTTGCTTCAATTTTAATGGAAGATAGCTGGAATTAATTTAGTGGAAATTAGAATCCAAAGACCTACATCAAAACCATGTTTTAAAGTACACCTCTGTTCTTATTTTCCTGCAAATATTTGCAAAATTTTATACCTTTTTCAGTAAATATTTGCATTTTTCAGCTGAAAAAAAATGCGATTCCAACAATTTAGAAATTTCAATAAATAAAATTGTTCAAAATCTCAAATAAAAGGTTTAAGAATTAGTCAAGTTTGGACTGAAGTATATTTATTTCGTCCATGCCTATCCAGAGCAGCATGACGAACGCAAGACTACTATAATATAACCGTAAAAGTCCACTCCTTCAGCGTTCCCAAATAACCCTCAACCATTCGACATATTTACAATTCACGCCATAAAAAAATAATAAATAAAACAACAGAAAATTCAACCTTTTCCAGCTTCCGGAACGAGTCAGCACGTCGTGGCGCCAACCCCTTAAGTGCGTCGCCGGCCACATCAACCAGCCACGTAGGCCACCCGTCCGATCCTTTTGCCGCTGACGTGGAATCCTCGTCCAGGGCTGCGACGGCGACCGTGCTTTCTCTGCCGGCGGCCGGAGGATCGGGCTCGGACGACGTCTTCCCGATCCCGAACAAGCAGTTTCCCATTGAGAAGGTTGCAGGAATAACCTTCAGAGGTTGTGGTCACCGCCGGTCATGTTAGGTGCTGGGAGTTATTTGGCGGTGGTGGAGTATGAGCGGAGTGTGTGTGTGTGACGAGAAGGGGAAAATCAAACGAGGCAGGGTTTATATTGTATTTATTATCCCGACAACACTGTTGGTGTATTTATTGCAAGTCTGCTCGTACTGTTGAATACACAAGCTTTCATCGTCTTTCTCCAACGGGGTATGTACAAAAAAAATACAAGACTATTGAATGCGACGTTAGAAAAGCAAGAAAAACCATGTTTCATTTAGTATTCATGATATTCTACCTCCATTGAAATTATTTGGAATGCTACCAATATTGGTGGAAAAAAAAAAAAAAAAGCCTAATCCTTATCCTCCATCCAATCTACTTATGCAATTTATTTTTCATTTTCAAACGACATCTACTTATTTATCATCTATATTAGATTTTCTAGCTTGCTAATTACAAAATCCAAATTATCATAAATCATATAATGTGCCATGAGAATCCAGACATATGGATACAAACTAATTCCTAAAAATGTCGTTACACCATGTAAACTTATTCGCATGTTAAAAAAAGATGAAAAAAAAAAAAAAAAAAACCAATCATTCGAAGAAATGATAAGTGTTATAGTGCATATAATTATCTGACATGTAATTATCAAGAGAGACTTGTGCAGTCGAAACACACTACAATTAATGGTATGTTGTGAAATCAACTTATTACAACTTTTTCTAAACAAGGCCAGCAGGTTTTTAAAGTGGCCCCCCCACTTTTATTACAATAAATAATAAATACAGATCATGAGATAAGTCAGTTGCTTATCTACTAGAACGATCGGAACACCACGCAAAGTGAACAATTCAAAAAATACACTTACAATCAACCTCACACTAACACCACGTAGGGCATTAACATATGATTTATAAACCAACCCAACAAAACCGCTCCACCCAAAACACAACCCGCACTAACACCAACGGAGCATCCATCTCAATCCAAACCTCATCTCAAGATAAACAGCCAAATAAGAAGCACTACTAAATAAAAAACTAGACACAAAAATACCTGATTAAGATCCCCCAGCTCATCGACCACAGTCACACAAGAGCCATAACCAAGACTCAACAATATTTTCCTAATAACACAGGAACGTGCTTAGGGAACAGAGTGACATGATGCTGTAGAGAGAAGGCCAGAGAAAAAAGAAACTCAATTGGTGGCTTAAGGGAAATTGTAAGGGGAACTTGTGATGACCCATCACCTCGACTCTTAGAAATGAGACTAATACATCCACAATATTCACGTGCCGTGATCAAAGTGTCGAAGAAGAAGATTATCATGGAGTAAATAAAACATTAAGTGTAGGAGATAGAAAGATAAATAGAATCTCACATCGCAATAAACATAAATTTTACATGGGATTGATACAAGGGATCATACTAGGTGACCCTATCAGAGTTAACTTAGACTCCATCTTAGATAGTTATAACAGTTTATCCTTATAGTTGCGGGTGACTACAAAATGCATACATAATATAGCGGAAATATTAAATATCTTCATAGGCTGACCCAAAATACTCCATGTTTCAAACTCCAAGCTCCTTCCCAAAAGTGCTCCTAAATAATTCCCATATAAATCTGGCTACTACGTTACCTAGGAAAAATTAAAGCATCCAGAGTTTAAGAGGAAAAATATAAACTCCGGGTCAGTAATGAGACTGGTGTGTGAAACACAAAAATATCATTGGAAATAAACAGTATCTCATAAGACCACGCCGCACATAAACAAGAAACGGTTTTTTCCCTTATAGTAACCAAAACTGTATATCAAAATATTTTCATGTTTGTTAATATTATTATTAATGTCTAATCTTCAAAATCATTTCACAAATAAATTTATCAGAATCCTCGAAATTGTTACCATTGTTGAATTCTAGGGCTACTATGCCATATAATCAAAAACCATTGGATCTTATTGCAAAATGGATTTCCATACAAGTGACCAGGCAAAACATCATCCTTATCAACGATTGGGTAAATCTCTAAAGGGGTGATATGATCCGAGAGCCTCACATAGACTCCCTAGTCCCTACTCCACAAAACCGGCTTACTGCTGCGACACAACGACTTCGATGGTACCGAATACCTCATTTCCCGGTCGTAACCGACCTTCATCGAACGCGCTCTTACCCATACATCACATTATAATTTCTACTAGGCATGAAAAACCCAGTATAATCAAGAGAATGATCACAATATCCTTTTACTGAGAGCTACCCGGATAGGCTTGCTGTATTCAACCTGTTTCGGCCACTTCCTGGCTGTGAGGTTCAATAAGTTAACATTATTACCCTTTACATATCATCTTCATTTTATTTGATTGTTTAAATTGCCATATTATATTCGAATGCTAATTTGATCACTTACAAAAATACAACCCCTTAAGCTCATACATCTTAGGAAATGGTGTTAATGTTGGGGAATGCAAATTAAAGATCTTAAGGAAAATTAAACACTAGAGAGGGTGAGTAGTGTTTAATGGATTTTATAAATTTCTTCCAACCTTTTTAAGTTATTCAGAATGAAATACAAATAACAGATATGAGACGATTATAGAATAAAGATGCATATAATAATAAAAAATCAGTAAAAGGAAATGACACATCGGAATTTTATACTGGTTCGGAGTTACCCTACACCTAGTTCTACACAACTCTGGGTTGATGCAGATTTCTTTTCAATAATAATACCCAAATTACAATCCTCGATTTCAAGGCCACGAGATGCACCTTCTATTTCTGGAATACAGTGGGACTCAATTGATTTCCAAGCTATAATCACACCCAGTCGATTTGTACGGGCTACGACCATACCTAGTCGATTTGAACGGGCTATGACCACACCTTTTTAGTATTAGTTTTTATGGATTAACTCGATAGAATTTTGATCTCGAACTTTGATTATAGAAACCCTATAACTCTTAAGCATGACTTGAATCTTTGAAAGAGTGTGGTAGAGAATCAAAATAAAAAAGGATCGGTGTGATTCTTTTTGAAATTTGGCAAAGTATAAGTATATAATTTAACAAATTAAAAGTTTTAATGGAGAGAGGATAAAGGAGGAGGAAGGTAATGAAATTTGTTGAAAAAAATCGTTTCTCAAAGCTTATTTATAGTCTTCCAACAGTCAAAACCTTTCAGAAAAGATTTGTGTAACGTCCCATATTTTTGGTAGTCAAGTGTTTGATTTTAAATGGACTTATAATATATAATTCTGTTATATAACGAAGTTTGGATGTATAATTATAATTTGAACTCATAAACATCGTGGTATTTCATAATTTACGATTTAAAATTCATGTATATCGGTACGAATATATAACGTCCAACGACAATTGATGATGAAATTAAATAATCATACGAAATAGAACGTTCAAGTCAATGCGTTACTTACCTTATCATAAGGCCCATGCTTCGCACACGGGAATTTGTTCGATATATTATATAGGCCTTAAAAATAGTTTCCTTTTCAAATAATCTCTGTTATTAACAAAACGATTTTTATTGGAATATGTATCGTTAATTATTGCTAGATTTCCAATTTGGAGCCAATTGGGGTTATTTATCGATGCGTGCAATTCAAGGGTTAACCGATAGATTAAAAATAGTCCGTTGTGCAAATGGAGTTTGTTTTTAACAAAATTAATTTTATTAGGATCAGAACGCTGAGACATAGCAGTACGTCAATTTTCTTGTGTTTGGAGTTCAGATATAGCGGTGTGTATATTTAATGGTTATCGATAAAAAACAGTTAACGGTTATAAATGGTAGGATTTAATATCGTGTAAAATTAATAAAATGAAATGTGTTAACGTCTATTCTACCTACCCTAAAATATAACCATGCAAATCTAAAAATATTAATTTAGCCCATGTAATTAATGCATACATTTCTAGTCGAAACATGAAACCTAACCAGTACAACGTGTAGCCATTGGGGAATTTACACATGCTAATCTATCCATTTACCTTCATGTGTAAGTCAATTGTATGGTATACACCCACCTAAATACAACCGCTGGAAACCAAAAATGTTCACGTAGACTAAACTAGTAGCTACGCACGTGCCCAGCTATGACATGTGAAGAAAAAGATACAAGCCCAAGCCATCTGAAGGCAAGCTAAAATATGAAGCTTACAGCTACTAAAAATCCGAAAAGAAATTTCATGCAGAACTAAATCTATTCCTACAACTTCGGTAAGGGCAGTACAAACCGTACCATATGATCACCGATCAACAGCTACCTCCCTATGATGTATACTATACCGCTACCTGCAGGACACCTATACATATGAAAAGAAAAATAAACAAAACAAAAACTTCACACTTAAGAAAACGGGTACAGCTTAACTCCTGCATTCCTATAGCCTACCCAAATACTTAGGGTACAAGCGAATATGTATTGTTTCCGTCAGTGAGATGAAAACACGATGCAGACTTCATATCGAAAATTTCAACTAATTTATTTTTACACTATGCCTATGCACATTAGGAATTCATCCCTTGTTCTGTGCAACGCATAGCCCTGTGCCTAGCTAGTGAAGCAAGACATTCTTCTTATCTTCATTTCTTTAGGGTATATATATGCAGCTATATCATGAAAGTTTAAACACAGAAACTTAAAACATTCCATTCGAAAACAAATTTAAGCTCCCTCAAACTGTACACGTTCTCAACAACAAAGAAGTGAATGCGAGCAAGTGGACATGATGAGAATCGAACCACTGTAATACTCTCGCCATACAAAAATAGAAATAGCCAAGTGGAATGAAAGATTACCATGAGGAGAGAATCGGTTCAGTAGCATAAGTTGACGGAGGAAGCTGCGAGGCTGAAGTGTTGGGACGTGTGGGATGTTCGTGTTCGAAAGATGGTCGAAGCAGATCTCTTAGTGGGGAGGTCACGCGAAGTAGAATGGAAAGTTACAGAGGAGAACTAAGGGGAGTTGAATACATGGATGATAGAAGAAACAGAAGGTTCAGCTTTCAACATAAGGATCATTGGAAGGTGGTACTGTGGTGGGGTGTTTTGAATTGAGAGGCGGTAGACTGTGTGACATGGCATGGTAGAGGATGGGTTGTGTTTTAACGTGGTACAGGAGCGGTTGAGTTTCAGACTGGAAGAAGGAGGAGCGAACAGAGTTGTTGGCGAAGTCAGTGAGGTGAGGGATCGTGAACCGGGAAAGCGGTGAGAAGGTGGAGGAAGAGGCATGGGTTATTCTGGTTGGAGGCGAAGTTAAACTGGGGTGGTTCCTTGCTACGTGCACATGAGGAGATGGGTGAATGGTTTGGAGTTTAGTAAGTCATTACGGGGAAAGAAGGATCAGAACTGGAAGAAGAAAACAGTAGCGAAGTGGGAAGATGTTAAGGTATATAAACGGTATTAATTTAAACGATGGATGAATAGTATAGCCGGGTTTGCTTTCTAATTTTCCTAATCCAAACTCTAATACGCCTGACCATTTGTATGTTAAATATGTATTCACGGGTGCCTAATAGCATATTAAAACTACCTGCTTAAGTTCGTAAGGCCTAATGGTTTATAATAACATGAATTAAGATTTAGTTAAAAATTTATAGATTCAGTTCTTAAATATATTTGAATGTGTCTGGGAAGCAGTATTGTGTCTGGTCCTTTTCGAACATTAAATATATGTTGTGTCTAATACACGTGGCTAATCGGGCTTTATTAAATTAAGGGCTAGTTAATAATAATATAATTTTGAACACTATGCGTGGCCTGTTTATGTATAACCCAAGTTTATAGATGACGTAATAAGGTAGTGGCTTATAGTTTATATTTATGCCAAATCCGGTGAGATACCCTTAAATTCTTTTTCGAATGTAATCAAGTTATTAACCATTTAGTGCTTATAACTATCAGATAATTTGAACGTGTCTAACAAAGATTATGTTAACATTAAATAAAGATTAGATAATAAAAATATTTATTAAGTTTTAATAATATTAATTTATTTGAGTAAATATCATATTAAATTTGTATATGTGCATATAGTACTGGAATCAGATAAAAAAATTGACAATGGAGCCATATCGACAAGCATAGAATGATGAACTGGTCTAATCAGAGCTGGCAGCTATCAGAGTTTTTAATTAAATTAAACAACTGTTTAATTTAATTAGAACAAATTGTTTCAGCGACGGATGAAATCAAGGTGAGTTCAACTCACTCAGTTTTATCCCACTTATATTTTATATTAGTTGGGTTTAAATATTTGTGTGTTATGGTTGCTAATTGGTTGATGAATGCTGAATATATATGCGGTGACTGAACCGATCAAACTAAACGTTTGTTTAATAAAATAAATCGTTATTTTTAACGATTGAAACTGATGGAGGTAACTTACCTCATTGGTCATGTTTATAATAATATAAATGTGTTAAATGTTGGAGTGCTGTTATTGGTTGATTATTGAATATTACATCTATTTATTGTAATAAATGATATTGTTCAGATAACGTATTTGGTTGCAAGGAAAACAGGTTGGAGGGATCCAATTGGATTCCTCAAATTTATTGTTTATTTCTTTATTACAATTATATGAATTGTTTAACCCATATGATTGATCGATGGATTGGATCATTGATTGTTGAATCTAAATTCAACATTTGTTCTGTTTTAACCAATAAATGGTATTGGTTGAGTAGTTGATAGCATTTGGCCCAAAAATATATCATCTTATTTCCGTAAGATGAATTGACGGTAAGGAAGTTACAAAATTTATCTAACTGAAGATAAATTTTGGAAAGCTATTATTTTGAATAAGTGTTTTAATAAAAAGAAATTATTATGTATTATTTATTATTTAAGGTTTTTAAGTAAATATTAATTGATTTTATAAATTGATTCTTTTGTTAATAAGATTTATAAAAACAGACAAAGTGAAATTGTTTACACCTGTATTTGGCAAAACAACCAAAGTATTGCTTAACATGCCACCTAATCGGAGGCAAGATGCTTAGAAAGCACGTCACCTTTTCATAGGCAAGATGTAAGAATACCTTTTTTATTATGTGAGGCCATATCTAATACATGAAAACATCAAAATATAGAAAGAAGACAAGAGTTTATAGTGGTTCGACCTTTGAGGAGGTCTACGTCCACTTTTAAGAGAGAATTTTATTATCAACAAGTTGTTTACAAGGTATGATCACTCATACATTCAACCAAATTCCTCCATATACACATTCTTTGCTCCAAATTTCCAAAAACGGTGGAGAAAATGTCTTGGACAGTGAGGAGATGTCTTCCTTATCAAGCTTTTGCAATTGATCTTTACACTCCTTTAAGAATGGTAGGAAGCTTGAAACACCTATGCTTTTTCCTCCATGGAAGCCATGATCATAAGCCTCATAGATCTTCGATGAATCATGAAGAATAGATGTAGAAATGCTTGAAGAAGTCCAAAAAGCAATTTGGCACCACCTCCGCGTCTTTTCGGAAAAGTACCTTCAAAATGATGGAGGTTTGGTGCTATTTATAGGCGGAGGAGTGGCTGAAATCTTGAATTTAGGGTTCTGGTCGGTATTTTAGGGTATTTACGAGAATGCCACTGCCAGTTGTCTCCAGCTGTCAGGTCGTTTTGGATTTCGATCGACCAAGGTCCTTTGCTGAAGTAAAATATGACCAGCAGCTTAAAGAACGACCAGAAGGCTGAAGAAATGAGGCGGACCTACCAGGGGTCTTCGCTGAAGGGAAGAATAACCAGAGTACTGAAATAATAAAGCGGACCGACTAGGGGTCTTTGCAAAGCAGGCCGACCAGGAAGCTTTTAGAGCTGGTTGGAGCGACCGGGCCATCATGGAGATCCGATCGACTGGCTACAATAGGTTGGAGCGATCCAAGGGTTTGTTCCAAAGCAGAATGACCGGATGTTTTCCATTTCTGGAGCGACCAGATGTTTTCTGTGTCTGGAACGACCAGAGGTCTTCTGCATTTGGAGCGACCAGAGGTCTTCTGCCTTAGGAGCGACCAGGGGTCTTTCATATTTGGAGCGACCAGAGGTTTTGTCAGGCTTTTAGGTTTGAGAAAGCCACGAGGGAGATGGAGATCGACCACTTTCTGACCGACCAGGCGCCCGATGACCGACCTGTTGCTGGCCGATGAGTTGCTGAGACAAACGTGACCAGCATGGAAGCTGCTGCTCGACCGACCAGGTGATGGTGCTTTTCTCGACCAGACCTTGCTCGACCAGAGGTGCTGATTTACCCGAATAGGTGGTTCTCGTCTCGTGACCGACCAGGCGTGATATAGTGCACTAACTCTGTTCGATAATATGCTTGATCGAGCTTTTAGATAGTTAACATTTGCCCCTCGAAGCTTGTATTTTTTGCTTGCGAGAAATGCGGGCTTCGAAAAGAACGTTGTTATCATGTCTGCGTTGGAATTCGGTCATAGCTTTTGAACTCGTCGACTAGACTTATATGTTCTGTAGTACCTGTTCTGTAATGAAAACAAGCACTTGCACGATTTTGGACTTATACGTTGTTATTGATCGTCCACATCAATAACAGATTAGTTAATCATTAATGAATGATGTATAATAAATTGAATGTCATATCTATGCAGAACTGCTTTACTTAACAGTTATGATTTGTTAAGAATTATTTGCATAAACATGGTATTCGATTTTGAATTTGATTGATAAATTTGGGACTTCTATTTAGAGAAGCCATTGTATCTTTGATCTCTGCTTTGGAGAGATAACCTTTTCTATGGAAAGAATTTGTAGATTTTTGCATTATTTCGTATTGCAAATTTGAGTGAGGGTTGCATTGCTCCGCGCCACAAACTCCCACACTTCGTCTTGCCATAGCAAGTTCCCGTGCTTCGTTTTGCGTGTACGGATTCCTGCAAACCATTGGGTGAAGGTTATATTGATTCATGGAGCGGGCATCAGTCATCGGCTGTAGTCACTTATCGTCATAAGTGCTCGCATCCTGACTGATGGAGCCTAGACCTCTAGAAATTATTGGATAGGTTTGGACCTACGGAGTGGACATCAGTCATCAGCTGCAGTCACTTATCGTCACAAGTGCTCGCATTCTGACTGAAGGAGCCTGGACCTCTAGAAATTATTGGATAGGTTTGGACCTACGGAGCGGACATCAGTCATCAGCTGCAGTCACTTATCGTCACAAGTGCTCGCATTCTGACTGCAGGAGCCTGGACCTCCGTGAGATTTTACCTCTGCTATGGGAGGTCTTTGACCCTTGCTATGGAGGGAGACTTTGTTTTGCCTCACTATGGGAGGACTTTGGTTATTTGCCCCCGGAGAGGTCTTTGCTTATTTGCCCCCGGAGAGGTCTTTGGTTATTTGCCCCCGGAGAGGTCTTTGGTTATTCGCCCTCGGAGAGGTCTTTGGCTATTTGTCCCCGGAGAGGTCTTTGGTTATTTGCCCCCGGAGAGGTCTTTGGTTTAGCCTCATGGAGCGGGCATCAGTCATCAGTTACTCCACTCATCGTTATGAGTGTTTCGTCTCCCGACTGAAGGATCTTTGTCTATCCTCATGTATTCTTCCGCTTTCTTATAAAATTTATCAAGCGTGGTTGGCTCTTTCATTTTAATCCATTTGCTAAATTCTCTATTTGCATCTATTGCGCTGAGAAGAGACATGAGGATTATGCGGGGCTCCGAATTTCGTACTTCGAAAAGAGCAACATTAAAGCGACTGAGAAATGCTTTGACTGTTTCTCCGGGATTTTGTTTCATCGATGAGAGAGTTATAGCATCTTTAGCCTTAACAACATATAAGCGAAATTGCTCTTTAAACTTTTTGGTCAGATCCGAGAACTGATCAATGGATTCTGGTGGCAGCTTGGTGAACCATAGTGAGGCAGCTCCTTCCAAATAAAGAGGAAAGTAAGTGCATCTCATCCGTCGGTAGCTTTACTGCGGTCATGCCCCATTCATACTTGAACAAGAAATAATTGGGATCAGTAAGACCATTGTATGGAGGTAAAGTGGGAGGAGTGAATTTGTTTGGGCGCTCCGCTTGCAGGACCCTCTCGGTGAATGGAGTTCGACTTGGAGAGAAATCCCAGTCCCTTACGTCATCCTTGCAAGCTTGATTCTTTTTCATAGCCTGCTCAATCATTCCTGCAATATACTCTTCAGTGTTGTGTTGTTCCGCAGCACCAACTTCGATCCCTTTACCGGATCTTTGCCTTAGCAAGTCAATACGGTTCAAGGATGTAGGAAGTACCCCTGTGGGACTAACAACATTTCGATACATCGGGCAGAATGATTGTTAGCATGTGGCTCGATGTCCACAACATTGGCTCCATTATCGTCATGTTCTTGACCTTCAACATCCTCCATGTCATTGTTAAGATTTTGGTCGGAAGCGGAAGAACCTTCCTTCTCATCGAATTGACTTGAGCCCTTGGAAGAGTAGGATTAGGGCGAACACCGAGGACGGCATCCAATTTCTCCATCATAGCTTTGGTAGCGGCATCAATTCATTGGTTTATGTTGGCAACCACAACATCTAACTCGCCTTTTGTGACACCGGCTCCGCTTATGGAATTCTGGCCAACCTCCAGAAGGTTAGTTTGAGGTGTAGCTTCGTTGTTGGCGATATCTTCGGCTCCTCCAACAGATTTGCTAGCCGCCTTTTTGGATTTTGCCATTACTTCGGCTATAGATCTGAACTTCAAGAAAAAGCTCTCCAAGGATCCCAATTCCGGGTGGGTGATTGAGATTGAAAATGTGATCACGGCCCCACGGTGGGCGCCTTATTGTTTACACCTATATTTGGCAAAACAACCAAAGTATTGCTTAACACGCCACCTAATCGGAGGCGAGATGCTTAGAAAGCACGTCACCTTTTCATAGGCAAGATGTAAGAATACCTTTTTTATTATGTGAGGCCATATCTAATACATGAAAACATCAAAATATAGAAAGAAGACAAGAGTTTATAGTGGTTCGACCTTTGAGGAGGTCTACATCCACTTTTAAGAGAGAATTTTATTATCAACAAGTTGTTTACAAGGTATGATCACTCATACATTCAACCAAATTCCTCCATATACACATTCTTTGCTCCAAATTGCCAAAAACAGTGGAGAAAATGTCTTGGACAGCGAGGAGATGTCTTCCTTATCAAGTTTTTGCAATTGATCTTTACAGTCCTTTAAGAATGGTAGGAAGCTTGAAACACCTATGCTTTTTCCTCCATGGAAGCCATGATCATAAGCCTCATAGATCTTCGATGAATCATGAAGAATAGATGTAGAAATGCTTGAAGAAGTCAAAAAAGCAATTTGGCAGCACCTCCGCGTCTTTTCGGAAAAGTCCCTTCAAAATGATGGAGGTAGGGTGCTATTTATAGGCGGAGGAGTGGCTGAAATCTTGAATTCAGGGTTCTGGTCGGTATTTACGAGAATGCCACTGCCAGTTGTCTCCAGCTGTCAGGTCGTTTTGGATTTCGATCGACCAAGGTCCTTCGCTGAAGGAAAAGATGACCAGTAGCTTAAAGAACGACCAGAAGGCTGAAGAAATGAGGCGGACCGACTAGGGGTCTTCGCTGAAGGGAAGAATAACCAGAGTACTGAAGTAATAAAGCGGACCGACCAGGGGTCTTTGCAAAGCAGGCCGACCAGGAAGCTTTTAGAGCTGGTTGGAGCGACCGGGCCATCATGGAGATCAAATCGACCGGCTACAATAGGTTGGAGCGATCCAAGGGTTTGTTCCAACAGAACAACCGGATGTTTTCCATTTCTGGAGCGACCAGATGTTTTCTGTGTCTGGAACGACCAGGGGTCTTCTGCATTTGGAGCGACCAGAGGTCTTCTGCCTTAGGAGCGACCAGGGGTCTTTCATATTTGGAGTGACCAGAGGTTTTATCAGGCTTTTAGGTTTGGGCAAGCCACGAGGGAGATGGAGATCGACCACTTTCTAACCGACCAGGCTCCCGATGACCGACCTGTTGCTGGCCGATGAGTTGCTGAGACAAACGTGACCAGCATGGAAGCTGCTGCTCGACCGACCAGGTGATGGTGCTTATCTCGACCAGACCTTGCTCGACCAGAGGTGCTGATGTACCCGAATAGGTGGCGCTCGTCTCGTGACCGATCAGGCGTGATATAGTGCACTAACTCTGTTCGATAATATGCTTGATTGAGCTTTTAGATAGTTAACAGAAATTAACGTAATGGTTAAGACTGGTATTAATCGTTTCTTAAGAGACGATTAAATGGAATTATTTAAATTAATTATATTATTATGAATTTAAAAAGAAGGGATAATTGGAGTTAATTCACGAGATGATCATGTTTTAAGTTGATGAAGTCAACTAATTTAATTAGAATTGGTTATTTGATTGATCTGGTTTAAATTAATCTAATGAAATAGATTAATGAATATTTGTTTTAACCTAATAAGATTTTGGAAAGAAGTTTACTATTTATTTAGTTAATAAAGAATTTAACCATTTATATGCTCGTTAACGAGGGAATTATTATTTTAAGATCTTAATGCTTAAATGGAATTTATTTAATTAAGTAATCAAAGTTTTTGAAACCTGATCGAATTGGGAAAGAAGGTTATAAATAGAATTTAGTATAAAACCGAGTTTTATAAACTAAGTTATTGAAAGGGATTTTAAGCCAATATAATAGCTTAAATTATAATATTCACTTAATATTTAAATTAAGTAAGAAGGAGTTGAGATAAATGGGGATTATACTGAACTTGAGTTTTATAAACGATGTTTATAAAAGGAGCATGAGGGTAAAACGTTAAGATTAAATTAACGTTACTTAATTCTGGAATTATAAGATGTGAGCTAAATTCGCTATATTAAATAAGGGATGATTTTTCATCAGTTGTAACTAAAATGGGATTTGGATTGATATTGGGATGAATATCGGTTCGTATTACAACTGATACCTATCTTAAGATCAGAACGTTGTTGATCAAGGTCTGAAAGGTAATTTAAAATACCCCAACTTGAACGACTTCAGGATTATCGAGGGATAATATCAGTTGTAATGGGGAAGGTGTTAAAAGGAATTTATTTTGGGAAATAATAATGTAACGTCATTCGAAATATTTGGTAATATATAATAGATTCCAAAATAAAAGGAAATTAAAACATGCTTGAGAATATGAAATGGTATTTCCATAAAAAAGGAAGTAAAGGAGATTAGTGAAGATATAACAATGTTTTCAAAGTAAAAATATAAGAATGGGTTTATTCTAAAAAAATAAGTGACGAGTATAGTGTTCAAATGAGGAAACCAAAGGAGAGGTCGTAACGACTGTTTTACAAATGATGGCTTGAAACGATGGTAAATAGTAAAAGGTGTTGTAATTAATGTTTTGAAATAATAGTAAAATAGAAATTGGATGTGGTTGTTAAATATTTTTCTAAATATTGGATTGAAATGGTTTTCAGAAGATTAAAGTATTAAAATGAGAATATAATACCATGTTTAAAAAAAATATGAAATGTTTTAGGAGTTT
Organism: Allium sativum; assembly: GCA_030737875.1. Lineage (NCBI taxonomy): Eukaryota > Viridiplantae > Streptophyta > Magnoliopsida > Asparagales > Amaryllidaceae > Allium > Allium sativum. The sequence continues at coordinate 57,429,371 of CM060910.1, forward strand.
TAAATTAACCATTAGTTAATTTATTTTTAGATAAAACGGGCCAACTGATGCTAAATACCGAACTAGTCAATTCATTTTATTTCCATGATTGGATGATTGTTTATTTGATAGTTAAATAACCGACTATCAAATCTGGCCAATACGATTGTTGGTACGGAAAGACCGGGTTCGAATTTATATTCGAAAACCATTCCGCCTAACAAATACGAAACATTGAAGGTACCAGATGTTGATCAAGATGGATAAATTGAAGACCGTGGATTTTCATGAAATGGTGGAATTACTTATAATCTCTAGTTTAGCGGCCAGAGATATATTGTGATTCTGTCATGGTTGGAATCTATGGATTACAAGGACTTCTCGCTACTAATCTATAGGGTGATTCCTAGGATGCAGTAGGAGGGTGCCTTCGGTTTATCGTGTTCCTAGGTGACTTGTATGGATGAATGTCTGACAGAGTATTTGCAACGGGGTCACTTACGTTGATTTCTTCAAACTTGTCATAGTTGGGTAGCTCCCAACTAGGGTATTTTTGTGGACATCAATTAGTGATATACAACGGATCTGAAGATGTGGCATTCCAAGTAAATGGTGGCCATATGTTTCAAAGATGAATCCAAACCTCAAGCCTCACAACAGGGAAATGAAAAAAATCGGGCAGGCAGCATGGCTATATGGGTCGCTCCCATTATGGTGTATAATCACCTATCTAGAGAAATAACTTTTTGCTTCTTTAATCTATTGATGCTGTCCCTTTCGGGAAAAGGTTTATGATCCCAACCGTTGGTGATATACATTCGATACACTCAAACGAAATGAGTGGTCGGTCATGTGTGGGTCGGGTTGCAAGACGTTCTTGTTGAACCCAATGTATTCGCCTCTAGAGATACACTATCGGCAGGTGGTTCCATATCTTGCCATAGTCGAAATCCAATCTCCAATAAGCGCCCGCAATTTTGATTGCATACTATATATGTGGAACGTGAGATGCAAGCGTTCTGCTAGATTGCTATTTATTTATATTTAGACATTATTATAATATCAGAATATTATATGATTTCAAAATGTTTTGGGTTATCGTAAGGTAAAAACCGTCCATATTTATGTATGGATTTGATCTTACGATTATCCTTTTCTTTCGAAAAGATTTTGGACTTTAAAATTAAGTTGGACGATTCTCCTTAAAACTTTGCGATTTGTTCTCACTCTGGTTCACCAGACTGACCCAGTATTTGAAATGCTTGGGTTAGATTGGGTTGTACATGTTCAGGTTATCAGTTGAAGCAAAGAGACGAGATGGAAGAGTTCAAATATATGATGTTACACAGTTATTATTCTGCTGTGTGTTGTGTATAAGGACAGGTTATTATAACTATCCAGATGTATTAATGTACTCTGATGATTGTAAGTATTTTACCAGCTTTCAATAAAAGTTATTTCTACAATATATTTTGTTCCCCTGCGATGTGAGACTCGGTGTTGTGTTGATTCTTCTTCTTCTATTCTAATATTTCTTTCTTTTTTATCTCATCCTCTAATTTCTTTTTATTGGCATCTGAGTTTCCATTACAGTTTGGGTTGGACAGTTGTTGTTTGGTCAGCTCAAAAGGTACCAAAAATTTGGGTCATTACAGTTGGTATCAGAGCTGTTTGCTGGCTGTGAGCTGAGTACGCATGATAGGGGGTTCTCGCTTCGCGGTTTAGTGGGAACAGGAGACTCTTACCCCTACATGTCCCTCGAAAGTAGCGGAGGGTTGGTCAAGTCGAGAGGCTCGCCGTAAAAGCAGTTCTGAGGTATCATTGTAAAGCCACGATGGTAATATAGGCTACTGGTTGATGGTTGCAAAGCCTAGACCCTTTATAGTTGGTATTAGAGCCAGGTTTAGTAATAACCTTGGCTCTGTGGCGTAACTCGATAGATATGGGGTTGGTAATACCATAGATTGAGTTTGAGTGTATATATATGAGAGCGTATTTGTAAATTATATATAAATATTTTATATTGTGTTATTTGATTGGTTCAAATGTTGAGAAGCATTTGAACTAGCAACTGACATGATATTATCTTGTAAAGAGGGTAAATGAAATAATTTTGCCCAAACTATATTTTTATATAAAAGCGATAATTTTATTGAATTATTGAGATATTGATTTATTTGATTGATTTGAATTCAAAATGGATTATGAAATCGGGTTGGTTTAATAACCAGGAGATTTCACATATAGGATTTGTGAAATTGAATTAATGAGAATTTAACTTAAAGATTGGTTAAATAAAAACAGAATAGATGATGATTGAAATAAAATCAAAATTTGAATTTGAAATGGAGGTAAATAAATTAGAAAATTAAATAATTGATTGAATTTGGATTTGAAACCGAACTTGGTTAAGTCAAGTTTATTTAAGACTGGACATTGGTGTTAAAATGGATTTTGAAGTTAAATAAAATCAATTTAGAATTTAACAACTGAGTAAAATATAAGTTGATTGGTTTGATTAAGTTGATAATGTATGGATGATTGTTGTGTACTATCCGAATATAATCCATCAATGGTTCAATAAGAACTTAATGAATTGGTTTTTGATTTATAATTGAATTTTTGAAAATTTATAAATTAGATTGTAACACTTCTTCTACCTTAGTAATTTCGGGGATGAAATTATTTTAAGGGGGAAGGAAAGTAATGTCCCGTATTTTTGGTAGTCAAGTATTTAATTTTAAATGGATTTATAATACATAATTCTGTTATATAACGAAGTTTGGACGTATAATTATAATTCAAACTCGTAAACATCATGGTATTTCGTAATTTACGATTTAAAATTTATGTATATCGGTATGAATATAAAACATCCAACTACAATTGACGATGAAGTTAAATAATCATACGAAATAGAACGTCCAAATCATTGCGTTACTTACCTTATGACGAGGCCCATGCTTCACACACGGGAATTTGTTCGATATATTATATAGGTCTTAAAAATAGTTTCCTTTTCAAATGATCTCCGTTTTTAACGAAACAAATTTTATTGGAATACATATCGTTAATTATTGCTAGATTTCCAGTTTGGAGCTAATTGGAGTTATTTTACCGGTGTGTGCAATTTAAGGGTGAACTAATAGATTAAAATAATCCGTTGTGCAAATGGAGTTTGTTTTTAAAAAAGTTATTTTTATTAGGATCGGAACGCCGAGACATAGCAGTACGTCCATTTTCGTTGTGTTTGGAGTTTAGATATATAGCAGTGTGTATATTTAACGGTTATCGGTAAAAAAAGGTTAACGGTTAAAAATGGTAGGATTTAAAACCGTGTAAAATTAATAAAATGAAATGTGTTAACATCTATTCTACCTACCCTAAAATATAACCATGCAAATAAAAAAAATAGTACTTTAGCCCATGTAATTAACACACACATTTCTAGTAAAAAAACATGGAAAATAACCAGTACAGCATGTAGTTATTGGGGAATTCACACATGCTAATTTATCCATTTACCTTCATGTGTAAGTTAATTGTATGGTATACACCCACCCAAAATACAACCGATGGAAACCAAAGATGTTCACGTAGACTAAACTAGTAGCTACGCACATGCCTAGCTATGACATGTGAAGAAAAAGACACAAGCCCAATCCATCTGAAGGCAAGCTAAAATATGAAGCTTATAGCTACTAAAAATCCGAAAAGAAATTTCATGCAGAACTAAATCTATTCCTACAGCTTCGGTAAGGGCAGTACAAACGTACCATATGATTACCAATCAACAGCTTCCTCCCTATGATGTATACTATACCGCTACCTGCAGAACACCTATACATATGAAAAGAAAAATAAACAAAACAAAAACTTCACACTTAAGAAAACGGGTACAACTTCACTCCTGCATTCCTATAGCCTACCTAAAAATTTATGGTACAAGCGTATATGTATTGTTTACATTGGTGAGATGAAAACACGACGCAGACTTCACAGGAAAATTTCAGCTAATCTATTTTTACATTGCGCCTATGCACATTGGGAATTCATCCCCTGTTCTGTGCAATGCATAGCTCTGTGTCTAGCTAGTGAAGCAAGACATTCTTCTTATCTTCATTTCTTTAGGGTATATATATGCAGTTATATCATGAAAGTTTAAACACGGAAACTTAAAACATTCCATTCGAAAACAAATTTAAGCTTCCTCAAACTATACACGTACTCAACGACAAAGAAGTGAATGCGAGCAAGTGGACGTGATGAGAATCGAACTACTATAATACTCTCGCCATACAAAAATAGAAATGGTCAAGAGGAATGAAAGATTATGGTGAGGAGAGAATCGGTTCAATAGCAAAAGTTGACGGAGGAAGCTGTGAGGCTGAGGTGTTGAGACATGTGGGTTGTTCGTGTTCGGAAGATGGTCGAAGAAGATATCTGAGTGGGGAGGTCAGGTGAAGCAGAATGGAAAGTTACAGAGGAGAACTAAGTGGAGTTGAATACATGGATGATAAAAGAAGCAGAAGGTTCAGCCTTCAACAGCAGGATCATTGGAAGGTGGTACTGTGGTAGGGTGTTTTGAACTGAGAGGCGGTAGACTGTGTGACGTGGCATGGTGGAGGATAGGTTGTGTTTTAATGTGGTACACGAGCGGTTGAGTTTCAGATTAGAAGAAGGGGGAGTGAACAAATTGTTGGCAAAGTCAGTGAGGTGACGGATCGTGATCCGGGAAAGCGGTGAGAAGGTGGAAGAAGAGGCGTGGGTTATTCTGGTCGGAGGTGAAGTTGAACTGGGGTGGTGCCTTGCGACGTGCACATGAGGAGATGGGTGAATGGTTTGGAGTTTAGTAAGTCATTATGGGGAAAGAAGGATCAGAACCGGAAGAAGAAAACTGTAGCGAGGTGGGAAGATTTTAAGGTATATAAATGGTATTAATTTAAATGATGGATGAAATGTATAGCCGGGTTTGCTTTCTAATTTGCCTAGTCCAAACTCTAATACGCTTGACCATTTCTACGTTACAAATGTATTCACGGGTGCCTAATAGTATATTCAAAACTACCCAGTTAAGTTCATAAGGCCTAATAGTTTATAATAACATGACTTAAGATTCAGTTAAAAATTTATAGATTCAGTTCTTAAATACATTCAAATGTGTCTGGGAAGCTATATTGTGTCTGGTCCTTTTCGAACATTAAAAATATGTTGTGTCTAATACATGTGGCTAATCGGGCTTTATTAAATTAAGGGTTAGTCAATAATAATGTAATTATTTATTCTGAACGTTATGCGTGGCCTGTTTATGTATTACTCAAGTTCATAGATGACGTAATAAGGATGTGGCTTATAGTTTATATTTGTGCCAAAATCCGATGAGATACCCTTAAAATCTTTATAGAATGTAATCAAGTTATTAACCGTTTAGTGTTTATAACTAACAGATAATTTGAATGTGTCTAACAAAGATTATGTTAACATTAAATAAAGATTAGATAATAAAAATATATATATATTAAGTTTTAGTAATATTAATTTATTTGAGTAAATATCATATAAAATTTGTAACTGTGCATACACTACTGGAATCAGATAAAACAAGTGACAATGGAGCCATATCGACAAGCATAGAACGATGAACTGGTCTGATCTTAGCTTGCATCTATCAGAGTTTTTAATTAAATTTAACGACCATTTAATTTAATTAGAGCAAAATATTTCAGCGACGGATGAAATCAAGATGAGTTCAACTCACTCAGTTTTATCCCACTTATATTTTATATAAGTCAGGTTTAAAATTTTGTGTATTATGATTGCTAATTGGTAGATGGATGCTGAATATATATGCGGTGACTGAACTGATCAAATTAAACGTTCGTTTGATAAAATAAATCGTTATTTTTAACGATTGAAACCAATGGAAGTAACTTACCTCATTGGTCATGTTTATAATAATATAAACGTGTTAAATGTTGGAGTGCTGTTATTGGTTGATTATCGAATATTACATCTATTTATTGTAATAAGTGATATTGTTCAGATAACGTATTTGGTTGCAGGGAAAACAGGTTGGAGGGATCCAACTGGATTTCTCAAATTTATTATTTATTTCTTTATTACAATTATATGAACTTTTTAACCCATATGATTGATTGATGGATTGAATCATTGATTGTTGAATCTAAATTTCACGTTTTTTCTGTTTTAACCAATAAACGATATTGGTTGAGTAGTTGGTAGCAGTTGGCCGAAAAATATATCATCTTATTTCCGTAAGATGAATTGACGGTAATGAAGTTACAAAATTTATTTAACTGAAGATAAATTTTGGAAATCTATTATCTTGAATAAAGGTTTTGATAAAAGGAAATTATTATGTATTATTTATTATTTAAGGTTTTTAAGTAATTATTAATTGATTTTATAAATTGATTCTTTTGTTAATAAGATTTATAAGCAAACAAAGTGAAATTAACATAACGGTTAAGTCTGGTACTAATCGTTTCTCTAGAGACGATTAAATGGAATTATTTAAATTAATTATATTATTATTAATTTAAAAAGAAGGGCTAATTGGAGTTAATTAACGAGATGATCATGTTTTATGTTGACGAAGTCAATTAATTTATTTGGAATTGGTTATTTGATTGATCTGGTTTAAATTAATCTAATGAAATAGATTAATGAATATTTGTTTTAACCCAATAAGATTTTGGAAAGAGGTTTACTATTTATTTAGTTAATAAAGAATTTAACTGTTTCTATGGTCGTTAACGAGGGAATTATTATTTTAATATGTTAATGCTTAAATGGAATTCATTTAATTGAGTAATCAAAGTTTGTTTTGAAGCCTGATCGAATTGGGAAAGAAGTTTATAAACAAAATTTAAAACTGAGTTTTATAAACTAAGTTATTGAAAGGGATTTTAAGCCAATACAAAAGCTTAAATTATAATATTTGCTTAATATTTAAATTAGTAAGAAGGAGTTGAGATAAATGGGGCTTATACTGAACTTGAGTTTTATAAACGATGTTTAAAAAAGGAGCATGAGGGTAAAACGTTAAGATTAAATTAACGTTACTTGATTCTGCAATTACATGATGCGAGCCAAAATTTGCTATATTAAATAAGGGATGAGTTTTCATCAGTTGTAACTAAAATGGGATTTGGATTGCTATTGGGACGAATTTCGGTTCGGTATTACAACTGATACCTATGTGAAGATCAGAACGTTGTTGATCAAGGTCTGAGAGGTAATTTAAAATACCCTAACTTGAACGACTTTGGGATTATCGAGGGATGATATCAGCTGTAATGGGTAAGGTGATAAAAGGAATTTGTTTTGGGAAATAATAATGTAACGTCATTCGAAATATTTGGAAATATATAATAGAATCCAAAATAAAAGGAAATTAAAATGGGCTTCAGAATACGAAATGGTATTTCCATAGTAAAGGAAGTAAAGGAGATTAGTGAAGATATAACGATGTTTTCAAAGTAAGAATATAAGAATGGGTTTATTCTAAAAAAATAAGTGACGAGTATAGTGCTCAGATGAGGAAACCAAAGGAGAGGTTATTAAGATTGTTTTACAAATGACGAGTTGAATCGATGATAAATAGTAAATGGTGTTGTAATTAATGTTTTGAAATAATAGTAAAATAGAAATTGGATACGGTTATTAAATATTTTGCTAAATATTAGATTGAAATGATTTTCAGAAGAATAAAGTATTGAAATGAGAATTTCATACCATGTTTAAAAAAAATGAAATGTTTTAGGAGTTTTAAATTAACCATTAGTTAATTTATTTTTAGATAAAATGGGTCAACTGATGTTGAATACTGAACCAGTTAATTCATTTTATTTCCATGATTGGATGATTGTTTATTTGATAGTTAAATAACTGACTATCAAATCTGGCCAATACGATTGTTACGGAAAGACCAGATGCTGATCAAGACGGAGAAATTGAAGACCATGGATTTTCATGAAATGGTGGAATTACTTATAATCTCTGGTTTAGTGGCCAGAGATATACTGTGATTCTGTCGTGGTTGGAATCTATGGACTACAAGGATTTCTCCCTACTGATCTATAGGGTGATTCGTAGGATGCAGTAAGAGGGTGCTTTCGGTTCATCCAGTTCCTGGATGACTTGTATGGACGAATGTCTGACAGAGTATTTCCAACGGAGTCACGTACGTTGATTTCTTCAAACATGTCATAGTTGGGTAGCTCCCAACTAGGCTATTTTTTGGACATCAATTAGTGATATCCAACGGATCTGACGATGTGGCATTCCAAGTAAATGGTGGCCAATGTTCCAAAGATGAATCCAAACCTCATGCTTCACAACTGGGAAATGACATAATCGGGCAGGCAGCATGGCTATGTAGGTCGCTCCCATTAGGGTGTATAATCGCCTATCTAGAGAAATACCTTTTTGCTTCTTTAATCTATCGATGTCGTCCCTTTCGGAAAACGGTTGCTGATCCCAACCGTTGGTGATATAAATTCGATACACTCAAGCCAAATGAGTGGTCGGTCATGTGTGGGCCGGGTTGCAAGACGTTCTTGTTGAACCCAGTGTATTTGCCTCTAGAGATAAACTATCGGCAGGTGGTTCCATACCTTGTCATAGTCGGAATCCAATCTCCAATAAGCGCCCACGGTTTTGATTGCATACTATATATGTAGAGCGTGAGATGTAAGCGTTCTGCTAGATTGCTATTTATTTATATTTATATATTATTATAATATTAGAGTAATATATGATTTCAAAATGTTTTAGGTTGTCGTAAGGTAAAAACCGTCCGTATTTATGTGTGGATTTGGTCTTACGATTATCCTTTTCTTTCGTAAAGATTTTTATCTTTAAAATCAAGTTGGATGATTCTCCTTAAAACTTTGCGAGTTATTCTCACTCTGGTTCACCAGACTAACCTGGTATTTGAAATGTTTAGGTTAGACCGGGTTGTACATGTTCAGGTTATTAGATGCTGTAAAGAGACGAGCTAGAAGAGTTCAAACGTATGATGTTTTACAGTTATTATTCCGTTGTGTGTTGTGTATAAGGATAGGTTATTATAACTATCCAGATGTATTGATGTACTCTGATGATTGTAAGTATTTTACCAGCTTTCAATAAATGTTATTTCTATACTATAGTTTGTTCCGCTGCGATGTGAGACTCGGTGTTGTGTTGATTCTTCTTCTTCTGTTCTAATATTTCTTTCTTTCTGATCTCATCCTCTAATTTCTTTCTATTGGCATCTGAGTTTCCAGTACAGTTTGAGTTAGACTGGTGTTGTTTGGTCAGCTCAAAAGGTACCGGAAATTTGGGTCGTTACAATTTGAAATCAAAAGACACAAGTTTTCAAAATTTGAATTTGAAATCCAACGGTTACCATGTCGACATGCCTTAAGAAAATTTGAAAATTTTAAATTAATGCATGTTTTGTTTAAATAAATTTTAGTAAATCTTGAGTTAAAACAAATTATTTTCCTATATACTAAAATAGAGTATTTGAAGTAAAAATATATATTAAAAAACATATATAAAATGATTTAAAAATATATAAGAATGATTTAGAAAATATATAAAATGATTTTAAAACATATATACAAATATGAATGTAAATATATGAAATACTTAGAACTTAAGATGAAAATATAAGTAAATGATTTAAAACTTAAATGATTAAATAAAACTTAATATAAAATTAGTAATAATCGTATAAATAAGAAATATTTGAATGAGGAGTTAAACTGTGTTAAGAAATGAAAGACATATGAAACTAGGAGTTAAAATAAGGGTTTTTTAGCCTTAAGGACAAAATAAACAAAAAATTGTTCCATAAGGACAAGAGGGTAAAATTTTATACATAAAGACAAATTTTAGTGTAAAGGGATGAGTTCAGGGGCTCACTATAATTCCTCCCCTTACACTAAAATTTGTCCTTATGGATGAAATTTTAGCCTCCTGTCCTTATGGAACAATTTTTTGTTTGTTTTGTCCTTTAGGGTATTTTCCTGTTAAAATAAATTCAAAAACTAATAAATATATATTTGAAATAAGGAAGTAATTTTTAAATTAGTTTGAAAATAAGATAAAAAATAGTGAGAAAGATTGAAATAAGGATTTAATGCTAATTTAGAGTTTTAACAAGAAATATAGACTCTATTCCTTTTTATTTCTTGAACTCTTGAATTGCTTTTACTTATGAGTCTTCTATCTTGAACTCTTTTTCTTTGAAATATTGAACCTTTAAATTGTACATTCTTCAATAATCAATACCTGCATATATTTCCTGTATATACATACATACATATATATATTCTAGAGAATAATATTAATATATATATTTTATAACAATAATAGTTAAAACAAGGTTGTTGTCATCAAAACCATCAGCATCATCATCTCAATCCCTAATAATATTCATCTTTTTGATGATGACAACCTTGGTTTATAAAATATTCATACTTGATATCTTGATTATCTCCCGTTACTCCCCTTTACTCCATTATCTCCTTCTGAAACTACTAACTCCCCTTACTCTAATTCCCTATTTTATAATTGCCCCCTTGTCATCCACAAAAACCTATACATCTCTAATCATCCTATAATACTCCCCCTAAAACTATCATCTAATATAATTCTAATACCTAAAAGCTAGTCTAGACTAAATAATTCTTATGTACATCAATTAACTAAAAAACTAAAGCAATATTAAGACTAAATTAAAAACCAAGTAATCCAACACACATTTTATATAAATCATAAATTCCAACCATATTACATAAACAAGCATCAATCAATCCAAACCAATTCAAATCTAGTTACTACAAACCATAAATGCAAATTCAGATTTTAAATTAATCAAACCACAACAAATTCAAAATAAATGTATACATTTCTTCGAATTTCTACCTATCATCACCACCAAATATTGGATCAGCCATTATAGCATCCCATTCTTCATTATCTTTGGTGCGAGTCGCTCATGTGTTGGTATTGTCTTCATCTTTGGTAAGAGTGGAAATCATTCAACGAATTACATTGAAATGCCTCTTTTGTTCTTTTATCATCTATATTTAACTTAATTCTAAGTGAGATTGATTACGAAGGATAATAGAAAGAATATTTGAATTAATTGAGTGTTTCTTCAAGATTTTCACTCCAAGATACGAAGTAGAGAAGCCATGGATTTGATAAAATAAGAAACTAGTGAAAGATTATAAAGAAGAAATAGATAAATGAGTTTTTTTGGTAAGAAATATGTATTTATAGGCTTTGGAATTCATTCAAAATGAATAGACACAAGTTAGTTAAGATTAATTTTAAATTCAAATCAACTTGAAAATTTTGATAGTTGTACGTCGATATGTGGGGTTACCCATGTCGACATGTGCAATGACCCAAATTCTTTAGCAAAACCATTTTTATTTTGCCTAAAAATATTTTAGTGAATTTAAATGGAATTGGAGATGTTTCTGGTTTGTGTGCATATGTGTGTACATGTGTGCACTAGGGATATGCACAAGACAGATCCATGATTCCAGAAGAAAAATATTATGATATGCATGCACACATATTTTGTTTCTCACTGAATTAAATAAAAATGCTCCGGCTAATAAAGAGTTTAGTTAAGGGTTTGAAATACATGTGTATATATAGAAAGGTTAGTAGTGCAGGTTTGAATATATGAATCGGCAGATTTAACAAGTGGATTATTTTATCTCCTTTGCTATTTTGTCATGACATGAAAAGGAGAAAACAATTTAAATAAAAAAAGTTTTCCTTTAATTTTCTAAAAAGCAACTCAGGCCTTGTCCAGTGGCTTTTATACCCGGGCATTGAAAGTAAATGGGGTAGAAATAAGGTGTGTTATACTCACACAATTATCATGATCATATGAAGGGTAAAACTGACATTATGCACACCAAAAACCCTAAGGATCAAGGCAATATAAATAAGAGTATCCAGGCAAAATTTTGCTATTTAGAAATTAGGAGGAAAATTATATAACAAAGGGAAAAGACTTAGGAAGTAAGGCAAAAATATTCTTCGTTTTTCACCCTTGAAGAAGAAGTTTGGTGAGTAATCTCAATTATTATGTTTGGCAATAAGTCCTAGATTTAAAGAGGCAGCCGGTATATTTTGTTTTAACTGAAATGATCGCAGTTTTAAGCCATGAATTAAAGTTCTATGTTACTCTTTTTATATGGATTTTTCTGTGCATTGTTTGGTAGATCCGAGTTCATTATTTAAGCATTGCAAACTGTTCAGTTTACTTTATGGAAATGTTTCTTTTAAGATCCAAGATAGCATATGCAAATGGTTTTAAAATATGGAAAAATTTCCATAAAAGTAAATAAGGGTTGCAATATACACATTGTATAGGTGCTGAGGATCAATGATTATATGATCATGAGTGCAATAGATTATTTCTATGTGATGAACTCTGATCATAACCTAGATCTATGTTTTAGCTGGATTCAAATCCATTAAAACTAGTTTATTCATAGTGTCATAAATAAATAAAAGTACCCATAAAGCCATGTACTAATATCAGATGCATATAAAACCTATATGATCAAACCCACTTATGTTAAGAAATCATTTTTTAGTTTCATTTACATATTGGCTTCATATTTGGTTGTTTGATTGTTGTATGATAACTTAATTAGTGCATAAAAATTATCAACCAGTAGAGTATAATGTCATGTGATGATTTATGGTTGGAATAATAAATTATATTAGGTTTAATAGATGGCATAAATTAAAGAAAATGCTTAGTGAATTAAACTAAGGGACGTTGGTCAAGAGGGCCACAGAATGGCTTGTACTAGAGCTGCAAGTTTGACAGATGGCCTAGATTGGTCCTAAGATTTTTTGTGTAATGGTGTGAACTAGATCATTATAGTGTGCCCCGGTGATTCTTGTATGCAGATGAGACCAGGGTAAATTAAATAATACAATGATTAAAAATGGAGTAAGGAACTTGAGTCTTCCTGAACCTTTGTTGCAATCTGATAATGAAAATAGAAGAATGCATGAGTTCGATTAGGTTGTTTTATCATGTTTGAGTGTATGAATGAAAATGAACTGTGTGAAATTGTAAATGTATTTATGTATACGTGCATTTTACCCTTGAATAATACTATTTTAAGAAGAAAATGGTGTGCACCTGCACAATGACTTAAAAACATGCACACTTGAACTATTGCTTTTCTAAGTAGAATCCTCTTGTGATTTTAACTCTGTTTTATTATTTAAATTATGATTGAAATTGTTCATACCAGACTTGTAATCTGACTCTGTGTTGCTCATGGAAAATGGGGTGTCACAATTTAAATTGAGGTAGTCTCTATTGCTTTTTCAGGTAATGAAGAGGCTAAGTAACCTGAGCTAGGGCTTTGGCTTTTAATGGTATTTTGGCATGCTAAGTTTAGATGAAATAAGAGCTTTCGGTAAATGCTTGAATCTGCATGAATTCCCGTGAGTCATTTTGTCCTTGTTTATGTAATGAAATGTTAATTGTATGGATGTTTAAGTCTATGGGTATGTAATGGCTTAAGTGAATCTGATAATCTGTATTTTCTATAATTATCCTTTTAAGAAGATGCTACATAGAGTAATTTGGAAATCATAGAGAATTACTAATATTTCCTATATTAGTCAATTTGGAGTCATTATAAGAAGAGAAGTGTTCATGTGCATGTTTTGCAAATCTGAATATTTGGTGCATTTATCAGTTTAAGATACCACTTCAAAATAAAAAGCACATTTGCACCATTTGGCTCAGCCCAAGGCGAATGGGTTCGCCAAAAGGCTCAATGTTGCACAAGCACTAGAGGATCAGGAAATAAACCATGTACCTAGAACTGTTTTGACAATCAATCCAATTTTTCTAAAATATGTATTATCATAGTATAAATACATATTTATCTCAGTCTTTATATTATTAGATTTTGTAGGGATATATATATATATATATATATTTAAAGTATAGCATCCCAATTTTTTCTGTGTGAATTATTGAGCTAAAATAGACACAAGAATATCATTTTGTAGGCGTAAGAGTATCATTTTTGTATCTATGTTCAACATTAATTCATATTGAGGTCAATAAGTCTCTTGTTTTCTTTTTACTCTTGTTTAAAGCAAGAGGGGTACATGTATCTCCATATACATATGTCAATATTTTCTTTATGAACTAATATAATTATATTAGTAAAGTTTAATGATCCTGAATGCAATTGTGTGGAAGAATGACTCTGGTTAATTCTGTATACTGCACCCACAATATCATTTTGTATAGCCCCTTGAGGCTTTGCAAAAAAAGCCATACTAGAATTCCAGTTAAATAGCAGGGTCATTCCAACATGTCTTCCGAATTTTTGGTTTTTGAAAATTTTGTGAGTTGTGCTATGTTTTGGTTCATATATTCTTATAATTATCACACTATTATTCATTCCAGAGATGTTTAAGAAGGAATAAACTAAAATATAAGAACTTCATTAATAATTTGATAAGTATACATGAGTAAATGCATAATACGAAATGTAAATATGAAAATAGAAAGTAATAGATAAAGATAATAAAGCTAGATCTCGGAAGAAGAAGAGGACAAGGATGACAAACCGAGTTTCCAACTAACTTTTACAATGAACTTAGTTAATTTTGAGGACATCTTCCCCATATTTGAAATTCCTTTTTGGTTAAACTATTCAAAATCCAATTTGAATTCCATTCAAATCGATTAAACAAACCAATACTATCATAATTTGAGAAAATTATGTCTGTATAAAAATATAATTTGGGCAAAATTATATCATTTACCTTCTTTACAAAATATTGGACAAAAATAGTATAAAAACAATTTTATATTCAAGTATAAATATGAACTCTCATACACATACACTCAAACTCAATCTAGGGTATTATTAACCCTATCTCTATTGAATTATTACTATACCTTATGCTCTGATACAACGACCCGACGAAAATTCAACACTCGAATTTAGACAATAATACATAATCCCATATTACTTGCCAAAACTCAAGTATCGAAATCACCAGATAGTCTATAGAAACAAATTAGAGGATGAAAAAGAAAGAAATATTAGAATATAAGAAGAAGAAGAAGAAGAAGAAGAAAACCACAACACAGAATCAAAGTCTTACATTGCAGTGGAGTAAATGTAATATGGAAATAATCTCTATACAGAACTTGTATAAATACTTACATTCATCAGAGTACAGTAGACAACCAATACATCTAGATAATTATAACAACCAGTCCCCATATACGACACACAGCGGAATAAATACTAAATACGTATGAACTCCTCCCGCATGTCTTTTGAAGTCCGTAACATCCTTACCTGAACCTGTAAAACTCGGTCTGACCCGAGCATTTGTAAACGCCACATATCAGTCTAATGAACCAACGTGAAAAACTCACTAAGTTTATAGGTAGCATCCAACTGATTTAAAGTCAAAAATATTTTGAAAGAAAAGGGTAATCGTAAGACCAGTCCACATATAAACATGAACAGTTATTACCTTATGATAACCCAAAACATTTTGATATCAAAATCTGGTGGTATTATAATAACGTCTATATCAAATAAATTACCTTCTAGTAGAACGTTTGCATCTCATGCTCTACATACTTGGTATATAATCAAAAACCGCATAACGCTTATTGTTGAATGGATTTCCAACTACGACAAGGTAGGGGATCACCTTCCGAAAGCGTATCTCTAAGAGAAATACACTAGGGTTCAACAAGAACATCTTGCAACATGGACACACATGACCGACCACTCATTTAACTTAAGTGTATTGAATATATTGTCACCTTATGGTTCGCAAACCACTGTATTTCCCGAAAGGTACAAAAACAAATGAAGAAAAAATGATTTTTCTCTAGATGGTGACAATACACACCAATGGGATTGACCCACATAGTCTTGTTGCCTTCCCGATTTCTGTCGTTTCCAGGTTGGTGAGGCTTGAGGTTACGATTACTTTTTTAGAGTAACACATCAAACTTTGAATGCCACATTGTCAGATCCGTCAAATCACTAATTGACATCCACAAATACACTCTAGGTGTTAAGCTAAGAGAAGGTGCGTTCTCCCCTACCAAACTCGGTATATTTGTATGTGACCCTTAGGAATACACTGTCAAAAATTCGTCCATACAAGTCATCCGGGAACAGGATGAACCGAATGCACCCTCCTACCACATCCTTTATAGGAATCACCTTAAGGATCAGTAGGGAGAAGTACTTGCAAACCCGTAGATTTCAACCACGACTGAATCAAAGTTTATCTCTGGGCGTGAACCAGAGATTATAAGTAATCTATAATGACCCGGCTTTTTGCTCAGTTTTCGTTGGTAATTAAACCAACTTAAACCATTCACAAAGACGGATTGTTAGGGGCACTTACACATTTGCACAAAATAAAAACAACTTTTCCATTATCATTAAAATAATATTACATCAGAGTTACAAGAGGTACATCAGAGTACATCGGTTACACAACGGAAAAGATACTAAACTCAGCAGAAAAATGCGAATGCTTCAAACATAATAGCTCCAGTTAAACCAGAATCTTGCTCCAACTAACTCTAAGGCTAAATCTGCGAACCAAACCACTAGGCTGCCCGTGTAAAAATTATGGGCACCCAGAGTTTAGGTGTGGGAACAATAAACTCCAGGTCAGTCATGGGACAGGTGTGAGAACTCAAAACAGTTGTCTTTAGGGTTTATTTTAATGTTAGGTAATTCACCGGACTACGCTGCCAATGCGGAACGGGTTTACTCCATGTGAATACCAGTGCATAGAAATCCATAATGACTTTTTGGAAAAATGAAGCTATCATAAGCTCGTCCCGCATCACACAATGCAAGCGCACACCAAATGGGCGAGTTTTGCCTTATGATAACCAAAAATGCCTTCATACGTGAAAATCCTCTTTTACTACTATATACAGTGTGAAAAACCTTTTCGCAAATAAATGTATTAATCTTAGCCAGCATAATGCCCCATCCCATTATACTGACAATTTTTCCGGTATCCAGCATGCTATACAATCAAAACCGTACAGGCTCGTAGTGGAGATTGGTTTCGAACATGATGGTTCTTGGTACGAAAGATCATTCGTGGGCTCCCAAACTTTCTTGCGTGCATCATTCCAGTACTCGCGGATAACGTCCAAACTCGGACTCCATTATACTAACCCACCATACATGAATCAGAGTACCCAACAAATAGCGTCCCATACTGGGGACTTCGCAGTACCCTTTCATCATAACATCCCGGTGCACCGAACATACGAAACGAACATAAAAATCTGACCACCAGTTTACCATCAATTCGGGGTGTGAGGTTCGTCGAGGTCACGATATACACAAAGCTACGCTTAAATAAGCCATGCTTTTATAATCCATAGCTCATCACATGACTTAAGTATTCCACATTGTCCATTCACTATGCATCACTGATTTCTATCAATATATAACCTCTAAGCTCATACGTCTTAGAGAAGGGTGTTAAGCAAGAGAATAAATTCCCCGCCACCAAGCAGATATATATATTAATAAAGATCAGTGCTACGTAGTCAATTACAATGCCAGACACACAATCCATACATATCCGTTCTAGGTCTGAATGAAACAACAATCCGGAATTCCTTCACATATGTTCGGGCTTCTTGCCACTTAGCTGATATATAAAATCCATTTGCGAATGGGAGCCAGCCATTCGAGACATTCAGCAAGTCGCCCTTACGACACGAAAAGGTCCCGGTCTTCAATGCCACCTCCAATGTCTTCAATTGCTCCACAACGTCGTATTATTACTTGGAATGGTTTTCAGACATAATTCCAATCGCAGTCTTTCCAAATAATAAGCGCAATTAAAAACACAATCATGGAACACACAGGCTTTCTACCAAATCTCCTTCCATTTTGGATTTCGTTAAATTAAACTTCTTTAAATCTATTCTCAAATTATCTTTAACATAATCCATATTTAACCCTTCTTCTTTAAAACACATCCCTTAAATCCAAGATAATCTAGCCCTAAATCCTTAATTATTTTCCGTTTGATAACTCGTTATCTAAAATCCAGTTTCCTTTGAAAACCCTTACCCCACATTTCAACCCTAGTTTCCAATTAAATTGATTTTCCAACATTCCATTATTTAATCTTAACCAAAATATTATACTTTCTTTCCAATTCCTCACTTTTAATTTCCTCAAATCATAGATCTGATTAAATCCTCAAATTATGATATGAATTTCCATAACTTAAGCTCATTGGGTTTCAAGAATGATATTATTGAAGATATGATTCACGACAAAACCCAAATCAATGGATATTGAATATAAGTTACACAGAAATTGTATCTACTTATATTCGATATTAATTCTCATAATTAACGAATATTATAAGTGGAATAACGTTATAATAATATCTTCCAAATTCCTCAAATAATATACATTTACACCACATAATTTCATATCAAATATCTAAAGATTATATTTATCCAACTTATCCCAGTCAACTTAGGAAATTCATATCTTAATTAAAAGATTTATTCAACTCTTTGATATTAGATCTGGATAGAAATACCATCAACTTATACTTAATATTAATCTTGATATCCAACTCACACTATAATCGGAATAATGATGAACTACCTTTTAAATTCCTCAAATAGTAAGAATCATCATCTACCGGATTAATATCAAACATCCGAAGATTTATCTCCAACCATATCCAATTATTTAAAATTGAAAACCCATATTAATATCAATTTAAATTCCATATAAAATATTTTCAATACTTTTGAACCTTTGAAAACATTCCACAAATCATTTAAAAATGATTACTTGTAGTTCGGAAAATAGTATGCGGGTTAAAAACTCCAAAATAGATTGTTTTCGAAGAAAGCGTTACAATAGTGTTTTCAAAAGCGTTACAAAACAATTATCTTAATTACTTCGATCAAAACATCGCTTTTCTTAGTCAAAACTTAAACTCTACAATTCAAAACATTTTTTTACATAATTTATGATGATTTTACCATTTTTTCCATATTTTTAGAAACATTAAAAAATGGCTGTTTATGGTTATGGTTGATAACTTCTCTTATAATGACCTTTTCCATAATGGTTTTAAACATAACTTGAAAATTATAACTCGAATTTAAAATCTGCTTTTACTCATTTGAAAGTTCTTGTTAATGGAAATCAAACGTTTTTCATTTTATGGAAATCCGATTTAGATTGCAAAAGTTATAAGCGTTTAAAGTTTGCATCTAAAATACGTAAATTGCCGTTATGCGACAAGCTCTATTTTGACCATAATAACCATTATTCTATGATACTTCAAAATATCTTAGAAAACCATTATATCCTTATATAACCCTTTTAAAATCATTTAAATTTACTTTCCGAATTATTTTGGATCTAAAATTCAATTTTCATAAATTCCAATTCATTTCTAAATTCAAATAACTTTAAATTAACCTTCTCATTCATCGGATCAGTTAGGGATAACCAGGGAGAGCAGGAAACTTTATTTCCAAACCCAAGCCTAAACACTATCCTCTCTGTCATCCTAGAATGTTCCAGTATTTATTTATTCATTTAAAGGACTTTAACAATATATATGAATTCATACATATGGTCTTTTCCAATTATTAACCTTCAATTTCAATAATGATATTGCTTTTAATTATGAAGGAGATTTGTCGATCACCAATGTGATACCATAATTGTTGTGTCATAGTGTGTGCAAAACAACATCAACAACCATTTAAACATCCATAGCAACCATCGTCAACATAATTCAATAAATCATAATTGTGCACAAGCGTTATAACACTAACGCTTAATAGTGTGTGCTCTAAACTTCGCATCCATCATCCATCACAACAAATATCAATCACCATTAACCAATATTAATTCATCACTATATTTAAATTAGTCTAGCTACTATTTAAATATATAAGCTGTGCTTAAAGAGTTCTCACCTAACAGCTTTCCAAATCTTCATGGTAAGCGAGCCTAGATAGGCGAACCGTCGGACAGTATTTCAGCGCAACGTTTTCTTCACCAAATATATATAATATAATATATACTAATCTCTCTTTATATTATAAGAGGAGGAGAAGAATGATGAACTTTGGCAAGATGTGGTGGAAAAGAGGAAGACTTATGCCATGGAAACCATGACCATAAGCTTTAAGAAGAAGGTGGAAAGGAGGAAATGGAATGGTAAAAAATGGAGAAAGAGCCCCCTTACGTAGGAAATGAGGAGTAAGGAGGTAAAGGCACATAAAGGGGAAGTGGCAATCATGCATGAAAGGGAGCATGCATAAAGACATGTCTTAACACTTGTCTTAAGAAGGAAAAAGAACTTTTGGTAGCACTTTATTTTAAATGTTATGAAAACAAAAGGCAACACTTAATTCAAACGCTACTAATTCGTGTTATGGTTTGACAAATCCGATCGAACGACAACTAGTATCAATAAATCCAAACTCATTAATAATCATTCTCATTTATAATTCAAGTAAAATCTATCGTATAACTTATCAAAATTATTAAATACTCTTAACCATATATATTTATATCAAATTCAAATTTAAATTCAAATTAAGTACTAAAAATTCCAATTTTAAATTGGTTAAAAATTCTGGATCGTTACATTCGCCCCCCTTGAGACTTTTCGTCCTCGAAAAGGAAAGAGAATCGTAACTGCTTATTCGACAAATTCTAGATTAAAATTCTTTATACCAAAGCTCCATGTTCTCACATGTATTAACGGATAAACATATCTATATGTCCTCCTACGATAACTTCCAGTTACCTATTATATCTAATTCATCGTTTACTAGGCCAATTACTTATACTCAACCATTTACCGCTTTCAAAAAAAAAAAACCAGACTTATAAATTATGCTCTTAGATCTTATCTTACAAATGCAAAGGTTATGAAACTTATTCCTTTTCAGTTTCCAAAATTTACTATTATTCGTTACATGAAAAACTTGATCATCTCCGAACTCAGCTTGTCTAAACGTTTCAGTTTAGGTAATTTCTTCTTACTATTCCTGCTTGCCAAATATCCTTTAATCAAATTGTGAAACTTAATTCACAAGGTATTTATGCTTACTTAAACAGTTCCTTTTCTTGCCACAATATACTTTAGAACTTATCGACTTGTCCAAAATCGTCGATAATTCCAATCTTCCTGTCTATAGCCTTAATTAAATTCAATAACTTTTTCATTAGAATGGGATCTATTTGGATATATGATAGAATATATTAAAAAGATTTATAAAAGAAGTTATATTTTTTATATAATTAACATCATATACATACATTTATTCATGCATCCAACTTTTCAGAGATAATTCCTTAGGGGTCAAAGAGCTTGCTCTGATTGCATAATTCTTGCATTCCTTCTTCTTCACTTATGATGGCGGTTTGTGTTGCTTTAGCTGGTCTTTCTCCCTTTAACTGACAATCCTGGACTACATGCCCTACTTTTCTACATCGATAACACTTCTTTTCTTTTGTTAGGTTCATGGGTTTCTTCTTTGTTTTAGGACACTTATGTATAAAATGTCCTTTCTTCTTGCATTTGAAACAAATTATGTCTTCTCAAATGGTTTTCTTTTGTATTCTTTTTAGGCATAAAACATCAAAATGTCCTCCTTGACTACATCTATAACAATAGATGCCTTTGAATTTCCCCAATCTAAGGCTTTCTTCCTTTTCTTTTCGATTATGAGCTTTCCTTTCTTGTTTTAGGTTCATCCACCATTCAGTACCTGATAAACCAAACTCCATCTTTGTTCCTACAAGGAAATTTAGTTGAAAAATCCAGCTTACCCTCCACTTAATTTACTGGCTTATCCCTTACTAACAAGTTTACCTGGTATAATTCTTACAACCCAATCAAATGTTCACTTTTCTATTTAAGTTCATATCAATTTACCAAACAATTTCAAACACTTATCTAAATGGATTTAAGTATATATTGATGTTTTAATTGGAATCATATAGTCATCCCACTTTTGAAACTCGAAAATACATACTGATGATGCTGCAGTCATCAACAGAATCATCTTCAAGTGACTTGAGTGTGATTCTATATCAATCTAGTATACTCAAGACTTGGTATATATGTTAGCTAGGAGTATATTCAAAATCTTCTTATACCCGATAGTCCAACCTCAACATCGAATACAATACTCAAATTCCAATTTTTAATTTCTAACCATATTAGTTCGTTACCTTAACAATTTTGACTCAAGTTTATCGATATTTCGAAATCCCCAATAGTGAAATTAAATCCAAAAGGTATTTGTACTCGGATCATTTTTTAGATCAGTGCAAGGGGATTAATTATCATGCCATAAGAAGTATTTTATGTGTAATTATAATCACAAAATGTAAACTTAGCCTTAATCATTTGATTAAGTATCCAGGTTAAAATTAACCATATATTTCCAAAATATGTTTGTTTCTTAAAATATAAATTTTCAAAACTCATTTCATATTTTCAAATACGCTCTCTCAAATATAATACTCAAAAATTTCATTCTAGGGCATTACTAACCCTATCTCTAATGAGATATTATAACCTTGACGAGTCTTTCCATTTGTTCAAATGTGTCGCACCCCATTGCTTCGTATAAACCAAAGCTCTGGTACCACTATGTAACGACCCAGCTTTTTGCTCGGTTTTCGCTGGTAATTAAACCAACTTAAACCGTTCACAAAGACGAATTGTTAGGGGCACTTACACATTTTCACAAAATAAAAACAACATTTCCATTATCATTAAAATAATATTACATCAGAGTTACAAGAGGTACATCAGAGTACATCGGTTACACAATGGAAAAGATACTAAACTCGGCGGAAGAATGCGAATGCTCCAAACATAATAGCTCCAGTTAAACTAGAATCCTGCTCCAACTAACTCCAAGGCTAAATCTATGAACCAAACTACTAGGCTGCCCGTGTAAAAATTATGGGCACCCAGAGTTTAGGTGTGAGAACAATAAACTCCGGGTCAGTCATGGGACTGGTATATATAACAACTCAAAACAGTTGTCTTTAGGGTTTATTTTAAAGTTAGGTAATTCACCGGACCACGCCGCCAATGTGGAACGGGTTTACTCCATGTGAATACCAGTGCATAGAAGTCCGCAATGACTTTTTGAAAAAATGAAGCTATCACAAGCTCGTCCCACATCATACAATGCAAGCGCACACCAAATGGGCGAGTTTTGCCTTATGATAACCAAAAATGCCTTCATACGTGAAAATCCTCTTTTACTACTATATATAGTGTGAAAAACCTTTTCGCAAATAAATGTATTAATCCTTGCCAGCATAATGCCCCATCCCATTATACTGACAATCCTGTCGGTAACCAGCAGGCTATACAATCAAAACCGTATGGGCTCGTAGTGGAGATTGGGTTTCGAACATGACGGTTCCTTGTACGAAAGATCATTCGTGGGCACCCAAACTTTCTTGCGTACATCATCCCAGTACTCATGGATAATGACTAGACTCGGACTCCGTTATACTAACCCACCATACATGAATCAGAGTACTCAACAAATAGCATCCCAGACTGGGGACTTCGCAGTACCCTTTCATCATCACATCCCGGTGCACCGAACATATGAAATGAACATAAAAATCTGACCACCAGTTTATCATCAATCCGGGGTATGAAGTTCGTCGAGGTCACGATATACACAAAGCTACGCTTAAATAAGCCATGCTTTGATCATCTATATCTCATCACATAACTTAAGTATGCCACATTGTCCATTCACTACGCATCACTAATTTCTATCAATATATAACCTCTAAGCTCATACATTTTAGAGAATGGTGTTAAGAAAGAGAATAAATTATCCACCACCAAGTAGATATATATTAATAAAGATCAGTGCTACGCAGTCAATTACAATGCCAGACACACAATCCATACATGTCCGTTCTAGGTCTGAACGAAACAACAATCCAGAATTCCTTCACATATGTTTGGGCTTCTTGCCACTTAGCTGATATATAAAATCCATCTGCGAATGGGAACCAGTCATTCGAGACATTCAGCAAGTCGCCCTTATGACACGAAAGGTTCCGGTCTTCAATGCCGCCTCTAATGTCTTTAATTGCTCCACAACGTCGTATTATTACTTGGAATGGTTTTCAGACATAATTCCGATCCCGGTCTTTCCAAATAATGAGCGCAGCTAAAAACACAATCACGAAACACACAGGCTTTCTACCAAATCTCCTTCAATTTTGGATTTCGTTAAATTAAACTTCTTTAAATCTATTCTCAAATTATCTTTAACAAAATCCATATTTAACCCTTCTTCTTTAAAACACATCCATTAAATCCAAGATAATCTAGCCCTAAATCCTTAATTAATTTTCTGTTTGATAACTCGTTATCAAAAATCCAGTTTCCTTTGAAAACCCTTACCCCACATTTCAACCCTAGTTTCCAATTAAAATGATTTTCCAACATTCCATTCTTTAACCTTAACTAAAAGATTATACTTTCTTTCCATTTCCTCACTTTTAATTTCCTCAAATCAAAGATCTGATTAAATCCTCAAATTACGATAAGAATTTCCATATCTCAATCTCATTGGGTTTCAAGAATGATATTATTTAAGATATGATTCACGACAAAACCCAAATCAATTGATATTGAACATAAGTTACACAGAAAATGTATCTACTTATATTCGATATCAATTCTCATAATCAACGAATACTACAAGTGGAATAACGATATAATAATATCTTCCAAATTCCTCAAATAGTATATATTTACACCACAGAATTTCATATCAAATATCTGAAGATTATTTCTGTCCAACTTATCCCAGTCAACTTAGGAAACTCATATCTTAATTACAAGATTTATTCAACTCTTTGACATTAGATCTGGATAGTAATACCATCAACTTATACTTAATATTAATCTTGATATCCAACTCACACTATAAGCGGAATAATGGTGAACTACCTTTTAAATTCCTCAAATAGTAAGAATCATCATCTACCGGATTAATATCAGACATCCGAAGATTTATCTCCAACCATATCCAATTATTTAAAATTGAAAACCCATATTAATATCAATTTAAATTCCATATAAAATATTTCCAATACTTTTGAACCTTTGAAAACATTCCACAAATCATTTAAAAATGATTACATGTAGTTCAGAAAATTTTTTGCGGGTAAAAAACTCCAAAATAGATTGTTTTCGAAGAAAGTGTTACAATTGTGTTTTCAAAAGCATTACAAGAGCGTTACAAAACAGTTATCTTAATTACTTCGATCAAAAACTCGCTTTTCTTAGTCAAAACTTAAACTTTACAATTCAAAACATTTTTTACATAATTTATAATGATTTTACCATTTTTTCCATATTTTAAGAAACATTAAAAAATGGCTGTTTATGGTTATGGTCGATAACTTCTCTTATAGCGACCTTTTCCAAAATGGTTTTAAACATAACTTGAAAATTATAACTCAAATTTAAAATCTGCTTTCACTCATTTGAAAGTTCTTGTTAATGGAAATCAAACGTTTTTCATTTTATGGAAATCCAATTTAGATTGCAAAAGTTATAAGCGTTTAAAGTTTGCATCTAAAATACGTAAATTGCCGTTATGCGACAAGCTCTATTTTGACCATAATAACCATTATTCTATGATACTTCAAAATATCTTAGAAAACCATTATATCCTTATATAACCCTTTTAAAATCATTTAAATTTACTTTTCGAATTATTTTGGATCTAAAATTCAATTTTCATAAATTCCAATTCATTTCTAAATTCAAATAACTTCAAATTAACCTTCCCATTCATGGATCAGTTAGGGATAGTCAGGGAGAGCAGGAAACTTTATTTCCGAACCCAAGCCTAGACACTATCCTCTCTGTCATCCTAGAATGTTCCAGTATTTATTTATTCATTTAAAGGACTATAACAATATATATGAATTCATACATATGGTCTTTTCCAATTATTAACCTTCAATTTCAATAATGATATTGCTTTTAATTCTGAAGGAGATTTGTCGATCACCAATGTGATACCATAATTGTTGTGTCATAGTGTGTGCAAAACAACATCAACAACCATTTAAACATCCATAGCAACCATCATCAACATGATTCAATAAATCATAATTGTGCACAAGCGTTATAACACTAACGCTTAATAGTGTGTGCTTTAAACTTCGCATCCATCATCCATCACAACAAATATCAATCATCATTAACCAATGTTAATTCATAACTATATTTAAATTAGTCTAGCTATTAATTAAATATATAAGTTGTGCTTAAAGAGTTCTCACCTAACATCTTTCCAAATCTTCACGGTAAGCGAGCCTAGCTAGGCAAACCGTCGGACTGTATTTCAGCGCAACGTCTTTTTCACCAAAACATATATAATATAATATACACTAATCTCTCTTTATATTATAAGAGGAGGAGAAGAATGAGGAACTTTGGCAAGGTGGTGGTGGAAAAGAGGAAGACTTATGCCATGGAAACTAAGGCCATAAGCTTTAAGAAGAAGGTGGAAAGGAGGAAATGGAATGGTAAAAAAATGGAGAAAGAGCCTCCTTATATAGGAAAGGAGGAGTAAGGAGGTAAAGACACATAAGGGGGCAAGTGACAATCATGCATGAAAGGGAGCATGCATAAAGACATGTATCTTAACACTTGTCTTAAGAAGAAAAAAGAACTTTTGGTAGCACTTTCTTTTAAATGTTATGAAAACAAAAGGCAACACTTAATTCTAATGCTACTAATTCGTGTTATGGTTTGACAAATCCGATCGAATGACAAATAGTATCAATAAATCCAAACTCATTAATAATCATTATCATTTATAATTCAAGTAAAATCTATCATATAACTTATCAAAATTATTAAATACTCTTAACCATATATATATATTTATATCAAATTCAAATTAAGTAATAATTAAATTGGTTAAAAATTCTAGATCGTTACATAATCCTTCCTTTTTATGAAATATTTTGGGTCTTCAAATGTTCCATCTCGAACATCATCTGATATATTCTACATTTACGTATTTTCTGGTCGAAATGGTTTTCAGATTTAAATTCAATCCCGATCTTTCCGTACCAATAATCTATAAAAGGCCAGATTTTGATAGTAGGTTTTTTAACTATCTAAATAAATAGCCATTCAACCCTAAAAATAAAAGGAATTCACTAGTCCGGTACATAGAATCACTTGGCCCTTTAATCAACCACTCATGAACAAAACTTCAAAATATTTCAATAATTGTAACACAACGTTGACTTCTTATATTAATAAAAGAATATCCTCAAAACCATTTCATTTTTAGTACTTAGCAAAATATCTTATAACCATTTCCAACTTTCCATCAAATAACATCATTTGTAAAATTGTTGCTAAAACATTATTTAATGTCTAAAACTGAGACCAAAGTTCCTTTTTATAAAATATAAATTTGTTAACTAAATCAATTCAACTTAACGTTCGTTAAACAATGTTATGGATTCCGTTTCCAAAATCATTAACCCTTCCTTAATGCATTTAATTACATTCAATTTGCTATGAAAATAGTTGAAAACTTTTTCTTAGCATATTCTTAACCAAATAGTCAACATTCAAACTTTTACTTGGAAATCCCTATTGTAACAACCCGGAAAATCTAAACCAGTTTAAAAATTTTAATTTGGCTACTTTAGTGGATTTTAAATATTTAAAATAAATTATTTTAAATAATAACGTCGAAAATTATGTTTGAATCAATGTTTGAAAATAAATATAATTATTTTATATTATAAACAAGACCTGAAAAGGCGCAGCAGTTTCAAAATTGGAATTCAAACTTTAATTAACTGTACGAGGTGCAAAATAAAACGGATTTTGGTGAAACCAAAAATGTTTAAATCTGTTTATGAATATCTTTCTAACGAATCTGAAAAATAAAAGTTTCATAACGGGGGTCAAAAGTTATGGCCAAATGAAATTTCAGAAAGGTCGCTATGGAATTTATATAGCCCGTGAAAATAGCCATTTTGCAAACGACCACAGAATTCGACGAAACCACTTTTGTTGGATCCGGGATGTCAAAGTATTGCTAGGTTTCAAATTCCATAATTTTTTAACTTAATATGTGAGCGTGGCGAAGAAAAATGTGTTTGGTTGACTTCAGTTAAATTGGATCGACCAGAAAATGGCCATTTTTCAAACGGTCTCATAATTCAATGAAACTAGTTTTGTTGGGACCGTATTGTCAAAACATAGCTAGATTAATTTTTCAGGACCTTTAGAATCAGTTTGTGGCCCCGGCAAATTGAAATGTACATTCAAAACAAATATTGAATGTTTTATATTTTAATTTGAAGGAAAACTGACTGAAACAGTCGAATGGGCCTACGAAACATATCCCATTGTGTTCGGAATGGGGGTATTTAGCTAGGGACGACAGTCGTTGGTTTGGATTGGAGTTAGTATGTGAAGAGGGATATTTTTGAAAATTAAAAATATATAAATAAAAAAAACCCCATTGGTCAGTCACATTTCACTCTCCCCGTAAGTCTTCATCGCGACGGCGAAAGACCCTTCAAATTTTCTCTCCTTGGTTTCTCCCTCCACACACGATAAAACCCATCCATCCTTTTGGGGATTTTGTACTATTCTCCGAGCTCTTCAAATCCGTACCACTCTCGCCCTCCGTCACCTCGTCGTCATCGAGAATCGAGCTTCAGAAGCTGCCGCATTTCGACCTTTTCCAGAGCCCAGATCCGCCGTCGAGCCAGGGGTGGTGCACCTCGCCAGGAAGCTGATTCGAAGCTCTACAACGTCGTATAGTCTGATCGTCCTCAAGCCCCACGGATTTCGAGAAAAGTTGAAACCTAGATTTGAAAATTTTGAAAGGTAACGACCTTTATTTTATTGTTTATAACACTTTAAAGCGCTACAGTTTATGATTTTACAATAAAAATCATATCTTTTTGCTATGTGGTCGAAATTCAGCGAAACAAGAGACAGTAGACTCGCGCGAACGTCTTCTACATCTAGAAAAGACCGGATATTTTTCTGTGCCTTCTACAATTTTTGGTGGAGTGGAACCCAATGTGAGATTTCTAATTTATAAATGATATGGAAAACAACGATGTATAAATTATATAGTCGATGTATGAGTTATATAAGCATTGTACACCACATGTATAAGCGTTGTATAAGTTGTATGTTCAATGTATAAGTTATATATGCGTTGTAAAAGTCATATGTGCGTTAAAATAAATTGAAATGATATTGAAATGAAATCGAAATATAGTTATATACGTATATCTATATATATATACTCCCCTAGTCCATAGACCATGGACGATATATATTGGTTGAGATATTGTTTGGATTATTTGTTGATGTGAAATTTGGTGAATATCATGAATGGTTGATTTGAAATGATTGATTGTGATTGAAATCCCAATAGGATTAGTATATGGGAAAATTCGTCTGTGTACGAACTAGATATTGAAAATCCCCATTGTTAAAAGCTGCGAGACTTTAAGGTAGAGTGAGGAGCCGTACTCGGGACAGTGCCGTTTTTAACTACCCTGCCGTTATGCTGCCGAAATTTTCAATAATATTCATGTGTTAGAATTATTTTCATGTGTTGAAACTATATCCATGTGTTGAATAGGAATTCATGTGTTGAATGAAGTTCATGTATTGAATAAATTCTTTGAAAGATAAAAATAACATTTTTATTATATATATAGACTATATAAAATATTAGTGTTTTAAATAAATTATTTTAACACCAAAAATAACATTTTTACCTTATGTATGAACTATATAAAATAATCATGTTTTGAAATAAATTGTTTTACAATAAAAATCACATTTTTATGATATATATGAACTGTTAAAAATAGTGATGTGATGAAATGAATATCGGTTGGATAAAAAATATCATTTTTATTAAATATATGAAGTGAATATGGTTTTGAAATTGAAGAATGGATTATATATATATATATTATTAAAATAAATCGAATAACAAAGCTGCAGTTCATATTTTGAAACAGTGATTTCAAACGATTAGTGCGGGAGATCCGACCATCGGATTTTCCCGAAACCAAAATCGTTGGGTTCGCTTTGGAAATATCTTTCCAACGACACCAACTTTACAAAGATCCAATGGTTGGATTGTCTAGAATGTTTAATTCAAATCTAAAGAAAAACAATGCCAGAATCGATTATATTTAATATATATATATATATATATATATAATTAAATTAAATCGAATAACGACGCTGCAATTCGTATTTTGAAATCGTAACTTCAAACGATTGTACCGTGAGATCCGACCGTCGGATTTTCCCAAAACTGAAACCGTTGGATTCATTTTGAAAAGATCTTTCTAATGATATAAAATTTGTGAAGATCCAACGGTTAGATTTTCAGATATTTGTAAATCAAATCTGAAGAAAAACAGCGCCACGGCCGCGTTATGGCGTGAAGCGTCGTTTGACTGAATTGGCTATTTTTAAATAAATAAAAATAGCGATAAATCGTGATAAAATATTATAAACAATATGGAATGGAAATAAACTGAATTTGCTCGATTTATTTGATATTTGATGGTTGAATGTGTTTGGCGTGAAATATACATTAAAGAACAGAATTATTGATGCCGAATAATTTAACCATTGAAATTGATTTGAAATTCTAAATATACGTGAATTATTTGAAAAGGCCGAGTTAATACTCATTTCAAATAATTGATCGACGATTAAAGGTCGAAGATATGAAGATAGTGCAAGACCGATGATCTTCACGTCGGATGGAGGGGTGCTAATGATGCTTATGATAGGAGTAGCTACCTTGAAGGGGCTGAAGTAGTGGCCGTCCAGACGTACTTGTTGATTGTACGGATGTGCGAGGTATTAAGTGCCTCCGGTTTCGTTCAGACCCAGAACGAACTTGTAAATGGACTGTGTGTCTGACATTGGATTTTGTTCTGTGCTGATTGATCTCTATTAAATATATATCTGGTTGGCGGCGGAGAATTTATTCTCTTGCTTAACGCCCTTCTCTGAGACGTACGAGCTCAGAGGTTATATATCGATAGAAATCAATCCCATGGAGCGAATTGCCTATGTGGCATGCCTAAGTGGCAGATGATCAAGGCTTCTGTTGAAAAGCAAAGTCTTGTGGTTGATGATCAAAGCTCGGCCTGTGTAGCATAGCTTTTTATATAGCGTTGTTTCGCGAGCCTCACACTCCGGTATGAGCCAGAAACGGGAGAGGACATCAGGGGGGACATGCGTTTCCTTCTAGCTAGGAGTGGTGCTTAAGGTTTTGCACGCTCGGGTATTTTACTTATGTGGATGATGGAAAGCGAGGCCTCTGTTAGTTCGGTCTCTTCGGAGCCGATGATTTGGTCGGATATGACCACTTGACACCCCATAGGGCGGGGAAACGCAGTGTTTAGGCATTTTAATCCACATCGAGTGGACCGGCCCTGACGATCCAAGGGCCCACCTGAGTCTGGGTCTTGAGACACGGGCTAGAGCGTCTCAAATTCGGTAAGGACGATCCCTTGCCTTGGTTCATGACGAAAATCTAGTTTACAAATACGACATCGTGCGGTTTTGATTGTGTGTATATATATATATATATATGTATGTATGGCGACATGATATATGGTACCCATGCCGTCTATGATTGATAGTTATGATTGAAATTTGTTTCTGAAACATATAAACACTAGCAATAATATCAAATGATTTGTTTTGCTCGTATCAAGCATATTTTGGCTATTATAAGATAAAACTCTATCCTCCGGTTTGTGTTGCATTATGTGATGGGAACTGAGTCTTATAATGGCTTCATTTTTATAAAAAGCATTGCGATGTTTAAAAGATTTACTTGTTTAAAGCACTGGCAATCCAATGGAGTAAACCCGTTCCGCGAAAGTGGCGTGGTCATGTGATTGGCCATATTGAAAAATATGTTAAGTAGATTTCTCATACCAGTCCCATGACTGACTCGTAGTTTGTTTCACTTGCAAACTCGGGTTTCCCTTTTTCTACGCGGGCAGCCTTGTATTCAGATTTTAGCAGGCTCTTTCTAGATAGTTGGAGATGAAGATGAATTCTGTCATTTATCTCTTTTTATGCTGTTCAGCTCCTATTGTACATATTATGTTTTTTTTCCACTGTCGACATTTATGTATAGCTGAACTGTATTTTGTACTAAGTATGATCCTGTATACTGTGTAACTCTGATGATTATGTTTATCCAGTGTATTCTATTGTACATTATCTGGTGTATTTAATTTTTTCTGTTCTGCTGTTATCTGTTTATGTGTTAT
This sequence comes from Allium sativum, assembly GCA_030737875.1. Classification (NCBI taxonomy): domain Eukaryota; kingdom Viridiplantae; phylum Streptophyta; class Magnoliopsida; order Asparagales; family Amaryllidaceae; genus Allium; species Allium sativum. The sequence goes on from CM060910.1 coordinate 57,461,851, forward strand.
ATTCCAAAGATTACCCTTGCCACCGTCGTATGGGGTTTATGGGGTCGTCACAAACGTGGTATCAGAGCTTTGGCTAAGCTTAGTTCTGGAATATAACATATAAACGAACTCGTCAGAAATAGAACCAGTAGGGTTCTAGGACGAATAGCCCATTATAGATAGGATCAGTAATGTCCTAGTATGAGTATAGCAGAATCAGAGTAACTCATTAGAGATGGGGTCAGAAATGCCCCAGAACGAGTTGAGAGTTATATGTTTGTAAATAACATATTATGTTTGTGTTGTGTGATTGTGAATTTGATTAACCAAATTATTAGAATGATAGTTGATTTAATCAATAAGAGAATGATGGTAAATTTATTCAATTAAATCAAGTATTGAACTGATTTAAAAATAGATAGAAATATATACATGTGCATTATATATGTTTGAACAGGTAAATGGATTAGTTGTTGAGTAAAGAATTTATTTGCGTGCCCGACAAATAGGTAAACCTTAATGAGTTGGATGCGCAATTTTATTATTATATCAACTCCTGTGAATGCCATTGGATGCGGAGTGCTGGTCGTTCTGTGTGTAATAATAAATGTCGCCATAGGATAGTAACAATTAATTTTGAACTACACTACATGGCTACTTCTTGAAGATAGGCATACTTCATCATATACCACATAAGCATTTGGAGCTTGTGTGACGAGGTTAAAGATTTACCATACGAGCAAGAGGCTTGTATGGCAAGGACTATATTTTATAGGTTGAACTGATGACTGATATGGACCATATAAAATGTAACGGTAAATTACAAGATTAATAAAAACCCCACACGGGTCTGGAGATGAGAATAAACACGTCTCTCTGGTCATTAAGGCACAAAAACCATTTATAGGGTGACGAGAATTTATTCTCTGGATTTATGATCTATACACACTCCCTTGTGAACACCGTAATATATCACTATAAATATGTGCATGCTTATTAGGATTTATTGGGTAACTAACACGGCCCAATAAATTTCCAAACCCCTCCCCGTACAAAGGAGGTTATGGCGAAATTTTTCGAAAATTTAGGGTGTTAGCCAAATTTTTGAAGAATTTGAAAATTCTTAGAAACAGAAAAGTTGGAGAATGGAAGCCAGAAGGAAAGTTGAGTTGATTAATTAAACAACTTTCGACTTTGTTCCTTTTCGGGGACGAAAAGTTTTAAGTGGGGGAGATTGTAACAACCCGGAAAATCTGAACCAGTTTAAAATTTTTAATTTGGCTATTTTAATGGATTTTAAATATTTAAAATAAATTATTTTAAATAATAACGATGAAAAGTATGTTTGAATCGAATTTTGAAAATAAATATAATTATTTTAAATTATAAACAAGGCCTGAAAAGGCGCGGCAGTTTCAAAATTGAAATTCAAACTTTGACTGACTGTACCAGGTGCAAAATAAAACGAATTTTGGTGAAACCAAAAATGTTTAAATCTGTTTATGAATATCTTTCTAACGAATCTGAAATATCGAAGTTTCATAGCGGGGGTCAAAAGTTACGGCCAAATGAAATTTCTGAAAGGTCGCTATAGAATTTATATAGCCCGTGAAAATAGCCATTCTGCAAACGACCTCAGAATTCGACGAAACCACTTTTGTTGGATCTGGGATGTCAAAGTACTGCTAGGTTTCAAATTCCATAATTTTTGAAGTTAATATGTAAGTGTGGCGAAGAAAAATGTGTTTGGTTGACTTTAGTTAAATTGGATCGACCAGAAAATGGCCATTTTTCAAATGGTCTCATAATTCGACGAAACTAGTTTTGTTGGGACCGTATCGTCAAAACATAGCTAGATTAATTTTTTAGGAATTTTTAGAATCAGTTTGTGGCCCCGGCAATATGAAATGCACGTTCAAAACAAATATTGAATGTTTTATATTTCAATTTGAAGGAAAACTGACTGAAACAGTCGAGTGGGCCTACGAAACATATCCTATTGTGTTCGGAATGGGGGTATTTAGCTAGTGACGACAGTCGTTGGCTTTGGGTTGGAGTTAGTATGTGAAGAGGGGTATTTTTGAAAATTAAAAATATACATATAAAAAAAACCATTGGACAGTCACATTTCACTCTCCCTGTAAGTCTTCATCACAACGGCGGAAAACCCTTAAAATCTCCAGTCCTCGATTTCTCCCTCCACACACGATAAATCCCATCCATCCTTTTGACGATCTTATAGTATTCTCCGAGCTCTTCAAATCCGTACCCCTCTCTCCCTCCCTCACCTCGTCGTCATCGAGAATCGTGCTTCAGAAGCTGCCGTGTTTCGACCTCCGCCAGAACCTAGATCCGCCGTCGAGCCAGGGGTGGCGCACCTCGCCAGGAAGCTGATTCGAAGCTCTACAACGTCGTATAGTCTGATCGTCCTCAAGCCCCGTGGATTTCGAGAAAAGTTGAAACCTAGATTTGAACATTTTAGAAAGGTAACGACCTTTATTTTATTTTATTGTTTATAACACTTTAAAGCGCTACGGTTTATGATTTTACAATAAAAATCATATCGTTTTGCTATGTGGTTGAAATTCAGTGAAACAAGAGACAGTGGACTCGCGCGGACGTCTTCTTCATTCTAGAAAAGACCGGATATTTTTCTGAGCCTTATACAATTTTTAGTGGAGTGGAACCCAATGTGAGATTTCTAATTTATAAACGATATGGAAAACAACGATGTATAAATTATATAGTCAATGTATGAGTTAAATAAGCATTGTACACCACATGTATAAGCGTTGTATAAGTTGTATGTTCGATGTATAAGTTATATATGCGTTGTAAAAGTGATATATGCGTTGAAATAAATTGAAATGAAATCGAAATATAGTTATATACGTATATCTATATATCTATATATACATACACTTCCCTAGTCCACAGACCATGGACGATATATATTGGTTGTGATATTGTTTGGATTATTGGTTGATGTGAAATTTGGTGAATATCATAAATGGTTGATTTGAAATGATTGATTGTGATTGAAATCCCAATTGGATTAGTATATCGGAAAATTCGTCTATGTACGAACTAGGTATTGAAAATCCCCATTGTTAAAAGCTGCGAGGCTTTAAGGTAGAGCGAGGAGCCGTACTCGAGACGGTGCCGGTTTTAACTACCCTGCCGTTATGCTACCGAAATTTTCAATAATATTCATGTGTTAGAATTATTTTCATGTGTTGAAACTATATTCATGTGTTGAATAGGAATTCATGTGTTGAATAGAAATTCACGTGTTAAATGTAGTTCATGTATTGAATAAACTTTAAAAGATAAAATAACATTTTTATTATATATATATAGACTATATAAAATATTAGTGTTTTAAATAAATTGTTTTAACACCAAAAATAACATTTTTACCTTATGTATGAACTATATAAAATAATCGTGTTTTTAAATAAATTGTTTTACAATAAAAATCACATTTTTATGATATATATGAACTGTTAAAAAAAATAGTGATGTGATGAAATGACTATCGGTTGGATAAAAATATCATTTTTATCTAATATATGAAGTGAATATGGTTTTGAAATCGAAGAATGGATTATATATATATAATTAAAATAAATCGAATAACGAAGCTTTAGTTCGTATTTTGAAACCATGATTTCAAACGATTAGTGCGGGAGATCCGACCATCGGATTTTCCCGAAACCGAAACCGTTGGGTTCACTTTGGAAATATCATTCCGACGACACCAACTTTGCAAAAATCCAATGATTGGATTGTTTGGAATGTTTAATTCAAATCTGAAGAAAAACAGCGCCAGAATCGATTATATATATATATATATAATTAAATTAAATCGAATAACGACACTGCAGTTCGTATTTTGAAATCGTAACTTCAAACGATTGTATCGGGAGATCCGACCGTCGGATTTTCCCAAAATTGAAACCGTTGGATTCGTTTTGAAAAGATCTTTTTAGTGATATAGAATTTGTGAAGATCCAACGGTAAGATTTTCAGATATGTGTAAATCAAATCTGAAGAAAAACAGCGCCACGGCCGCGTTATGGCCTGAAGCGTCGTTTGAATGAATTGACTATTTTTAAATAAATAAAAATAGCGATAAATCGTGATAAAATATTATAAACGATATGGAATGGAAATAAACTGAATTTGCTCGGTTTATTTGATATTTGATGGTTGAATGTGTTTGGCGTGAAAATTACATTAAAGAACAGAATTATTGATGTCGAAAAATTTAACCATTGAAATTGATTTGATTTGAAATTCTAAATATACGTGAATTTTTGAAAAGGCTGAGTTAATTCTCATTTCAAATAATTGATAACGATTAAAGGTCGAAGATATGAAGACGGTACAAGTTCGATGATCTTCACGCTGGATGGAGGGGTGCTTCTAAGGCTCATGATAGGTGTAGCTACCTTGAAGGGGCTGAAGTAGTAGCCGTCCGGACGTACTTGTTGATTGTACGGATGTGCAAGGTATTAAGTGCCTCCGGTTTCGTTCAGACCCAGAACGAACTTGTAAATGGACTGTGTGTCTGACATTGGATTTTGTTCTGTGTTGATTGATCTCTATTAAATATATATCTGGTTGGCGGCGAAGAATTTATTATCTTGCTTAACGCCCTTCTCTAAGACGTACGAGCTTAGAGGTTATATATCGATAGAAATCAGTCGCATGGAGCGAATTGCCTATGTGGCATGCCTAAGTGGCAGATGATCAAGGCTTCTATTGAAAAGCAAAGTCTTGTGGTTGATGATCAAAGCGCGGCCTGTGTGGCATAACTTTCTGTATAGCGTTGTTTCGCGAGCCTCACACCCCGGTATGAGCCAGAAACGGGAGAGGACATCAGGGAGGACATGCGTTTCCTTCTAGCTAGGAGTGGTGCTTTCTGTTTTGCACGCCCGGGTATTTTACTTATGTGGATGATGGAAAGCGAGGCCTCGATTAGGTTGGTCTCTTCGGAGCCGATGATTTGGTCGGATATGACCAGTTACGCCTCATAGGGCGTGAAAACGCAGTGTTCAGGCATTTTAATCCACATCGAGTGGACCGGCCCTGACGATCCAAGGGCCCACCTGAGTCTGGGTCTTGAGACACGGGTTAGAGCGTCTTGAATATGGTAAGGATGATCCCTTGCCTTGGTTCATGACGGAAATCCAATTTCCAAATAAAACATCGTGTGGTTTTAATTGTATATATATATATATATATATATGGCGAGATGATATATGGTACCCATTCCATCTACGTTTATGATTAAAATTTGTTTTCAAAACATATAAACACTAGCAATAATATCAAATGATTTGTTTTGCCGATATCAAGCATATTTTGGCCATTATAAGGTAAAACTCTATCCTCCGGTTTGTGTTGCATTATGTGATGGGAACTGAGTCTTATAATGGCTTCATTTTTATAAAAAGCATTGCGATGTTTAAAAAAGATTTACTCGTTTAAAGCACTGGCAATCCAATGGAGTAAACCCGTTCCGCGAAAGTGGCATGGTCCTGTGATTGACCATATTGAAAAATATGTTAAGTAGATTTCTCATACCAGTCCCATTACTGACTCGTAGTTTGTTTCACTTGCAAACTCGGGTGCCCCTTTTTCTATATGGGCAGCTTTGTATTCAGGTTATAGCAGGCTCTTTCTGGATAGCTGGAGCTGAAGATGGATTCTATCATTTATCTCTTTTTATGCTGTTCAGCTCCTATTGTACATATTATGTTTTGTTTTCTGCTGTAGACATTTATGTATAGCTGAATTGTATTTTGTACTAAGTATGATCCTGTATACTGTGTAACTATGATGATTATGTTTATCCAGTGTATTCTATTGTACATTATCTGGTGTATTTAATTATTTATGTTCTGCTGTTATCTGTTTATGTGTTATATTCCAAAGATGACCCTTGCCACCGTTGTACGGGGTTTGGGGTCGTCACACCTTTTTAGTATAAGAAATCCCTTTCATAACTTTTTATATGTAATTCAGCTTATATATGTTTTTCCATTTATGATTTACTTTCGAAAAAAAATGTACTTTTCTCAAACATCTTTTACCACTACAAACTAATATCATCTTTTGATAATAGTGTGGTCATTCAAGTTCGGGTATTCTATTTATCTCTCAGACTTTGATGGACAATATTATTATCTTAAGATAGATAAAAGTTTGTAACTCTAAAATTGATTCTAATTATAATATCACATCAAATTCCATTCCCTATTTCATTTAAAATATGGTTTTTTGTAACCCTTCTTTACTTTTGAAAACTCCCTTCCGACTATATTCTTTTTCACTTAATTCAAATATTTAGTAAATTCTCCTTTAAAACCATCTCTCATGATTTAAACTTCTTTTATAAACTTGGTTTATAAAACTAAGATGTTATTAAAATCCCTTTTCAAAACTCTTTTCAAGATTCAACTCAAGTCTTATTTACATTTGGTAATCTTCTTTCGATTCTCCTTGTTTTTATTAATTACATTATTAAGTAGACATTTGTTTATTATCAGCTCGAAACCTTTCTCTTAAACTCAATTTATAAAACTTGAGTTTATTATAAGATTTCTTGTGAAACCCTTTACCAGGTTCAACTAAGTCTTATCACAAATGTGATTGAATTTCAATTAAAAAGGAAATCACTTCAATTATTATTAAATAAATAATAATTGGCTTCATCATTAACTACAACAAATGTAGTTAACTACATTATTAACTGGAAACAAAATAATTAATTTTCTTTGAAAAGGTTGTTAAAATAATAGTTAATTTTAATAATAAAAAACTCGATGATTTCCTTTAAATATAGTTAATTAGAAGATAATTTTTAATGAAATCTTATTATATTTAAATAATCATTTATCAAAACTATTTCTATTAGATTAATTAAAAATTCAATTAATCTAATTAAACAATTCCAGTTAAACAGTTGACCTAGTCAACTCAAAAAATCGGTTAACTAATTCTAACTAATCCTTTGCTTTTAATTAATTAATAATATAATTAATTTGATATGATCTCGCATAATTGTTTTCTCAAAAACAATTAGTCCTAATCATTAACCCGTTGGTTAATTTTCCAATTTGCATGCTTAAAAACATAAGAAATCTCTATATAAATCATTTAATAATATTTATAAAACCAATTATAACCATTTATTTGTAGAACTTCAATTTTTACATAACTTATAAAATATACTTGAAAATCTTGCTTTAGTTATAAACTAATTTTTATAACTTAACTTCATCGATTCGCCTGATGGTAATCAACGTTTCAAAAGGAACAAATCTAAAAATATTTCAGACTTGATTTAAAATCGATTCCAAAATTTTTCTTATTTTATCGACGACATTAAAGGGCCAAGCTACTGCTAAAATCCCAAGTTGTGAAATATGGTTTTATTTCACCCAATTTCACATTCAACCAAATATAGTCATATATATGATAAACATTATCAATATTAATGAGGATACCCGTTGAATTCCTCCAAACTGTCTTTTGTTGCATCGCAGATTCAATATTTCAACATATATCATAATATATATGAAATTTAACAACTATTGGTGAGGAATCCAGTTGGATCCCTCCAACTTGTTTTTCCCCTTCATCCAAATAAGTTACCTCAAATAAAATCAACTATTCGATACGAAAATATATTTATCATTGTCGATGTCGATTGACGGAAATAAACAGTTCAACTAATAATTTCTACAATCAACCAGTAACAGCAATCCAAGCATTCAACTATTCATTTTATATGTTTATATTATTATAAACGTAACCAATAAGGTAAGCTACCTCAATTGGTTATAATCGTTACTAGATAATGGTTTATTTCAATTAAATTATACGAATGTTTAATTTAATCAGTGCAATCAATAAATGTATATTCAGTTATTATCCAACAATCAACAACCATAGCACACGAATATTAAACCTGACTTGTATAAAATATAAGTGGGACAAACTGAGTAAGTTATACTCACTTGATTTCCATTTCTCACCAAGGCGGTATGGTTTCAGTTAAATTAAATAGGCGTTTAATTTAACTAAAAATTCCAGCTTTGTCCAAATCAGTTTCAAAATGTAGCATTCGACAGTACGGACCCAACCTCTCTTATTTGGTCCAATTCTGTTAACATAGCTGAGAGTTGCACAATAAGTATACACGATTAAATTAATTAACTTCCTTAGTTATAAGATAATTAAAACTAATTACTTTATTACTAAACCAGGCCGACACTCCTCGGTTTCGTTCAAAACGGGAAACCGTCCTCAACCCAGCACTCCTTCGATACTTCACCACCGCTCCCCATGCTGACCAACGGAGTGCCATCGGATTACACTAGCAAGAGTGGCCCACCGTCCTCGACTGCCGCCCAAAATCTTTCTTAACTCGGCTCTATCGTTCGCCCAAAAATCCCTATGAATGCTACTGCTCCAATGACTGATTTCGTCTAGCCTTATGCAAGAAAACTGATCATGACCTTTGAGATTGGACATCTTTCTGAGCAGAAGATATTTGTAGTTGGGGTTTCTTCGATTTGATCCACGAATTTCGTAATCTGAGATAATATAGTTTCAAAATTTACAGTCGTTCATTGAATATAAGTGGTGACCTGAAGGGTAGGTTGACCACGCAATTTTGACCGAACTTGGGTTAGTGGGGGTGTGTGGTATATATAGGTGATAAATATTACTATCTTAATATTTTACGAAGTTTATGCCCTAAGTTTCATGTAAAAACTACCTCATACGACCTTCGATTGAAACGAAAATTGAAATCCTAGCATATTTAAATATTTCAGACATAGTGGAACTAGTTTCATCAAATTCCAAGGTCGTTTATAAAAATTCCTTTATATTGTCATAATGTGAATCGGTACGCGTTTAAATTGCCCACAATCATAAAATAAATCAAATTGACTTGAAACTTGACATATTACAATAGTGAATTATTACAGATTAAATAAAATTAGTTTCGTTGAAATCCGAGATCGTTTGAAAATTGGTTATTCTTAAGTTCCAAATTAAATCGATAAAATGATTAAATAAAAATCTAGGCATTTACCCTTCGCGTGATCAAGCGGTAAGTCCGATCAATACAAAATCAAAATCCTATAATAACTTACTAATACAAATCTAATGGCACTAGTTTCATCGTATTCTGAGACTGTTCTCCCAAAATGATATTTTACACGTAAAACGACGCTATATTGAACATCAAATTCCATGGCCTCCAAAAATAACAAATTACACACATCCTGACTCTAAACATCAATACGAATTCAATGGAATAGGTCTCGCGTCTTAATGCAATCATTAGCTCAAGTTATCCAAAAATTCCTTCTAATCAAATTAAATTCATTTTATTAAATGTAACACAAAATAACCGCGCGTTTACGACTACCGAAGTCACATACGATATCATATTGCTCCGAAATTTATTTTTATACAATAATTTTATATTATGTATCCAATGAAACTGATTTCGTTGAAATCCATGATTATTTCCAAAATTGGCTATTTTTAACTTGATTAAAATTCTCATTTCTGCCAAATAAACATTAAACAAAAAAATTTAAACTTTATAAACTTCCATCATATTCCAATAGAATATATAACCATTTTGATTAAATTCCAAGTTAAAACGATATTCAATTTGTTAAAATTTATTTATTTTATTAGATAAATCATTATGGTTTATAAACGATTTCGTAGCGACTTTCTGAAAGTTTGAATTTGACATAACCCAAAATCAATATAAAATCTTGATTTTTCTCTTCCATTAGAAAATTATAATCAAATAGATTCAAACGATTCTTGTTTTAAAGAATTTCAATTAAAATTGATTATGTATATTCAATTGAAGTTCAAAACGTAATATTGCAAACTACTACGACATTACGAGCTCGTCTTTAGTTAATTATAAATTATACGTTCAAACTTCGTTTAATTGCAAACTTCATTCAAACTTTTGTTTGAGTCATTATCAGGTTACAAGTAGTTGATTTATGCTGTGAAGATTATTGAAGAGCAGATTTTTAGAGTCCTCACTTCCATTATTTTCATATGTATTTTTTTATTGTTATTGCATTTTATTAGAGGGACTATTGTATTGTGTAGGAGTATATATACTTCATTATCGGGTGGTGGCCTTGTCGGAACTCGATTTTGAAGTATGATAGGCGGTGGTTTATCCTGAGTTCATCTATCTACTTTCCTACACATATGGTTATAGTCCGTGGCTGTTATATTCTTGAGATCATCTACCAGACATGTTTTGGCGACCATTGTTGACTATGTGTGTATATGTGTGCTCTCTTCTTTTTATAAGATCACAAATTTTTGGCTTTAAAAATAATAATAAATAAAAATCCTTTTATTTCTCCAAATCAACATTTAAAACAAATTTAAATGTTCACACTTGGCGGTTAAAAATTTGGACCGTTACAAGTTTGAAATTCAAATTTTGAACTTCAAATTTTTAGATACATGCCGACATAGGAGGTTACCCATGTCGATATGTCTCTTGAATTTTAAAATGACATGCGAATTTGATTTTTGATTAGTTTATATTTATTTATATCTTATTTTGTTATTTATATATATGGCTAAGATGGTGTTTATTATAAGATTACTTTTTATATTATTATTATTTTATTAAAATAATATTATTTTAAATTTTAAAATTCAAATTTCAAATATTTAATTTAACTTTAAAAAATCCTATTTTATTAATAAGGCAATCAAACAAGAAACACTTCAAGCAACTAATTCAAACAAAAATTATTATAAAGGCTTACATATTTTAGATCCTATCTTCAGTATCTTCTGATTTGTGAATTGTTGTGAAGCACATATTCAAATTATTCATTTCCTGTTCTTCGTCACTAGAGGATGAATCAGAATCGTCTAGAGTAGCAGTATAAGCCCTTTTTCTTTTCTCTGTTGAATTATTATTTAAAGGATGATTCTGTTTCTCTGGATATGGATAGTCTATCTTCAAATGGCTTGGTTCATCATAATTGAAGCATCATATATTGTTCGGAATCTCATTATTTTCATTGAATTTCTATGTTCATTTCTTTTGAAATTATTCTCCTTTCTATATCTTAGAAACTTTCTGAAATTCCTTGTAATTAATGTTATTTCCTCATCATCATCGCTACTTGGGTCTGAACCTTTGGTTATCGCATTGAATGCAATATATTTCTTTTTAGATTATTTATTCCCTTCTTACTTACATATGAACCTCAAATGACATTAGATTTCCGATTAACTCTTCAATTTTCATAACATTAATATCATTGACCTCTTTTATTGCTAAAGTTTTTTTATCCCATTCTGGAGTTAATGAATTCAAGATTTTTCTGACTTGATCTTCCTCAAAATATATCTTTCTCTTGGCTATTAGTGAATACAGGATCTCCTGGAACATGCAGGACATACCAGAGATAGTCTCACTCAGATTCATTTTAAATAATTGAATTCTTTTGGCATAGCCAACTGGTTTTTATTGTGGGTCATACCACATTTCCATTATAACAAGTAATGAATACGGAATATAACTGGAGATTAGTTATGTGCTTAAATGCTACATACATTATGACCTTACCACTTCTAAACTATAATCAAACACCGCACAGGGTGTGACTAGTTACAAAATTAGCAAGAAGAAATACAATATGATATAATACAGTAATCGATTTCTCCAGTCGCTAAGCAGTCTAATGATCTAATCATGTTGAAACAACAATATAGCAGGCTTCACAAATGGCTATGACCAGCAACAAGGAAATAACAGCTAGGGTATAACTAAGAAGAAGAGGATTGAATTACAAAGTAAAGAAATCACAGCAATGCTATAGAACCAGCACTGAACACAACAACTAAGGGAAAAAAAAGAAGCCTCCAAATTGGCACAAGCTCTTGTAGTGGAAAAGGCTAGACATTAGATCCAAGGGAAGAAAGTTGAGGTATAATAGAAATTGAATGAATGCAAGTGAAACAGCCAGAAAAAAGCATCTCTAGCATCCAGGAGAAAACGAACAAACCAATATAGATAACACAACACTATGTGTAACGACCCGGGTTTTCGCGATCCCGAGTAATCGACATATAACCTAATGTCGACATCCAAGCATCGGAAATACTGGATAGTAAATGAAAGAAGTTAGAGGGTGAGAATAGATAAGATAGAAAATTAGAATAGAAGAAGAAGAAGATCACAACAACATAATAAGAGTAACACGAATCTCACAGCAGAACGAATAAAATATAGCATAACTTTGAAATAAAACCAGTATATGTATACAATAACATTTATAAGAGTACAACACAGTGGAAATAAACAATTGCTATAAAATCCTGAAGCCTTTTGCTCCAAGCTCTTAGTATATCTGTAAAATCCCGACTACTTGACTGCCCATACAACTTTGAGCACCCAAGAGTTAAGGGAAAACAAAAAAAAATAAACTCCGGGTCAGTCATGGGACTGATGTGAGTAAACAATTTAAAACAGTTTGAGAAAATAAACGATATCTCATAAGACCACGCCGTATAACACAGAACGGGTGTTTCCCTTATGAGAATCCAAAACACTTGATTTAACATTACAAAATCCTGTAGCAAGAACGATAATCTTTATATCAAAACTCTTTTGATATTATAATAGTGTCTATCAACCACAACTAAATAATCATTTAGCAGAATGCTTTCATCTCACGTTCCACATACATAATATATAATCAAAAACCGCAAGCGCTTATCGGGTAGTGGATTCCAACTAGCAAGGTATGGGACCACCTTTCGACAGTGTATCTCTAGAGAGGAATACACCGGGTTCAACAAGAACATCTTGCAACCTAGGCTAAACATGACCGGTCACTCATTTCGCTTGAGTGTACCGAATGTATTATCACCAACGGTTGGGATCAGCAACCATTTCCCGAAAGGGACAACATCGAAATAGATTATAGAAGTAAATGGAATTTCTCTTGACCAGGTGACAATACACCCTAATTGGCAGCTAACCACTTAGCCATGCGACCTACCCGATTTTATACCATTTCCTGGTTGTGAGGCTAGAAGCCATAACGTATAGATCACTCTTTTATTTACTTTGAATGTCACATAGTCATACCCGCCAGATCACAAATTGATTTCCCCAAAAATACCACGGGTATACAGCTAAGAGAAACGAATTCCTCCGCCACCAAACATAAATACGTTTGAAGAGATCAACTTACGCGATCTATTAAATATACTCTGTCAGACATTCTTCCATACAGGTTGCCCTCGGAGTGGACAGAGCGAAGGCACTATTCTGTAAACAGGACAGCCATTGCATAACTCCGTCTTCAATTATCTTCATCATATTTGATTGCAACGCTAACGCCCATATAAAGTGGTTTTCAGATAATGTATCTGATCCCGGTCTCTCCGTATTAACGACGGAAAAATGGTCAAAAACTTTGATAGTCGGTGATTTAACTATCAAAGAAAGACATGTGTGCAAATAACGATATTATTTCCAAATGGAAATTCTATCGATCAATCATCAATCAACATTTATTCATTTCCATATATTCATCAAATCCTTATTTTCTAATTTTAGAAAATATACATTATTAACTTTGGAAAACGTTTCCATTTCTGATTCACGCATCAATATCTTCCCACCCCTGTCAGTCTCTAACTGTAAACTAGTAAGAGAACAACTTCCTAAGTATAAACCCCGAAGGCCGAAACCAACATCAAATCGATACCCATAAAGCCATTCAACTCAACTAATTTCCAGTCAGTTTCTAATTTTAGTAATTCCATTTAAATTCCTAATTCAAACCCCAAATTCCTTTATAATATTTTATTTGCAAAATATTTACTTTAATCCTTTATTCACATTAAATGTGAATAATATATCTTCTTTGCAATCAAAACAGTTTGATTTCGTATTTAAAAACAATATCCCAAATCCAATTTTTATTTATACTTCTAATTATAGAATGTTTCATATAAAATCTCATTTTATTCTTCTAACACTTATAATCTCATTTATAATCACCTTTATAAATGCTGCTCAAATTCCATTTAAAATATTGGTGTTAAAACCGATTCCTACTTCTCTATACAAATTCAGTCTTATATATTCTGTTTATCAAATGGTAAATATTTTATTTAATTTATAAAACATTATTTATAAATTAATCTTCTCAATCTATTTGTTAAAACAAATTTCTATTTAATATCCACTTTAAACAATCTTCTCATAATTCTTTTATATCTCGTCAAATATTCCTTTTATAATTCTATTTACTTTCTAATAAACATTCCTTTTATACTTCTATTTATTTTCAATATAAATAATCATTTTATACTTCTATTTATTTTCTATATAAATAATCCTTTTATATTTCTATGTATTTTCTATATAAATAATCTTTTTATACTTCTATTCATTTTCTATATAAATAATCCTTTTATACTTCTATTTATTTTCTATATAAATAATCCTTTTACACAATTCTTTGATTTTATATATATATATTATTTTCAATTTACACTTTGAAAATTCCCTTTTCACATTCCGGTATTTCTTATGGTATTTAAAATACCAAATAACCATGATCAACATCATCTACACACCCATAATCAATCACATATTATATATCACATCATATATCACAATATATGAAAATAAACAGTAATAATATTTGAGGAATACAGTTGGATCCCTCCAACCTGTTTCCTGCATTTACAGATGTTAAACAATATAAATAACATTGATTTCATTTCAATATGAATTATTCTGATAAACAGAATCAATATTTGACTAACGATTTATATATATATGTATATATCGTTATCTACAATTTCAACCAATAAATCAGCAATTCAACCAAACAGTCAACACACAGCAATCAATCATCATTTACAACACTAGATTATATTTAAAAAAATATAAACTGTATAGAGTTAGTGAGATTTACTCACATTGGACAATTATCGTTAAATGATGATAATTGTCGGTTGATTTAGACAGACAATTTATTTCGCTATAAATTGTAACGAGCTCCAATTCACTCCCAGTCAGTTCCATTGCGTAGCCGCCTTCCATACGATCCCATCAGATCCTGTTTTGTACAATTCCAATACCGTATGATAAAGTTATATAATTTACAAGATTTTATACAATTTAAATCAACTAATTTAATTTTCATTGGGCTTAACCTTGTTAACCCGGCCCAAAAACCAATTTGCACCAGAAAAATCCTTCTTCATCATCAAAATCTCATAGCCTACTCCTCCATTAACGCAATGTCCTCCCATTAACACTTCACCTCCTCTCCATGATTCTACAAACTAACTACACTAGGTTCTTTCTCTTTAAACTCCCTTCCTCCTCATCACTTCGAACTCGAACCCGAGCTCATTAAATACAACGCGACATTGACCTGCTGTACTCGCCATTTCCATTTCCCTCCACCTCGTTCTCTCCATCCGCACTTCATGAAATCAAAGACTGACGCCACCCATATTTTTCTCTTCCACAGCTCTCGATCTGCATGCCACTAGTATAAAACTCGAGACTCCCCTATAACTTGCATCAGAAACCAATTCTACACGTACACAGGCAAAACTCGCGACAACAACATTCACCAATCCCCTCAAAATCATCACAACACAGGCTAAATCCTAACCGTAATACAAACACCAACCCAGTTTTCCAAATCGATGTTCATTCAACCCAAGAAATCCAACCCTAGGTTTACTGCTTTAACTCGAGTACTCCAAAACAATGATCATGTTTAACAAAACATATACCACTGTGAAGAGCTTGATCTCAGGAGCACAGCAATATATATTTCGAGATTTTAAAGTATACATTTTGTTTGATTTTGGTTTTAAATCTCATTTGCTGAAATAGGAAGAAAAGTGACGGCGGATTTTTATTAACCGAGGGAAAATGAAAATTAGGTTTAGAACGATATAGGGGTATTTATAGGATTGTATTTATCATTAAAAATTCCTATTATCGCATACAATATCCAAATTTGATAAAAATGGACATGCAGTTACAGTTTGACATTACAAACCCAACGAAACTGGTTTCGTCGAATTCCGACTTCGTTTGCTCACACGGCGTATTTTTAAAGTCAAATAATCGATTTTTTTTCACATTAAAATCCAGTACGGCCACATACTGACTCCAACAATCACGGAAATTGAAATCTTACAATAATTCAATATTCCGGATCCAACAAAATTAGTTTCGTCGAAAACGGAGTTTGTTTGCAAAAATGGCTATTTTTAAAGCTCTAAATAAACCCATTTAAATATTAATATATTTAAAAATAATTAAATTAAATATTAATAAATTAATATTATCATATATATATTCACATACGATATCATATAACCCCAAAATAAATATATCAGGATTTATAACTCGATATTTCAAAATTCCCAATTATATCGATATTCGATTTATATTTAAATCCTTTTATAATATAAATAAATCGTTATAAATTATAAAGGAATTCCATAGCGACTTTTTGAAAATTTGATTTGATCATAAATCAAAATCTACACGAAGAAATCCCAATTTTTCACTTCCATTAGAAAAATAAACTTCACCAGCTCCGAACGTTTCTTGTTTCATAGAAATCCGGCTCAAAACAGATTCTGTATATTCGTTTAAAGTTCGAATCACCAAATTACGAACTGCCATGCCATTTCGAGCTCGATCATAATTATAATATAATTATACGTTCAAACTTTGTTTAAATAATAAATTTGTTATTATAATTCAATTCTAAACTGAATTATATATATTTTAAATTGTCCAATTCACACAATATTGTGAATTCTGTTATTTTCGATTATTTCGGAAATAAATATATTATTCTATTATTTATATTAATTAAATATTCAATATTATTTAATTAAACGACTATTTAAATCTCTAAATCACTATTTAAATAATTAAATAGATCAATTATTATACCGTAAAAATACGGGACGTTACATTCTTTCCCCCTTAAAATAATTTCGTCCTCGAAATTGCTAAGGTAGAAAACAAACCCTATTACCTAGGTTAAAAATTATTTGTTTGTTTTCTTAACTTTAGTTTCAACCGAACTAATTTAATTTCAATTAAAATATTAATTTATTTCGACTAACGAAAATTTTCAAAAATTCTGAAAATTTTCTAACACCTTAAATTTCTGAAAAATTTCGCCAACCAAAAGAAAATAAAACATCCAAGCGGCTTGCCAAACAGGCTCAAAAATCACCAAACTCATATAAAAATAAACTTGTACCCTTTTGTCGGGCATATCATTTTATTCTTTCCATCTGTTACTAGTTCAACATATACCAATGTCATCTCAATCAAATTCCAATCATCTGTCCTCAAATCCAGTCATTCACTTATATCCAAACCAAATTTCATTTCAAACTCCTATCTCAAATTCCAAACTTTTAACTTATTCATCCAATATCATTTCAAATTCCTCTGTCAAACATCCAATTTTATTCGATGTTTTCTCTTTTAATTTAATTTCTACTTAACTGGTTTCAATTCAATTCCAATTCGCTTTCACAAATTTCAATTAAAATTTGTTTTAATTCAAACAATCTCTTCCTAGGAGTTTTAAACAGTTTACTGTTTTCAAAAACCGAAATATTCATTTTAGAGTATCAAAACAACTTTTCTCTCTCAAAACATTTCTAAAACAATATCTTTGGTAGTAATCTATCACTTAGAAACTCTAAAATGAGAACTGATGTTGTGGCCAGCATCATCAGAGTTATTTCCTAGCAACTGAAGTGAGTTCAATACTATATCAACTTTCAAATACATTTCTACTTTGAAATACAATTCAAAATACCATTCACAGTGCTTGTAAAACAATTTAAAATCTCCCTGGATTTTAAAATTGTGACGGCCTACCCCGCACCAATCGGCATTTCCTCCGATAGTGCGTTGTACACATGCCTGACCAGCACGGAATGGTCGCCAAAGAAAGGAAAGAAGAGAATGAACTAATCGAAAACCTGTAGAATGTCTCACAGTGCATGAAAAATAATATACTTGACATAAACAGGCGAGACAGTGCATAAGCTGATAACTAAAACCAACATCAACATCATCATCAGAGTAGCGAAAATCCAAATACAGCTTATTACAACTTTCCAAATTACTGTCTCTAAACAAAAGAAAGAAAGGTACACCACTAATGCCTAAAGTATTGACCGCAGCAACACAGGGATAATATATATATATATATATATATATATATATGTATGTATGTATGTATCATACGTGGAAGCCTCCTGCTCGCCTCCGGTACAACTACTCGTGCATACCACCTAACCTGTCTCTAGTCTTCTCGTGAGAGCACCCAGAGTAATAAGAAGAGACATAAAACTCTGGGTCAAACAAAAAGTCTGGTATGAGCGATAAGCAGCTAAACGAAACAATAACAGGTATACTAAACCATACCTGAACCTGCAACCAAAGAGTTAGCACTACATACCGTACAACACTTTAAGGTGCCACTGAACAGATGGTATAAAAATAACGGGGGTAGGGGTGTGCATGTCATAATGATGGCAAACAAATCAAACATAGCAACCATCCTCACATCTCTTA
The DNA here is from genome assembly GCA_030737875.1 of Allium sativum. NCBI lineage: Eukaryota > Viridiplantae > Streptophyta > Magnoliopsida > Asparagales > Amaryllidaceae > Allium > Allium sativum. The sequence goes on from CM060910.1 coordinate 57,480,533, forward strand.
CTCAGTGCGTAAAGCGTACGATATCTACCGCTTCGATCACTAGACCCATCGAAGTAGTGACGGAGTTCAACTTGTGCAACTACTGCTACTACCAAGCTTACCACATGGAGTCATGACCAACCCTTTACAAATGACCCCACTTCATTGGTCTATAGCTCTTTAGTCGTACCTAGGCCACTGTGGCCCTGAATCCGTTCACGTACCCCATATACATAGTGATCCAAAGTTATAGACATCGACAACTCCTTAGTACATGTCCCACAGCAAAGCCCAACTCATGAAGTCGACTCGTTGGTTCCCAATTGGATCCTGAGTAAAAACTTCCCATTGGACTACCTTTGCATCTCGGGTTTTGGTCTTCATCTCCGGATTGGTTCGGATCTCCTCCTAGCCATCGGTTCGGCTCGGCCTTCAGCTCGTAGTCATCAACATGGTTCGTGATTAATACTCTTCAGTGGATCAGATCGGGTACCTCAAGCTCCTCCATGGTGCATCGGTTCGGGTCGCGAGTGACCACTCGGGTCGGTTCGGAGACGCGGTTCAGTCCGGATAGGGTGCTCCGACTTTAGATCCTTCATGGCCATCTCTTCACGTGCTTCTAGGCGGTTCGGGTCGGACTCCTTCTCTTGAGTGGTTCGGATCGGGTACGAGAGGCAGTTCATAGTTGATGCTCGTGGACCTCACACAGACGGTTCGGTTCGGAGGAGATAGCTTGGTTCGTGATGTAGCTCTACGACCCCATAGGGCGATCCGATCCGGCCCTCAATCCCCCATCCGATCCAAATTCCTGCACTTTGTCCAGCGAGTTGTTTTACGCCATTCGACGCCGTTTTTGACCATTATAACTATTCTAAACAATCAAAAAGCATATCATACAGTCATAGCAACATATAGAAGTGACCATAAACATCAAAACAACAATTATAGCATGTAAAATGGGTCAAACATACCCAAAATCCCATAAGTTCCCTTAAACATGTTTAAGCAAAACTAATGATATAATTAGCAAAACTTCACCAAATCAAACCAAATTTCTAACAGAGGTCTAAAATATTATTTCAAAATTTATAAATATTTTTCTAAAATTTTACCATGTCTAATTTCGTTAATCTTCACTAATTACCCTTAATTAACCGTAATTAGTGCAAAACTATGCAAATCACTCACCGTTGCCACAAATAAAATTTTCAGAACTGAAACCTCACTGATTTGGGTGAATACTGATGTCTAACAACAGCTCTAATACTAGTTTGGCGAAGACCTTCTTTGATTTGGTGTTGCTAAGCTTAATCCTCGATTAGAAAGTGATTTGGGGATGTTTTAAAGGTTGGAGGCCATTATTAGGGTTCTTAAGAGGTAAGTGGCGACTAGAAAACTGAAATGAAATGAAAACCTAACTCATTTGAGCCTCCCCATAACCCTAATCCCGAAATAGGTTATGGGCCCATTTACTAATCACCTCATTTGGCCTGGTTAAGCAGTTTTTCACCATCTGAAACTTGTTTCAGCCATACCTCTCAAACAATGAGTCCGTTTGGCTAATGTGACCACTCTACGGAATTGTAAACCATCATCCGGATTCAATGGAAGTGGTTTCAGGTCAAAACTCCTTTCCAATCAAAAGTTATGGCCAAAACAGTATCAGCTAGGGGCAAAACGCTCATTTAAAAAAATCGATAAAAATCATGAACCTGGGAAATGACCCCAATAGTCATCTCCCAAAGTTACATGACCATATGACTTCGTATGTGAAAGAAATAAATATTATACGATCCTATGATGCGTAGAATGCGGGTCGTTACACTCTCCCCCCTTAAGAAATTTCATCCTCGAAATTCCTTAACCCAAAACATACAAAGGAAACCACATGCCTACCAACCATATACAACAATCAATCATGCAAAACAAACAAAACAAACCTATCCTAGCATGTAGAAAGACTAAATCGAAGTTAAAATCTTAGCAGGCGAAGAGTTCTGGATACGTCTTCCTAATGCTCTCCTCTGTCTGCCAAGTACAGTCATTCTCATTCTCGCCCCACTGAACTTTGACTAACTTTACCGCTTTCCTTAGAAGTTGCTTCGTATCGTTCCCAACAATATGCATAGGCTTGCGGTTCCCAACCGCCTCGGGTTCAACTTCGATATCATCCAACTGGTCAGACGAAATAGTCACATTTGGGTGGTGTACGAAATTTCTTAACTGAGGAACATGAAATACGTTGTGAACTCCTACCATCTTCTCTGGTAATTCAACTTTGTATGCCAAATTCCCAATTTGCTCAAGAACTGGGAATGGACCAACAAATCTTGGTGCTAACTTGCCTCTCCTGCCAAATCGTATCACGCTCTTCAATAGAAAAATCTTGACAAACACCAAGTCGCCAATGGAGAACTTTAATTCTCTTCTCCTCTTATCAGCATAACTCTTCTGCCTATCTTGGGCAGCCTTCATTCGCTGTTGGATAATCTTAATCTTAGTTGAAGTTTCTCTTATCACGTCGGGTCCAAGTACAAACTTCTCACCAGCTTCTACCAAACATGACGGTGAGTTGCACGGTCTTCCGTACAAAGCTTCAAATGGAGCCATACCGATACTGGATTGATAGATATTGTTATATGCAAACTCTACTAGATGTAAATGGTCATCCCATGATCCACCAAAATCCAATACACAAGCTCTCAAGAGGTCTTCTAATACTCGATTCACCATCTCTGTCTGTCCGTCAGTTTGAGGATGATACGCGGTAATGAGATGTAATTCTGATCCTAACGCCTCTTGTAAGCTCTTCCAAAATCCACTAGTGAACAACGGATCTCGCTCACTCACAATGCCTTTGGGTATTCCATGAAATCTCACTACCCACTTTACATATAGTTCAACTAACTTAGTTGCTGTTCTATTCGATTTGACAGGTATAAATCTTGCACTTTTGGTCAATCGGTCCATAATCACCCAAATGCTATCATGGCCCGATCTAGTCCTTGGTAACCCATCAATGAAATCCATAGACACTTGATCCCATTTCCATTCTGGAATTTCTAATGGTTGTAGCAAACCACTAGGCTTCTTTTGCTCAGCTTTAACTAGCTGGCAGTTCATGCATTTGGATATAAACTTCCCAATGTCTCTTTTCATCCCTTCCCAGTAGTAGGTCTGCTTCATGTCTCGGTACATCTTGTTACCACCGGGGTGTATAGTCAGTTTTGAGTGATGACATTCTCTAAGAACTTCATTTCTCAATCCATTGACATTGGGTACAACTAGTCTTCCATTCTTTCTAAGCCATCCATCTCGATCAAGCCCGTACTTGTTCATCTCTCCGTCAATTCCCATCTTTAACTTTGAGATGATTTCCAATAGGTTAGGATCGTTCCTCTGAGTGGAACCAATCCGCTCAATCAAAGTGGGTCTGATCGTCAAACTTGCTAACATTTCCGGATCCAATTCGTGCTTTGGTATGAAATCATACCCAGCGATGTACTCCAGTTGCTTCCATTCTAGAAACATAGCCCCTAAACTGGCATGTCTCCTACTCAATGCATCAGCTACCGCATTTCCCTTTCCTTGTGTGTATGCTATATCGAAATCATAGGAAGCTAAGAATTCTAACCACCTTTGTTGTCGGAGATATAGATCCTTCTAAGAGAAAAGATACTTTAAAGATTTATGATCGGTAAACAACTCGAATCTTTCTCCCAAGAGATAATGTCTCCACATCTTCAATGCAAACACGATCGCTGCCAATTCCAAATCATGGGTAGGGTATCTTTTCTCATGCGGTTTCAGTTGCCGACTTGCATAAGCTATAACCCTACCTCCTTGCATCAATACAACACCTAGTCCGGTACCACATGCATCCATATATACTGTCATTTCTTCATTACCCTTAGGAATGACTAACACTGGTGCACATGTCAACTTTTCCTTTAGGCTCTTGAATGCATTCTCGCGCTTTTCGTCCCAGACAAAAGCTTGATTCTTCTTGGTCAACTGAGTCAACGGTGCTGCTATCTTCGAGAAGTCTTGGATAAACTTACAATAATATCCAGCTAAACCTAAGAAACTTCTTATGTCCATTGCATTCTTGGGCGTAGACCAATCTTGTACCGTAGCCACCTTCGCCGGATCCACGACAATATCATTCTCTGAAACAACATGGCCCAAGAATCTCACTTCCCTCCTCCAGAAGTGACACTTAGAAAACTTGGCTTTCAATTGGTGTTTTCTCAACACCTCCATCACTGTTCTTAAATGTTCCTTGTGTTCTTCCTCTGTCCTCGAATAGACCAAAATATCATCCACGAACACAAGGACAAACTTATTCAATTGATCTCTGAATACCCTATCCATAAGATCCACAAAGTATGCTGGGGCATTGATCAGCCTGAATGGCATGACCACCCACTCATAAAATCCAGACGGCGTCTGAAATGCCGTTTTAGCTATACTCTCAGCTTCCACTCTAAGCTGATGAAAACCTGTCGCGAGATCTAACTGAGAGAATACTCTTGCGCCACTCAACTGGTCAAACAAATCATCTATCCGCGGTAGAGGATACTTATTCTTCCTCGTCACTTTATTCAACTCGCGGTAATCTACACACAAACGAAGGGAACCATCCGCCTTGGTAGCAAACACAACTGGTGCTCCCCATTCAGAAACAATCCTTCTGATAAATCCCTTCTTCAAAAGATCGCTGACTTGCACCTCGAGCTCTCGCTGCTCACTTGGTGCCATACGACGAAGTGACATCACTATAGGTCTGGCATCTTTCACTAAATCAATACGGAACTCAATCTCTCGGTGTGGTGGAAGCCCGGTCACTTCCTCGAAGACGTCTGGATACTGGCCAACCACGGGCAAACCTGACAATTCACTATGCAGGATGTCGAGGGAATTTAGAAAAATAGCCATTACCCCATCACCGGGTAGACCACCAAACACTACCCTCTGCCCATCATCTGCTCTAGCTGTCACCAAAAAGCATTTACAGTCTACCACCACCCCGTATCTTTGGAGCCAATCGACTCCCAAAATAATGCCAAACCCAGTAAAGACCAAAACAAAGAAATCACAAACAAACATGCATCCATGACTCGATAAGACCACATTACGACAAATCATGATAAGGTTAGTTGAACCACCAATCGGGTTCGTCACTACTAAAGGTCTATCGATAATCTCGGGCTCCAATCCCAACCTATCTACCAGGTCACTAGATATGAAAGAACTGGAAGCCCCGGTATCAAACAAAACTCTAATAGGAACATCATAAACAAAAAGCGTACCTTGAACAACAACATTCTTTCCTTTCTCCGCCGCATTTGGGGCATTCGACGAAGAAGGAAAAACATTAAGGGCATATGCTTTCACCACCTGCTTTTCTTTAGGGGGTTGCGGACACTTGTCCTTGTGATGTCCCACTTGGCCATAGTTGAAGCACTTCCTATCCGCTGGCTTGGCCCGACAATTACTAGCATAATGGCCCTTCTTACCACAACTGAAGCACTCAACATCTTTCTTATTCTTTTTCTGGCCATCCTTATTCTGTCTCTGCTTCCTCTTCTTCTGAGGACCACTCTTGCCTCCACCACTTGCTTTTGGTTTTGGCTCCTCTGCAGATGCAACCTCAGTCTTCGACTTAGGGTAAAGACGCTCGGACCTCAATGCTTTTCACACAAGTATCCATCCAAGTCAGTTATGAACTTCTCATTCTTCTTCTCGGCAGTATCAATAAGAGATAGTCCATACTTCGATAAAGTATCGAATTCTGCAATATACTCCGAGACAGCTCTACCATTCTGCTTGAGCTCCAAGAATTTCTTAAACAACACTAACTTCTGAGCAGCTAGAATGAACTTATCGCTAAAGCGAGCCTTAAACTACTCCCAAGTAATCTGATCCTCAGGAGTAGCTTCCTTTATAGCATTCCACCAATCATTGCCCATCCTTGCAGCTAACGGGATGCTTACCTTCTTTTCATCGCATCCTCGATACCCAAATCTTCGAAGATACGCTCGTAGCTATCCAACCAATCCTGAACATCCGTAGCCAACTCCGTTCCGTGGAACAGCTTCCCACCAAGACTAGTATAATCCTTATTCAGCTTGGCGAAATCGGCCCTAGGCGCCTGCACTATTGGACCACCACCATTACCATTATTGGGAGCTGTCCTCTGCACATCCCTAAGCATCTCTCTCATGAGGTCAGTAAACATTGTCCTCATATCAGCAACGTTCCCATTATTGGCTCCTCTACCGGCACCTCTTGCGTATCGGCTCATCGTTCAATCTGTAAAGAGAAAACGATTAACCATCTCCATAGTGGTGCTAGTGCAGTACGACTTCATCCTTAGCTATACTAATAGTATATATATATAGCTTTTGAAAACCAAAATAATCACAAATACGCGCTCTCATATACGTATACTATCTCTCCCTGATGACTTCCTCAGGTTAACTACGCAACCTAGAGCTCTGATATCAAGTGTGACGGCCCGCCCCGCACCAGTCGGCATTTCCTCCGATAGTGCGCTGTACACATGCCAGACTAGCACGGAACGGTCGCCAAAGAAAGGAAAGAAGAGAATGAACTAATCGAAAACCTGTAGAATGTCTCACAGCGCATGGAACAAAATATAATAATAATATACTTGACATAAACAGGCGAGACAGTGCATAAGCTGATAACTAAAACCAACATCAACATCATCATCAGAGTAGCGAAAATCCAAATACAGCTTATTACAACTTTCCAAATTACTATCTATAAACAAAAGAAAGAAAGTTACACCACTAATGCCCAAAGTAGTGACCGCAGCAACACAGGGAGAATATATATATATATATATATATATATATGTATGTATGTATGTATCATACGTGGAATCCTCCTGCTCGCCTCCGGTACAGCTACTCGTGCATACCACCTAACCTGTCACTAGTCTGCTCGTGAGAGCACCCAGAGTAATAAGAAGAGACATAAAACTCTGGGTCAGACAAAAAGTCTGGTATGAGCGATAAGCAGCTAAACGGAATATACTAAATCATACCTGAACCTGAACCTATAACCAAAGAGTTAGCACTACATACCGTACAACACTCTAAGGTGCCACTGAACAGATGGTGTAAAAATAATGGGGGTGGGGGTGTGCATGTCATAATGATGACAAACAAATCAAACGTAGCAACCATCCTCACATCTCTTAGTCAGTGCGTAAAGCATACGATATCTACCGCTTCGATCACTAGACCCATCGAAGTAGTGATGGAGTTCAACTTGTACTACTACTGCTACTACCAAGCTTACCACATGGAGTCATGACCAACCCTTTACAAATGACCCCACTTCATTGGTCTATAGCTCTTTAGTCGTACCTAAGCCACCGTGGCCCTGAATCCGTTCACGTACCCCCTACACATAGTGATCCAAAGTTATAGACATTGACAACTCCTTAGCACACGTCCCGCAGCAAAGCCCAACTCATGAAGTCGACTTGTTGGTTCCCAACTGGATCTTGAGTACAAACTTCCCATTGGACTACCTTTGCATCTCGGGTTTTGGTCTTCATCTCCGGATTGGTTCGGATCTCCTCCAAGCCATCGGTTCGGCTCGGCCTTCAACTTGCAGTCATCAACACGGTTCGTGATTAATACTCTTCACTAGATCAGATCGGGTACCTCAAGCTCCTCCGTGGTGCATCAGTTCGGGTCGCGAGTGACCACTCAGGTCAGTTCGGAGATGCGATTCGGTCCGAATAGGGCGCTCCGACTTTAGATCCTTCATGGCTATCCCTTCACATGCTTCTAGGCGGTTCGGGTCGGACTCCTTCTCTTGAGTGGTTCGGATCGGGTACGAGAGGCAGTTCACAGTTGATGCTCGTGGAACTCACACAGACGGTTTGGTTTGGAGGAGATGGCTTGGTTCGTGATGTGGCTCTACGAACCCATAGGGCGATCCGATCCGGCCCTCAATCCCCCATCCAATTCAAATTCCTGCACTTTGTCCAACAAGTTGCTTTACGCCATTCAACGACGTTATCGACCATTCTAACTATTCTAAACAATCACAAAGCATATCATACAATCATAGCAACATATAGAAGTGACCATAAACATCAAAACAACAATTATAGCATGTAAAATGGGTCAAACATACCCAAAATCTCATAATTTCCCTTAAGCATGTTTAAGCAAAACTAATGATACGATTAACAAAACTTCACCAAATCAAACCAATTTTCTAACAGAGGTCTAAAACATTATTTTGAAATTTATAAATATTTTTCCAAAATTTTACCATGTCTAATTTCGTTAATCTTCACTAATTAACCTTAATTAACCATAATTAGTGCAAAACTAGGCAAATCACTCACCATTGCCACAAATAAAATTTTCAGAACTGAAACCTCGCTGATTTGGGCAAATACTGATGTCTAACAGCAGCTCTAATACTGATTTGGCGAAGACCTTCTTTGATTTGGTGTTGCTAAGCTTAATCCTCGATTAGAAAGTGATTTGGGGATGTTTTAAAGGTTGGAGGCCATTATTAGGGTTCTTAGGAGGTAAGTGGCGGCTAGAAAACTTAAATGAAATGAAAACCTAACTCATTTCAGCCTCCCCATAACCCTAATCCCAAAATGGGTTATGGGCCCATTTACTAATCACATCATTTGGCCTGGTTAAGCAGTTTTTCACCATCTGAAACTTGTTTCAGCCATACCTCCCAAACGGTGAGTTCGTTTGGCTAATGTAACCATCCGGATTCAATGGAAGTGGTTTCAGGTCAAAAATACTTTCTAATCAAAAGTTATGGCCAAAACAGTATCGGCTAGGGGCAAAATGGTCATTTAAAAAAATCGACAAAAATCATGACCATACGACGTCGTATGTGAAAGAAATAAATATTCTACGATCCTGTGATGCGTAGAATGCGGGTCGTTACAAAAATTCTCATATATTTAGTCCAAATCCATTTACAAACACTTCTTCGAATTTCCAGAGTTGTAATTTCAATTCGGATTTAAATTCAAATTTAATTTATTTCATTACACTTATATGAATTCTATTGGTTATTTACATAACCATTTCAATTATAACCTTATTCGATTATAACCACTAACACATCCAATATACAATAATATATAAAATATTAATCGCCCTTTTATATCAAAATATAATTTAGATAAAATTATTTATTTTACCCTCTTTTCAAAACATACAGTGTTGGTTCATCATATTCGAGTGTTTATAAACCCCTACCAATATAGTGGATCAAACTGATCGACCAGATCTTATAAACAACTCAACCAATAAATCTCCATAATATAAAACAATTTTTATAAAATCTACAAATATGTTCGCTCGTATATATACACTCAACACATTCTAGGGAATTGCTAACCCTATCTCTATCGTCATGCCACAAAGCCAAGGTAATCACTTAACCTTAAGCTCTGATGCCACTGTAACGACCCGGGTTTTCGCGATCCTGAGTAATCGACATATAACCTAATGTCGACCATCCAAGCATCGGAAATACTGGATAGTTAATGAAAGAAGTTAGAGAGTGAGAATAGATAGGATAGAAAATTAGAATATAAGAAGAAGAAGATCACAACAACAAAATCATAGTAACATGAATCTCACAGCGGAACGAATAAAATATAACATAACTTTGAAATAAAACCAATATGTACACAATAATATTTATCAGAGTACAACACTTACAACACAGCGGAAACAAACAATTGCTATAAAATCCTGAAGCCTCCTGCTCCAAGCTCTCAGTATATCTGTAAAATCCCGACTACTTGACTTCCCATATAATTTTGGGCACCCAAGAGTTAAGGGAAAACAAAACAAAATAAACTTCGGGTCAGTCATGGGACTGGTGTGAGTAATCAATTTAAAACAGTTTGAGAAAATAAACGATATCTCATAAGACCATGCCGTATAACACGGAACGGGGTTTTCCCTTATGAGAATCCAAAACACATGATTTAACATTTCAAAATCATGTGGCAAGAACGATAATCTTTATATCAAAACTCTTTTGATATTATAATAGTGTTTATCAACCACAACTAAATAATCATTTAGCAGAGTTCTTTCATCGCACGTTCCATATACATAATATATAATCAAAAACCGTAGGCGCTTGTTGGGTAATGGATTCCCATTGGTAAGGTATGGGACCACCTTCAGACAGTGTTTCTCTAGAGAGGAATACACTAGGTTCAACAAGAACATCTTGCAACCCTGGCTAAACATGACTGGTCACTCATTCCGCTTGAGTGTACCAAATGTATTATCACCAACGGTTGGGATTAGCAACCGTTTCTCGATATGGACAACATCGAAATAGTTTATAGAAGATAATGGAATTTCTCTAGATCAGGTGATAATATACCCTAACTGGCAGCTAACCACTTAGCCATGCGACCTACTCAATTTTATACCATTTCCTGGTTGTGAGGCTAGAGGCCATAACGTATAGATCAGACTTTTATTTACTTTGAATGTCACCTCGTCATATCCGCCAAATCACAAATTGATTTCCCCAAAAATACCACGGGTATACAGCTAAGAGAAACGAATTCCTTCGCCACCAAACGTAACTACGTTTGAAGAGATCAACTTACGCGATCTATTAAATATACTTTGTCGGACATTCTTCCATACAGGTTGCCCTGGGACTGGACAAACCGAATGTAATATTCTGTAAATAGGACAGCCATTGCAAACTCCGTCTCCAATTATCTTCATCATATTTGATCGCAATGCTAACGCCCATACATAGTGGTTTTCAGATAATGAATTTGATCCCGGTCTCTCCGTATTGATGATGGAAAAATGGTCAAAAACTTTAATAGTCGGTGATTTAACTATCAAAGAAAAGCATGTGTGCAAACAATGATATTATTTCCAGATGGAAATTCTATCGATCAATCATCAATCAACATTTATTCATTTCCACATTACTCATTTCCATATACTCATCAAAACCTTATTTTGTAATTTTAGAAAATATACATTATTAACTTTGGAAAACGTTTCCATTTCCGATTCACGCATCAATATCTTCCTACCTCTATCAGTCTCTAACTGTAAACTAGTAAGAGAACAACTTCCCAAGTATAAACCCCGAAGGCCGAAACCAACATCAGATCGGTACCCAGAAAGCCATTCAACTCAACTGATTTCCATTTAGTTTCTAATTTCAATAATTCCATTTAAATTCCTAATTCAAACCACAAATTCCTTTATAATATTTTATTTGCAAAATATTTACTTTAATCCTTTATTCACATTAAATGTGAATAATATTTCTTCTTTGCAATCAAAACAGTTTGACTTCGTATTTAAAAACAATATCCCAAATCCAATTTTTATTTATACTTCTAATTATAGAATTATTCATATAAAATCTCATCTTACTCTTCTAACACTTATAATCTCATTTATAATCACCTTTATAAATGCTGCTCAAATTCCATTTAAAATATTGGTGTTAAAACTGATTCCTACTTCTCTATACAAATTCAGTCTTATATGTTCTGTTTATCAAATGATAAATATTTAATTTAATTTATAAAACATTATTTATAAATTAATCTTCTCAATCTATTTGTTAAAATAGATTTCTATTTAATATCCACTTTAAGCAATCTTCTCATAATTATTTTATATATCGTCAAATATTCCTTTTATAATTCTATTTACTTTCTAAATAAACATTCCCTTTATACTTCTATTTATTTTCTATATAAATAATCCTTTTATACTTCTATTTATTTTCTATATAAATAATCCTTTTATACTTCTATCTATTTTCTATATAAATAATCCTTTTATACTTCTATTTATTTTCTATGTAAATAATCCTTATATAACTTTGATTTTATAAATATATTATTTTCAATTTACACTTTGAAAAATCCCTTTTCACATTTCGGTATTTCTTATGGTATTTAAAATACCAAATAACCATGATCAACATCATCTACACACCCATTATCAATCACAGATTATAAATCACATCATATATCACAATATATGAAAATAAAAAGTAATAATATTTGAGGAATTCAGTTGGATCCCTCCAACCTTTTTCCTGTATTCACATATATTGAACAATATAAATAACATCGATTTTATTTAAATATGAAATATTCTGATAAACAAAATCAATATTTGACTAATGATATATATATATATATATCGTCATCTACAATTTCAACCAATAAATCAGTAATTCAACTAAACAATCAACACACAACAATCAATCATCATTTATCAATACTAGATTATATTTATAAAAATATAAACTGTAAAGAGTTAGTGAGATTTACACATATTGGACAGTTATCGTTAAATAATGATAATTGTTGGTTGATTCAGACAGACAATTTATTTCGCTATAAATTGTAACGAGCATCAATTCACTCCCAGTCAGTTCCATTGCGTAGCTGCCTTCCGTACGATCCCATCAGATCCTGTTTTGTCCAATTCCAATATCGTACGATAAAGTTATATAATTTACAAGATTTTATACAATTTAAATCAACTAATTTAATTTTCATTAGGCTTAGCCTTGTTAACCCGGCCCAAAAACCAATTTACACCAGAAAAATCCTTCTACCTCATCAAAATATCTCGTAGCCTGCTCCTCCATTAACCCAATGTCCTCCCATTAACTCTTCACCTCCTTTCCATGATTCAACAAACTAACTACACCAGGTTCTTTCTCTTTAAACTCCCTTCCTGCTCATCACTTCAAACTCCAACCCGAGCTCATCCAATACAACACGGCATTAACCTGCTGTACTCACCATTTCCATTTCCCATCCACCTCGTTCTCTCCATCCGCACTTCATGAAATCAAAGACTGATGCCACCTATCTTTTTCTCTTCCACAGCTCTCGATCAACATGCCACTATTATCGAACTCGAGACTCCCCTATAACTTGCGTTGGAAACCAGTTCTACACGTACACAGACAAAACTCGCGACAACAACATTCACCAATCCCCTCAAAATCATCACAACACAGGCTAAATCCTAACCCGAATACAAATACCTACCCAGTTTTCCAAATTGATGTCATTCAACCCAAGAAATCCAACTCTAGGTTTACTACTTAAACTCGAGTACTCCAAAACAATGATCAGTTTAACAAAACATATACCACCGTGAAGAGCTTGATCTCAAGAGCGTAGCAATACATATTTCGAGATTTCAAAGTATGCATTTTGTTTGATTTTGATTTTTAAATCTCGTTTGCTGAAATAGGAAGAAAGGTGACGGCGGATTTTTATTAACCAAGGGAAAATTGAAATTAGGTTTAGAACAATATAGGGGTATTTATAGGATTGTTTAAATATTTTTATATTCATTATTTTATTTATTTTTATTGAACTGCTGCTTGTATTTATCATTAAAAATTCCTATGATCACATACAATATCCAAATTTGATAAAAAAAGACATGCAGCTATAGTTCGACATTACGGACCCAACGAAACTGGATTCATCGAATTCTGACTTCGTTGCTCACACAACTATTTTTAAATTCAAACAATCGATTGTTTTTCACATTAAAATCTGGTACGGCCACATACTGACTTCAAAAATCACGGAAATTGAAATCTAATAATAATTTAATATTCTGGATCCAACAAAATTATTTTCATTGAAAATGGAGTTCGTTTGCAAAAATGGCTATTTTTAAAGCTCTAAATAAACCCATTTAAATATTAATATATTTAAAAATAATTAAATTAAATATTAATAAATTAATATTATCTTATATATATATTCACATACGATATCATATAACCCCAAAATAAATATATCAGGATTTATGACTCGATATTTCAAAATTCACAATTATATCGGTATTCGATTTATATTTAATTCCTTTTATAATATAAATAAATCGTTATAAATTATAAAGGAATTCCATAGCAACTTTTTGAAAATTTGATTTGATCATAAATCAAAATCTACACGACGAAATCCCGATTTTTCTCTTCCATTAGAAAATATACTTCACCAGATCCGAATGTTTCTTGTTTCATAGAAATCCGGCTTAAAACAGATTCTGTATATTCGTTTAAAGTTCGAATCATCAAATTACGAACTGCCACGCCATTTCGAGCTCGATTATAATTATAATATAATTATACATTCAAACTTCGTTTAAATAATAAATTCGTTGTTATAATTCAATTCTAAACTGAATTATATATATTTTAAATCGTCCAATTCACACAATATTGTGAATTTTGTTATTTCCGATTATTTCGAAAATAAATATATTATTCTATTATTTATATTAGTTAAATATTCAATATTATTTAATTAAACGACCATTTAAATCTCTAAATCACTATTTAAATAATTAAATAGATTAATTATAATACCGTTAACATACAGGACGTTACACTATATCGTGGTTTAGAAGATTAAATCAACTGGTTCGATAAAGCAATGGCACATAACACAATTACCAGAAGAAATAACACTCAGACACAATACAAGATAAAATCAAACCAGATAGACTAGCACAAAATACAGCCAGCAAAACGCTAGAGCCAAACAATTATCACAGACATCCTATAAACACACTCAGAAAGCACAACAGAATAAAGCTCGATAGCTTTCAAAAATAGAGACAAGCAAACCAATAGTCTCAACACAAACACACCAGATTAATCAAGGACCCAAATTGACTTACCAAAAATAGCGATGCTTCATCTAGCACAGTCAAGCAACCGGGCTAGACTGTATGGGAGAGGAATAGCCAAAGGAGATGTCTGTGGGGAGCACAATATTTAAAAATATCATTTCTAGTAATGAATCAAGCCCTCGGGAAAAGAAGCATCCAATAGTGGAGCAGAAGCTAGAATCCAGATGGCAATAAGGGTTAATCCAAAATAGGCATAGAAGTGGAGACAAGGGACGCCGATTCTAAGGTTAAAACAAAAGAAAGGAAAGCATCAAGGGCTGCGAAAAAAGTGGAAATTAGGGGAGGAGTAGACAAATCGAAACAATGATAGATGGAAGAAAATAAGGCTCAAAGTGGAATCCTAGATCAGGAAGAAGAGTCGCTATACCACAAGGCAGAAAGCTGGGGAAAGAGAAGGTCAGAGAAGAACGGAGTACGGTTGGATTCTGAGATGCGGTGGGGAAAAAGAAAGGAAAATATGAAAAAGGGGAAAATTCGAAAACCTAGTCCGCCATGCGAATATAACAAGCTCTAAAAACCTATAAGAGTAGTTATCTCTTAAATAATTGAAATTGATTGGTTAACATGGATATCTTGATCTGTTTAACTTTGCTTGTTCCTTCATGAGACACTTGCAAAGTTTCCATATTTCGTATGCAGATTTACAAATAAATTCTTTATCAAATTCATTTCGATCTAGTGAAGAAAATAAAATATTCATGGCTTTTGAATTATTTTTTGCAGTAGCCTTTTTCATTATTCCATTGGGCAAAATTAATAGTGGACTCAACATATTCAGTTTGTATGATATTCAAAGTGTGTAATCCTATTGATTGTAAATAATTTTTCATCGTATAAGAACAATATAGATAATTGCTACCATTAAGCAATGGTGTCCTTGTTGATTCATGAGTTTTTGATTCACGACAACGAAGAATAAAAGATCGAACGAAGAGTTATTTAGTATACTTATTTTTTGTGTGTTTTAGTTGTGTTAGAGTTTGTTAAAATCTATTCTCATATATCACACAATCAAACACATGATCATGAATATATATATATATATATATACATACATATATGGAGATAATGGCACACAGTCAACTGGACTGTGCATATTTGCACAGACCAGTCGAGTGGTGGAAAATACGCCAATCGATTGGTAAGCACAAAAATGCACAGTCCAGTGCATTTTTGTGTGCCAATATATATATATATATATATATATATATATATATATATATATATGTATTAATACATTTTTAATTACTAGTTTACTAGTCAATTTTTGTCGGTCGACTGATCCAAACCTAACGGTCATATTTCTGAATCTTTCTTGAAACATTTTGACCCATTTCTAAACAGAAATAATTGCTTCTTTATAATGAATCTTTTCATGAACAATCATCACTCTTCAGACACTATTTATACATCACAAATTACACATTCCAATTCACTGAATTTTCTTTTAATTTCAGATCTTATTTTATGTACTCTCTTGCATTCTAAAAGCATTCAAAAATATTCTAATTTCTTTTGAATCATTGATTTTATTTCATATCTCTTGATTCAATAGAAATCTATTCCTTCAAATTTTCACAAACACATTAAATATCAGGGGATAAGACTATAGGAAGGGTGTACTCAAATCGTTGGCTAATCAGTGTTACTTAGAACACATTCAAAAGTAAAAACTATTATTGTATTGTTGAAGTCCTGTTTGGTTACTCAGGCGTGTTGTTGAAGTCATGTTTGTTTGCTCAAGCGTGAAATCCCATTCGGTTGCTCGGGTGTGTTGTGAACTTGTTCCTCCGGGTGAAGAGAGGGTGTTGTTGGTGAAATTCAGAAGGAGTCTGAGACTGGACGTAGGACGATGCTCCGAACCAGTATAAAAATCTATGGTGTCATTTACTTTATTTACTACATTTCTTATCTGCGATATCTTAATACCCATATCGTTAAATATTTATTTGCATAGTTTAAAACATCACATTATCAATACTTCAGCTATGTAATTATATTCCATACTACTCGATCCTACTCTAGCACTCATTTCATTATGACCTGGCTTTCATTGCCAAAAAATTCAAAAATTTTCTGAAACACATGAAGGGATTCAAGAACACTGGAAATAAAAATCTCAAGAATAATAATTATATAGCTTCTCCATCTTCAGTAGAGTGTTTTGGTTGCCACAAAATGGGACATTACCAAAAGTATTGTCCGGAATAGGTGTGACGACATCGAATTTCGCTCGATCTGAGTCAGTCGATAAACCGATCTAGACCGTTCGAAACCCCTGATCGTTTGAGAACAGGACAAATCAGAACGCAGACGGAAGAACATTTCATTGCTATTACAACAATGCATCAGATACAAGAATATACAGAGTATAAATGAATAAATTACATTCGACAAATATCAGAGATTACAATAAATTACATAACAGCGGAAAATAATACAAAGCACAACTGAAGGTGATATACGGATACAGAGCTTTCCGGATATCATTCCAGCTGTAAACCAGGATCCTGTGAATATAAATCTGCAAAACCGAAACTACTAGCTGCCCGTGCGGAAAATAGGGGCACCCAGAGTTTAGGTTAAACCAATAAACTCCAGGTCAGTCATGTGACTGGTGTGAGAACTAAAACAGTTATTTAAGATTTGACTTTGAAAGAGAGTAATTTCAAGGGACCACGCCGTATAACACGAAACGGGTTTCCTCCCAAGAATACCAGTGCATAGGATAAACAGCGCAATGCTTTTTCGAAAAATGAAGCTATTATAAGACCCAGGTCCCATCACACAATGCAACGCAAGCCGGAGGATAGGGTTTTCCCTTATAATAGCCAAACATGCTTGGTACGTTTAAAACAAATCATTTGATACTATAATAAGTGTATAGTGTCAAAACAATTTCAATCATAAATATAAATCATAGACGACATGGGTACCATATATCATGTCGCCATACTAGTTCTACAATTAAAACCGCAATATCACGTATTGGAAATTGGATTTCCGTCATGAGTCGAGGCAAGGGGCAAGATCCTCTCCGCGCTCGAGACACTCTAGCAAATGCCTCAGGGCTACGCACTCTGGGCAACCCTGGATTCGGCTGGGCTGGTCCTCACTTACGTTAGAGGATTAATTATGCCTGAACACACGTTTCCCGGTCCTTACAGACCTATAATCGAGGCGCCTCCTTCCAACAACCACAAAGGTGAAAAGTATATATATGTCAGGGCTGGTAAGTCACTGACACCACCAAAGCTAGAAAGAAACGTCGTGCTCTCCCAGCGGTCCGTATCCCGTTTTTAACTCATACCGAGGTGTGAGGCTCGCGAATTCACACTATACACAAAGCTACGCCACAAAGGCCGTGCTTTGATCATCAACCACAAGACTCTGCTTTTCAACAAAAGCCTTGATCATTGCATCTTAGCGTGCCACACAGGCAATTCATGCCATGCGACTGATGTCCATCGATATACAACCTCTGAGCTCGTACGTCTCAGAGAAGGGCGTTAAGCAAGAGAATAAATTCTCCGCCGCCAAACAGATATATATTTAACAGAAATCAATCAACACAGAATAAAATCCAATGTCAGACACACAAACCATTTACAAGTTCGTTCTGGGTCTGAACGAAACCGGAGGCACTTTCCTCGCATATCCATCCATCTCCAAGTACGCCTGGACGACCACCAACTATTTCCATCCTCTTGGGTGTACTGCCCAATCAGGATCGTCAGTAATTATCCAAACGATGTGAAGACTTCCGGTCTTCAACCACCGTCTTCATCTTCGACTTATCGTCGAATCGGTTATTCAGAATGGGTATAAACCCGGACTTTCCGAACAACCCGCGTATATTAAAAATAAATGTTACACAAACACAACATACGCCTCATTCCAATTCATTAGTCACTAACCGCAAATTAGCAAGAGAACAATTTCCCAAACATTAACCCCGAAGGCCGAAACAAACATCAGATCAATACCCAGGAAACCATTCTTCTTAGCCAACCTACAACTAGTTTCTAAATTCCACATTCTTAGAGAAAGGTTCCCATTAATTTTATCCAAGATAAATTCTTTAAAATTTATCCTGTAATCTTCCTTTGGATGTCATTTAAAACCAAATTATGGTTTTTCCACTAGTCGAGATTAGCGAACCGTAACGAAGTAATTATTTATTTTATTTTCCAATCCCAACCTATTCATCCCATGAAGCAAAACTGGTAATACTCCATATCTAACACCACGGTGTTATCGGTAAAGTTAATTACCATTTCACGTTCAAATCTAATTAAAGATTTAACTATCGTTTTGGAGCAAAACTGGTGATACTCCATTCTCGCTTATTTTCTAAGTTGATAATTTAAATTATCAATTCACATTTCTATCTAATTGCAGATTCATTAAAGCTCCTTTTACTGGGTTAAAGAACTAGGTGTTATTTAAAACACAGTTCACGACAAACCCAAATCACATTCTATTTGTTGTCGGGTTAAAGAACTAGTGTTATTTAAAACACTGTTCACGATAAACCCATTTCAAATCCAATAAATATATTAGAAATTCCGATTTATTTAAAACCCCTTTTTAAATCTAATTCATTTATTTCAAAATAATTGGGTTTTAAATTTAGTTCAAAACTAGTTCATTTCGATAAAAATCTATTTTTATCCTTTCAAATATGGAGTTTTTCATCCCAAATTTTCCCAAATCATTTCTTATGATTTTACACTAATTATTACTATTTTTAATAATTTTATTAAGGCCCGTACAATCGATTTCCAACAATGGCCATCGAACTGCACCTATAGCGACCTTTTTCGAATTTGATTTGGACGTATCTCCAAATCCAACCGTTAGATTTTGAATTTCTAATATTCGTTAGAAAGCTCTTTTCGATACGAACCCAACGGTTCCGGTTTTAGGAGAATCCGACGGTCGGATCTCCCGTAATGTTCGTTTGAAATAAATGGTCGAAATTCACGAACTGCCGCGGCGCGGCGCGTTCTATTCAGGCCATTATATTATATATATAATATATACAATATATATTTCGTCGATTTCTATTCAAAACGAATTTTATAAATAGTTTTGAATTTGTTTCAAAAACAATTTCAACTTCCATTTCAATTCAAATCAAAATTGAATTCTTCTTTATAAATTCGTTTTAAAATTCATTTCTATTCAATTCAAATTTCAATTCAATTTGAATTCATTTCAATTCGATTCAATTCAATTCCAAAGTCGTTCTCTATTCGATTCAATTCAAATTGGTTTTCAATTCGACTTAAATCAGATTGCTTATATATTCAATTCATTTCGAAATCGTTTTATATTCAATTCATTTCGAAATCGTTTTATATTCAATTCATTTCGAAATTGTTTTATATTCAATTCATTTCGAAATCACTTTATATGCAATTCATTTCGAAATCACTTTTCGATATTCATTTTAGAATGAATAAAATCGATATAAATATCGTTGACGTCAAAATGGCGTCAATCTAATCAACACAGCTTCATATACTTCTATTTTCAAATATTTCGTTCAACACATGACTAGTCTCAACGGATGAGTACAATCAACACATGAACCTTTATTTTATATTGATAAAGAAGTAAAGGTTTTATTATTAAAATATTTCGTTCAACACATGACTAATCTCAACGGATGAGTACAGTCAACACATGAACATTTACTTTATAATATTGATAAAGAAGTAAAGGTTTTATTATTAAAATATTTCGTTCAACACATGACTAATCTCAACGGATGAGTACAGTCAACACATGAACATTTACTTTATAATATTGATAAAGAAGTAAAGGTTTTATTATTAAAATATTTCGTTCAACACATGACTAATCTCAACGGATGAGTACAGTCAACACATGAACATTTACTTTATAATATTGATAAAGAAGTAAAGGTTTTATTATTAAAATATTTCATTCAACACATGACTAATCTCAACGGATGAGTACAGTCAACACATGAACATTTACTTTATAATATTGATAAAGAAGTAAAGGTTTTATTATTAAAATATTTCGTTCAACACATGACTAATCTCAACGGATGAGTACAGTCAACACATGAACATTTACTTTATAATATTGATAAAGAAGTAAAGGTTTTATTATTAAAATATTTCGTTCAACACATGACTAATCTCAACGGATGAGTACAGTCAACACA
Organism: Allium sativum; assembly: GCA_030737875.1. Classification (NCBI taxonomy): domain Eukaryota; kingdom Viridiplantae; phylum Streptophyta; class Magnoliopsida; order Asparagales; family Amaryllidaceae; genus Allium; species Allium sativum. The sequence goes on from CM060910.1 coordinate 57,501,488, forward strand.
TGAACATTTACTTTATAATATTGATAAAGAAGTAAAGGTTTTATTATTAAAATATTTCGTTCAACACATGACTAATCTCAACGGATGAGTACAGTCAACACATGAACATTTACTTTATAATATTCTTTATCTTCTAAATTGGAATGAGGCCCAGTCAATCACCATATAAAATTAATTATATGGATTTTCATACAACACATGTATATAATAGCATTGAAAAATAATCAACCATCAACCAAAGTGCACTACACTGTATAAGCATCAAATATAGATATCTAACGCTTATAACAGCCTGTCAATCAATCGATCGACATATTTAATCAATCAGGATGAGTGAACTTCATATTTCATCCCAACACCCGTGTGGGGTTTCAAACAATGAAACACAGATTTTATTTGTGCAGTTGGGCGATGTGTAAAATTTATCGTCCCAATCAATGTCCTTCAAATAGGTGTACATAAACAAACCGTCCGGTTTGTAAATGAATATTTTATTTTATTCACTTCACGTTAAAAAATTATATTTTTAACGATAAAATATTATATTTCAACACATGAATTTCTATTCATTTCATTCACACAATAAAAATGATATTTTTATTTTTCTAACATATTTTAGAAAATTTCGGCGGCATAACGGCACGATACTAGAAACGGGACAAGGCCTAGCCTTATCCCCGGTCTTGTGAAGGCCCACGCCATTCACACATCAATCAAATCAATTCATTCCACCACACAATTCAATTTCAATCAAATAATCTAACTAATTTTTGGCAATCAAACAAACAAGTACATGGTCTGTGGACGATTGTGTCGGGTGCTACTAAACACCGTCTGCATCCTAGTATATATATAATTAGAAAATGAAATTGAAAGGTGAGAAATTCTCACCGATAGCTATCCAACTCCACGACTCTTCTTCGACAGAAATCTTCATCGTTATCGCATCTTCGTCATCTTCGTTGCCCGTAGCCACTACATATGTAAAAATCGAATCTTTACTTCGCTATTCAATATATAAAAATTATATTTTTACTATGCTATTCAATATATAAAAATCGAATTTTTACCTTGTTATTCAATATATAAAAATCGAATTTTTACACCGCTACTATATAGATAAAAATTATAATTTCACATCGATGTTCATATAGTAAAGATTATATTTTTATCCCGCTAATCTTCATATAAAGATTTCGCCTTTTCAAAAACAAAGTTTATATTTTCCTCGAAGTAAAAAATCATATTTTTACTCCACTACTCATATCAAAATATCGTCTTTTCACTTTTAAAGATATCGTCTTTTCACTTTTAAAAATATCGTCTTTTCACTTTTAAAAATATCGTCTTTTCACTTTTAAAAATATCGTCTTTTCACTTTTAAAAATATCGTATTTTCACTTTTAAAAATATTGTCTTTTCACTTTTAAAAATCACATTTTTATTTTGCTTCCTATATAAAGATGATATTTTTAATATTCCTATCATGTAAAAATTATATTTTTAATTCTCTACATAAACAAAATCATATTTTTACGCCTTCTATATAGTAAAGATTATATTTTTAATACTTTAAAAATATAGAAATCATATTTTTATTACTTTAAAAATATAGAAATCATATTTTTCTCTAACAAAATCAAATCTTTTTCTAATTTAAAAATCAAATCCTTACATTTACTTTTAAAAATCCTAATAGGCTGATTTTATTTAAGGATCATTGCATAAAATGATTTAAATAAACTAAATAAACTAAAAAAATCAAAATAAAATAATAATAAAAATAAAAATAAAAAAAGGTGAAGAACTTACAGCGGCGGGGGGGGGGGGGGGGGGGGGGGGTCTTCCTGCATCGTCGGAGGATGGGGGGGCTCTCGAGCAGGCGAAGGGGATGCGGGGTGGTGGCGGTGCACGAAGGGGGGGCTCTCGCTGCTGCGGCTCGGCTCATCGAGGGGGGGGGGGGGCGGCTGTCGATTGAAGAGGAGAGGGGAGCGAGAAGGCTGGAGGGGCGACGGGGTGGCCCGCCTGAGGCGCGGCGGCGCTCATCGGGGGGGGGGGGGGGTGGGGGGCGGCGACGAGTCTCCCCCCGTCCGCCTCTTTCTCCTTTTCTTTTTTTTTTGTGAATTCGATTATGAAAGGGGGGGGGCAGAAGATAAGGGAAAGGGTTTTTTTTATTTTATTTAATTATTATTTAATTATTTAATTCAACCTAAAGTTGACTTTTTCATACGACCTCGAAACGAGGCCCACCGCCTGTCGTCCATAGCATTTCACCCCTATTCTGAACACAATGGGATATGTATCGTAGGTTGATTCGGACGTCTCGATAAGTTTCTGTTGAATTTACATTTAAATCTATATATTAAATTTGAACGCGCATTTCAATCTACCGGGGTCACATACTAACTCGGAAAATTCCAGAAAAATATTTTCTAGCTTCGTATTGACGATACGGTCCTAACAAAACTAGTTTCGTCGAATTCTGAGACCGTTGGAAAAATGGCCATTTTCCAGTCGATTAAAATCAACTAAAACTGGTCAAACGCGTTTTCTTTTGCTACGCTCACATATTGATTCGAAAAATTATGAAATTTGGAATCTAGCAATAACTTTACATCACGGATCCAACAAAAGTGGTTTCGTCGAAATCTGAGGTCGTTTGCAAAATTGCTATTTCTAAGGGCCTGAATTCCATAGCGACTATTCAGAATTTTCAACTGGACATATCTTTTGATTCCCGCTATGAAATTTCGATTTTTCAGATTCGTTGGAAAGATATCATCAATTAGATCCTAATGTTTTTGGTTTCACTAAAATCCGGATTGTTTTGCACCCGGTACGTTCAATTGAAGTTTGAAATCGAATTATCGAACTACCGCGCCATTTTCAATTCTATTATAATTATATATAAATATTTATATTCTAACGACGACGTATATAATATATACGTCGAATTATATTCAAAATTAATTTTCTCGTCGATATTATTTAAAATAATCTATTTTAAATATTCAAAATTCGCTAAAATTGCCAAAATAAAAATTTTAAACTGGTTCAGATTTTCCGGGTTATTACAATCTCCCCCACTTAAAACTTTTCGTCCCCGAAAAGGAACAAAGTCGAAAGTGGTTTGATTAATCAACTCTACGTTCGATTTGGCTTCCATTCTCCAACTTTTCAGTTTCTGAGAATTTTCAAATTTTTAAAAATTTGGCTAACACCCTAAATTTTCGAAAATTTTCGCCATAACCTCCCCTGCACCGGGAGCATCGGGGAATTTCAAATAGCTTCCCCGGTCCTTCTAATCTCAAAAAGAAAAAGAAAAAGCCAAGCGGCTAGCCAATAGGCTCATAAAATCATCATCACCCAAACAAAACAGTAAATTATGTAGTAAACATGTACCTATTTGTCGGGCAAACAAATTTTATTCTCTGCTCTAGCCTCCTTGCTATGACCTGTTCAATGTAAGCACATGTATATGCAAGCAAATGCGACCAACTTTCAATACAATTCAATATCCGATTCAATTAGGCATAATGGTTTAAAATTATCAAACAAATAAACAAACAACACAAACATCAATCAATTAGTGGATTAGAGTTTCAAATCCATAATTTTGATATATATACAAAAATCATGTTTTTGATGCCAATTCACAACAATGTGTTCTAGCTATATAAGTTTTGGTTTTCACACCTGTCTAATGGAAATATATAGAAATCACACCTTCGAAACACGAACATAATTATTGATGATGCCATGGTCATTATCAACATCATCTCCGGGCGACTAGAGTGTAATTCTATATCTATCCGGTATATTAAAACTTCGAATATACGTTCATGACGCGTATATGCAAAATCTTTATATAGTGGATTGTCCATATGCAAAATAAATAGATATTCAAATACGTATAAAATGGTTTAAATTTTCAAAACAAAATTGTTTCATTTGAAAAATATACTCTTCACACTCGTTCTAGGATACTACTGATCCTATCTCTAACGAGTCATTCTAATTGGATATTTCTAATCCAATATCTGATGAATTCTTTCGTATGGTTCTAATGTGTCTTATTCTCGAGCTCTGTAAACCAAAGCTCTGATACCAAATGTGACGACATCGAATTTCGCTCGATCTGAATCAGTCGATAAACCGATCTAGACCGTTCGAAACCCCTGATCGTTTGAGAACAGGACAAATCAGAACGCAGACGGAAGAACATTTCATTGCTATTACAACAATGCATCAGATATAAGAATATACAGAGTATAAATGAATAAATTACATTCGACAAATATCAGAGATTACAATAAATTACATAGCAGCGAAAAATAATACAAAGCACAACTGAAGGTGATATACGGATACAGAGCTTTCCGGATATCATTCCAGCTGTAAACCAGGATCCTGTGAATATAAATCTGCAAAACCGAAACTACTAGCTGCCCGTGCGGAAAATAGGGGCACCCAGAGTTTAGGTTAAAACAATAAACTCCAGGTCAGTCATGTGACTGGTGTGAGAACTAAAACAGTTATTTAAGATTTGACTTTGAAAGAGAGTAATTTCAAGGGACCACGCCGTATAACACGGAACGGGTTTCCTCCCAAGAATACCAGTGCATAGGATAAACAACGCAATGCTTTTTCGAAAAATGAAGCTATTATAAGACCCAGGTCCCATCACACAATGCAACGCAAGCCGGAGGATAGGGTTTCCCCTTATAATAGCCAAACATGCTTGGTACGTTTAAAACAAATCATTTGATACTATAATAAGTGTATAGTGTCAAAACAATTTCAATCATAAATATAAATCATAGACGACATGGGTACCATATATCATGTCGCCATACTAGTTCTACAATTAAAACCGCAATATCACGTATTGGAAATTGGATTTCCGTCATGAGTCGAGGCAAGGGGCAAGATCCTCTCCGCGCTCGAGACACTCTAGCAAATGCCTCAGGGCTATGCACTCTGGGCAACCCTGGATTCGGCTGGGCCGGTCCTCACTTACGTTAGGGGATTAATTATGCCTGAACACACGTTTCCCGGTCCTTACAGACCTATAATCGAGTCGCCTCCTTCCAACAACCACAAAGGTGAAAAGTATATATATGTCAGGGCTGGTAAGTCACTGACACCACCAAAGATAGAAAGAAACGTCGTGCTCTCCCAGCGGTCCGTATCCCGTTTTTAACTCATACCGAGGTGTGAGGCTCGCGAATTCACGCTATACACAAAGCTACGCCACAAAGGTCGTGCTTTGATCATCAACCACAAGACTCTGCTTTTCAACAAAAGCCTTGATCATTGCATCTTAGCGTGCCACACAGGCAATTCATGCCATGCGACTAATGTCCATCGATATACAACCTCTGAGCTCGTACGTCTCAGAGAAGGGCGTTAAGCAAGAGAATAAATTCTCCGCCGCCAAACAGATATATATTTAACAGAAATCAATCAACACAGAATAAAATCCAATGTCAGACACACAATCCATTTACAAGTTCGTTCTGGGTCTGAACGAAACCGGAGGCACTTTCCTCGCATATCCATCCATCTCCAAGTACGCCTGGATGACCACCAACTATTTCCATCCTCTTGGGTGTACTGCCCAATCAGGATCGTCAGTAATTATCCAAACGATGTGAAGACTTCCGGTCTTCAACCACCGTCTTCATCTTCGACTTATCGTCGAATCGGTTATTCAGAATGGGTATAAACCCGGACTTTCCGAACAACCCGCGTATATTAAAAATAAATGTTACACAAACACAACATACGCCTCATTCCAATTCATTAGTCACTAACCGCAAATTAGCAAGAGAACAATTTCCCAAACATTAACCCCGAAGGCCGAAACCAACATCAGATCAATACCCAGGAAACCATTCTTCTTAGCCAACCTACAGCTAGTTTCTAAATTCCACATTCTTAGAGAAAGGTTCCCATTAATTTTATCCAAGATAAATTCTTTAAAATTTATCCTGTAATCTTCCTTTGGATGTCATTTAAAACCAAATTATGGTTTTTCCACTAGTCGAGATTAGCGAACCGTAACGAAGTAATTATTTATTTTATTTCCCAATCCCAACCTATTCATCCCATGAAGCAAAACTGGTAATACTCCATATCTAACACCACGGTGTTATCGGTAAAGTTAATTACCATTTCACGTTCAAATCTAATTAAAGATTTAACTATCGTTTTGGAGCAAAACTGGTGATACTCCATTCTCGCTTATTTTCTAAGTTGATAATTTAAATTATCAATTCACATTTCTATCTAATTGCAGATTCATTAAAGCACTTTTACTGGGTTAAAGAACTAGGTGTTATTTAAAACACAGTTCACGACAAACCCAAATCACATTCTATTTGTTGTCGGGTTAAAGAACTAGTGTTATTTAAAACACCGTTCACGATAAACCCATTTCAAATCCAATCAAATATATTAGAAATTCCGATTTATTTAAAACCCCTTTTTAAATCTAATTCATTTATTTCAAAATAATTGGGTTTTAAATTTAGTTCAAAACTAGTTCATTTCGATAAAAATCTATTTTTATCCTTTCAAATATGGAATTTTTCATCCCAAATTTTCCCAAATCATTTCTTATGATTTTACACAAATTATTACTATTTTTAATAATTTTATTAAGGCCCGTACAATCGATTTCCAACAATGGCCATCGAACTGCACCTATAGCGACCTTTTTCAAATTTGATTTGGACGTATCTCCAAATCCAACCGTTAGATTTTGAATTTCTAATATTCGTTAGAAAGCTCTTTTCGATACGAACCCAATGGTTCCGGTTTTAGGAGAATCCGACGGTCGGATCTCTCGTAATGTTCGTTTGAAATAAATGGTCGAAATTCACGAACTGCCGCGGCGCGGCGCGTTCTATTCAGGCCATTATATTATATATATAATATATACAATATATATTTCGTCGATTTCTATTCAAAACGAATTTTATAATAGTTTTGAATTCGTTTCAAAAACAATTTCAACTTCCATTTCAATTCAAATCAAAATTGAATTCTTCTTTATAAATTCGTTTTAAAATTCATTTCTATTCAATTCAAATTTCAATTCAATTTGAATTCATTTCAATTCGATTCAATTCAATTCCAAAGTCGTTCTCTATTCGATTCAATTCAAATTGGTTTTCTATTCGACTTAAATCAAATTGCTTATATATTCAATTCATTTCGAAATCGTTTTATATTCAATTCATTTCGAAATCGTTTTATATTCAATTCATTTCGAAATCGTTTTATATTCAATTCATTTCGAAATCACTTTATATTCAATTCATTTCGAAATCACTTTTCGATATTCATTTTAGAATGAATAAAATCGATATAAATATCGATATAAATATCATTGACGTCAAAATGGCGTCAATCTAATCAACACGGCTTCATATACTTCTATTTTCAAATATTTCGTTCAACACATGACTAATCTCAATGGATGAGTACAGTCAACACATGAACCTTTATTTTATATTGATAAAGAAGTAAAGGTTTTATTATTAAAATATTTCGTTCAACACATGACTAATCTCAACGGATGAGTACAGTCAACACATGAACATTTACTTTATAATATTGATAAAGAAGTAAAGGTTTTATTATTAAAATATTTCGTTCAACACATGACTAATCTCAACGGATGAGTACAGTCAACACATGAACATTTACTTTATAATATTGATAAAGAAGTAAAGGTTTTATTATTAAAATATTTCATTCAACACATGACTAATCTCAACAGATGAGTACAGTCAACACATGAACATTTACTTTATAATATTGATAAAGAAGTAAAGGTTTTATTATTAAAATATTTCGTTCAAAACATGACTAATCTCAACGGATGAGTACAGTCAACACATGAACATTTACTTTATAATATTGATAAAGAAGTAAAGGTTTTATTATTAAAATATTTCGTTCAACACATGACTAATCTCAACGGATGAGTACAGTCAACACATGAACATTTACTTTATAATATTGATAAAGAAGTAAAGGTTTTATTATTAAAATATTTCGTTCAACACATGACTAATCTCAACGGATGAGTACAGTCAACACATGAACATTTACTTTATAATATTGATAAAGAAGTAAAGGTTTTATTATTAAAATATTTCGTTCAACACATGACTAATCTCAACGGATGAGTACAGTCAACACATGAACATTTACTTTATAATATTCTTTATCTTCTAAATTGGAATGAGGCCCAGTCAATCACCATATAAAATTAATTATATGGATTTTCATACAACACATGTATATAATAGCATTGAAAAATAATCAACCATCAACCAAAGTGCACTACACTGTATAAGCATCAAATATAGATATCTAACGCTTATAACAGCCTGTCAATCAATTGATTGACATATTTAATCAATCAGGATGAGTGAACTTCATATTTCATCCCAACACCCGTGTGGGGTTTCAAACAATCAAACACAGATTTTATTTGTGCAGTTGGGCGATGTGTAAAATTTATCGTCCCAATCAATGTCCTTCAAATAGGTGTACATAAACAAACCGTCCGGTTTGTAAATGAATATTTTATTTTATTCACTTCACGTTAAAAAATTATATTTTTAACGATAAAATATTATATTTTAACACATGAATTTCTATTCATTTCATTTACACAATAAAAATGATATTTTTATTTTTCTAACATATTTTAGAAAATTTCGGCGGCATAACGGCACGATACTAGAAACGGGACAAGGCCTAGCCTTATCCCCGGTCTAGTGAAGGCCCACGCCATTCACACATCAATCAAATCAATTCATTCCACCACACAATTCAATTTCAATCAAATAATCTAACTAATTTTTGGCAATCAAACAAACAAGTCCATGGTCTGTGGACGATTGTGTCGGGTGCTACTAAACACCGTCTGCATCCTAGTATATATATAATTAGAAAATGAAATTGAAAGGTGAGAAATTCTCACCGATAGCTATCCAACTCCATGACTCTTCTTCGACAGAAATCTTCATCGTTATCGCATCTTCGTCATCTTCGTTGCCCGTAGCCACTACATATGTAAAAATCGAATCTTTACTTCGCTATTCAATATATAAAAATTATATTTTTACTATGCTATTCAATATATAAAAATCGAATTTTTACCTTGTTATTCAATATATAAAAATCGAATTTTTACACCGCTACTACATAGATAAAAATTATAATTTCACATCGATGTTCATATAGTAAAGATTATATTTTTATCCCGTTATTCTTCATATAAAGATTTCGCCTTTTCAAAATCGAAGTTTATATTTTCCTCGAAGTAAAAATCATATTTTTACTTCACTACTCATATCAAAATATCGTCTTTTCACTTTTAAAGATATCGTCTATTCACTTTTAAAAATATCGTCTTTTCACTTTTAAAAATATCGTCTTTTCACTTTTAAAAATATCGTCTTTTCACTTTTAAAAATCACATTTTTATTTTGCTTCCTATATAAAGATGATATTTTTAATATTCCTATCATGTAAAAATTATATTTTTAATTCTCTACATAAACAAAATCATATTTTTACGCCTTCTATATGGTAAAGATTATATTTTTAATACTTTAAAAATATAGAAATCATATTTTTATTACTTTAAAAATATAGAAATCATATTTTTCTCTAACAAAATCAAATCTTTTTCTAATTTAAAAATCAAATCCTTACATTTACTTTTAAAAATCCTAATAGGCTGATTTTATTTAAGGATAATTGCATAAAACGATTTAAATAAACTAAATAAACTAAAAAAAATCAAAATAAAATAATAATAAAAAAAAGGTCAAGAACTTACAGCCGGGGGGGGGGGGGGGGGTCTTCCTGCATCGTCGGAGGATGGGGGGGCTCTCGAGCAGGCGAAGGGGATGCGGGGTGGGGGTGGTGGCGGTGGAGGAAGAGGGGAGGGGCTCTCGCTGCTGCGGCGCGGCTCATCGGGGGGGGGGGGGGGGGGGCTGTCGATTGAAGAGGAGAGGGGAGCGAGAAGGCTGGAGGGGCGACGGGGTGGCCCGCCTGAGGCGCGGCGGCGCTCATCGGGGGGGGGGGGGGGGGGCGACGAGTCTCCCCCCATCCGCCTCTTTCTCCTTTTTTTTTCTTCTGTGAATTCGATTATGAAAGGGGGGGCCAGAAGATAAGGGAAAGGGTTTTTTTATTATTATTTAATTATTTAATTCAACCTAAAGTTGATTTTTTCATACGACCTCGAAACGAGGCCCACCGCCTGTCGTCCATAGCATTTCACCCCCATTCTGAACACAATGGGATATGTATCGTAGGTTGATTCGGACGTCTCGATCAGTTTCCGTTGAATTTACATTTAAATCTATATATTAAATTTGAACGCGCATTTCAATCTACCAGGGTCACATACTAACTCGAAAAATTCCAGAAAAATATTTTCTAGCTTCGTATTGACGATACGGTCCTAACAAAACTAGTTTCATCGAATTCTGAGACCGTTGGAAAAATGGCCATTTTCCAGTCGATTAAAATCAACTAAAACTGGTCAAACGCGTTTTCTTTTGCTACGCTCACATATTGATTCGAAAAATTATGAAATTTGGAATCTAGCAATAACTTTACATCACGGATCCAACAAAAGTGGTTTCGTCGAAATCTGAGGTCGTTTGCAAAATTGCTATTTCTAAGGGCCTGAATTTCATAGCGACTATTCAGAATTTTCAACTGGACATATCTTTTGATTCCCGCTATGAAATTTCGATTTTTCAGATTCGTTGGAAAGATATCATCAATTAGATCCTAATGTTTTTGGTTTCACTAAAATCCGGATTGTTTTGCACCCGGTACGTTCAATTGAAGTTTGAAATCGAATTATCGAACTACCGCGCCATTTTCAATTCTATTATAATTATATATAAATATTTATTTTCTAACGACGACGTATATAATATATACGTCGAATTATATTCAAAATAAATTTTCTCGTCGATATTATTTAAAATAATCTATTTTAAATATTCAAAATTCGCTAAAATTGCCAAAATAAAAATTTTAAACTGGTTCAGATTTTCCGGGTTATTACAATAGGAGAAAGAACAGCACAACAAAAACAAGAAAGAGAAATCAAAGAAACAAGCTTTTTCAGTGACTTGGGATGATTTAGATTCTTCATCTTCTGAAAGTGATAGAGAAAGCAATAACGAACAAGTTAACATGTGCTTCATGGAAAAAGAAACCGAGGTCAGTAATTTTAGTTTCCAAGATATAGTAGAAATATATATGAAAATATTAGAATCTAGAAATAACTTTAAAGAAAATATAAACGAGAAAATGAAAATCAGAAAAAGGCAGAATTTGAAAGAGATTTGCTAAAAGATGAAAAAGAGATATTAGAAGATGAAATTAGAAAACTTTAAGAATCTCTATCTAATGAGAATTCTCAACTTTCCTTATTGAGTCAAGAAATTGAAACTCAAAAAAAAATGCTTGCTTCTGAAAATCATGAGTTAAATAGTAGGAGTAAAATCATAGAATTAGAAAATTTTAGTCTTAAAATTGAATTAGATGATATTACTAAAAATGTCACAAATTTCAATAAAGGTAGAGAGAATTTATCAAAAATGATAGAAAATTCTCAGCCTATATTTAGTAAAAAGGACCAGGATATATACAGAAAACTAATTATTTTAAGAATCCAAGAAAAAGACATCAAGATCTTGCAAGCCAGTAACACTTCCTATAAAGAAGCCAGTAACTTCTCCTGTTAAGAAAAAGGTTTCTAAAACTGTTAATATATGGGTTCCTAAAACGAACAATTATTTGATTAGGAATAAATATATTAAAACATTCTTAGAAATTGTTCATAATAAAAAAGATTATATTTTTAAAAGTGACACTGAACCCTCTTGGGTTCGGTTTCCTAAGACCTAACTCTTAGGACCCTAACGAAAGAAGTGGGTACCAACGTCATTACATATTTTTTGCATGTCCCACTCAAGAAAAGAGGAGAATGGATACTCGATAGTGGTTACTCAAAATGTATGACATGAGACAAAGAAGTGTTGACAAATATTATCTACTCAAAATGAGGAACTGTCACATTTGGAGATAATTCCAAAAAATATATCATCGATAAAGGTGATGTGAGCAATTATGGTACATCTAATTTACCTCTTATTACTGCTATTTTGTAAGTTTAGAATTTAAAACATAATTTATCAAGTATCAATCAGTCATGTGGTAAGGGTTTTAAAATATTGTTTTCTAAAAATAAATGTGGTATTTTTGATAAAAATCAAAATCTCATTGTCGAAGGTAACAGAGATAAAAATATTTATATCTTAAACATGAAAATTAATAATAATCCAGCTATGTGCCTGTTAGCCAAAGATCCTTGGCTATCGCACAAGAGATCTGGTCACATAAAATTTGAAACCATTAATAAAATTTCGAAAAATGGAATTGCAAAAGGTTTACCTAAAATGAAATTCAAAACTAAAAATTTATGCGATGCCTGTTAGTTAGGAAAATTAACGAAGTCATTATTTAAATATAAAAAGGTCGTTTCAACTTTGCAACCGTTAGAATTACTACATACGGATTTATTTGGGCCAACTCAAATTCTGTAACAACCCGAATTTTAATAAAATGTTGAAACAATAAATCAAGGTATAATTAATTTTTATCATGAGAATCATGGGAAACAGGTTGCGCCATTGCGTTCTCCTCGAAATTCTACATAGAATCGAGTCTGAGTTTTCGAAAATCGGAGTCCGTATGACCGAGTTATGACCTCTAGAATTTTCATGAATTTTCAGAATAAAAAAAAAGCTCAGAAATTAGAATTCAAATTCGAATTCAAGACCCAGAAGCTTGCTGGGCGGGAAAATTCCCGCACAGAGCCCAGGTCGACCAGGGGGTCGACCTGGCCAGACCAGGTCGACCATAGGGTCGACCTGGGGGTCGACCTCCCTGGTCAGCCTAGGTGCGACTTGTTGGATGGATGGGTCTGTTTGCGGGCCTTAGACATTTTTTATGGTTCAGATCAGTTCTAGAGTTGATCTAAAGGCCCTAAATAGTTCCTACACCTATATATACACCCTAAGACCTAACCTAATTCATAACAAATCATTCTTACACCAAAATGCTGCTGAAATCCCTCTTGATCATGGCCGCCGCCTCTAATCGATTTCCTAAGCTTTCATACATGATCCAATTCCAAGATTAAGGCTTCTACAATGATTCAAGACAATAAATCAACAACGCCACAACATTTCTACAACAAATTCAGTTCTTTATTCATTAGCCACGATCTGTAAGTTCTGGTTATTTTCAGATCTAAATATTTAAATTTAATATGGGCATGTGATGAAGTGAAATTGGACTTTTGACTGAAGTCTATTTCTGTTTCTTCTTGAATCTTGATTTTTGGGCTTTTCTACCTTCATTCTCATGCCAAGTTTATGATCTATGCAGAAGTCTTCTTGATTCGTAATGATATTATCGTCAAGTTGTTATCTTTATGCCTATCATGATGATTTATGTTGTTTTCTCTCTGATCTTGTTCTTATTGCAACTTCTACCTCCACCTATTTATTTTCTTTTGATGAACCTAGGTCAATTTCGGACCTAGGCCTAAACTATGCTATACATGCGATGGTATACGGGGGAAATATTGGAATACTGCCTAGTGGAATATATGTGTTTGGTGGAATCAAAGGCATAATATGAAAATTGGATGTTTGGGGATAATTTACCATTAACATGAAACCGGGTAATTTTGGGTATTGTCATTATAATGGTAATTGCAAGAATGGGGATTGGCATATGTAATTTGATATGGATCTTGATATATGTAATTTGGCTAGAACTTGTTATGGGTAAATTGGTGTAAACGTGGTGTACATGTAATTTTGGGTATAAAACTTGATCTATGTAAATTGAGCATAGCTTTGTAAACATGTAAATTATGAATCTTGACATATGTAAAATGGCATGAAACTTGGTATATGTGTAAATTGGCATACATGTAAAACGGCATGAATTGAACATATGTAAATTTGGTATGAATTGGGCATATGTAAAACTGACATGTAATCTAGAACTTGGGCACATGTTAATTATGTAAGATTTGGAGTTGAAACATATTTGATAATTTATGACTTGGTAGAGGTTTAATATGAACGCGCCTAAGTTGGGTTTTGGGTAGTTGGCATGTATTGTAAATAAAAGGCTATAACTTGGCATAACCTTATAGTGAATTAAGGTAATAATTTGGGAATACATTTTGGGGCAAAAACATGAACTATGAACTTGATAATTGACATATAACGGGAAATATGAACGTGGTTGAAACATGAACATGAACATGAATATGAATATGAACATGAACGTAAACATGGCTAACTCGAGGTTGGGTTGAGTTTGCAGTGTAATTCTGCCCGGAACCGCCCGACATATCCAGTGACTGCAAATAATAAGATCCAATTTGAGAAGTTAGTCATATCGTGCTTAAACCCGAGGTTAGACTGAGTTGTGGTGTAATTCTGCCCGGAACCGCCCGGCATATCCAGTGACCGCAACAACATGTCTAATGTGAGTGGTTGATGCATTAATAACTAATTAATGCCAATAAACGGACATGCTAAGAATGAAAGGTTAAGTAATATGACTAGACTAATGACACTTAACCGATATGACATGAATGGATGGGTTAAGTAAAACCTGAACTTGATTGCTTGAGGACACTTAACCAATATAACATGTTAATTAGACATGTGGGTAGGATTAAGTTAAGAAAACTTAACCGTTATAACATGACTAGTGGATGGGTTGAGTCAACTTGAATGGGTTGATAACACTCAACCAATATAACATGACGCATGGCAGGGTTAAGTCAACTTGAACATATAGACAACACGTAACCAACTTAACATGATACTGGGCGGGTTAAGTCACGAATTGCTTGAAAACACTTAACCAATTTGATATGCTAGAATAGCGGGGTTAAGTTATGAATCGCTAGACAACACTTAACCAACTTGACATGATACATGGGCGGGTTAAGTCACGAATTACTTGAAAACACTTAAATAATGCAATCTGACGAGTAGGTGGATTAAGTTAACTTGGATGGGTTGGCGATGCCTAACCAATATGACATGGTGTGTGGTAGGGTTAAGTAAACACGCAAAGGCAACACTTAACCAATATAACAAGACATGCGGTAGGGTTAAGTGAAATAAGAGAAAAACACTTAGCCAACTTAACGTGATGGACGGAGAGGGTTAAGTACATATCAGGTTGGTGGGTAATATTAGTATATATAGGCCCATGAACTTAACCGTTAAATAAACATACTTGAATCAATGAGAGGGTTAAGTACATATCGGGTTGGTGGGTAATATTAGTAAATATAGGCCTACAAACTTAACCATTAATAAACATGCTTGAATCAATGGGTTAAGTACATCACGGGTAGGTGGGTAATATCTGTATATATAGGCCCACAAACTTAACCAGTAGGAAACCCTAGTAACGGGGACCCATTTCAGCAGTAACCCACATAGGTGTATCATAGTACCCTGGAACTAGGCAGGGTGGGGCACCATTACTGGGCTGATTGTAAGCGGTCAAGGCGACGGCGAGTGGTCCAGCAATGCAGGTTCTAACGGAGTGCGGACATGCAGACACTTCGGAGCAGAAAAAGCTGGCATTGGGAACCAGTAGTATACACTATGCATTCTAGAATTGTGTCGGGCTGCCACCATGGGACTTGATACACCCCATGGTGGGACCAGCATAGGTATCTACAATCATTGGGGGCCGTATGACACACGCAGGTAGCATAATCCCTAGTTGGACCTAGGTCGCTTAAATCCTGAATTCGAGAAGCGTTCAATAGGTAGCATAAACCCTAATTGGACCTAGGTCGCGTAAACCCTAGTTGAATCTAGGAAGCGCCCGATAGAAAACCATAGATTAGATCTAGGTGATAAATAATAGACGTACACCTGAAAGCAACCACAATTTCGGGGATTGGGATCACGTTATCATATGATCATTTTATGTAGATCACTAGTTGGGACACTAGTCAGGTGGTGCAGAGCAAATAGATATCACTAAAATATTCTAATGACGAAGCTTAGAAATCTTGCGATGTGAAACTTGGTAGGAACCTTGTGATGCTACTCTTGATAGGAATTATGGGATGTTATACTCGATTCATCATGCCTGTAGCTTAACTTTTCATCATGCTTATATTTATTTTCAGTTTATTCATGCCATGTTATCTTTACCTGTTTTTATGCTGAAAGTCACTAGGACTTACTCAGTCTTTATGACCGACCCATTTTGTTTCGCCTTTTTTTCTTCCTCCCCCCCTAGGTTCGCAGAGTGGGAATACAGCTTAGTTCGGATCTTACCAAGCTCCAAGGCTCTTTCATGTACGGCTTGGATTTCTCTTGGCTATGGCTTGCCTTGCTTTATTGGGGAATATCATAATTTATTTTTATGCTTCTTTGTTTTTGAGAAAGACATATATTTTAGCTATGTAATTGGGTTTTGGAAGTTGATGGGCTTTTATTGTAAACAATTATGTTTAATAAATGAATTGAAGTACTTCTACTTTACCTTTCGCTGTTTGTTTTAAATTAGTATTTAGTTGTACACAGACTTTAGCCCAATCTAGCAGATAGGCATGTGCCATTTATTAAAAGCTCAGCAAACCATGTGAAACAACAAATAAGATATTTTTTATTATCACTGTTCATTCTGACACCCACATTTTTTTCTCCTTGACTACCAAGTCTTCTCCTCCTATATAATACATTTCATTCGTTCTTCTCCAACCAAGGCAACGATATACATAAACGGAAATCGTCTCATGGAAAATAAAATAAGAGCAGAATCAATCATTTTTTTTGCTCTACAAGTATAAAATCAAAATACCGCTTTGTTCTTCCAATACGAGACCAGGAAAGAAAAAGAAAAATCATCTCCTCGTTTTCTCAAACCCAGCTTGCTTCAGTATAATCTAATATCAGCAGCGCAGCTTCTTTCGACGCGAGTTCAAGAGGAGGCTACCTCTGGTGATGAAGGGGGGCGCTCGATGGTCAGAAACTCATGTGGCATGTGAAGATTTCCTACATGTGTAGTACTGAGAAACATGAACGGGTACTGGAGCGGAATATCAGCGTGAAGGGTTCTAGGGAGTGCAGTGATATCTGGGAGTGACGACAAGAAATAGAGGACGTATTGGTATGGTGAAGCAGTATCGGTGTAGAAGGGTACTAAACGAAGAAAAGGGAAATCGGCCTGGAATTATGAAACGAAGGGCGAGTTTCATTTTGGCTGCAGTGACCCTTTGATATCGGGTGTGCTTTACTGCTTAGTCAAAAGTAATGGTTTAAGTTAAGTTTTGATCAACATGGAGGAGTGGCTTGCTGCTCTAGTGACCAGATGGGGTTGGCGTTGGAGCTAAAGTTGTGGTAGTTTATTCCATAAAGCTACAGGAAAAATGTGAAGCAACCGGAAACAACAAACACAATTATCACAAGGATTCAGGGAGTTTGGTGGATTTAAATTTAACGTAATGGAAATATGGGGGTGAAGTTAAATACTATGGTGGTTGTTTAACGTGGAGCATTGTGTAACTATACAAGAATAGGGAATAACTTACGGTGGTGGAACACGGGAACCTGTGGACATTAGTGAAGCATTCATGGTGCTAGGAAACGGTGGTGGGCTCTGTAAACGTTGTGGGCTTAAGAGAAAGAAGTTTAATTTGTGATTTTGGGAAAGAAACGCAGGTTTTGCACTTGCATGGGGTAGGTGTCCGAGAAGTAAAGAAGAGCTGGCGTTAAGTTGGCGCATGAATAATGACCGTTTAAACTGGTAATACATTAATGTTAATTAGTTGATAATTAAAAGGTTAATAACAGTTGAAATGTTGATAACCGTTTTATACGTTATCAGATCAGAGTGAAAACAGTTGTATTGGAGTCGCTTTTGCAAAGACAACGCATTGGAACTGTTTGGGAATGATCTGGAGTTAACAAGCATTTTGTACAATTTTAAAATGTCTATCAAGATTGGATAAAAACGATGCAAAACCATCAATCGAAAAACAAAGGTGAGTTAATTCTCATGCCTTCTGAAATACTATGATGTGATTAAATTCATATGGTTATAATTTATCATTTGTTAGTATAAATTTGGTTGATTGGTTGCTTGGTTGATTTTTGGACGTTTATTAGTTGTCGGCATTATTTCTGTCGAATTAAATGATTATTTCATATTTTATTATTAAATGATGTGATGCAGGGAAGAACAGGTTGGAGGAATCCAACTAGATTTCTCAAATATTATAAGTGTTGTTTGTTTTATATTATTTGCATATGCATTGATTGAACCCAAATGACACTGAAAACCTGTTTGGATGTTGACATTGAATTGGAATTCAACGTTGTTGTATTTTCAATCAATATATGGTATTGATTGAGGAATTAGCAGCAAATGGCTCGAAACACACTTGTTTATTTAGTCATTGATTTGCCGTTAGGTGAATTGACGCAGTTAAGTTATAAAATTTATTTTTATAATCGGAGTGAGTTTTGTCTATTTTAGTTTATAAAATCAAGTTTTGAAAATAAATCGATAATTGTACATTGGATCTATAAGTATTATAAAATGATTTTTATCGTAAGGAATTCACGTTAAATCGGGTTATATAAGCAAAATAAAGCCATAATTAATACACTGGTTAATCAATTGGAATAATTATTTACAAGAAACAATTTAGTTAGATTAGTTGTATTAATCTATGAGGAAGAGTCTAATGGAATAAGTTAAACAAATTAACTGATGGTTTGAAGCTGAAGTCAACTGTTTTGTTGAAATTGATTATTAGATCAATTGATTTCCGACTAATCTAATGGAAAAAAGGTTTATCAAATAATTACTTTAAATTAACAGGATTTCTTAAATATTTATCGGTGCTAAAATGATTGTATAATTATTGTAACTAGTTATCATTTAACTAAGTGATTAACTAATCTATTCTAGTTAATGGAGAAGTTAACCGTTTTACTATAGGAAATGATGAAGTTAATTATTATTTTAATTAATAATAATTAAAGTAATAAATTCTTAAATGGAGTTCATTCAAGATGATGGTCGCGTTATAATGGGGTTAAATTGGATAATCGTAAAGTTTTTGCAAAGGAGATTTTATGATAAAAATCCAATTATTTGGAAAGGGTTTATAAGATGAAATCAAAACTAGTATGGTTTTAAAAAGTGATGTTTTATTGAATTAAGAAAATGATTTGAATAGAAAGAAAATGTAGAAGAGCTATAGGAGATGAATGTTAAATAATTTTGGTAAAGGAACGTTAAATGGAATTTTGTTTTAAAATTCCGAGTTCCGTAAAAGAAGTTATAAAGGAGATTTGAACTAATATTGGTTCAAAGCAAATATTTTTATTTAATTTACGAATTAAGATAAAAAGGAGTAATCTCAAGAATAAAAAGAAATACTTATTGGATTTGGGTAAAAGAAATAGTTGATGGATTTGTTAATGAAATATCTGAATTAAGATAATAATGAGATTAAAATGATATTGGGTAAAGAAATGGGTAAATGGATTTTAGTTATAAAATTCCAAAATCGTATTTTTACAATATTATGTTTAATAGTTTTAAATAAATTATTTAATCCAAGTTATAAATAGAATGGTAATAAAAGAATTCAAAGCTAAGGGAATGGTTTTGGGAAGAATGACTAAATATACAAATTGAGTAGAAATGGTTATAATCAACTGAAGTTTTCCCAAATAAGAATATGGTTTACAAAACAATATTATAAAGAGTAAATAGGATTTTTGGTTGGTAGTTTAATTAATATGGATTTTTACGTTACGAACTTCTATCTATTCTAAGATAAGAATGTCGTCGATCAAGGTCTGAGAGGTAAATAAAATACGCCAACTCGAACGGCTTCACTATTATCGAGGAAAAGTATTAGTTTTGTAATGATAAAGGAAGTTAAATTTAGTTTTTCATTTCCGTAAGAAGGAATATTGCAATACCATTAGTAAGACTTGTATTAAAACTGAACTATTGGGATTTTAAATAAACAAATGTATAATTAAACATTTGTTTGGCTTAAGTTGGAAATTCAATTATGTTTGTATCAATTAGCTAAATATATTATACCATTTTCTAGAGAATGGAAATGATATGATTTGGAATACACTTGTTCCAAATAAGGGGATGAAATCGATTAATCTCTAAAATGGTTTATAGATCGAGGAAGAGTTTTAACTTAATGGTTTTAATACTGATAAGAGCCTGAGCTGCCAATTTACTTGACAATGCTATTGTGTGAATTGATAGTTAAAAACCCGACAATCAATGAAATAATTCGTTGTACCTTTTTGACGTGTTATTTCGAACAGACCGGGATGGGAACTAGACCCAAAACCACTTCGATCCAACGTTGCGATTGAAACTAACTGGCAGCAAATGAAGGTGGAGCATTAAAGACTGTAAATCTTCGTATAACGGAAGGACCACTTATAGTCTCTGGGTAGCTCCAACAAAAGAGATACACTATGGTTCTATCGTGATTGAAATTTAAGGATTGCAAGGACTACTCGCTACTGATGCTTGGGGTGATTCCTATATAAGGAGGGGGTTAGGAGGGTGCCTTCGGTTCATCTTGTTCCTGGATGACTTGTAAGGACGAATGTCTGACGGAGTATTTCCTAAAAACTCATGTACATTGATTTTTACAAACGTATCATAGTTGGTGGCAGAGAGGGGAACTTCTCTTAGCTTAACCGCTAGGGTATTTATTTGTGGACGTTAATTAGTGTTTTTGACAGATCTGATGAAGTGGCGTTCAAAGTGAATGATGGCCATAAGTTCTAAAAAGTTAAACGTGACCTCAAGCTTCACAATCGGAAAATGACAAAAATCGGGCAGGCAGCATGGCTATATGGGTCGCTCCGATTAGGGTGTAATGTCACCATCTAGAGAATATTCACTTTGTGACTTCTTTCGCTTCTGTATCTTCGGATAACGGTTATGTGGGCCCAACCGTCGGTGACAATACATTCGAGACACTCAAAAGAAATGAGTGGTCGGTCATGTGTGGGCTGGCTTGCAAGACGTTCTTGTTGAACCCCAGTGTATATCCTCTAGAGTACACTAATCGGAAGGTGGTCCCATACCATGTCATATTTGGAGTCCATTCCCCAATAAGCACCTTGTGGTTTTTGATTATATAATGAATACGTAGAGCGTGAGATGCAAGCGTTCTACTAGATGGTTATTTATTTGTGGTTTGATACACACTATTATAATATCACTGGATTTTGATATATATAAAAAATGTTTTGGGTTATAGTAAGGTAAAAACCGTCTATGTTTATGTGTGGATGGGTCTTACTATTATCCTTTTCTTCCACAGGATTTTTCAACGTTGAGCAAGTTGTTTGTGTTATGAATTTATCACTGAAAGTATTTCAGACTGATCCGGGTGAATTTTGCTTTGCTTCAAATGTGCTCAGGTCATATCGAGTATATTTCCAGGTTAAGATTCACTTGGAGATCCAGAGAACGTGTTGAAGTCGAGACGTATTCCATATATTTACTGGTACTAGTTTATTTCTGTTGTGTGTTGTAGTGATATGACTGCATACACCGATGTTGTAATATATATATATATATATATATATACACACATATATAGTTCTTTGTATAAAGCATTTGTTATATTATATGTTGTCTGTTCCGCTGTGAGACTCTGTGTTCTTCTTATTCTTCTATTCTAATATTTCTTTATTTCTTCTCTCATCCTCTAACTTCTTTCTATTAACAATCTGGTATTTGATACTTGGATTTTTGGCAAGTAATACAGAGTTATGTATTATTGTTGTAAATTCGAGCTTAAAATTTTCTGGGTCGTTACAGTTGGTATCAGAGCGAGGTTTAGTGATTACCTTGGCTCTATGGCATAACTCGATAGAGATGGGGTTAGTGATACCCTAGATTGAGTTTGAATGTATATATATGAGAGTGCGTATTTGTAATTTGATACAAATTTATTTTTAAACTATTTTTTTTACTAGTATTTTTTTTTTGCAAAAAGAGAATAAAGTAGTTATTTTCTTAAATTATTATAATCGACGAAGGTTGATTTGAATTGGAATTCCAAATGGGTTGTGGAATTTCGAATATTATATTAACATATGTTGAGTTGAAATAAATTCTCATGAATTGGAATTGAAAACAAAATTAGATTAATGTTTGGGGAATAGAAAATGGATTCCAGTTAATGAAACCAAATAAAATGTTGGATTATATGGTTGATTGCTTGGATGTAAATTTGAAAGCAAATAGATTGTTGAGAACCAATGAATCAATAACTTCAAATATGGATGAGAATATTTACTTTTGCTTATGTTAAATAAAATGAATTATATAAATCATGATTCGATTTAGCGTAAGTCAATAGAAATATATGTAGATCAATGGATTCAAGTGTAATTCTTGAGATTCAGTCAGATTGAAAGGTTGAATTTTATAGGTGAATAAAATTGGTTGAGAACCCTGAATGAATTAATTCAAGTGAAATGAATTTAAAATTGAGTGCAAGGAATCAATTGAGGTATTCAAAATGAATTGATATTGATTATTAACAAATCTCATATGAATTAAATAGTTGAAGTGAATAATGTGAATGGTTGAACTTATATTATAGAACTGATGAAATTCATCTGGATTAAGAACAGGTGCAGAGGAGCTAATCCATCTTTAAGCCAATTGGATTGAGACTGGATGCTAATTGAATCCAGTTTTTTTAGAGCTGTATAATAATAGAGCACACTCGAGTATAGCTTGTTGCTAAACTCTTAATAACGCTCACAAAAAGGTACGTCTACGCAAAATACCAATTTTTGGGTTTTGAATTGGGTTTTTTCTTTTTTCGACCATGTGGGTCAATGTATGTATATTTAGTGTTCCTGCAATATTGCAGATGTCCCTCCGTACAGGGGAGACTCTGCCAAAATTTTCCAAAATTTAAAATGTTAATTTTTTTGAGATTTTTGAAATTTTAATTTAAAAAAAAGGAATTTGGTTTCGTTTAGAACCAATTGGATTTTAAAAGTTACTGGGTTTGTAGCTTTCTTCTTGTCATTACAATTTCGGGGACGAAATTATTTTAAGGGGGAAGGAATGTAACGACTTAGATTTTCAACCGTTTTTGTTTAAATATTTAATTTGGTTTTAAATGTTTATTTGGAAATAGAAATAAATTTTTATTTATTTATTTAACGAATTTTGAACGTATAATTTATAATTAATTATAAATCGAGCTCGAAATGGCGCGGTAGTTTGTAATATTTCGTTTTGAACTTCAATTGAATATACAGAATCCATTTTAAGTCGGATTTCTGTGAAACAAGAAACGTTGGATTCTTGTCAACTACAATGTTCATATTGAAGAGAAAAATCCAGATTTCGTATTATAGATTGTTAGTTATATCCAAATCAAATTTTTAAATAATCGCTACGAAATCATTGCAAATTATAACGTTTTATTTAATATTATAAATAAGGATTTTTAACAAATCGAATATCGTTTAATCTTAGAATATAAAATATCTAGTTTTAAAATCAAAGTTAAAATTATAATGTGAAGCTATAAATCTTTGCAGGAGGATACAATGGCTTTCCCAAAAATGTAAGCACATGTAAAATCATGTGGTAACCCTTAATCAATCTCGGTCTGTCATTTTCTGAAATCTCAGCTAAATATTTGCAAAACCCAAATTGATCTAGGCATATGGCTGTACACTGTCTCAACACCTGAAAGCATGTAAATGTAGTATCCTATCGCCTCAAATTAATACACAATCTTGCAGTGAATCTTTGCAATATCTTAAACCATGTGAAAATATATCAAATCCTTAGCTGTACACATGTCTTAAATCGTTCGTGCCGAAACTTTTGACCTAACAATCGTTTTCAAGCACAATAAAATCTCAGCGCATAAACATATCCATGTGAAATTCTATCTTATCTCAACACACGCAGTAACAGGTGAAATAAAAATCTCTGTCATCCTACTACCCTATTCGTTTTAAATTAGTATTTAGTTGTACACAGACTTTAGCCCAATCTAGCAGATAGGCATGTGCCATTTAGTAAAAGCTCAGCAAGCCATGTGAAACAACAAATAAGATATTTCTGAATATCACTGTTCATTCTGACACCCACATTTTTTTCTCCTTGATTGCCAAGTCTTCTCCTTCTATATAATACACTTCATTCGTTCTTCTCCAACCAAGGCAACGATATACATAAACAGAAATCTTTAATGAAATAAAAATTCATGAAAAATAAAATAAGAGCAAAATCAATCATTTTTTTTTTGCGCTGCAAGTATAAAATCAAAGCACTGCTTTGTTCTTCCAATACGAGACTAGGAATGAAAAAGAAAAATCATCTCCTCGTTTTCTCAAACCCAGCGTGCTTAAGTATAATCTAATATCAGCAGCGCAGCTTCTTTCGGCGCGAGTTCAAGAGGAGGCTACCTTTGGTGATGAAGTGGGGCGCTTGGTGGTCAGAAACTCATGCGGCATGTGAAGCTTTCCTATGTGCGTAGTATTGAGAAACATGAACGGGTACTGGAGTGGAATATCAGTGTGAAGGGTTCTGGGGAGTGCAGCGATATCTGGGGGTGACGACGAGAAATAGAGGACGTATTGGTATGGTGAAGCAGTATCGGTGCAGAAGGGTACTAAACGAGTAAAAGGGAAATCAGCCTGGAATTATAAAATGAAGGGCGAGTTTTTTTGGGTGCGGTGAACCTTTGATATCGGGTGTGCTTTACTGCTTAGTCAAAAGGAATGGTTTAAGTTAAGTTTCGATCAACATGGAGGAGTGGCATGTTGCTCTAGTGACCAGATGGGGTTGGCATTGGAGTTAAAGTTGCGATAGTTCATTCCATAAAGCTACAGGAAAAATGTGAAGCAGCCGGAAACAATAAACACGGTTATCACAAAGATTCAGGAAGTCTGGTGGATTTAAATTTAACGTAATGGAAATATGGGGGTTAAATACTACGGTGGTTGTTTAACGTGGAGCATTGTGTAACTATACAAGAACAGGGAATAACTCACGGTGGTGGAACACGGGAACCTGTGGACATTGGTGAAGCATTCATGGTGCAAGGAAATGGTGGTGGGCTCTGTAAACGTTGTGGGCTTAAGAGAAAGAAGTTTAATTTGCGATTTTGGGAAAGAAACGCAGGTTTTGCACTTGCATGGGGTAGGTGTCCGAGAAGTAAAGAAGAGCGAGCGTTAAGTTGCCGCATGAATAATGACAGTTTAAACTGGTAATACATTAATGTTAATTAGTTGATAATTAAAAGGTTAGTAACAGTTGAAATGTTGATAACCGTTTTATACGTTATCAGATCAGAGTGAAAACAGTTGTATTGGAATCGCTTTGGCAAAGACAACGCATTGGAACTATTTGGGAATGATCTGGAGTTAACAAGCATTTTGTACAATTTTAAAATGTCTGTCAAGATTGGATAAAAACGATGCAAAACCATCAATCGAAAAACAAAGGTGAGTTAATTCTTATGCCTTCTGAAATACTATGATGTGATTAAATTCATATGGTTATAATTTATCATTTGTTAGTATAAATTTGGTTGATTGGTTGCTTGGTTCAATTTTGGACGTTTATTGGTTGTCGACATTATTTGTGTCGAATTAAATGATTATTTCATATGTTATTATTAAATGATGTGATGCAGGGAAGAATAGGTTAGAGGAATCCAACCGGAGTTCTCAAATATTATAAGTGTTGTTTGTTTTATATTATTTGTATATGCATTGATTGAACCCAAATGACACTGAAAACCTGTTTGGATGTTGACATTGAATTGGAATTCAATGTTGTCGTATTTTCAATCAATATATGGTATTGATTGAGGGATTGGCAGCAAATGGCTCGAAACACACTTGTTTATTTAGTCGTTGATTTGTCGTCAGGTGAATTGACGCAGTTAAGTTATAAAATTTATTTTTATCATCGGAGTTAGTTTTGTCTATTTTAATTTATAAAATCAAGTTTTTAAAATAAATCAATAATCGTACATTGGATATATAAGTGTTATAAAATGATTTTTATCGTGAGGAATTTATGTTAAATCGGGTTTTATAAGCAAAATAAAGCCATAATTAATACACTGGTTAATCAATTGGAATAATTATTTACAAGAAACAATTTAGTTAGATTAATTATATTAATCTATGAGGAAGAGTCTAATGGAATTAGTTAAAAAATTATCCGATGGTTTGAAGCCGAAGTCAACTGTTTTGATTATTAGATCAATTAATTTCCAACTAATCTAATGGAAAAAAGGTTTATCAAAAAATAACTTTAAATTAACAAGATTTCTTAAATATTTAGCGACACTAAAATGATTGTATAATTATTGTAACTAGTTATCATTTAACTAAGTGATTAACTAATCTATTCTAGTTAATGGAGAAGTTAACCGTTTTACTATAGGAAATGATGAAGTTAATTATTATTTTAATTAATAATAACTAAAGTAATAAATTCTTAAATGGAGTTCATTCAAGATGATGGTCGCGTTATAATGGGGTTAAATAGGATAATCGTAAACTTTTTGCAAAGGAGATTTTATGATAAAAATCCAATTATTTGGAAAGGGTTTATAAGATGAAATCAAAACTAGTATGGTTTTATAAAGTGATGTTTTATTGAATTAAGAAAATGATTTGAATAGAAAGAAAATGTAGAAGAGCTATAGGAAATGAATGTTAAATAATTTTGGTAAAGGAACGTTAAATGGAATTTTGTTTTAAAAATCTGAGTTCCGTAAAAGAAGTTATAAAGGAGATTTGAACTAATATAGGTTCAAAGCAAATATTTTTATTTAATTTACGAATTAATATAAAAAGGAGTAATCTCAAGAATAAAAAGAAATACTTATCGGATTTGGGTAAAAGAAATAGTTGATGGATTTGTTAATGAAATATCTAAATTAAGATAATAATGAGATTAAAATGATATTGGGTAAATGTAACGACCCGGATTTTTGGTCTATTAATTTTAAATATTTAATATGGTTTTAAATATATAGTTGATAATAGAAAATAATTTTTATATTGAATTATCGATTTAATAATCGAATATAATTTAATTTAGAATATATTGAATTATTATAATTCGAAATATAATTAAAATTGAAGTTAAAAACTGAATCAAAATGATTCAGATGATAAGTTGGAATTTTATTTGATATATACGATTATAAATAATAATTTATTATCAAAGAATTTCTGGTTTTCGAATTTAAATTATATTAATTTAATATGGTATATATGTTGAAATTAAATTTTAGAATATTTAATGTTGAGTTCAGAATAGGGTTATTACATTGAAATGTCAGTCGGTACGCTAGAATAGTGGTTCGTGATTTAAATTAATGGACCCCAAGATATTTGATTATGGATAGGTTCGAAATCAAATCGATATCCATCTAAAAAGAATAAAAATCGTTTTATATCGAATCGTATTAAATACAAGATCAAATCGAAGATCAAATCAGAATCTATTTAAAAGAGTAAAAATCTATTTAAATCAAATCAAAATCTATCTTAATATTTCAAAATCCCACAGCAGACTACATTTTCTTAATGCCTAAGTTTTCCTCCTTTTAAGTACGCGATTCCACTTCCTTATTTCCCTTTTGAACAGAATGAGATAATAATCGTGGCTCCCTTTTAATTTTCTCATTTCATTTGTACAAAACAAGAGCCGATGTTTTCCCCCATTTCAGAAAAATTCCAAAACTCCAGAAATTTAAAACAAAATAGAGGCGCCTCCTATATTAATTAAGAATCGAAATCGCTCTCAAGGGTCATGGATTCCTGGTGCTCGATCAAAGCCTGACAACGCTAGCAATTCAAGGCGAAAGAAGAGGTTATCATGGGACCGTTCAAAGCTTGGCAGAAGGAATCGATTTAAACCCAAATCGCGTTCTTATCCACCTCGCAAGGCTCGACAACAAGAGAGGTGCGATTTTAGCTATAGGTTTCAACATGGCTTAGGGTGATGTCGCGAGTTCAAGGAATCAAGATTGGGGTTATTCGAGCCTTGTAATTCACTTCGATGGCAAGACAGTAGCTGTGTTCAAACTCGAACAAATCGAGTTTCAAGAAATTGGGCTCGCGATTGATTTTCTCAAGATTTCTGAAGCTCGAACCAAGATCGAACCCCGTTGGAAGCACTCGCATAAGGATTTGCAATGGAATTCGAATGGAGTTTTTGTCAAAGGAGTTGTGTGGAGATGCAACGTATAATGACTGCTGCGATTCAGATCTAGGTGAAAGGTTGTTCTGGAGGCCGATACGGGTATTGTGACAGTAGGAGTGGTGTTTGATCCAGAATTTTAAAGGTGGAAGTTGAAGTTGAGGTTGAGACAGTGGATATTGGGAGGTTCGAACTGAGGATGAACTGGAAAATTTATGGACTGATTATGGTGTGCGATTCATTTATGTGTGGGATAAATGGTAATAGGGTGTGAATTAATGGAGAAGTCGATCCTGTAAGAACAGTGACATCATTATGGCAGTTGAATGAACTGAGTGGAGTTGAACGTAGAATGTTGATATCGAAAATAAAATGGAGTGAGTTTAGGTGTATGGATGTTGAGATAATCTGGAGTTCGGCAGCTAAGATTTGGGAAGTACGGCAGAGGGTTTAAAAGCATAATATCAATAAGGGATTTGGATGGTTATCGCTTGCTTGCGGGGATGTGTTATGGTAGTTATTAGTCGAGTTACATGCAAGGAGCGAGGTATATTTTCTTACGTAATTTAAAATTCACAGAATTTATTTATGCTTCATTGTTAATTTAAATAAATAAATCGTTTAATTGTAAAATGAAATTAATATTCGTAGGTGCGAGGTGGATTTAACTCGAATAGATTCGGTTGATGATGACTCGAGTAGATTCGTAAACAACGATACGACATTTAAATGGGTGTTCAGCAAATGAAATCACAGTAAGTAAATCTCACTCAAATCTTATTTAGAATTATTTTTATCAGTTAAAAATAATTGTTCATTGGTTGTTAGCATGCACTGAAATATTTTCGTGGCTATCGTATATATATTAGTTATTTAGGATTGATGTTTGTGGCTATTATATATATATATATATATTGGTGATTGGTTGGATTCCCGCAGCACCATTAGCGGATGCCCACAGTATCATTAGCGGATGAACCTATACGCCCCACGCTATGATAGTGGAAGACCTTCTATACCGCGGTATCCTGCCTCGAAGCAGGATGGGTATTATTTATGTTAGCTTACGTCTGTGGATGCAGGAAAAACAGGTTGGAGGGATCCAACTGGATTCCTCAAAAAAATTATTATTGGTTTGTTTTCACATATATTATCGTATGTGATGTGTTGTTTGATCATTGAGTGGTTTGATCGTTTAAATATCACTAGGGCCTGAAGATATAAAAAAATATCGTGAAAGGGACTTTTAAATTTAAAAGGGAAATCTATTTTTTAAAATAGAATTTGAATTTCGAATAGGCTATAAAGATATTAACTTGTTTGAATAATAAAAACAAGTGAAGAAACTTATAAATTAAATAATATGGAAACTTATAAACGGTGTTTATAAATTGAATAATGCAGGGAATTGAAGTGAATGGTGTTTACAAATGAAGTGGAAAAATTATCATTGGATAATTTGAATATTTAAATTCAAATGTGAATTTAAAAATAGAAATGGGGAAATTGTTTTAAAGAAATAAACGATGGAATTTATTCTGATGTTCAGAATATATATTGAACTATAATTAATCCGTAAGGATTTATGATTTTAATTAGATTAATTCAAATTTATTTAAATAGAAGTTAAATTGAATATGAAAATAAATTGGGTGTTATATATATATATAAGTTATTATAAATAGAAAGTTCCAAAATACGATTTTGGTTTAAAATAGATTTCGAAATAGACTTGTTTAAATATAAAAACAAGGAAAATTATAAAAATGGGGTTTATAAGTATA
Source organism: Allium sativum (assembly GCA_030737875.1). NCBI lineage: Eukaryota > Viridiplantae > Streptophyta > Magnoliopsida > Asparagales > Amaryllidaceae > Allium > Allium sativum. The sequence continues at coordinate 57,531,670 of CM060910.1, forward strand.
ATGAATTAATTATCAAGAGAAAATTTGAATATTCGGATTCAAATATGAATTTAAAAATAGAATTTGAAATCATTCGAAAGGAAACAACGGTTTTTATTCCGCAATTCTCAATATCAAATGGATGGAGTTTCAAATCGAAATTTGAAAAGGGAACTTGTTTAAATATAAACAAGGAAATTGAATTTAAAAAAATAGTGTTATAAATTTGGTGAAATAAATATCATTTGGATAATTTAAACCATTTAAATTCAAATAGAAATTTAAAAGTAAATTGGGAAGTGTTTTGAAACAAAACGATTGATTATATTTCGGAATATAAGCTAAATTGAGAAGAGTCCAACGGGTTTATAATCGAAATTCGATTATATAGAATTTTACAAATAATTTATTTATAAAAGGAATGGAATCAAATATAAAAGATGTAAGTATAAATAAATATATTACCGAGTAAGGAAAAATCGACAATTTTAGATAATTGGAAACAGTATGCTGAATTAGGAAACTGATTTGATATATATTAAAAATATATTAGAATGGAGTTGAATTTATTATAAATGAAGTTTAAATGTTTATATATATATATATATATAATTAAAACGAACTCGCCGCAGCGTGGTAGTTCGTAATTTGGTGTTACGAACTTCAATTGAGTGTATAGAACTCAGTTTAAGTCGGAATTCTTTGAAACAAGAATCGTCAGGACCATTGGAATAATAGTTTTCTAATGGAAGAGAAAAATATGGATTTCGTCGAATAGATTTTGAGTTATGTCAAAATCAAATTTTCAGAAAAACAACGTCAGAACCATTATAAAACCATAACGGTTTATTTAAATAAATAAAAGGATTTTAAGTAAATAAAATTCGAAAGTCCACTAGAAAAATCCAGACTGGAGATATAAAATAAATATGAACTCCAGTGAAGTAAGTGAAATGATTTTTGAAACAAAAATCAGATTTTTAGTTATTAAATAGATTTAACTAGTTTGAAGAATAAATAGTTAATCGAGATTTGAATCGAAATTGGGCGTTGGATAAGTGAAAGAGATTTGAGAATTTTTATTCGAAATCGAATATGTAACTCGAGTTCAAAATGGAATTAGACTGGGTTCATGAGTGGATTTAAATATATTTGAATGTGATATGTTCAAATAAGAAGCGAAACAGGTAAATATAGCTAATTAGAAAATAAATTAGCGGATTGGGTTAATACTAATGGATTGAGATGAAATCAAATGGAAATATTTGGATATGTGTTAGACAGGTATGGAGTGAAGTGTATGAAGATTTTAATTTATGTGCCCGACAAAAAGGTACATGTTTAAACTCCATATGAGATTTTATGCGCCGAATCGACAAGCCACTTGGCTTTTTGATTTTCTTTTTGAATGGAAAGGGCCTAAAGAGGCGAGTTGAGGTTTGAACTATCGACCGATACAAAGGAGGTTATGGCGAAATTTTCCGGGAATTTAAGGAGACAGAATATTTTTAAGATAATTTGATAATTAGAAATCTATATATCAATATATATAGAATCCGGTAAGGAAACGAACTTAAAAATAGAATATTATAAACATAAAGAAGTCGAAAATCTAGTAATATAAAGAGAAATATATATATATATATATACACGTTTTAAAAAAAACGAATAAGTGGTTTTTATGGTGTTGATGATTTGAGATAAGTGGTCTTGTCTGTTGTGAAGTTAAAAATGTTATTCAGTCAAGGTCTAAGAGGTAATTATACCCAACTTGATTGATTTCTTTACTTACTGATAAACAACAAGATCCAATCTCGAAGAGAAATGTTTGAATAAGAGTTAGTTGAATGCAGTGTTTTGGGGTGTTGTAACGATGTTTTACACAACATTTGTTTTAACCCAAGTAAGTGGAAATTTTGGAAATATAAAGATAAATATTTCCTAAGTATTAAAATAAATGAAGGTCATGAAAGAGATAAGTAGTTGGAATGTTTTCCAATTATAAATAGAATATGTTTTCTAAATATAGAAAATAAAAGAAGGCGATATATGGAAATGTTTTCCAAATAACGTAAGAGGCCAAGTGTTAACGAATAAGGATAAGGAAATAGAGAAGAGTTTCAATTAATGAAATATCAATTAAACGGCCCAGTGATTTGTTTGATGCTTTGATTGGATGTTTGTTTTTCTTCGATAGTTAAATAACCGACTATCAAAGTGTTTGCCAATATCGTTGTCAATATGGAGAGACCAGTTGGATTATTATCCGAGAACCACTCCGTATTGGCAGTAGCATTACGAATCAGATTTTATGAAGATAATCGAAGATGGAGTAAATTGCAAGGGCTTTTTCTATTTATGGAAATTGTGCCTTCGGTTTCGTTCAATCCCAGAACGAACGTGTATGGACGAGTGTCTGACAGGGTATTTCCAGTGATCGCACATGTTGGTTTGTATAAATATATATGGTGGCAGAGAATTTTTTCTCTTAGCATAATATCCAGAATATATTTGTGCAAATCAATTAATGATTAACGGATCTGACTAGGTGGCATTTAAAGTGATTGTGCTATAAATGAATGGAAAGTAATTGTAGCCTTAGGCCTCAACAACTGGGAAATGACAAAAATCAGGCAGGCAGCATGGCTATGTGGGTCGCTCCCATTAGGGTATATAATCACCTATCTAGGGAAATTCTTTTTAATTCTTTAATATATCGATGCTGTCCCTTTTCGGGAAATGGTTGCTGATCCCAACCGTTGGTGATATACATTCGATACACTCAAGCGAAATGAGTGGTCGGTCATGTGTGGGCCGGGTTGCAAGATGTTCTTGTTGAACCCCCAGTGAATCCCCTATAGAGTACACTGATCGGAATGTGGTTCCATACCTTGTCATGTTGGTAATCCAATCTCTAATAAGCGCCCTGCGGTTTTTGATTTTATATTATATATGGAGCGTGAGATGCAAGCGTTCCGCAAGATTGTTATTTATTTGATTTAGACATTATTGTAATATCATTGGATTTTCGTATCAAAGTGTTTTGGGTTATAGTAAGGTAAAAACCAACCATGTTTATGTGTGGGCTGGTCTTACTATTATCCTTTCTTTCAAAAGGTCTTTGAAAGTTAAACAAATGATTGGAGTTTACTCACACCAATCCCATGACTGACCCAGAGTTTATTTTGTTGTTTTCCCTAAGCTCTTGGGTGCCCAAATTTGTATGGGCAGTCAAGTAGTCGAGATTTTTCAGATTTACTTGGAAGAGCTGGAAGCAGGAGGCTTCACCAGTTAGCTATAGACTATCATATTTCCGATGTGTACTATGTTGTATCTGGAAACAGGTATTTATATCTGTTCCAGAAATTGTTGTTTTGCTCTGATGATGGTATGTATATAATGTTACTGAATTGTATTTCAAAGTTTATGTTACCTAATATATTTTATTCGTTCTGCTGTGAGTTTGTGATCTTCGTTTTCTTCTATTTTAATATTTCTTTCTTTCTATTTCTCATCCTCTAACTTCTTTCTAATAATGATTATTATTTTCTATGCAATTTGGGTTGGACGTGTGGTGTTATTAGTCAACCCAGATAGTATGGATTTGCGGGACATTACAGTTGGTATCAGATCTTAGGTTGAGCGAATACCTAGGCTTTGGTGGGATTGTGCTCATTAGATATAGGGTCAGTAGTACCCTAGAATGAGTTGAGTGTATATATACGAGAGAGCGTATTTGTAAATTTATATACAAATTATTTTATAGTGTGTTGGCTAGTCTGTTGAGTGGTTTATGAATTCTGATCGAATTGTGGGACGCCACGAAGTTGATAGGAATTTATGAACACTTGAACAGAAGATACGACATAATGTGGTTTTAAAATGGGTAAATGAAATAATTTTACCCAAACTATATTTTGATATAGAAAGAATAATTTTCTGAAATTATTATAATATATGGATGTGTTGGTTGATTATAATCCAACGAGATTATAAAAATTAAAATGGTTATATATAACCAAATAGAACTTGTATATGAATAATATATATAAATGAGATGGATTAAAATTGGATTCAGAATCAAAATTTGGAATTTAAATCCTGGGTGTTTGGAAAAATATTTTCTAAAGTATATTAAAATGATATAGCTTTGTTTTGGAAGGAGTTTTGATTAAAAATCATTTTTTGAATGGATTTTGAAAGTGATAAAGCACTGAACTCACTTCAGTTGCTGGGAAATAATTATTATAATGACTGCAGCTTTATCAGTGTTCATTTTCGAGTATCTAAGTGATGGATTGCTACCTTAGAAAAGTTTTTGATGGAAATTTGTTTGAAAGAAAACCAGTGGTTTTAAATTCTAATGTTTTGAATTTGAGATAGTGATGAATATATATGTATATATTTATGGGATTTCAATATTGTTTTAAAATGAAACCTGAGGATTTGAATTCTAAAATTTAAATTTAACTTAAGCAAGTTAAATGGATCGAAATGAATAAATTGACCAAAATCAATTTGAATGGAATATGAATTGATTGTAAATCATTCAGATTAAATGAATGTGAGCATATGTGAAGTGTTATGTACATGGAAACCAAATGTTTTGATAGAATTAAAGTTGTTGAAATATGAAGAGTTAAGTTTCAGCATAAGTGGGTTTTGAAAGTTAATGGGTTTGTACCATTTTTCCTACCTTAGTAATTTCGGGGACAAAATTCTTTTAAGGGGGGAAGAATGTAACGACCCGAATTTTTGGTTGATTAATTTTAAATATTTAATATGGTTTAAAATATATAGTTGATAATATAAATTAATTTTTATATTGAGTTATCGATTTAATAATCAAATATAATTTAATTTAGAATATATCGAATTATTGTAATTTGAAATATAATTGAAATCGAAGTTAAAAAATAAATCAAAATGATTTAGATGATAAGTAGGATTTTTTTTTATATATACGATAATAAATAATAATTTATTATCAAAGAATTTGTGGTTTTTGAATTTAAATTATATTATATTAATTTAATATGGTATATATGTTGAAATTAAATTTTAGAATATATAATGTTGAGTTCAGAATAGGACTATTACATTGAAATGTCGGTAGGTACGCTAGAATATCATTTTGTGATTTAAATTAGTGGACCCCGAGATATTTGATTGTGGATAGGTTCGAAATCAAATTGATATCCATTTAAAAAGAATAAAAATCGCTTTATATTGAATCGTATTAAATACGAGATCAAATCGAAGATCAAATCAGAATCTATTTAAAAAGAGAAAAAATCTATTTAAATCAAATCAAAATCTATCTTAATATTTTCAAAATCTATCTTAATATTTTCAAAATCCCACAACAGACTGCATTTTCTTAATGCCTGAGTTTTCCTACTTTTAAATACGCGATTCCACTTCCTTATTTCCCTTTTGAACAGAACGAGATAATAACCATGGCTCCCTTTTATTTTTCTCATTTCATTTGTTCAAAACAAGAGCCGATGTTTTCCCCCATTTCAGAAAAAATCCAAACCTCCAGAAATTTAAAACAAAATGGAGGCGCCTCCTATATTAATTAAGAATCGAAATCGCTTTCAAGGGTCATGGTTTCCTGGTGCTCGATCGAAGCCTGACGACGCTAGCAATTCAAGGCAAAAGAAGAGGTTATCATGGGATCATTCAAAGCTTGGCAGAAGGAATCGACTTAAACCCAAATCGCGCTCGTATCCACCACGCGAGGCTCGACAACAAGAGAGGTGTGATTTCTGCTATGGGTGATGTCGCGAGTTCAAGGAATCGAGATTGGGGTTATTGGAGCCTTGTAATTCACTTCGATGGTAAGACAGTCACTGTGTTCAAACTCGAACAAATCGTGTTTCAGGAAATCAGGTTCACGATTGATTTTCTCAAGATTCCTGAAGCTTGAACCAAGATCGAACCCCGTTGGAAGCACTCGCGTTAGGATTTGCGATGGAATTCGAATGGAGGTTTTGTCAAAGGAGTTGATTGGAGATGCGACGTCTAATGACTGCTGCGATTCAGATCTGGGTGTAGGGTTGTTCTGGAGGCCGATACTGGTATTGTGGCAGTAGGAGTGGTGTTTGATCCAGAATTTTAAAGGTGGAAGTTGTAGTTGAGGTTGAGACAGTGGATATTGGGAGGTTCGAACTAAGGATGAACTAGAAAATTTATGGAGTGATTATGTTGGGCGATTCATTTATGTGTGGAATAAATGGTAATGGGGTGTGATTTATTGGAGAAGTCGATCTTGGTAAGAACAGTGACATCATTATGGCGGTTGAATGAACTGAGTGGAGTTGAACGTAGAATGTTGATATCGAAAAAAAAATGGAGTGAGTTTAGGTGTATGGATGTTGAGATAATCTAGAGTTCGGCAACTAAGATTTGGGAAGTACGGCGGAGGGTTTGTGACGACCCAAACTTCCCCGTGAAGGAAAGCCTGGATTGCTTTGAGAACAACACACATCAGGACACAAACAAACGAACATTTTATTGCTGTTACAATAATTACATCAGAGTACAAGAATATTACAGAGTATGAATAAATATACATTGGAAATACAATATCAGAGTTTAAATTACATTTAAATAGCAGCGGAAAAATAGTACAAAACACAACTGAAGGAAATACACGGATACAGAGCCTTCTGAATATCGCTTCAGCTGTAGACCAGGATCCTGTGAATATAATATCTGCAAACCAAAACTACTAGCTGCCCGTGTGGAAAATATGGACACCCAGAGTTTAGGATAAAACAATAAACTCCAGGTCAGTCATGGGACTGGTGTGAGAACTCAAAACAGTTATTAACTTTAATTTTTAAAGTTGGGTAAATCAAGGGACCACGCCACTTTCGCGGAACGGGTTTCCTCCCAAGAATACCAGTGCATAAAACAACGAAATGCTTTTTAGAAAAATGAAACTGTTATAAGACTCAATCCCTTGCACGTACGCCGAAGGATAGAGTTTTTCCTTATAATGGTAAAAAATGCTTAATACGCGAAATTCATCTTTTATACTATGAGTGCACAGTGTAGAAAACAATTTCGAATATAAAAGTATCAAAATTAGGTGGCATAATATGTTATGTCACCATATAAGTATACAACTAAAAACCATAAGATCGTATTGGAAAATTGGATTCCATCATGATGGCTACTGATTCGAAAGATCAATCGCGAATGTATCTCCACGGCTTACGTCTCGAGAAGAGAAAAGACTGAAATACATATTCTACGCACTTTGGATGTGCATCACTCTGAACTATCCATTTGGGATTAGGCTAAAATGACCTATCCCAATCCATAGATGTGGAGAGACCACCCTATCTGCATCGGCCAACCAAATCCATATATATTTAAACTTTACTTTAAAAGAGAGTAATTAAAGGGACCACGCTGTACAACACGGAACAGGTTTCCTCCCAAGAACACCAGTGCATAGAATAGACAACGTAATGCTTTTTCGAAAAATGAAGCTATTATAAGACCCAGGTCCCATCACACAATGCAACGCAAGCCGGAGGATAGGGTTTTACCTTATAATAGCCAAATAATGCTTGGTACGTTTAAATCAAATCATTTTGATACTACTATAAGTGTATAGTGTCAAAACAACTTCAATCATAGACGACGTAGTATCCTATGCTACTATGTCGCCATACTAGGCTCTACAAATAAAACCGCAATGTCACGTATTGGAAATTGGATTTCCATCATGAGTCGAGGCAAGGGGCAAGCTCCTCTCCGCTTCGAGACACTCTAGCAAATGTCTCAGGACTACACGCTCTGGGTAACCCTTGGATCTTCAGGGCCGGTCCTCCGTTACGTTTGAGGATTAGTTATTCCTGAACACACGTTTCCCGGTCCTAACAGACCTAAAATCGAGGCGCCTCATTCCAACAACCACAAAGGTGAAAATGATATAAATGTCAGGGTTGGTAGGTCACTGACACCACAATAGCTAGAAAGAAACGTCGTGCTCTCCCTACAGTCCTTATCCCGTTTTTGACTCATACCGAGGTGTGAGGCTCGCGAATTCACGTTATACACAAAGCTATGCCACGTAGGCCGTGCTTTGATCATCATCCACAAGACTTTTCTTTTCAACAGAAGCCTTGATCCATGCAACTCAGCATGCCACACAGGTAATTCATGCCATGCGATTGATATCTATCGATATATAACCTCTAAGCTCGTACGTCTCAGAGAAGGGCGTTAAGCAAGAGAATAAATTCTCCGCCGCCAAACAGATATATATTTAACAGAAATCAATCAACACAAAATAAAATCCAATGTCAGACACACAATCCATTTATAAATTCGTTCTGGGTCTGGACGAAACCGGAGGCACTTTCCTCGCATATCCATCGATCTCCAAGTACGTTTGGACGATCACCAACTGATTCCCCCATCTTGGGTGTACAGCCCAATCAAGATCATCAATAATCACCCAAACGATGTGAAGACTTCCGGTCTTCAACCACCGTCTTCATCTTCGACATATCGTCGAATCAGTTATTCAAAATGGGTACAAACCCGGCCTTTCTGAATGACCCGCGTATATAGTAAATAAATGTTACACAAACATAACATACGCCTCATTCCAATTCAGCAGTCACTAATCGTAAATTAGCAAGAGAACAATTTCCCAAATATTAAACCCGAAGGCCGAAACCAACATCAGATCAATACCCAGAAAACCATCCTTCTTGGCTAACCTATAGTTAGTTTCTAAATTTCACATTCTTAGGGAAAGGTTCCCATTAATTTTATCAAAAATAAATTCCTTGAAATTTACTCTTTAATCTTCCTTTAGGTGTCATTTCAAACTAGTCGGGATTAGCGAACCACACCGAAGTAATTATTTATTTTATTTCCCAATCCCAACCTATTCATCCCATGAAGCAAAACTGGTAATACTCCATATCTAACACCACGGTGTTATCGGTAAAATTAATTATCATTTCACGTTCAAATCTAATTAAAGATTTAACTAACGCTTTGGAGCAAAACTGGTGATACTCCATTCTCGCTCCCTTTCCACATTTGATAATTTAAATTATCAATTCACATTTCAATCTAATTACAGATTCATTAAAAATCCTTTTACTGGGTTAAAGAACTAATGTCATTTAAAACACAGTTCACGATAAACCCAAATCACATTCTATTTATTATCGGGTTAAAGAACAAGTGTTATTTAAAACACCATTCACGATAAACCCACAAATCAATTCTAATTCAATTCCAATCAAATATATTAGAAATTCTTGTTATTTAAAAACCATTTCGAATCCAATTTATTTATTTAAAAATAATTGGGTTTTAATTCTAGTTCAAAACTAGTTCATTTCGATAAAAATTTATTTTTATCTTTTCAAACATGGAGTTTTTCATCCCAGTTTTTCCCAAATCATTTCTTATGATTTTACACCGATTGTTGATATTTTTAATAATTTTATCAAGGCCCGTACAGTCGATTTCCATCAACGGCCATCGAACTGCACTTACATCGACCTTTTCTGAAATTTATTTGGACATATCTCCAAATCCAACCGTTAGATTTCAAATTTCTAATATTTGTTAGAAAGCTATTTTTGATACGAACCCAATGGTTCCGGTTTTAGGAGAATCCGACGGTCGGATCGCCCGTAATGTCCGTTCGAAGCCAATGGTCGAAATTCACGAACTGCCGCGGCGCATTCTATTCAGGCCATTATATTATATATATAATATATTTAATATATATTTCGTCGATTTCTATTTAAAAAGAATTTTATAAATAGTTTTAAATTCGGTTTCAAAACGATTTCAACTTCTTATTCAATTTCAAATTGAAAGTGAATTTTTCCTTATAAATTCGTTTTAAATTCATTTCAATTCAATTCAAATTTCAATTCAATTTGAATTCATTTCAAATTGATTTTTATCCTATTTCAATTCGTTTTCAATTCAACTCGAATTTCTTTTATATTCAATTCAATTCGAATTTCTTTTCTATTCAATTCAAATTTCTTTTCTATTCAATTCAATTCGAATTTCTTTTCTATTCAATACCATTCGAATTTCTTTTATTTTCAATTCAATTCAAATTCATTTTCTATTCAATTCGATTCAAATTTCTTTTCTATTCAATTCAATTTAATTTCTTTTATATTCAATTCAATTCGAATTTATTTTATATTCAATTCAATTCGAATTTCTTTTCTATCCAATTCAATTCGAATTTCTTTTCAATTCCATTCGAATTTCTTTTATATTCAATTCAATTCGAATTCATTTTCTATTCAATTCAATTCGAAATCCTTTTCTATTCAATTCCATTCGAATTTCTTTTATATTCAATTCAATTCGAATTTCTTTTCTATTCAATTCAATTCGAATTTCTTTTCTATTCAATTCAATTCGAATTTCTTTTCTATTCAATTCCATTAGAATTTCTTTTCTATTCAATTCCATTAGAATTTCTTTTATATTCAATTCAATTCAAATTCATTTTCTATTCAATTCAATTCGAATTTGTTTTATATTCAATTCAGTTCGAATTTCTTTTATAAATATTCGATTTTTATCTCTTTTCAATATTCATTATAAAAACGAATATAATTGATATAAATATCGTTCGCGTCAAAATAGCGCATCTCTAATTAACACGGCTTTATATTTTTCAATAACTTCGTTATTCTATTCAACAAATGAATCTATATTTCTTTCAATACATGACTAATCTCAACGGATGAGTACTGTCAACACGCGACTATTTTTGTTATTTAATATATTTTATAAAATTATGATTTCTATCATTTAATTTCTAATCAGACTCCAACCGTAAATTAGTAAGAGAACAATTCCCTAAATATTAACCCTGAAGGCCGAAACCAACATCAGATCAATACCCAGGAGACCACTCATCTTATCTATTTTCCAGTTAGTTTCTAATTTTATATATGATAAAGATGTAAATTTTATTGTTAAAATATTTCGTTCAACACATGACTAATCTCAACGAATGAGTACTGTCAACACATGAACCTTTATTTTATAATATTATTTATTTTTCCAATTGGAATGAGGCCCAATCAATTACCATATAATGTTAATTATATGGATTCCATACAACACATGTATATAATAGCAACGATAAATAATCAACCATCATCCAAAGTGCACTACACTGTATAAGCATCAAATATAGATATCTAACGCTTATAACAGCCTGTCAATCAATCGATCGACATACAACTAATTATTGGGATTAGTGTATGTCATATATTATTCCAATACCCATGTGGGGTTTCAAATCAACAAACACAGATTTTATTTGTGAAGTTGGTCGATGTGTAAAATTTATCGTCCAAATCAATATCAGTCAAATGTGTGTATATAAACAAATCGTCCGATTTGTTTGTATTTATTTATTTCATTTCATATACACGTTAAAAATTCCATTTTTAACTATACCATATTTATTTTCTATATAAATATTTTATTTCATTTCACATCACACAATCAACTACACACCAAAATCAATCAAACAAACAAGCCGTCCATGGTCTGTGGATGACGGGTGTCGGGTGCTACTAAACACTGTCTGCATCCTAGTATGTATTACAAACTAGAAAACAAAATTAAAAGGTGAGAAGTTCTCACCAAAAGCTAAATCCAACGCCACGACTCTTCATATGTAGGAAATCTTCGTTGTTCTCGCCCTTTTATCACTTTCGTTGCCCATAGCCACTACATATATAAAAATCACATTTTTATATTGTTGCTATGTATATAAAAATCATATTTTATTTCATCGCTATAAAAAATCACATTTTTATTACACTATATACGTAATAAAAATTAGATCTTTATTTCGTTATATATATAAAAATTATATTTTTATTCTTTTTACTACTTAAAAATTATATTTTTAACTTCCTTCTCTTCACTATATAAAAATTATATTTTTAACTTCCTTCTCTTCACTTTCATATGATTAAAAATCGTATTTTTACTTAGTTAAAAATCTCGTCTTTACTTCATTGAAAATCACGTCTCTACTTCATTAAAAATCCGACCTTTATATCATAAAAAATCCAACCTTTATATCATTAAAAATCCGACCTTTATATCACTAAAAATCACAACTTTCATGTTCTAAAAATCGAATCTTTCTTCTACAAAAATTCAATCTTTCTTTTATAAAAATTCAATCTTAGTTCGAATAAAAATCAAACGTTATCGTATATAAAATACTCTGAAAATAACATGTTAATAAACTGAAAATAAAATTCAATTTAAATTTAAATCAAAACTTAAAACAACTCTAATGTCGATTTAAATGAAAAACTGAAAATAATTAGCAGTGTGGACCTGTCTTCTTTGCTGGACTGGAGGAACCCAAGCCTCGCTTCCTCAATCCACTTGCGCAGCGGAGCCTGGAGGTTCTGGAGACGCTGCTGTCGCTGACGGAGGGGGAGCAAGGGTTCGACGCTAGAAGTTTTTGGGCTTCGCGGTGGATGGGGGTGCTTGTTGCGGAGGTTGACGAAGGGGAGGGGCGCGTTGTCTTCAGTGGGTGGCTGGATGGAGGGCGCGACCGTCGCGACGTTGGTGGGTTTAGGGTTGGGTTCGGTTTAGGGTGTGAGGCTCGAATCAGAAGAGAACGGTGAGGAGAGAGGAGTTAGAGGGTGGCAGGCGAAGCGGAGGATCGGCGACGAGGTCCTGGGGGGGCGACGACGAGTGGTGGCGGCTAGGGAATCGAGGTCAACGCGCGGTTTTTTTTTCCTTTTTTTATTTTCTTCTGTCTCGATTTGAACTGGAAAGGTAAAGGCAGATAGAGAGAAGTGGGGGCCTTATAATAAAATATATATTTATTTTTAATTTATATCCAAAAGGTTGGTTTTTCCTTCGAACCCCGAATCGAACCCAACGACTGTCGTCTCTAGCGTATTACCCCCATTCCAAACACAATAGGAAATGTTTCGTAAGCTGATTCGATCGTTTCGATCAGTTTCTGCCAAAATAAACATATAACTCTATGTATTGAATTTGAACGTGCATTTCAATTTACTGGGGTTATATACTAACTCGAAAAATTCCAGAAAAATATTTTCTAGCTTCGTATTGACAATACGGTCCTAACAGAACTTGTTTCATCGAATTCTGAGACCGTTTGAAAAATGTCCATTTTCCAGTCGAATAAAATTAACTGAAATTGGTCAAACGCGTTTTCCTTTGCCACGCTCACATATCGATTCGAAAAATTATGAAAATTGGAATCTAGCAATAACTTGACATCCCGAATCCAACAAAAGTGGTTTCGTCGAAATCCGAGGTCGTTTGCAAATTGGCTATTTTTAAGGGCTAGAATTCCATAGCGACTATTCTGAATTTTCAACTGGGCATATCTTTTGATTCCCGCTATGAAATTTCAATTTTTTGGTTTCGTTGGAAAGATATTCTCTATTAGATTCTATTATTTTTTGTTTCGCTAAAATCCGGTTTATTTTGCACCCGGTATGTTCAATTGAAATTTGAAATCGAATTATCGAACTACCGCGCCATTTTCGATTCCTTTTATAATTTAAAATAAATATTTATATTCTAATGACGACGTATATAAATATATACGTTCGAATTCTATTCAAAATAAATTTCTCATCGATATTATTTAAAATAATCTATTTTAAATATTCAAAATTCATTAAATTCGCCAAAAAAAAATGGCTCGCATTTTTCGGGTTGTTACAAGAGTTTTTCCTTATAATGGTCAAAAATGCTTAATACGCGAAATTCATCTTTTATACTATGAGTGCACAGTGTAGAAAACAATTTCGACTATAAAAGTATCAAAATTAGGTGGCATAATATGTTATGTCACCATATAAGTATACAACTAAAAACCGTAAGATCGTATTGGAAAATTGGATTCCATCATGATGGCTACTGATTCGAAAGATCAATCGCGAATATATCTCCACGGCTTACGTCTCGGTAAGAAAAAACACCGAAATACATATTCTACGCACTTTGGATGTGCAGCACCCTGAACTATCCATTTGGGATTAGGCTAAAATGACCTATCCCAATCCATAGATGTGGAGCGACCACCCTATCTGCATCGGCCGACCAAATCCATATATATATATATATATATATATATAAAGTATATTGGTCAGATCGATGATTAAACAAATCAATCACCATCATACTGGGGTGTGAGGCTCACGAAGTCACATTGTACACAAAGCAGCGCTATATAAAAGCTATGATTTGGTCTTCATCCACAAGGCTCTGCTTTTCAACAAAAGCCTTGATCATGTGCATCTTAGCATGCCACATCGTCAGACCATACTTTATCATTGATCGTCTACTAATATATATACTGGGTGTTAAGTAGAGAATAAATTCTCTACCACCAAAAAGATATATATTAAGTAGAGATCCACGAATACAATATAAAGGAATACAATGTCAGACACACAATCCATTTGCAAGTCCGTTCTGGGTCTGAACGAAACCATAACTGGTATATCTCCAAATACGTCTGGATGGTCACTGACTTTTCCCTCATCTTGGGTGTACGGTCCAATCAAGATATCAATAATCATCCATTCGATATGGAAATTTCCCAGTCTTCAATAAACGTCTTCATCATCGACCTTCAATCGTCGTATGAATTATTCAGAATGGGTTAAACCCGGTCTTTCAGAATAATTTGCGCAATTTAAAATCATGTGCTTTAAAACACAACCAACGCCTCATTCCAATCAAGAGTATTCTTTGATTTTAATTTAAACCAAATTAAGGTTTATTCAACTAGTCGGGATTAACACCTTACCGAAGTAATCATTAATTAATATCCCATTCCCAACCTACACAACCCATGGAGTAAATAGGTGGTACTCCATATCTAACACCCAATGTGTTACGGTAAACTTAATTACCGTATTATCGTTCAAATCTAATTAAAGATTTAACTACCGCTTGGAGTAAAACTAGTGGTACTCCATTATCGTTCATTTCTTGAATTAAGTAAATTTAGTTACTTTTATCCTCATTCAATCCAATTAAAGATTTATTAAAACTATATTTAGTTTTAATCTTCAAGAATCATTATTTAATGATTATTTAACTTTCAAGAAATAATCTTGCCTTTAACTGGGTTAAAGAACAAATGTTTCTTAAAAACATCGTTCACAATAAACCCAAAATCATATTTCAATTTAATATGTTAAATTGAAACTTCTCTTTAGAGTATTTCGTTAAATCTTAGTTAAAAAATTTATGAATTACCAATCTAAATTTCACTGTCAATCGGGTTTGAAGAACTAATGTCATTTAAAAACATTGTTCACAATCAACTCAAAAGTCAGTTTTACTTAATTTCAATTATGTTTAATAATTGGAAATCTTGTTTAAATCTTAATTAAAAATTTATGCTTTCCCAAATGGGTTTAAGAAAAGTGTTATTTAAGACACTATTCACGACAAACCCAAATTTTAATCTAATATTAAATATCATGCTTTGAATAGAAATTATATCGATTTATGTTCAATATCAAATTCTGAAAATTAACGTATATCAAATTGGGAATAACGATACTAATATCTTCCAAATTACCACAATAATATCCGTCTAATCACAAAATCCAATACTGAAATAATCCGAAGATTATTTCCATTCAAATCCATTCCAATATATGTATTGGAAAATCTTGGTTTTATTAAAACCACTTTAATCCTTTTATTTATTTTAATTAATTTATTAAAATAAATAAATCACTCATTCTTTTACATTGAAATGTATATTTACATTAAAATGAATCTTTTTCACTCTTTTGAAACAAATTAACTAAAAAAAAGGTATTCTTTCTAATGTAATCAATCTTAAATAAAAATGAAATCTTTTTAATGTAATCTTTTTTGTTCAACCTTTATTACATTGAAAAATGTAATATTTTCATTTCAATCTTTATTACATTGGAAAATGTAATGTTTTCATTTCAAACTTTATTTTCAATTCAGTCTTTATTACATTGAAAAATGTAATATTTTCATTTCAACTTTATTACATTGAAAAATGTAATATTTTCCTTTCAAACTTTATTCTAAAATGTTTACAAATTCGTTTATAATAGGATTCCAACTTTTATTTCAAATTTAAATCCAAATTGAATATTCTATCTATTATCATATTAAAATAATATTATTTCCAAAATATTTATTTTGGAATTTGCTCTTTAAAATAGATTAAAAAGCCCATTTCATTATCTTATTCACTTATACTTTATGCTGGGCCAGACCTCCCACATTAAGCCTGCGACTCATGGATGTTGGATATGCCGGCTGGATCCGGGCAGACTTATCCCACAAGTTGGGCTTAACCTCATGTCATGGCTCATTTCGTATTTGCTCACTTGGACCCCTCACATTAGGCCCAACATTTGTGGCTGCTGGATATGTCAGTTGGGTCCGGGCAGGCTTCCACCACAATTGTAACCTAACCTCGTGTCCAAGTACAATTATAATTATAATAGTTTAACTGAAACATATTATCTTAAAATGTCCTTAATTTTAAAATAACTTAATTTCAAAATATCATCTAATTTAAAATACCTTAATTAAAATATTCTTTATACTATAAAGGGTTCCATATTAAATTGTTATTAATATTCATAAATCCTTTGTTTTTCAAACCTTCTGACTTACATTCCAATTCCTGATAAAATTTTGAACTTTCCATATTATAATAACAATATAATAATAATCTTTTCAAAATATTAAATTTTGAATTCAAATCTTTTATTTCAACATATTGTCCATAAAAAAGTATTCTTTCCAATTCAAACTTTCAACCATAAAGCTATAATCTTTTCATGTGAAAACATCATTTAATTCCTTGAATTGAATATTAAATTAAATATTCATTAAATTCAAAATTGGAATGAAACTTAATCAGTTACCATACCATTTGAATAATATGGATTTCATGCATTGTATTCATTTCAAAATAACAACAAAACATTTAATAACAACCAAAGTGCATTTTACAATAAATCCAGGGGTGATGTGAAATCAGAATATCAACCCAAGACCCGTGTGGGGTTTCAACCAACACATATATTTGTGCACTTGGGTGACCTGTGAAAATTTATCGTCCAATCAACATACACAAGTCAGGAAACTTGTTTATGGCAGTGTAAACATATTTTTATATATTATAAATAACATAACATTATTTAACATGTTCACATATTTCAAATTTCGAACAATTCACAACAGTCATTCAAATCAACATTTATCCAACAAACAATAATTCCAACACAAATAATTAATTTATATTTAATAATAAAATAAATAGCTATAAAAAAAATTGAGTGAGATAAAGTTCTCACATTGGTCATGCTTTTAATTGACGGTTCAGGTCGAATTTTTAGCCCAAAATCCAACATGCTCTAAAATTGACAAAATTGATGTCCACGCGAAGCTCTCGACCCTACGATCGCAACAAATCCTGTTTCGTGCGATTTCGAGTTCGTATCAAAAAGATATGAATTTTCGAAGTTTGACAAATTAAATAATTAATTTAAAGTGAAAATTAGCCTCACATCCTTAAAATTAAAGTTAATTAGGCTCACATCCTCCCCTGTGTAAACATATAAATTTCATCCCTGTTTTTAAAATAGCGCCTAATAATTTCCACTTTTGCCCATATTGATATCTACAACTTTAATTTCGGATGTATTTCCGATATTTCTTATCTGCGATTAGATTTCTAGGGTGCGTTTTTTCTTCCTAATGGCGGCTGCTTCTTTGTGAGGATTTTTGATCGATCGACCTTTACAGACCGTAGGAGGGGGAATGGCGGCGCTAGGTGGTCGAGGATGGGGAGCAGACGGCGCCTGAGGTGGAGGCAGTCCAGTCAGTGGCGGCGACAGTGGTCACTTCGCGGTGGGGTGCAATTTTGGGATTGTACAGGTGAAGGAGGAGGAAGAGGAGGGTTTGTCGACGACGGTGGAGCCATCGGTGGGCGGCGTGGCGGCTGTTGCAGGGGGGAACGACGTCGATGTCAGATATATTACAGGTGTTCTGGATTATTTTTTTAATATAGTTTGTGCAAATATTCTTAAAATTTTCATATAAGTATGCATATTTTTCTATTATTTGCATATATGAATGCATATAGTTATAATTAACTGAATTTGTTTTTGTATTTTTGTTTGATTAATGCATATTAACCTGTTTTTTTTTCATCCAGTGGTCCTGTAAATATTGGTGTATTGGTGATGCAGACGATTGAAGAAGAAAATTTAAATTTCAAAGTCGACTTTCTTAATTTTAATTTCGATCGAACAAAAAATATCAAAATCGTGGCAATTTCAAGCTTTTTTTTTGATTAATTATTCTGATGTTATTAAACCGTCTAGGTTTGATGATGGATAATTTAATTAGGTGATAAATTTATCTGGTTATTATTGATTATACAGTCATGATTATTAATTTTTCACTATAGGGTTTGTTTCTTTAATTCTGAATACGTGTATAAAATCATGCATATGTTCGGGAAATTTGCATAAATGTACGCATATATTCTGTATATATGCGTACTTATGTACTCCTCTTTTTGAGATTATGTTTGCTTGTGTGTATGATGGCTAGTTGCATACAATTATGCATATATTCCTAATATATGCGTTTTACCAGTGTTTTTCATCCACTATAAATATAAGTATGCATAACTTTTTGTGAAAATTTGCCCATAGGTATGCAAGTATTACTGATATTTTTATACATGTATGCATCTATTTATTACTATTTTGATCACGTTTATGTAATTTTATACAATAATTACTATTGAATTTGTCTACTTCTTGTTCAATCTCTTGTTTGTATAACAGTGCTACTGCTGATGTTGCTATCTTGGTGTTGTTGAAGTTTGGCAATGATAGCTACTCTATTCATCCATATTTTTATAGTTCTGATGATGTAGTGAGAGATGCCATTTGTTGATATACTGAATTTTTGTATTAACTTTGCTGATATTTTGTATAAGTGCGTAGATGTATGAATAAATTCATAGTCGCTAAATGTCGGTACATAAGTATTTTTATACCTGATGACATATACAAATAGTCTTTGTTGTTGCATAGATGTATGCAAGTATTCTTATTATGTGCATGCAATTTTTCAAATTTTCAGTTTGTGTGCAAACTCTGTTTAAACTTTCAGTATTTCTTCCCTATTTATTCTTGAATTTGTTTATTTAGTCATCGAATTCTACAGTATTAATTTTGTTTTCTGCTACAAAAATCTTCTGAAGTTCTGATCATACATTAAGTAATTGAAAAAACATCAGTAGCGTTTTTTTAAATAATGCTGCAAATATTAGCAGTTTAGTAAATAATTTTATTGAAAAAATTGCATAAAGGTATGCAATATATTATTTATAACTGTACACAAGAAAGCAACATTTCATAACATCATGAAAAAGTAATAGAACTTAATTCAGTACATAAATTTCGAAGAACTTCTGCGTTAACATATTATTATCAACAGTCCAACTATAAAGTTTGCGATTGAGAATTTCGTAAGCAAGCTCAGCACGTTGTTCATTAAAAGCCACAATACCATATACTTCATCATCTTCAATGATTTCTTGGTTCTCACTTCTCTGTTTCATCATGTTATTAACAAACATGCCACAATCAACGCTGCAGAAATTTATAAAACATTAACACATTGTTTGAATAATTCTACTTGGTATGATAACAAGGGTATAAATATGCAATCATTCTTACAATCTATATACTAGTATGTATGCAGGTTTTCGAAATATCAGTATACAAGCATCCTATTATTTACATAAAATTGAATACATTAAAGTAAGTTTTTACATTACATGCATACAAATATGCAAAAAAAAAAAAAAAAAAATGGATATCTACATACAAGCATGCAAATATTATTAATATCCGACTTCAAACATGCAAATATACTTGATATTTGTATAAAAGCACTCAGCTATAGTCAATATATTCATACAAGCATGCAGATATTTAAAATATCTACATATAAACATGGAAATATTGTCAAGAACTGCATACAATCATGTACATTCTGCCAAAAAATGCATATAACCTAACTTTCAGCTAAAATAATAATAAATTCACACTAATTTGCAACAATGTTGTATATATGCATACTGATTTGCAAGAATTAGGTGATAACATAACATAAAATAAAATAAAATAACAGAAATAAAAAAAGCTTACAGCGGGTTTGGGGGGATGGTGGCGCTGGGTGGTGGTAGAGGCGAAGCAGACGGCGCCTGAGGTGGAGGCAGTCTAGTCAGGGGCGACGACGGTGGTACATCGCGGTAGGATGCAGTTTTGGGGCTTTACAAGTGGAGGTGAAAGAAGATGAGGGTTTGTCGATGGCGGTGGATCCATCGCTGGGCGGCGCGGCGGCTGTTGCAGGGGGGATCGACGGCGATGTCAAATCGTAGGAGGGGGACGCCTGGACTGATCAAACGACTTGCAGAATTGTGGGATTAGGGTTTTCAGCGAGATAGAAAGAATGATTGACTAGTAAATGATGACGTCTCGTTATTGGATAGTTTTTTAAGTTTGTAAGGGTAACTCTAGTATTTTTTGAGCGGAAGTTCAAAAACAAGGATGTACTTTATATTCTTTTTATCAGCGGGTTTTTTTTATATTTTGAAACTTAATAGGGACCTATAAAAAACGCACCCAATTTAAATGGTAAAAATTACCCAAATTTTCAACTTGCTCAGAATTGAACGTAGTTAGTTTCATTGCGAAGATCTCGTCGCGACGATTCCAGCGGATCTGAAATCGTCAGATTTCGACCTCGTATGTGATAGATATCGCGTTATAAACATTGAACATAAAATTAAATCAATGTTTTGCGTTTAAGCCCTTAACCTTTTTTTTTCAACAGCACCCTGAACTTAAAATGCTCGCCATAGCCAAACCGTAAGTCGGAATTGCACGAACCCAGCGCCATTCTCTCCGGATTCTCCCCCTCTTTCCACGCCTGGTGGTCCCCCCTCCAGTGTGTCACGTGGGGCCCACGATCTGCAGTTGAACAGAAAAGTGAAGTTTTCATTCATCTCAGTGCTGCGGCCACCTCGGTACTCCAAATGCCACCAATTTTTGTCAGTAGCTAGATCTCGACCTCCCGAACAACTCCAGTTTGGGTCACTTCGCCTGAAAATGCACGGATCGACGGGAAATTGCTCATATTTGCGATTGTCCTATTTTCAGCACCCCTCCAGTAAAATTGACATTCCGGCCAACTCCGGCCACCTGAGACCATGCCACCACCGCCAAAAGAACCGTATGCTTTCCCTCTACCACTGCCTGAAGTCGCTCGACCTATCTCTCTTCGTGGGGCCCGCAGCGAACAAATAACCAAAATTAGCTTTCTGTCTTTCAAGCTAGATCCCGACGAATCCGTACGACGATAGGTCTTGAATTTTTCGTGGTAGATAGAGGATAAGAAGATGAACAAAACCTAGAAAGGGTTTGGTCTGATTATGTTTTGATTGAGAGATATAAATTATTTTGTTTTCAGGGCTAATTTGCAAAATAAATATTAAAGGAGGGAGCCTCCATGGAGTAGAGGAAGAAGAAGGTGACTATGTTTTGTCTTAGGGTTCAGCTAATGACAGCACTTATGATATTTTATATGGGTTAATAATTAAATTAGGCCCACTACCCTTATTTTAACCTCTTATGTATTTTATCTTCTTCAAATTTTGTCTGTTTTCTTAGTTTAAAAATCCGTGTTAACACCTATGAATTCCATTTTTTTATGAAAATTGAAACATAATTATTTCTTGGCATTACGAATCTATAGAAACTGGTTTCGATGAATTCCGAGTCCGTATGAATAAAAAGCGAATTTTTAAAGTCTGAAAATTGACGGATTTTCACTGTAAAATTTATTACGACCACATACTAGCTTCAAAAATTATGAAATTTGGAATCTAACAATAATTTAATATTCCGAATCCATAGAAAGTGGTTTCGTCGAATTCAGAGATCGTTTGCAAAATTCCCATTTTTAAGGCGTATATATTTAATATTAAAAATACAAATAAATATGAATAATTTCCGAAACTCAAAATATATAAGTGTTTATACTTTTTCAATGCAGAAACATCATTTTAAACTCAATGAAAGTGGTTTCGAGTCCCAATTCTTTCGTATGTAAAAAGTAGCGTTTTGGGTCCTATATATTATATATATAAATTCCATAGCGTTTTTTTGAGACTTTGAATTGGACATAACTTTTGATTCCTGCTATGAAATTTCAATTTTTCAGTTTCGTTGGAAAGATATTTTTAAATAGATTCTAATATTTTTGGTTTCGCTAAAATCCGATTTATTTTGCATCCTGTACAGTCAGTCAAAGTTAAAATTCAAATTTTAAAACTACCGCGCTATTTCTAACTCCTTTTATAATTTAAATAAAATTTATTCGTTTTAACTTCGATTAAAATAAATTTATAGTCGTTATTATATAAAATAAATTATTTTAAATATTAAAAACCCATTAAAATAATTAAAATAAAAATTCTAAATTCGGCCCAAAATTCCGGGTCGTTACAGGGTTTTAAAGCATAATATCAATAAGGGATTTGGATGATTGTCGCTTGCTTGCGAGGATGTGTTACGGTAGTGATTAGTCGAGTTACTTGCAAGGAGCAAGGTATATTTTCTTACGTAATTTAAAATTCACAGAATTTATTTATGCTTTATTGTTACTTCAAATAAATAAATCATTTAATTGTTAAATGAAATTAATATTTGTAGGTGCAAGGTGGATTTAACTCGAAAAGATTCGGTTGATGATGACTCGAGTAAATTCGTAAACAACGATATGACATTTAAATGGGTGTTCAGCAAATGAAATCACAGTGAGTAAATCTCACTCAAATCTTATTTAGAATTATTTTTATCAGTTAAAATTAATTGTTCGTTGGTTGTTTGCATGCACTGAAATATTTTCGTGGCTATCGTATATATTAGTTATTTAGCATTGGTGTTTGTGGCTATTATATATATAAATATTGGTGATTGGTTGGATTCCCGCAGTACCATTAGCGGATGCCCGCAGTATCATTAGCGGATGACCCTATACGCCCCCACGTTATGATAGTGGATGACCTTCTATACCGTGATATCATACCTCGAAGCAGGATGGGTATTATTTATGTTGGCTAACGTCTGTGAATGCAGGAAAAATAGGTTAGAGGGATCCAACTTGATTCCTCAAAAATATTATTATTGGTTTGTTTTCACATGTATTATCGTATGTGATGTGTTGTTTGATCATTGAGTGGTTTGATTGTTTAAATATCACAGGGACCTAAAGATATATAAAAGCACCATGAAAGGGATTTTTAAATTTAAAAGGGAAATCTATTTTTTTAAAATAGAATTTGAATATAGAATAGGCTATAAAGATATTAACTTGTTTGAGTACTAAAAACAAGTGAAGAAACTTATAAATTAAATAATATGGAAATTAAAGAAATTTATAAACGGTGTTAATTAATTGAATAATGCAGGGAATTGAAGTGAATGGTGTTTATAAATGAAGTGGAAAAATTATCATTGGATAATTTGAATATTTAAATTCAAATGTGAATTTAAAAATAGAAATAGGGAAATCGTTTTAAAGAAATAAACGATGGAATTTATTCTGATGTTCAGAATATAAATTGAACTGAAATAAATCCGTAAGGATTTATGATTTGAATTCGATTAATTCGAATTTATTTAAATAGAAGTCAAATTGAATAGGAAAATAAATTGGGTGTTATATATATATATATATAAGTTATTATAAATAGAAAGTTCCAAAATAAGATTTTTGGTTTTAAATAGATTTCGAAATAGACTTGTTTAAATATAAAAACAAGGAAATTTATAAAAAAGGTGTTTATAAGTATAATGAATTAATTATCAAGAGATAATTTGAATTCTTGGATTCAGATATGAATTTAAAAATAGAATTTGAAATCATTCGAAAGGAAACAGCGGTTTTTATTCCGCAATTCAGAATATCAAAGGGATGGAGTTTCAAATAGAAATTTGAAAAGGGAACTTGTTTAAATATAAACAAGGAAGTTGAATTTAAAAAAATAGTGTTACAAATTTGGTGAAACAAATTATCATTTGGATAATTTAAACCATTTAAATTCGAATAGAAATTTAAAAGTAATTTGGGAAGTGTTTTGAAACAAAACGATTGATTATATTTCGAAATTCGGAATATAAGCTGAATTGAGGAGAATCCAATGGGTTTATAATCAAAATTCGATTATATAGAATTTTATAAATAATTTATTTATAAAAGGAATGGAATCAAATATAAAAGATGGAAGTATAAATAAATATATTACCGAGTAAGGAAAAATCGACAATTTTAGATAATTGGAAATAGTATGTTGAATTGGGAAACTGATTTGATATATATTAAAAATATATTAGAATGGAGTTGAATTTATTATAAACGAAGTTTAAACATTTATATATATATATATATATATATATATATAATTAAAACGAACTCGCCGCAGCGCGGTAGTTCGTAATTTGGCGTTACGAACTTCAATTGAGTGTACAGAACTCAGTTTAAGTCGGAATTCTTTGAAATAAGAATTGTTAGGACCATTGGAATAATAGTTTTCTAATGGAAGAGTAAAATCTAGATTTCATTGAATAGATTTTGGGTTATGTCCAAATCAAATTTTCAGAAAAACAGCGCCATAACCATTATAAAACCATAACGGTTTATTTAAATAAATAAAATGATTTTAAGTAAATAAAATTCGAAAGTCCACTGGAGAAATCCAAACTGGAGATATAAAATAAATATGAACTCCAGTGAGGTAAGTGAAATGATTTTTGAAACATAAATCAGATTTTTAGTTATTAAATAGATTTAACTAGTTTGAAGAATAAATAGTTAATCGAGAATTGAATCAAAATTGGGCGTTGGATAAGTGAAAGAGATTTGAGATTTTTAATTCGAAATCGAATATGTAACTCGAGTTGAAAATGGATTTAGACTGGGTTCATGAGTAGATTAAAATATATTTGAATGTGATATGTTCAAATAAGAAGTAAAACAGGCAAATATAGCTAATTAGAAAATAAATTAGCGAATTGGGTTAAGACGAATGGATTGAGTTGAAACCAAATGGAAATATTTGGATATGTGTTAGACAGGTATAGAGTGAAGTGTATGAAGATTTTAATTTATGTGCCCGACAAAAAAGTACATGTTTGAATTCCATATGAGATTTTATGCGCCGAATCGACAAGCCACTTGTCTTTTTGATTTTCTTTTTAAATGGAAAGGGCCTAGAGAGGCGAGTTAAGGTTTGAACTGTCAAACGGTACAAAGGTGGTTATGACGAAATTTTCCGGGAATTTAAGGAGTTAGAATATTTTTAAGATTATTTGATAATTAGAAATCTATATATCAATATATATAGAATCCAGTAAGGAAACAAACTTGAAAATAGAATATTATAAACAAAAAGAAGTCAAAAATCTGGTAATAGAAAGAGAAATATATATATACATTTTAAAAAAAATGAATAAGTGGTTTTTATTGTGTTCCTGATTTGAGATAAGTGGTCTTGTCTGTTTTGAAGTTAAAAATGTTATTCAGTCAAGGTCTGAGAGGTAATTATACCCCAACTTGATTGATTTCATTACTAACTGATAAACAACAAGATCCAGTCTCGAAGAGAAATGTTTGAATAAGAGTTAGTTGAATGCAGTGTTTTGGGTTGTTGTAACGATGTTTTACACAACATTCGTTTTAACCCAAGCAAGTGGAAATTTTGGAAATATAAAGATAAATATTTCCTAAGTATTAAAATAAATGAATGGTCATGAAAGAGATAAGTAATTGTAATGTTTTCCAATTATAAATAGAATATATTTTCTAAATATAGAAAATAAAAGAAGGCGATATATGGTAATGTTTTCCAAATAACATAAGAGGCCAAGATGATTATCGAAAATATCGTGTTAACGAGTAAGGATAAGGAAATGGAGAAGAGTTTCAATTAATGAAATATCAATTAAACGGCCCAGTAATTTGTTTGATGTTTGATTGGATGTTTGTTTTTCTTTGATAGTTAAATAACTGACTATCGAAGTGTTTGCCAATATCGTTGTCAATATGGAGAGACCAGTTGGATTATTATCCGAGAACCACTCTGTATTGGCAGTAGCATTTGCGAATCAGATTTTATGAAGGTAATGGAGTAAAGTGCAAGGGCTTTTTCTATTTATGGATATTGTGCCTTTGGTTTCGTTCAATCCCAGAACGAACGTGTATGGACGAGTGTCTGACAGGGTATTTCCAGTGATCACACATGTTGGTCTGTATAAATATATATATGGTGGCGGAGAATTTATTCTCTTAGCATAATATCCAGAATATATTTGTGCAAATCAATTAATGATTAACGGATCTGACCAGGTGGCATTCAAAGTGATTGTGCTATAAATGAATGGAAAGTAATCGTAGCCTCAGGCCTCAACAACCGGGAAATGACTAAAATCGGGCAGGCAGCATGGCTATATAGGTCGCTCCCATTAGGTTGTATAATCACCTATCTAGAGAAATTCCTTTTACTTCTTTAATCTATCGATGCTGTCCCTTTTTGGGAAACGGTTGCTAATCCCAACCGTTGGTGATATACATTCGATACACTCAAGCGAAATGAGTGGCCGGTCATGTATGGGTCGGGTTGCAAGATGTTCTTGTTGAACCCAAGTGTATCTCCTCTAGAGTACACTGATCGGAAGGTGGTTCTATACCTTATCATGTAGGAAATCCAATCTCCAATAAGTGGCCTGCGATTTTTGATTTTATACTATATATAGAGCGTGAGATGCAAGCGTTCCACTAGATTGTTATTTATTTGATTTAGACATTATGATAATATCATTAGATTTTAGTATCAAAGTGTTTTGGGTTATAGTAAGGTAAAAACCAACCTTGTTTATGTGTGGGCTGGTCTTACTATTATCATTTTTTTCAAAAGGTCTTTGAAAGCTAAACAAATGGTTGGAGTTTACTCACACCTGTCCCATGACTGACCCAGAGTTTATTTGTAACATCCCATATTTTTCCTGTATATTTGAATTTCAACTTTTAAAATTATAAATGGACTAATATTAGATAAAACCAAATTTTGTTGTTTTGATAACAATGAGTCTGTTGACTCGAGATAAGGAATGTGGAAATGAGTGTTGCTTAGAGAATATTGTAAATTGTAAATTTATATTTGTTTATTAGATAAATTTGAATTATTTAGTTTATAGTTGAAATTCAAATTCAAGCTGGGAAATAGTAAAATTTTGAGCTGTTAAGTTATAACTAAAATTCCAAATTTAAATTCAAATAATCATATTTGGGAATTTAAATGCGAAAAATCAATGTGGAAACTTCATTTAAGTTATAATTTGTTTTAAAATGTATTTTTATCAATAATTAAATTGAATTTGAACAGTTAATTGAGAAATTGAATATTTTATTAATTAATTAACTGTAGAATTTAACCGTTTTGGCGACGGTCTCGGAATTCGACGAAATTGGCGCCATCGGAACCGGAACGGTGAATTATGCTAAGATTTCAATTTGCGTTACAATCCGACTTACCGTTTGGCTGTACGAGAGGAAATGTGAACGAGGTCTTTGTAAATGGATAATTGGGTATTTCTCATGTTTGGACCTTATAATCATAAATAAAAATCCCTTCCTTCACTCATCAGCTCATTTCTATGATACGTACACTTTCCTCCATCTACTTTTCTTCTTAATGGCTGAAAATAATTTTTCAAACCCTAGATCAAAATGAAATCAAACTTCAAAAATTAAAAATCTCCAAACCTTAGCTTATTATATATCGATACGAAGCTCTCGACAATACGAAGCTTCTGGTACCATTTGTTTCGACATGCAGCGCGTCAAGTGGCCGGAAGTCGACAGTCAAACCCCTGATTTTCGTAACCCTAAATGAAAAATTGGGGATTTTTGATTCGGAGCTTAATCAGAGAATCCGAGATATGGGTATGGTAGTTCTCGTCGATAGGAAGTCATTGGGGGTGGTCGGAAGTTCTATGGTGGTCCGAATCGTCGGAATTTGGTGTTTGAAAGGTGAAAACCCACATCGTTTGTCTCGTTGCCGGAGGAGCTAGGGACCACCGGAGTGGCGGTCGAGGGGGCAGTTGAACGCGGCTTGACGAGGGGGTCACGTCGATGACGGGTTCTAGTCATCTGGTGGACGGAATCCGAGGATGGAGGCGGTCAAAGGTCGACGGCTGATGGGTTCTTTCGCCAGGTTACTGTAGCGATTAGAAGTAAGAGCGGGAGAAGGCCTGTGAACGGGCTGACGTGGCAAGATCTAATTTGGTAAAGGAATATTTTAATTTATTTATATATTTAAAATTCAAATAGAAAAAAAACGCTGATAACTTTTACATACGGACTCGGATTTGGACGCGGTTTGTTGCGTTGGGATCGTAGCGGAATTGCAGACATTTTGGCGCTGGTTTGGTTGCGATCTGAGACTGTAAAATTTTGGGCTTCTTTCGGATGTCCGAACCACTACGGACGAAAAGGTGAGTGATTCTTCGCTCACGAAATACTGAATTTTTCCCATATTTATCGAATTAAATTATGAAGTAAGTTTGGTTGCATGATTGTGTTGAATTGTTGATGTGTGGTTTGAATTTAACATGCAAGTGCGTTAACATGCAATCTAAGTAATGATTTGTTGTTTAATTTAATTTAAATCTCTAGTTGAATTCGAACCCTTGTTAATCCTGAAACAGTTAATGCTGATCAGTTGAAGGAAATGATGTGATGGATGTTTGGTTGAATTTTATTACTGAAGTGATATTTACACTGCTTATGCCCATATTCAGTATATCGTATTGCATGTTGGTTTTGACGATAAATCCCATTACCCTTGATGTTGCGGGCATCTAGTAAAACCCGGGATTATCGATAAAAATAAATTAAGAACACAGAGTGAAATGATAAATCTCTGTGACCCTGATTTGGATTGAAATGATAGATCCATTCCTGAAATATTTAGAAATTTAAATTTAATCACTTGGCCATTGGATAGAAAACTTTATACAGACATCGGTTGGTTAAATGATTTCAAATATCTGAAATTTTATTTGATAGAATTTCATTTAAAGAAATGTATCGATTTCGATAAGTTTCGTTCTTCATTTGAAAATCTGAATCTCGAATATATTTGAATGATTTAAGAAATTTTCTCAGATGAATTTGAAGTACTACAGATTTAAATTTTTAAATCTATATGATTTGGGATTTTTAAGGAGTGGGCAAATTCAGGTTAATAAATTCTTATTGAATTTAATATTGGAATGAAGGAAAGCAAGGATACTCGGAAATTTGTTTTAAAACTTAATACGAGTAAAAATTTAATCCTTGAATTTAAGATGAGTTTTAAATGGGGTTTGAAACAAGTTCATTGAGCTATGCAACTCCATTTGAAACTGGAATTTAGATTTGAGTATTAAAGTTCGGAAGGAAGAATTGATTTTTGTTAAAGAAATTTATATATATATTTACGTTGTTATTTCAATAGTTTTTCTTCCTTAAAAATTTAATTTATAAATTTTTTTATATATAACTATTTTTATTATAGCTAAATTATTCTTATACACTTTTATTTAAAATATTTAGAAAATTTAAAATTTAGGTATATACAAAAATGTTGAACTTATCTATCTTACGTTAACTATTATATTCTATACATGTATTATTTATATTAAGATTTCCTGTATAAACATCTATCTTTTAAAATCATATTTTATAAATATAAAATTTTTCTTTCGAATGAAAAGTACTGGTTTTTGAATAGTTGTGGAAATGGAATTGAGATAGAGTTATATCACTTTATTATGAATCAATTTCAAACCGATTTCAAATATGAAGGTGAAGTCTATTATACTAGAATATAAACTTATCTCCTAAAGGATTGAAATAAGTTATGGAAGGATATATTCCATTGAATATGAATGAATTTTGAATATGAATCGAATTAGAATAATTTGAAATCTTTTGAGATTAAATATGTTCTAATTGAATATAAGTCGATCTTGAAATACTAAATGATTTAGTATAAAGATATGGAAATATATTCTAATTTTAGAATATAATCGGTTTAGTAAGATTTATGATATTTCAATATGAAACTATATTCTATTTTTGGAATATAAATTGGTTCGAAACAGAATATGATATTTTGATATGAAAGCGAACCTTTGAAATGTAAAAGAACCAACCGATGTGAAAAATGTAAGCGTTGGTTGTTAAAGAGACCGGAGTCGACATAAGGCATACTCTCTGTCAGTGTCGATACCACTTTGATAACTGTGAACGTTATGACGTATCCAGAATGAGTATGATGACTTGAAGGCGATTATTAAATCGAAGAAGATGAACAATGACGAAATAGCCCTGACCTTCGGGTCAGAATTGAAATGACTAAAACAGGAGCTATACCGTGACTAATTGAGGTTAGCACCTTTGATCGGACACACTTCTTCGATGCTATTTATATGACTATGATGATGATGATTTGGGCCCATTTAATTTTATGATTATGGGAGTGTGTTCCGAGGTGGGCGGTAGTGGCTGCTATGCGTTACCACCGGTCCGGGAGTGCAATTGGTAGAATCCTACCCTGGGCATTGCCTCGAGTGCCTTGTCATATATATCCTTATCGAGCCCCATACGATTTTGATTTAGCATTGCCTTCTATGGAGTGCCCTCTGATAACACCAGTACGGTGAATTTACGGTACTGTATAGACTGTTGATGCCTATAAACGGCGTAAGGGTAATATGGTAATCCCGCTTACGCTAATTTCAGTACTTATATTGTAACGACCCGCATTCTACGCATCATAGGATCGTAGGATATTTATTTCTCTCACGTACGAAGTCGTATGGTCGTGTAACTTTGGGAGACGACTATTGGGGTCATTTCCCATGTTCATGATTTTTTCCCGATTTTTAAATGACCATTTTACCCCTAGTTGGCACTGTTTTGGCCATAACTTTTGACTGGATAGGAGTTTTGACCTGAAACCACTTCCATTGGCTCCGGATGATGGTTTCTCTTTCCGTAGAGTGGTCACATTAGCCAAACGGACTCACCGTTTGGGAGATATGGCTGAAACAAGTTTCAGATGGTGAAAAACAGCTTAATTGGGCTTAAGCGGGTGATTAGCAGCTAGGCCCAAGGGGAATTTCGGGTTTAGAGGTATAGGAGGTCTGATTAGGGTTAAGTTATCACTTTCATTTCAGTTTTGAGCCGCCACAAACCTCCTTGAGACCTTAGTAATGGCTTCCTACATCTAAAACACCCCAAATCACTCTCTAATTGAAGATTAGGCTTAGCAACACAAAATTAAGGAGAAAAAGCACCAAAGCAAGGTTAAAGCCGCTGTTAGACATCAGTATTCGCCCCAAATCAGAGGAGTTTCAGTTCTGAGAATTTCATTTGTGGCCAAGGTGAGTGATTTGCACAGTTTTTGCACTAATTACGGTGATTAAGGGTAATTAGTGAAGATTAGCGAATTTATACGTAAATAAATTCTGGAAAAATTCTTAAAATTCTAAAATAATGTTTTAAGGCTCTGTTAGAAATTTGAGATAATTTCGATGTGTTTTGTTAATTGTATGCCTAAACATGATTAAGAGTGCTTAAGGGAAAATATGAAGTTTTAGCTACTTTTGATCCATTTTGATTCATTTGAATTGTTGGTTGTTGTTTGTGGTTGCTATTACATGTTGCTATGACTCTGTGGTACGTTTTATGATTGATTAGAATAGTTAAATTGCTCGAAAACGTCGTCGAATGGCATAGAAAGCTCGCTGGAAAGTTGCAGAAGTGTGCAGGTTCCGAACCGGTTCGGATCGGAGAAAAGGGGTCGGATCGGACTAGGGAACTGACCAAGGGAATCCGAACTGGATGAGGACTCGCCACTGGAAGAAGTTTGGCAGGAAGGAAGGCCATTGCTTAGAGTTGGAGGGGACAAGGGGGATCGGATCGGAACTAGGGAGCGGATCGGATCGGAACTAGGGAGCGGATCAGATCGAAACTAGGGAGTGGATCGGATTGGAGAGGATTGGATCGGAGTACGCTAAGGGGGCGGAGCGGATCGGCAATTGGAGAAGGACAGGATCGGGTATGAGAACTCAGAAGGGAGCAACCACCGAACCGATGAAGAAGATGACTACCGAACCGAACAGAATTCTAGGACTGTTAATGTCTCACAACTGTTCTGAAGACCCACTCCAATTCGACCAAACCCGAGATGCAAAGGAAGTCCAAATGAGAAGTTAGAGCTTAAGATTCAGATGGGAATCAACGAGTTCACTTCATGGTTGGGCTTTGCTGCGGGACGCGTGCTAAGGAGTTATCGACATCTATAGCTTTGGACCACTATGGTAGGAGGTACGAAGGCGGATTCAGGGCCATTATGGCATTGGTAGAACCAAGGGCTATGACCAATGAAGTGGGTCATTGAAATGTTTGGTCATGACTCCAAGTGTTTGGCTTGGTC
Organism: Allium sativum; assembly: GCA_030737875.1. Taxonomy (NCBI): domain Eukaryota; kingdom Viridiplantae; phylum Streptophyta; class Magnoliopsida; order Asparagales; family Amaryllidaceae; genus Allium; species Allium sativum. Next base: position 57,564,341 of record CM060910.1, read on the forward strand.
ACAGCAGGGTTTCTACAAGTCGTGATTCGTCGTTACCTCAGTTTGTCTGGTGTTCCAAAGTGGTAGACGTCGTACGCTTTAGGCACTGAGTGAGAGGCGTGAGGATGGTTGCTATGGATGATTTGTTGCTATCATTTTGACATGCACACCCCACCCCCGTATTCTTACACCATTTATTATGGCACCTTGGAGTATTGTACGGTATGTGGTACTAACTCTTTGGTTGCAGGTCCAGGTTCAGGTATGGCTTAGTATACCTGTTATTATTCTGTTTAGATGCTTATCGCTCATACCAGGCTTTATGTCTGACCCAGAGTTTTATGTCTCTTCTTATTACTCTGGGTGCTCACACGAGCAGACTAGAGACAGGTTAGCTGGTGATGCACGGGTAGATGATCCGGAGACGAGCAGGAGGCTTCCACGTAATATATATATATATAATATTCTCCCTGTGTTGTTGAAGATCACTGTTTGGGCATTGGTGGTGTATCTTCTACTTTAGCTTTCTTTTGTTTAGAGACAGTAAATTTGGAAGATTGTAATAAACTGTATTTGGATTTCCGCTGCTTTGAGATTGATGTTGGTTTTAGTTATCAGCTTATGTACTGTCTCGCCTGTTTTATGTCAAGTATGTTATTATTATATTTTATCCCATGCGCTATGAGACATTCTACAGGTTCTTTGATTAGTTCGTTCCCTTCTTTCCTTTCTTCTGACGACCGTCTTGTGCTAGTCGGGCATGTGTACAGCGCACTTTTGGAGGAAATGCAGGCTGGTGCGAGGCGGGCCGTCACACTTGGTATCAGAGCTCTAGGTTGCGTAGTTAACCAAGGGAAGTTATCAGGGAGAGATAATATACGTATACGAGAGAGCGTATTTGTGATTACTTTGGTTTTTAAAAGCTATATATATATATATATATACTATTAGTAGTATAAGGATGAAGTCGTACTGCACTAGCACCACTATGGAGTCGTTAATCGTTTCCTTTTTCAGATTGACGATGAGCCGATATACTAGAGGTGCTGGTAGGGGAGCCAATAATGGGAATGCTGCTGACATGAGGACGATGTTTACTGACCTCATGAGAGAGATGCTTAGAGATGTACAGAGGGCAGCTCCCAATGGTGGAAATGGTGGTGGTCCAATAGTGCAGGCGCCAAGAGTCGACTTCGCCAAGCTGAATAAGGATTATACTAGCCTTGGTGGGAAGCCGTTCCACGGAACGGAGTCGGCTACGGATGTTCAAGATTGGTTGGATAGTTGCGAACGTATCTTCGAGGATTTGGGTATCGAGGATGCGATGAAGAGAAAGCTAGCGTCCCGTCAGCTGCAAGGGCGGGCAATGAATTGGTGGAATGCTATAAAAGCAGCTACTCCCGAAGACCAGATTACTTGGGAGCAGTTTAAGGCTCGCTTTAGCAAGAAGTTCATTCCAGCTGCTCAGAAGTCAATGTTGTTTAAGAAATTCTTGGAGCTCAAGCAGAATGGCAGGGCTGTCTCGGAGTATATTGCTGAATTTGACACCTTGTCAAAATATGGGTTATCTCTTATTGATGCTGCCGAGAAAAAGAATGAGAAATTCATAACTGGTTTGGATCAGTACTTGGGGGAAAAACTTATTAACCACATCGATGAGACGTTTGAGTCGATTGTGGGGAAAGCGCTAAGGTCAGAAAGTCTTTACCCTAAGCCAAAAACTGAGGTTGCATCTGCAGAAGAGCCAAAACCACAAGCAAGTGGTGGAGGCAAGGGTGGTTCCCAGAATAAAAGAAAGCAGAACCAAGCTAAGGATGGCCAGAAGAAAAAGAATAAGCAAGATGTTGAGTGCTTCAGCTGTGGTAAGAAGGGCCATTATGCTAGTAATTGTCGGGCTAGGCCAGCGGATAGGAAGTGCTTCAACTGTGGCCAAATGGGACATCACAAGGACAAGTGTCCACAGCCCCCTAAAGAAAAGCAGATGGTGAAAGCATATGCCCTTAATGCTATTCCTTCTTCGTCGAATGCCCCAACTGCGGCGGAGAAAGGAAAGAATGTCGTCATTCAAGGTATGCTTTCTGTTTATGATGTTCCTGTTAGAGTTTTGTTTGATACCGGAGCTTCCAGTTCTTTCATATCTAGTGACCTGGTAGATAGGTTGGGATTGGAGCCCGAGATTGTCGATAGACCTTTAGTAGTGACGAACCCGATTGGTGGTTCGACTAGCCTTAGCATGATTTGTCGCAATGTGGTCTTATCGAGTCATGGATGCATGTTTGTTTGTGATTGCTTTGTTTTGGGCTTTACTGGGTTTGGCATTATTTTGGGAGTAGATTGGCTCCAAAGATACGGGGTGGTGGTAGACTGTGAGGGCTTGTTGGTGACAGCTAGAACGGATGGTGGGCGGAGGATAGTGTTTGGTGGTCTACCCAGTAAGGGGGTATTGGCTAGTTTTCTAAACTCCCTCGACATTCCGCATAGTGAGTTGTCAGGTTTGCCCGTGGTTGGCCAGTATCCGGATGTTTTCGAAGAAGTGACCGGACTTCCACCACACCGAGAGATTGAGTTTCGTATTGATTTGGTAAAGGATGCCAGGCCTATAGTGATGCCACTTCGTCGTATGGCACCAAGGGAGCAGCGAGAGCTCGAGGTGCAAGTCAGCGATCTTTTGAAGAAGGGATTTATCAGAAGGAGTGTTTCTGAATGGGGAGCACCAGTTGTGTTTGCTACCAAGGCGGATGGTTCCCTTCGTTTGTGTGTAGACTACCGCGAGTTGAATAAAGTGACGAGGAAGAACAAGTATCCTCTACCGCGGATAGATGATTTGTTTGATCAGTTGAGTGGCGCGAGAGTATTTTCTCAGTTGGATCTCGCGACAGGTTTTCATCAGCTTAGAGTGGAAGCTGAGAGTATAGCTAAAACGGCATTTCGGACGCCGTCTGGGTTTTATGAGTGGTTGGTCATGCCATTCGGGCTGACCAATGCCCCAGCATATTTTGTGGATCTTATGAATAGGGTATTCAGAGATCAGTTGAATAAGTTTGTCCTTGTGTTCGTTGATGATATTTTGGTCTATTCGAAGACAGAGGAAGAACACAAGGAACATTTAAGGGTAGCAATGGAGGTGTTGAGAAAACACCAATTGAAAGCGAAGTTTTCTAAGTGTCACTTCTGGAAGAGGGAAGTGAGGTTCTTGGGCCATGTTGTATCAGAGAGTGGTATTGCCGTGGACCCAGCAAAGGTGGCTACGGTACAAGATTGGCCTACGCCCAAGAACGCAACAGATGTAAGAAGTTTCTTGGGATTAGCTGGATATTATCGTAAGTTTATCCAAGGTTTCTCCAAGATAGCAGCACCATTGACCCAGTTGACCAAGAAGAATCAAGCTTTTGTCTGGGATGAAAGGTGCAAGAATGCATTCAAAAGTTTAAAGGACAAGTTGACAAGCGCACCGGTGTTAGTCATTCCTAAGGGGGATGAAGAGATGACGGTATACACGGATGCCTGTGGTACCGGACTGGGTGCTGTATTAATGCAAGGCGGTAGGGTTGTAGCTTATGCAAGTCGGCAATTGAAACCGCACGAGAGAAGATACCCTACCCATGATTTAGAATTGGCAGCGATCGTGTTCGCGTTAAAGATGTGGAGACACTATCTCTTGGGAGAAAGGTTTGAGCTATTTACAGATCATAAGTCGTTAAAGTATCTATTCTCCCAGAAGGATTTAAATCTCCGTCAGCAGAGATGGTTAGAGTTCTTAGCTTCCTATGATTTTGACATCGCATACACACCGGGAAAGGGCAATGCGGTGGCCGATGCATTGAGTAGAAGACATGCCAGCTTAGGGGCCATGTTCCTTGAATGGAAGCAACTGGAGTTTATCGCGGGGTTTGATTTCAGACCAAAGTGCGGATTGGATCCAGAAGTGTTAGCAAGTTTGACGATCAGACCCACTTTGATTGAGCGGATCGGCTCTAGTCAGAGGGACGATCCTAACCTATTGGAAATCATCTCCAAGTTAGAGATGGGTATCGATGAGGAGGTGAACAAGTATGGGCTTGATCGAGATAGATGGCTTAGAAAGAATGGAAAGCTTGTTGTACCCAATGTCAATGGATTGAGAGATGAAGTGCTTAGAGAATGTCATCACTCAAAGCTGACTATAAACCCCGGTGGTAATAAGATGTATCGAGATATGAAGCAGACCTACTACTGGGAAGGAATGAAAAGAGACGTTGGGAAGTTTATATCCAAGTGCATGAATTGCCAGCTAGTTAAAGCCGAGCAAAAGAAGCCTAGTGGGTTGTTGCAACCATTAGAAATTCCCGAATGGAAATGGGAGCAAGTCTCGATGGATTTCATCGATGGTTTACCAAGAACTAGATCGGGATATGACAGCATTTGGGTAATTGTAGATCGACTGACTAAAAGTGCAAGGTTTATACCAGTCAAATCGACTAGAACGGCAGCTAAGTTAGCAGAATTGTATATGAAGTGGGTAGTGAGATTTCATGGAGTACCTAAAGGTATTGTGAGCGACCGAGACCCGTTGTTTACTAGTGGGTTTTGGAAGAGCTTACAAGAGGCTCTAGGGTCAGGGTTACATCTCAGTACCGCATATCATCCTCAGACCGACGGTCAGACGGAGAGGGTGAACCGTATCTTGGAAGACCTCTTGAGAGCATGCATATTGGACTTTGGTGGATCATGGGATGACCATTTGCATCTAGTAGAGTTTGCATATAATAATAGCTACCAATCCAGTATCGGTATGGCTCCGTTTGAAGCTTTGTACGGAAGACCGTGCAACTCACCATCATGTTGGATAGAGACTGGCGAGAAATTTATGCTTGGACCAGATGTGGTGAGGGAAACTTCAGGTAAGATCAAGATCATTCAACAACGAATGAAGGCAGCCCAAGATAGGCAGAAAAGTTATGCTGATAAGAGAAGAAGAGACTTAAAGTTCTCCGTTGGCGACTTGGTGTTTGTCAAGATTTCTCCGCTGAAGAGCGTAATACGATTTGGCAGGAGAGGCAAGTTGGCACCAAGATTTGTTGGCCCATTCCCTGTTCCTGAATTAGTCGGGAATTTGGCATATAGAATTGACTTACCAGAGAAGATGGCGGGAGTTCATAACGTATTTCATGTTTCCCAACTAAGGAAGTTCGTTCACGACTCAGATATGACTATTTCACCTGATCAGTTAGAGGACTTCGAAGTAGAACCCGAGGCGGTTGGGAACCGCAAGCCGGCCCGTATTGTCGAGTACGACATGAAGCAACTTCGAAGGAAGGCGGTGAAGCTAGTCAAGGTACAGTGGAGCGAGGACGAGAGTGATTGTACTTGGGAAACAGAGGAGGACGTAAGGAAGAAGTATCCAGAACTCTTTGTCTGGTAAGATTTTGACTTCGATTTAGTTTTTCCGCATGCTAGGATAGGCTTGTTTGCTTGTTTTGCATGTTTGATTGTTGTTATATATGGTTGTTAGGCATGCGGGATCCTTTTTATGTTTTGGGTTAAGGAATTTCGGGGACGAAATTTCTTAAGGGGGGGAGAGTGTAACGACCCGCATTCTACGCATCATAGGATCGTAGGATATTTATTTCTCTCACGTACGAAGTCGTATGGTCGTGTAACTTTGGGAGACGACTATTGGGGTCATTTCCCATGTTCATGATTTTTTCCCGATTTTTAAATGACCATTTTACCCCTAGTTGGCACTGTTTTGGCCATAACTTTTGACTGGATAGGAGTTTTGACCTGAAACCACTTCCATTGGCTCCGGATGATGGTTTCTCTTTCCGTAGAGTGGTCACATTAGCCAAACGGACTCACCGTTTGGGAGATATGGCTGAAACAAGTTTCAGATGGTGAAAAACAGCTTAATTGGGCTTAAGCGGGTGATTAGCAGCTAGGCCCAAGGGGAATTTCGGGTTTAGAGGTATAGGAGGTCTGATTAGGGTTAAGTTATCACTTTCATTTCAGTTTTGAGCCGCCACAAACCTCCTTGAGACCTTAGTAATGGCTTCCTACATCTAAAACACCCCAAATCACTCTCTAATTGAAGATTAGGCTTAGCAACACAAAATTAAGGAGAAAAAGCACCAAAGCAAGGTTAAAGCCGCTGTTAGACATCAGTATTCGCCCCAAATCAGAGGAGTTTCAGTTCTGAGAATTTCATTTGTGGCCAAGGTGAGTGATTTGCATAGTTTTTGCACTAATTACGGTGATTAAGGGTAATTAGTGAAGATTAGCGAATTTATACGTAAATAAATTCTGGAAAAATTCTAAAATAATGTTTTAAGGCTCTGTTAGAAATTTGAGATAATTTCGATGTGTTTTGTTAATTGTATGCCTAAACATGATTAAGAGTGCTTAAGGGAAAATATGAAGTTTTAGCTACTTTTGATCCATTTTGATTCATTTGAATTGTTGGTTGTTGTTTGTGGTTGCTATTACATGTTGCTATGACTCTGTGGTACGTTTTATGATTGATTAGAATAGTTAAATTGCTCGAAAACGTCGTCGAATGGCATAGAAAGCTCGTTGGAAAGTTGCAGAAGTGTGCAGGTTCCGAACCGGTTCGGATCGGAGAAAAGGGGTCGGATCGGACTAGGGAACTGACCAAGGGAATCCGAACTGGATGAGGACTCGCCACTGGAAGAAGTTTGGCAGGAAGGAAGGCCATTGCTTAGAGTTGGAGGGGACAAGGGGGATCGGATCGGAACTAGGGAGCGGATCGGATCGGAACTAGGGAGCGGATCGGATCGAAACTAGGGAGTGGATCGGATTGGAGAGGATTGGATCGGAGTACGCTAAGGGGGCGGAGCGGATCGGCAATTGGAGAAGGACAGGATCGGGTATGAGAACTCAGAAGGGAGCAACCACCGAACCGATGAAGAAGATGACTACCGAACCGAACAGAATTCTAGGACTGTTAATGTCTCACAACTGTTCTGAAGACCCACTCCAATTCGACCAAACCCGAGATGCAAAGGAAGTCCAAATGAGAAGTTAGAGCTTAAGATTCAGATGGGAATCAACGAGTTCACTTCATGGTTGGGCTTTGCTGCGGGACGCGTGCTAAGGAGTTATCGACATCTATAGCTTTGGACCACTATGGTAGGAGGTACGAAGGCGGATTCAGGGCCATTATGGCATTGGTAGAACCAAGGGCTATGACCAATGAAGTGGGTCATTGAAATGTTTGGTCATGACTCCAAGTGTTTGGCTTGGTCACAGCAGGGTTTCTACAAGTCGGGATTCGTCGTTACCTCAGTTTGTCTGGTGTTCCAAAGTGGTAGACGTCGTACGCTTTAGGCACTGAGTGAGAGGCGTGAGGATGGTTGCTATGGATGATTTGTTGCTATCATTTTGACATGCACACCCCACCCCCGTATTCTTACACCATTTATTATGGCACCTTGGAGTATTGTACGGTATGTGGTACTAACTCTTTGGTTGCAGGTCCAGGTTCAGGTATGGCTTAGTATACCTGTTATTATTCTGTTTAGATGCTTATCGCTCATACCAGGCTTTATGTCTGACCCAGAGTTTTATGTCTCTTCTTATTACTCTGGGTGCTCACACGAGCAGACTAGAGACAGGTTAGCTGGTGATGCACGGGTAGATGATCCGGAGACGAGCAGGAGGCTTCCACGTAATATATATATATAATATTCTCCCTGTGTTGTTGAAGATCACTACTTGGGCATTGGTGGTGTATCTTCTACTTTAGCTTTCTTTTGTTTAGAGACAGTAAATTTGGAAGATTGTAATAAACTGTATTTGGATTTCCGCTGCTTTGAGATTGATGTTGGTTTTAGTTATCAGCTTATGTACTGTCTCGCCTGTTTTATGTCAAGTATGTTATTATTATATTTTATCCCATGCGCTGTGAGACATTCTACAGGTTCTTTGATTAGTTCGTTCCCTTCTTTCCTTTCTTCTGACGACCGTCTTGTGCTAGTCGGGCATGTGTACAGCACACTTTTGGAGGAAATGCAGGCTGGTGCGAGGCGGGCCGTCACATATATTTTACTGGATAGACACTATCATAATAGCGTACTATATTATGTATGTATTAGTTTAACGGATCCTTGAGAGATGGGAAAATCCCGTAACATCTCTTGAGTTACTGCACCCATGATACTGATGTTATTTCGTATTTTAATTTGACTAATATGAGATGATTTAGTGCTGATCCGAGTGTTTGTTGTGTTTTCTTTTATGGAATATGCTCGGGTCAGCAGACGTTGCAGTTACTGAAGATGACTGTGCTTTGGAGATCGAAGACGAAGATTTGGTATATCTATTATCTATACATATGTATATCCGCTGCATTATTTTTCCGCTGCTTATTATGTACAGCTGTATGTATATGTAACTCTGATAATCATTGAAGGTTATAGTCAATGTATATATATTTCAACTGCTTTTAACTGCTATTTGTTATTATATGTTGTCCTTCCGCTGTGAGATTCTGTTATTGTCTTTTCTCTTCTTTCTTTCTTTTTCTTCTTTTCCCAATAACTACCTGCATTTGAGATTTGTTTGGGTCGACATGTGTGGCTTATTGTCGATTTGAACGGTCAAGAATTTGGGTCGTTACAGTTGGTATCAGAGCGATGGTTAGCGATAACCCTGGCTCTGTTTGGGAATTAACTCATTAGAGATGGGGTTAGTAATGCCCTAGAATGAGTTTGAGTGATATGAGAGAGCGTATTTGTATTTTGATATAAAAATGGTTTTTATTGTGTTGGCTTGTTCTGTTGAATATTTATGGGTTCTGGTTGATATATGGGACGCCATCGTATCGATAGGAATTTATAAATAAACGAACAGGATGGATCGACATAATATAGTTTTCATTCATATTCTAAATATTTATATATCAAATATAATATTGGTTCAAGTATATGTGAAATCGTTTTAGTAGGTGGTAATTTTAAGCTATTACCTAATATGGTTGATTCGATAATAAATTTCATAAGGAAAATTCAAATGATCTATGAGAACAATTTGAAAATGAAATGATATCCAAAATAAAATTGGGTGAGAAAGATTGAGATTTAAATATAAATGAACTTGAAACTTGATCCTGGGGTATCTTTGAAATTAGTTGCCAAAGTTTTAAATAATACCACATTTTAGGTATGATCGAAAAGAAATGGTTTTTAAAGATTATTCAAAGTGGTATAATCCCTCCTTGGACCTTAGAAACGATGTCGGTAATGAGTGCACACATTATCGATGTTACTCCGAAGAGTCTAAGTGGGGGAGAGACCACTCAATGATTATTATAAAATCAGTTTTGACAAGGATTTTGAATTTAACTCCATATAATATAAACTTTATATAAAGGTATTAATATATAATATTTGAAGGATGAGTTTGAGTTTAAAACCAGAATTTAAATTTTAGTTCTTTGTTAATTAAAGATTTGGTTTTAAAATGGTATATAGTGTTTTTTTTCTATAAAATAAAATAAGTATATATGTATGTTATTTTAAACTTGATTGAAAACTCGGAATCGAGTATTGAGTTTACCTCAACTAATAACAACTATAAATCTATTTAAAGCGAAATTTGAATTCGAGATTTATAAAATTTATATTACGAGCCTGAAAATGGCGCGGTAGTTCGAAAATTCGATTTCTAACTTTGAATAAATATATAAAATTCAATATAAGTCGAAATTGGAGAAAACGAGAAGCTCTAGGATCGAATGGACCATATCTTTCTAATGAATGTAAGAAATTTAGTTTTCACTTTATAAATGGTAAGTTATGACTAAATTAAAATTTAGAAATAGCGCTATGGAATTTATATATATTTTATTAATATATAAGCTCTTCAAGATAGAAATTTACAAACGGCTTTCAGAGTTCGGTGGATTCAAATTTAAGGAAATCAACTTAAGGAATTTAATGAGTCGTTTTAGAATTCATGTGAATGGTTAGATTGAGTGAGAACAATTTGATTTGTACTAGCAACTAATGTTATGTAAGTTAAGGAAGTTGAATAAACAGGATGAAATAGAATGATTTATATAAACCATAGCGAACCTTAATCCATTTATATGAATTCGAAGTTAAACAAATCGAGCGAGCAAATGAAATAAACTGAAAGTTAAAATATGGAATTTATATATATATATATATATATGTAGTTATATATAATTTATTAATATATACATATATAAGCTTAAAAGTGGAAATCATGCAAACGGTTTCCGAATTTGATGGAACCACTCTCGATGGATTTGTGTAAACATGGAATGAGGTCATAGAAATTTAAAATGGTTAAACCTCATTGAAAGATACATCGAATATGATTTTAAACATGAATTATGAAGGATATGGAACATAACTCAAATTTGAGTATAAGAAAAAAAATCGAGTTAAATAAAGGTTTAACTTAGGAAAGGGAAAAATGGTTTGAGAACCGAGTATAAATCTTGAGTTGTGAATAGTTCTTAACTGAAATTTATGATTCGAGAGACTAATAAATGAATCGAGTTGATAGAGTAACCTCAAAAGGAAAATGGGAATAAGCTAATGAGGGAAGGGTTAAAGTTATGAATCATAGTGCCAGACAAATGGAATAAGATTCAAAAGTAAATTGGCTTATTCGGAATAATATCATGTTAAATGGATTCTAATCTGGGGTTTTAGATATTGAAGTGTGATATACAATGAAACAACCCGAATTTGGTGGATTTAATAGAACGAAATCAACTTGGAAAAAATTTATATAAGGCGAATCCGAATTTAATAGACACTTGGGTTAAGTAAATAAACTTGATCCATGTTAATGAATTAAGAATATAATATAACCAAGCAAGCTAAAAGTTAGAATGAATTCAAGTTCATTTGGAATTAAATGCTTGGAATGGAATTTGCTTAATATAAAGGAAAGTGAAACTTTTATCAAACAAACAAACATGGATATGTTAAGCAATAAAAGCATAAGTCACGTTTTGGCATAAGGGAGCGATAATTTCTTTTAGATGATCGATCTTAGTCTGAGAGGTTTAAAAACTTTACATAAACCAATGGTTATGCGAAAACCTGAAAATGTCAATAAGCTGAAACTAATATAGCCATAACTTTTGAATGGATGATCGGAATCGGACGATTCCGAACTTTTCGGAAACCTTAGAAACCGAGCTAAAACTTTCGTTTATATAGCCCTGTCGAATTCTTATGTTTACTAGGCTGAAATGCGAGTTTTAGTCGTAGTTGTATGTGCAAAAAAATTAAAAATCTGAAGCGGATACCTATATTGTTTTGACCATAACTTCCTAATGGAGCGTCGGATTTCGATATGCGAGTACAATTCGGGAAGGCTAGAAGCTGAACTAAAACTTTTCCTTAATATGCTTGTTGAAATTTTCCTGTTTAGAGGGTTAAAAACTGGGTTGAACAATTCAGATCTGTATTTTTCAGTATACGGGCTGAGATGTTCGCCTTCACTAAAATAGTCATAACTTTTGAGCGAATTATCCGAATTCGACGAATCCGGACAATTCGGAAAGCCTGAAACAAATGCTACAACTTTTGCCTAGTATATTTTAGTCAAATTCCATCATTTATTAAGGGATAATAGATGATTTGTTTGCTGGCCTGTTTCTAACATGTTTGTTTTGTAGTCGAAATGTTGAAATATGTTGCATACATTATATGTTGTTGCCATGTATTGTTGTATGTTTGATTCTTATGCATGTTGAGTGTCTAGTAGGTGCAAGGGATGGTGTTACGCTTGGAGCTCGCTTGCGCTAATAATAAAGAGCTAAGGTAAGTAAAAATCCGCAAAATAAAACGCAAAAGAGGTATGTATTTGGGAATTATATTGATTTTTGGGTTTTGTTTTGTTTTTCCCTGATTCAGGGATGCCTCATCGATGATGAGATGTATATTTTGGTTTGATATACATATCGGGATTTCCCGGGGCTCTCCGTACAGGGGAGATGCTGCCGAAATTTTCCGTGATTTCGGGAGTTAGAAAAATTTATGAGTTCTACCACTATATGACTTATTTTATAAATGCCATTTTTGAAGTATGGATTTTGAATAGATATGTGCTAAAATTTGTTTCGTTTTCTTTTCGAGGACGAAAAGCTTTTAAGTGGGGGAGAATGTAACATCCCATATTTTTCCTGTATATTTGAATTTCAACTTTTAAAATTATAAATGGACTAATATTAGATAAAACCAAATTTTGTTGTTTTGATAACAATGAGTCTGTTGACTCGAGATAAGGAATGTGGAAATGAGTGTTGCTTAGAGAATATTGTAAATTGTAAATTTATATTTGTTTATTAGATAAATTTGAATTATTTAGTTTATAGTTGAAATTCAAATTCAAGCTGGGAAATAGTAAAATTTTGAGCTGTTAAGTTATAACTAAAATTCCAAATTTAAATTCAAATAATCATATTTGGGAATTTAAATGCGAAAAATCAATGTGGAAACTTCATTTAAGTTATAATTTGTTTTAAAATGTATTTTTATCAATAATTAAATTGAATTTGAACAGTTAATTGAGAAATTGAATATTTTATTAATTAATTAACTGTAGAATTTAACCGTTTTGGCGACGGTCTCGGAATTCGACGAAACTGGCGCCATCGGAACCGGAACGGTGAATTATGCTAAGATTTCAATTTGCGTTACAATCCGACTTACCGTTTGGCTGTACGAGAGGAAATGTGAACGAGGTCTTTGTAAATGGATAATTGGGTATTTCTCATGTTTGGACCTTATAATCATAAATAAAAATCCCTTCCTTCACTCATCAGCTCATTTCTATGATACGTACACTTTCCTCCATCTACTTTTCTTCTTAATGGCTGAAAATAATTTTTCAAACCCTAGATCAAAATGAAATCAAACTTCAAAAATTAAAAATCTCCAAACCTTAGCTTATTATATATCGATACGAAGCTCTCGACAATACGAAGCTTCTGGTACCATTTGTTTCGACATGCAGCGCGTCAAGTGGCCGGAAGTCGACAGTCAAACCCCTGATTTTCGTAACCCTAAATGAAAAATTGGGGATTTTTGATTCGGAGCTTAATCAGAGAATCCGAGATATGGGTATGGTAGTTCTCGTCGATAGGAAGTCATTGGGGGTGGTCGGAAGTTCTATGGTGGTCCGAATCGTCGGAATTTGGTGTTTGAAAGGTGAAAACCCACATCGTTTGTCTCGTTGCCGGAGGAGCTAGGGACCACCGGAGTGGCGGTCGAGGGGGCAGTTGAACGCGGCTTGACGAGGGGGTCACGTCGATGACGGGTTCTAGTCATCTGGTGGACGGAATCCGAGGATGGAGGCGGTCAAAGGTCGACGGCTGATGGGTTCTTTCGCCAGGTTACTGTAGCGATTAGAAGTAAGAGCGGGAGAAGGCCTGTGAACGGGCTGACGTGGCAAGATCTAATTTGGTAAAGGAATATTTTAATTTATTTATATATTTAAAATTCAAATAGAAAAAAAACGCTGATAACTTTTACATACGGACTCGGATTTGGACGCGGTTTGTTGCGTTGGGATCGTAGCGGAATTGCAGACATTTTGGCGCTGGTTTGGTTGCGATCTGAGACTGTAAAATTTTGGGCTTCTTTCGGATGTCCGAACCACTACGGACGAAAAGGTGAGTGATTCTTCGCTCACGAAATACTGAATTTTCCCCATATTTATCGAATTAAATTATGAAGTAAGTTTGGTTGCATGATTGTGTTGAATTGTTGATGTGTGGTTTGAATTTAACATGCAAGTGTGTTAACATGCAATCTAAGTAATGATTTGTTGTTTAATTTAATTTAAATCTCTAGTTGAATTCGAACCCTTGTTAATCCTGAAACAGTTAATGCTGATCAGTTGAAGGAAATGATGTGATGGATGTTTGGTTGAATTTTATTACTGAAGTGATATTTACACTGCTTATGCCCATATTCAGTATATCGTATTGCATGTTGGTTTTGACGATAAATCCCATTACCCTTGATGTTGCGGGCATCTAGTAAAACCCGGGATTATCGATAAAAATAAATTAAGAACACAGAGTGAAATGATAAATCTCTGTGACCCTGATTTGGATTGAAATGATAGATCCATTCCTGAAATATTTAGAAATTTAAATTTAATCACTTGGCCATTGGATAGAAAACTATATACAGACATCGGTTGGTTAAATGATTTCAAATATCTGAAATTTTATTTGATAGAATTTCATTTAAAGAAATGTATCGATTTCGATAAGTTTCGTTCTTCATTTGAAAATCTGAATCTCGAATATATTTGAATGATTTAAGAAATTTTCTCAGATGAATTTGAAGTACTACAGATTTAAATTTTTAAATCTATATGATTTGGGATTTTTAAGGAGTGGGCAAATTCAGGTTAATAAATTCTTATTGAATTTAATATTGGAATGAAGGAAAGCAAGGATACTCGGAAATTTGTTTTAAAACTTAATACGAGTAAAAATTTAATCCTTGAATTTAAGATGAGTTTTAAATGGGGTTTGAAACAAGTTCATTGAGCTATGCAACTCCATTTGAAACTGGAATTTAGATTTGAGTATTAAAGTTCGGAAGGAAGAATTGATTTTTGTTAAAGAAATTTATATATATATTTACGTTGTTATTTCAATAGTTTTTCTTCCTTAAAAATTTAATTTATAAATTTTTTTATATATAACTATTTTTATTATAGCTAAATTATTCTTATACACTTTTATTTAAAATATTTAGAAAATTTAAAATTTAGGTATATACAAAAATGTTGAACTTATCTATCTTACGTTAACTATTATATTCTATACATGTATTATTTATATTAAGATTTCCTGTATAAACATCTATCTTTTAAAATCATATTTTATAAATATAAAATTTTTCTTTCGAATGAAAAGTACTGGTTTTTGAATAGTTGTGGAAATGGAATTGAGATAGAGTTATATCACTTTATTATGAATCAATTTCAAACCGATTTCAAATATGAAGGTGAAGTCTATTATACTAGAATATAAACTTATCTCCTAAAGGATTGAAATAAGTTATGGAAGGATATATTCCATTGAATATGAATGAATTTTGAATATGAATCGAATTAGAATAATTTGAAATCTTTTGAGATTAAATATGTTCTAATTGAATATAAGTCGATCTTGAAATACTAAATGATTTAGTATAAAGATATGGAAATATATTCTAATTTTAGAATATAATCGGTTTAGTAAGATTTATGATATTTCAATATGAAACTATATTCTATTTTTGGAATATAAATTAGTTCGAAACAGAATATGATATTTTGATATGAAAGCGAACCTTTGAAATGTAAAAGAACCAACCGATGTGAAAAATGTAAGCGTTGGTTGTTAAAGAGACCGGAGTCGACATAAGGCATACTCTCTGTCAGTGTCGATACCACTTTGATAACTGTGAACGTTATGACGTATCCAGAATGAGTATGATGACTTGAAGGCGATTATTAAATCGAAGAAGATGAACAATGACGAAATAGCCCTGACCTTCGGGTCAGAATTGAAATGACTAAAACAGGAGCTATACCGTGACTAATTGAGGTTAGCGCCTTTGATCGGACACACTTCTTCGATGCTATTTATATGACTATGATGATGATGATTTGGGCCCATTTAATTTTATGATTATGGGAGTGTGTTCCGAGGTGGGCGGTAGTGGCTGCTATGCGTTACCACCGGTCCGGGAGTGCAATTGGTAGAATCCTACCCTGGGCATTGCCTCGAGTGCCTTGTCATATATATCCTTATCGAGCCCCATACGATTTTGATTTAGCATTGCCTTCTATGGAGTGCCCTCTGATAACACCAGTACGGTGAATTTACGGTACTGTATAGACTGTTGATGCCTATAAACGGCGTAAGGGTAATATGGTAATCCCGCTTACGCTAATTTCAGTACTTATATTTTACTGGATAGACACTATCATAATAGCGTACTATATTATGTATGTATTAGTTTAACGGATCCTTGAGAGATGGGAAAATCCCGTAACATCTCTTGAGTTACTGCACCCATGATACTGATGTTATTTCGTATTTTAATTTGACTAATATGAGATGATTTAGTGCTGATCCGAGTATTTGTTGTGTTTTCTTTTATGGAATATGCTCGGGTCAGCAGACGTTGCAGTTACTGAAGATGACTGTGCTTTGGAGATCGAAGACGAAGATTTGGTATATCTATTATCTATACATATGTATATCCGCTGCATTATTTTTCCGCTGCTTATTATGTACAGCTGTATGTATATGTAACTCTGATAATCATTGAAGGTTATAGTCAATGTATATATATTTCAACTGCTTTTAACTGCTATTTGTTATTATATGTTGTCCTTCCGCTGTGAGATTCTGTTATTGTCTTTTCTCTTCTTTCTTTCTTTTTCTTCTTTTCCCAATAACTACCTGCATTTGAGATTTGTTTGGGTCGACATGTGTGGCTTATTGTCGATTTGAACGGTCAAGAATTTGGGTCGTTACATTATTTTGTTGTTTTCCCTAAACTCTTGGGTGCCCAAATTTGTACGGGAAGTCAAGTAGTCTGGATTTTTCAGATTTACTTGGAAGAGCTGGAAGCAGGAAGCTTCACCAGTTAGCTATAGACTATTATATTTCCGCTGTGTACTATGTTGTGTCTGGAAACAGGTGTTTATAACTGTTCCAGAAATAGTTGTGCTCCGATGATGGTACGTATATAAAGTTACTGAATTGTATTTTAAAGTTTATGTTACCAAAAATATTTTATCCGTTCTACTGTGAGTTTGTGATCTTCATTTTCTTCTATTCTAATATTTCTTTCTTTCTATTTCTCATCCTCTAACTTCTTTCTAATAATGATTCGTATTTTCTGTACAATTTGGGTTGGATGTGTGGTGTTATTAGTCAACCCAGATAGTACGGATTTGCGGGCTATTATAGTAAAGAAATGGGTAAATGGATTTTAGCTATAAAATTCCAAAATCTTAGTTTTATAATATGATGTTTAATTGTTTTAAATAAAGTATTTAATCCAAGTTATAAACATAATGGTAATAAAAGAATTCAAAGCTAAGGGAATGGTTTTGGGAAGAATGATTAAATATACGAATTGAGTAGAAATGGTTATAATCGACTGAAGTTTCCCCAAAAAAGAATATGGTTTACAAAACCATATTATAAAGAGTAAATAGGATTTTTGGTTGGTAGTTTAATTAATATGGATTTTTACGTTACGAGCTTCTATCTATTCTAAGATAAGAATGTCATCGATCAAGGTCTGTGAGGTAAATAAAAAAACCCAGCTTGAACGGCTTCACTATTATCGACGGATAGTATTAGTTTGTAACGGTAAAGGAAGTTAAAATTAGTTTGTCATTTCCATAAGAAGGAATATTGCAATACTATTGGTAAGATTTGAATTAACTGAACTATTGGGATGTTAAATAAACAAATGTATAATTAAACATTTGTTCGGCCCAAGTTGGAAATATAGTTATGTTTGTATCAATTAGCTAAATATATAATACCATTTTCTAGACAATGGAAATGATATGATTTGGAGTACACTTGTTCCAAATAAGGGGATGAAATCGATTAATCTCTAAAATGGTTTATAGACCGAGGAAGAGTTTTAACTTAATGGTTTTAATACTATAAGAGCCTTACCTGTCAATTTACTTGACAATGCTATTGTGTGAATTGATAGTTAAAAACCCGACAATCAATGAAATAATTTATTGGACCTTTTTGACATGTTGTTTCGAAGAGACCGAGATGGGAACTAGACCCAAAACCACTTCAATCCAACGTTGTGCTCGAAACTAACTGGCATAAAATGAAGATGGAGCATTGAAGACCGTAGATCTTCACATAACGGAAGGACCACTTATAATCTCTGGTAGCTCCCACAAAAGAGATACACTATGGTTCTGTCGTGATTGAAATTTACGAATTGCAAGGACTACTCGCTACTGATCCTTGGGGTGATTCCTATATAAGGAGGCAGTAGGAGGGTGCCTTCGGTTCATCCTGTTCCTGGATGACTTGTAAGGACGAATGTCTGACAGAGTATTTCCTAAAAACTCATGTACGTTGATTTTTACAAACGTATCATAGTTGGTGGCGGAGAGGGGCACTTCTCTTAGCATAACCGCTAGGGTATATTCTCTAGAGTACACTAATCGGAAGGTGGTCCAATACCTTGTCATTCCCCAAGAAGCGTCTTGTGGTTTTTGATTATATAATGAATACGTAGAGCGTGAGATGCAAGCGTTCTACTAGATGGTTATTTATTTGTGGTTTGATAGACATTATTATAATATCATTCGATTTTGATATATATAAAAAAATGTTTTGGGTTATAGTAAGGTAAAACCGTCTGTGTTTATGTGTTGATGGGTCTTACTATTATCCTTTTCTTCCAAAGGATTTTTCAACGTTAAGCAAGTTGTTTGTGTTATGAATTTATCACTGAAAGTATTTCAGACTGACCCTGGTGAATTTTGCTTTGCTTCAAATGTGCTCGGGTCAGATTGAGTATATTTCCAGGTTAGGATTCACTTGGAGTTCCAGAGAAGGTGTTGAATTCGAGACGTATTCTATATATTTACTGATACTAGTTTATTTCCGCTATGTGTTATAGTGATATGAATGCATACTCTGATGTTGTAATATATATATATATATATATATATATATAGTTCTTTGTATAAAGCATTTGTTATATTATATGTTGTTCGTTCCGCTGTGAGACTCTGTGTTCTTCTTATTCTTCTATTCTAATATTTCTTTCTTCTCTCATCCTCTAACGTCTTTCTATTAACAATCTGGTATTTGATACTTGGATTTTTGGCAAGTAATACAAGTTATGTATTATTGTTGAAAATTCGAGCAACAAATTTTCCAGGTCGTTCCAATGTTTTATTTTAATTAATTCTGGAAAGTCTTGAGTATTTGAAGAAAAAATATATATTAAAAACATATATAAAAGTTATTTAAAAACATATATAAGAATGATTTAAAAACTGTATAAAATGGTATTAAAACATATATACAACTATGAATATAAACATAAGAAATACTTAGAACTTAAGATGTACATATAAGTAAAAGGAATTAAAAACTTAAATGGTTAGATAAAACTTAATACAAGTAATAATTATATAAATAAGGAATATTTTAATCAGGAGTTAAACTGTTTTAAGAAATTAAAGATATATAAAATCAGGAATTATAATAAATATGGAAATTCATAAATATAGATTTGAAATAAGGAAGTAATTTTGAAACCAGTTTGAAAATAAGACAAAATTAGTGTGAAAGATTGAAATAAGGAACTGCTATTTCAGAGTTTTAAGAATAAATATAGACACTATTACTTTTTATTTCTTAAACTCTTGGATTTTTGTTACTTCTGAGTCTTATATCTTGATTTTTTTGAAATCTTGCATCTTTAAAATGTACAGTCTTCATTAATCAACGCTTGGATATATTTCCTTAACACACACACACACACACACACACACACACACACACATATATATATATATATTATAGAGAATAGAATTAGTATATATATATATATTGTAACAACAATAGTTAAAACAAGGTTGTTGTCATCAAAACCACCACTATCATCATCTTAATCCCTAACAGTTAAGCTAAGAGAATGTGTCTTCTCCGCTATCATGTCGTACTTTCGTTAAAAGCCAAAGAACGAGGTATAAGAAATGCAATTGTCAGACAATCTCCAAACAAGTTCATTCTAGGACTGAAAGACACACGAAGGTGCATTCCTACCACATCCGATAAGGATCAGTAGCGAACCATCCTTGCATCGGATAATTAATAACAAAGAACTATTGTCACTCTGAAGTAAATCAGGATTTTAACCCCAATCAATCGAAAAGTAGTTCCCTACTATGATTACCCATAATTTCTTCAACAAATCTTCACTCTTCGAACGCCATTATTGTTATGAAGTGGTCTTCGGACAAGTATTACCCAAATCTGACCCTGGTTCCTTTAAATCCAATTATCGTAAATTCTAAGCAATTAGGGATATAATAATCCTCATTTCAATTCAATACTTCATTTAATCAATCATATTTAATTAATACCATACTTTCAAAATCTTTTTTTCCACTTAGAGTAATTCTAAGTAAATCCATTTTTTCGCATTGGTAATTAAATCCAATTTCCTCACATATCCCATGATCTGAATTCCTTAACTTCTTATTGGGTCAAAAATAATGTTATTTAAAACATCATTTACTCCCAAATCTTAACCAATATCATTTACTATATATGACCATAGAGACCATCGAATTTTACCCAATCTCAAATTTCGCACTCAACGAGTACTATAGACAGAATAATGGTTGGATCACCTTTTAAATTCCATGAATATGACAAATTCCCTCTGCGAATTTTAACATCAAGTATACAAGGATTAACTCTATGCAATTCTGATTAATTATATTTCAGACAACATTTTTTATATCTAACTCGTTTTCAACATTTGAACCTTATCCACTCCTCGCCTGGATGAGGCCAGGTGAGCCAGGGGATTGGTTTCCCCTGAACATCCCCTTAGTTTAAGCACCTCAAATGAATCTCAAAAATTAAAAAGTTAGGTTTACTCATCGATTTATTTAAGCCAAGATTAAATAATTTCTTTTTATTGTTTTTCCTTAATCACTCGATTAATCCAACTTTGAAATAAGTCATAAACTCTTCAAATCATCTTTAAACACTCAATTTAAAATTTGGAAACATTATGGATTGGTTTTGGAAAGAATCGGTTATTTCAAACTCTTATTTCAAAAGAAATAGTTTTCATAGCAGAAAAGTGTTGCGGAAAGTTCTATATATAACTTTTCCAATTCAACTGACTTTTCTTATTTGAAAATTCATATTTTCCATTTTAAATGATTTATCAAATTTATTCCATATTTTTCTATAATTAAATTCATCCATTTATAAAGGATTTTCCTTATGGTCGCTTAAATGCAAAAGCGTAATTTTTATAGAAAATTGATTTAGATATAATTCAGAATCTATAAGACAAAATCTTTATTTTCTTTCTTCATTTGAATTTTTTTGTTATAATAGTCTAAACATTTCTCGTTTCAAATAAATCCGACCTAATATTCATTCTGAATACTCATTTGAATTCTTTGGCGATGATTGTGAAACTACCGCTATGCGGCGTTCCTAATTTTAACTTTATTTTCAATATTAACTTTTCGAATCCAAATCTTTTCTAAAGTCAAATTAGAAATAATATAAGACTAATAGTTCTTTAAAAACTCGTTGAAACCTTCGTATATACTCAAACTCATTTTTTCTAAATCGATTTCAAATTGATTTTACTATTCATTCCAATATTTGAACTTTGGTTTACTATAATTTTTAAACTCCGATTTCAAATCCGTTTTCACCGTTGGACTCCCTATTTTATTAATTTCACCAATTTTCATAATCAAATTCAAATATTCATACGTACATGTAACAAAGTGTATAATCCATATCACAACATACGTGCTTCGAATTAAATCAACCATTCATCCAGACATATTATAGCATAATCAATAATTAAACACAACCTACAAAGGTATACTTGTATATGACATATATATATATATTAAATAATCAAGATATGTTTTAATGATTTGTTAGCAATTTCTCGCCTTGGTCTCTGCTACGTCAATCTTTAGATTCATTACGCTTTCGGACTTCATTCCTTCTCCTTGCTTTCCTATTGTTTTCTTCTCTCTTCCTTTAAAACTTTTTTCATGAGAAAATCACGAGCTTTGGAGCTTAGGGTAGGGTATGGTCGAGAGCTAAAGGAGGAGATCGGGGGAGAGGTCGTGGGATTAAGAGGAGGGTGGAAGGCAAAGAGTGGTAGAAGCGGAGGGGTATATTGCCATAATCCAAAGGAGGATAGAAGTTTTGTGGTCATGAGTACGACGACGGAGGAGGAAGAGATGACGTGAAGTTGGAAGGAGTTTCAATGGTGAAAATGGAGTCATCTCTTAAGGAGTTTGGAAGTGAAAATGGTAAATAACTCAATGGGTATGCTTGCTTATTTCTAGGAAATTTTTTACTTAGTTAATTTAATTTTTTTCCTTGAGAATTTTCTAAGATAATTTAGGGGCGGATGCAACTCGGTCTAATGCGGTTTGAAGTCCAAATCACTTCTGAACTGCATCAATCACTTGATTAAAAATACAAACCATATACTATTTGTTCAAACGGTTCAGTTTTGTTGTAATACTATCCGATTTTGGTTTGGTACAGTTTGAATTCATATTAAACATAAAATAAGAAAATTACTTTCATAAATAATCAATTTCTGATTGTGTGACGTTATGTCACTAAAACACACATTATTATCCTGAAATGAAAAATTAGTTTCTAACTATATGAATACTTCAAATTTACGTTTAATAAATATATTATTTTATTACATTAACCAGATATAAATTTTAATCAATGCATAAACATTAAGTACGATAACTTAAATAAGTTATAGTTTGCATGATCCAAAAAATGATATGGAAAATGATTATACTAAACTACAAAAATTTTCTTTTGTGATAACAGTTATTATTAATATAACAACACAAACTGAAAATAGAATAAACATCATTAAAATAAAAAAAAATGATAGGAATTAGTTACATTTTTATCATAAGAATACTAGTGTAGGTATTCAGTTTGGTTTGGTTTACTATGGTTGGGTCAACAGTTCAAAATACAACCAAACCATATTATTACAAGTCGGTCCGGTTTGGGGTATGTGCTTTAGAGGTACGATTCAGTCCAGTTTTCCACATCGTTTTTGTGGTTCGGTCTAAGCGCTTTCCATATTGCGGTGTGGTTCATGCCCATTCCTAATATAATTAAAGGTGAAGTGATGTTTGCTTTAATAGGATTTGAAAGGTAATTATGGTGATAAGAGAGGTGATAAGGAGCATGTGATGTAAGTTAATGATGGTGTTTTATTTCCTCATTTTCCTTGCATGAAGAGATGTTTGCTTTATATGATTTGTGACATGTAATGATGATGTTTCCTTAAGTATGTTTAAGGTCAAATCATGGATTAGTTTAGGATAATTCTTTTTATTAGTTTAATAAATCTACTTTATTAATTTATGTGATTTAATAACTAGGTTTAAATAGTTCTCATGTTATTATTTAAGTTGAAAAACATTTATACAACTTATTTTGCTTAAAATGCTGATTTTATGCAAAAATGTTTTACAGACACATTTTTACATTTTGTTTAACGAACTCATTTATGTAAAAAAATTGAAATCTGATACGTTTTTTACTTTCTTCTATTACTCAAAACATGTCTATATAGGTTTCAAAATCGCATTTAAACTATATTAAAAATATAAATTTCCGTTTATATTGGTAAAATGTCGATAAATAACCGACGTCCATTTTATGAATAACATGAGTTTTCTCTCAACAAAATTTATCGATATTTTTAAGCAAGCTCTTAGTTAATTCGATTAACCATAACATAAAATATAAAATATTTTTCCTTTTTAAGGTCATGAAAATGTTGATTTCAAAATGACCGTTTAAGGAAAGTTTTGAAAATTGGCTATTAAAGGAAAGTTTTCCAAAAAAAATAAAAAGTTCAAATTTTCAAAAAGTCTAAATTTCAAGGTATTTACATTCTCCCTTACTTAAAAAAGGATTTCATCCTCAAAATTGATAAGAAGAAAATTATCAGAACTATAGAACAAAAATATAAATACGAGATAATGATCTTCCCGTGGTATCCAAGATCTAATCATCAATCCTAAGTCTAGGATATGCCTTTTTAATCTTTTCCTCGGTTTCCCAAGTGCAATCCATTGGATCACCACTCCGTTTGACTTTGCCAATTTAATCGCTTTCCTCCTCAAGCGTTTTTATCACGATCAACAACTCTAGTCAGTTGTTTAAGGATTGTCAAATTTTTCCCTATCTCCAAATCTTCTTGAGCGGCTTCTTCTATGATCCGATCAGGGACAGACACATATTTTCGTAAATGGTTTCGTAACTGGGATATATGAAAAACATTATATACACCAGACAAATTTTCAAGCAGTTGCACTCGTAAGCTAGTGTTACAATATTTTTAAGAATAGGAAAAGGTCTAATATATCAAGATGCTAGCTTTCCTGCCCTTCCAAATGCACACTGCTCCTCTCGTTGGAGAGATCTTTAGAAATATAGAATCCCCAACTGAGAATTCTAGGTTTTTTGTTAACGGTCAGCACAAATCTTTTGTTGACTTTGTGCCTCTTTCATTTTTTTTCTAATTAAATTGACCTTCTTTAAAGATTCTCCTTTCATGTCTGGTCCAATTACTAACTGGTTTCCAATTTCTCTCCAATAAGCTGGTGATTTGAATGGGAGACCATATAAAACTTTGTATAGTGCTATTCTAATACTGGCTTGATAACTATTGTAAAACGACCCGAACTTCCCCGTGAAGGAAAGCACGAATTTAGTTGAGAACAAGACTAATCAGAAAACAAACAGAAGAACATTACATTGTTTATTACAACAATTTACATTAGAGTATAAGAATATACAGAGTATGAAGAAATAATATACATTCGATCAATATCAGAGATTTAAATTACATTTAAATACATAGCAGCGGAAAAATAATACAAAACACAACTGAAAGGAATATACAGATACAGAGCTTATCGAATATCATCCAGTTGTAAATCAGGATCCTATGAATATAAATCTGCAAAACCAAAACTACTAGCTGCCCGTATGGAAAATAGGAGCACCCAGAGTTTTGGTTAAAACAATAAACTCCAGGTTAGTCACGTGATTGGTGTGAGAACTAAAACAGTTATTTAAAACTTTACTTTAGAAATAAGTTAAATCAATGGACCACGCCGTATAACATGGAACGAGTTTCCTCCCAAGAATACCAGTGCATAGAATAAACAACGCAATGCTTTTGGGGAAAATGAAGCTATTATAATACCTAGGTCACATCACATAATGCGACGCAAGCCGGAGGATAGGGTTTTACCTTATAATAGCCAAACATGCTTGGTACGTTTAAAATAAATCATTTTGACACAATTATAAGTGTACAGTGTCAAAACAACTTCAAATATAAATGTATCAATGATAGGCAGCATGGGTACTGTCTATCATGTCGCCAATACTAGGCTCTACAATCAAAACCGAAATGTCATGTATTGGAAATTGGATTTCCGTCATGAGTCTAGGCAAGGGATGTACTCCTTTCCGCTTCGAGACACTCTAGCAAATGCCTTGAGACTACACACTCTGGGTAACCCCTGGATCCTCCAAGGCCGGTCCTCCCTTACGTTTAAGGATTAATTATTCCTGAACACACATTCCCCGGTCCTATAGGACCTATCCATCGGCACCGTAGAGACCGATATAACCGAGGCGCCTCGCAATCCAACAACCATATAGGTAAAAATATAACAAAATCAGGGCATGCAAAACCCTAACACCACCCATAGCTAGAAAGAAACATCATGTTCTCCTTAGGTTCCTTATCCTATTTTTCACTCATACCAAGGTGTGAGGCTCGCGAATCAACGATATACACAAAGCGGCGCTATATTAAAACTGTGTTTTGATCATCAACAACAAGACTCTGCTTTTCAATAAAAGCCTTGATCACTGCATCTCAACATGCAATACAAGCAATTCAGGCCATGTGACTTATATCTATCGATATATAACCTCTGAGCATGTACGTCTCAGAGAAGGGTGTTAAGCAAGAGAATAAATTCTCCGCCGCCAAATATATATATATATAAGTATATATTTAATAGAAATCAATCAACAGAAAATAAAATTCAATGTCAGACACACAATCCATTCACAAGTTCATTCTGGATCTGAATGAAACCGAAGGCACCTTATTCCTCATCCCATATGTCCAATACAGGAGAGAGGTCCTCGCATATCCGGTCGATCTCCAAGTACGTCTGGACGATCACCACTTATTACCTTGTCTTGGGTGTACAGCCCAATCAAGACATCAATAATCATCCAAACGATGTGAAGACCTCCAGCCTTCAACCACCATCTTCATCGTCGACATATCATCGAATCAGTTATTCAGAATGGGTATAAACCCGGCCTTTCTGAATAACTCACGTATAATAAACAAGTGCTATAAAAACACAAAATACGCCTCATTCCAATTCTGAATATTCTTTTATTAAAATATTCACATACTTTGGGAAAGGTTCCCATTAATTTTATCAAAGATAAATTCTTTAAATTTATTCTTTAATCTTCCTTTAGATGTCAATTCAAACCATGTTACGGATTTCCAAACTAGTCGGGATTAGCGCACCTTACCGAAGTAATCATTTGTTTAATTTCCCAGTCCCAACCTATTCATCCCATGGAGCAAAACTGATCATACTCCTTATCTAATACCACGGTGTTATCAGTAAGTTTAATTAACATTTCCCGTTCAAATCTAATTAAAGATTTAACTATCGCTAGGAGCAAGACTGGCGATACCCCATTCTTGATCATTCCCCAAATTTGATAATTTAAATTATCAATTCCCATTTCAATCTCATTAAAGAATCATTAAAACTCCACTTAGTTTTAATCTTTCCAAAAATCAATATTAATGATTATATAACTTTGGAAACACAAACGTGTCGCATCGGCAATCTACACCGTACTATAGATTTCTGCCGATACATAACCTCTGAGCTTGTACGCCTCAAAGAAGAGTGTTAAGCAAGAGAATAAATTCTCCACCACCAAACATATATATATATATTAAGAAGAGATCAACCATACAGTTCGAAATACAATGACAGACATGTAATCCTGCCTTTAACTGGGTTAAAGAACTAATGTCATTTAAAACATAGTTCACGATAAACCCAAATCACATTCCATTAATTTTGGAATCTTCACGGAAAACAAATCAATATATATAATCGATATCGATTTCTGTATCCGACTAATAATATAAATGGAATAACGGCAAAGCCTTTTAAATTCCATATGTATTAATAGTCTTCCTCCACAGAAGTTCATTTCGATTATTACTAAATCGAATTCCATTCCATTCCAATTAAATATTAATTAATTGGAAAACTTTACATTGGAAAATCCCATTAAATCTTAATAAAAAGATTTATATATTCCAAATCACATTACACTGTAAATCGGGTCAAAGAACGAACGTTGTTAAAAACACAGTTCACAATAAACCTAATCCACATTCCATTTTAAATCCAATTAGATATTAATTAGTTGGTAAACTTCATTAAATCTTAATAAAATATTTAATCTATTCAAACGGGGTTTAAGAATAGTGTTTTTTAAGACACCATTCACTACAAATCCAAAATCCAATTTGATATTAAATACAAGGCTCTAAATAGAAAATATATCGGCTTATATTCAATATCAAATTCTGAAATCAACAAATATCGTATTGGAATAATGATATATATATCTTCCAAATTCCACCACAATATCCGTATAATCACGGAATCCAATATCGAAATATTATGAAGATAATTTCGATTCAAATGCATTCCAATTCATATATCAGAAATTCTAGTTATTTTTAAAACCATTTCAAATCCAATTTATTTATTTTAAAAATATTGGATTTATTATTCTAGTTCATAACTAGTTCATTTCGATAAAAATACATTTTTATCTTTTCAAATATGAAATTTTTCAGCCTAATTCTTTCAGATCATTTATTATGATTTTACACAAATTATTGATATTTTTAATAATTTTATCAAGGCCCGTACAGTCGATTTCCATAAATGGTCATCGAACTGCACTTACAGTGACCTTTTCCAAATTTTATTTGGACATAATTCCAAATCCAACCGTTTGATTTCAAATCTCTCATATTCGTCAGAAAGTTCTTTTCGATACGTACCCAAAGGTTCCTTGTTTTAGGATAATCCGACGGTCGGATCTCCCGTAATGTCCGTTCGAAGTCAATGGTCGAAATTCACGAACTGTCGCGGTGCGGCGCATTCTATTCAGGCCATTATATATATATATATATATATATATATTATATTTCTTCGATTTCCTTTTAAAACGTATTTTATAAATCGTTTTAAATTCATTTTCAAAATGATTTCAACTTCATATTCAGGCCATTAAAACTCCACTTAGTTTTAATCGTTAACTGGATTAAAGAATCCGTGTCATTTAAAAACACGGTTCACGATAAACCCAAAGTCACATTCATTAATTATCGGGTTAAAGAACAAGTGTTATTTAAAACACTGTTCACGATAAACCCAAAAATCAATATCAATTCAATTCCAATTAAATATTATTTAATTGGTACACTTCATTAAATCTAAATAAAAAGATTTAATCATTTCTCAACTGGGTTCAAGAACATTGTTAGTGAAGACACCATTCACGACAAACCCAAATCACATTCGATATTCAATACAAGGCTCTGAATAGAAAATATATCGGCTTATATTCAATATCGAATTCTACGACTAACAAATGTCGTATTGGAAATAACGATATAAATATATATCTTTCAAATTTCCATAACAACACCTGTATAATCACGAATTCCAACATCGAAATATTCCGAAGACAATTTCGATTCAAATCCACTCCAATGCAATCATTGGATATTCTGGTTATTTTAAAACCCTTTTTAAATTCAATTTATTTATTTAAAAATAAATAGAATTATAAATCTAGTTCAAAACCAGTTCATTTCGATAAAAATCTATTTTTATCTTTTCAAATAGGAAGTTTTTCATCCCAATTTTTCTCAAATCATTTCTTATGATTTTACACAAATTATTACTATTTTTATTAATTTTATCAAGGCCCGTACAGTCGATTTCCATCAATGGCCATCGAACTGCACTTACAGCGACCTTTTTCAAATTTGATTTGGACGTATCTCCAAATCCAACCTTTAGATTTCAAATTTCTAATATTCGTTAGAAAGCTCTTTTCGATACGAACCCAACGGTTCCGGTTTTAGGAGAATCCGACGGTCGGATCTCCCGTAATGTCCGTTTGAAATAAATGGTCGAAATTCGCGAACTGCCGCGGCGCGGCGCATTCTATTCAGGCCATTATATTATATATATAATATATATTTCGTCGATTTCTATTTAAAACGAATTTTATAAATAGTTTTAAATTCGTTTCAAAAGCAATTTCAACTTCCTTTTCAATTCAAATCAAAATTGAATTCTTCTTTGTAAATTCGTTTTAAAATTCATTTCTATTCAATTCAAATTTCAATTCAATTTGAATTCTTTTCAATTCGCTTTCAATTCAATTCATTTCAAAATCGTTTTCAATTCAATTCGTTTCGAAATCGTTTTCAATTCAATTCATTTCGAAATCGTTTTCAATTCAATTCATTTCGAAATCGTTTTCAATTCAATTCATTTCGAAATCGTTTTCAATTCAATTCATTTCGAAATCGTTTTCAATTCAATTCATTTCGAAATCGTTTTCAATTCAATTCAATTCGAAATCCTTTTCAATTCAATTCATTTCGAAATCGTTTAAAATCGATATAAATATCGATCACGTCAAAATGGCGTCAATCTAATCAACACGGCTTCATAAATTTCTATTTTCAAATATTCTATTTCAAATATTTCTTTTTCAAAATATTTCGTTCAACACATGACCAATCTCAAGGGATGAGTACTGTCCACACATGAACCTTTATTTTATGTTGTTCTTTATTTTCTAAATTGGAATGAGGCCCAATCAATTACCATATAAAGTTAATTATATAGATTTTCATACAACACATGTATATGATAACATTGAAAAATAATCAACCATCAACCAAAGTGCACTACACTGTATAAGCATCAAATATAGATATCTAACGCTTATAACAGCCTGTCAATCAATCGATCGACATATTTAATCAATCAGGATGAGTGAACTTCATATTTCATCCTAACACCCGTGTGGGGTTTCAAACAATCAAACACAGATTTTATTTGTGCAGTTGGGCGATGTGTAAAATTTATCGACCCAATCAATGTCCTTCAAATAGGTGTACATAAACAAACCGTCGGGTTTGTAAATGAATATTTATTTATTCATATTCACGTTAAAAATTATATATTTTAACGATAAAACATTTTATTCTAACATATGAATTTCTATTCAGTTCATTCTTTAAATAAAATGATATTTTTATTTTTCTAACATATTTTAGAAAATTTCGGCGGCATAACGGCACGATACTAGAAACGGGACGAGGCCTAGCCTTATCCCCGGTCTAGTGAAGGCCCACGCCATTCACACATCAATCTAAATCACCAAACAACCAAATTCAAATCACATCATATAACTAATCTATGCAACCAAACAAACAAGTCCATGGTCTGTGGACGATTGTGTCGGGTGCTACTAAGCACCGTCTGCATCCTAGTATATATATATATATATAACTAGAAAAAGAAATTGAAGAGTGAGAAGTTCTCACCAATAGCTATCCAAACATCTTGACTCTTCTTTAATAGAAATCATCGCCATTCTGCTTCTTATCACTGTTCACTGCCCGTATTCTCTACATATATAAAAATCGAATTTTTACTTCGTTGTTAAATATATAAAAATCACATTTTTACTTCGTTTGTTAAATATATAAAAATCACATTTTTACTTCGAAAAATATAGTTTTCTACTTCGAAAAATATCGTCACTTTTACTTTGAAAAATATAGTTTTCTACTTCGAAAAATATCGTCACTTTTACTTTGAAAAATATAGTTTTCTACTTCGAAAAATATCGTTACTTTTACTTTGAAAATTATAGTTTTCTACTTCGAAAAATATCGTCACTTTTACTTTGAAAAATATAGTTTTCTACTTCGAAAAATTTCGTCACTTTTACTTTGAAAAATATAGTTTTCTACTTCGAAAAATATCGTCACTTTTACTTTATATGTACTAATCTACCATTTTAAAACAGCGATATGTATAATTAAAAATTTTATTTTTAAACCAATGATGTTCATATTAAAGATTGATCTTTAAATTAATGATGTTGATATAAAATAAAAATCACCTTTCTTCCCGAGAGCTTCAGGCTGTTGCCCAAAATCGTGCGCCGAACTAGGGTTCGAAATCAACGCCGCCATAAGCCTTCGCACCTGGATCCAATGCCACTAACAGATGCGCCGAAGACTTCTTCCTCCACGCTAGCGGTGGCAGCAAGTTCGGTGGACCCATGTGACAGAAAAAGCCCTCTAAGCAGCATATGTCCCTGCTCGAAATTCGAGCAATCAAAGACACTTCACCAGATCATGACCGTTCAGTTAGAAGAGCTCTTGTAGCTCGACAATTCACTTCTGGAATTTCTGAAATCGATTCGGTAGATGAGGAGAACGAGAGGGAAGAAGGTTGGGGCGATTTGGATCGTCCAACGAGAAAGAGCGGCTGCGTTGTTATGAGATAGAAATTAGGGTTTTAAGGTTATTTATATTTATTTTATAATATTATTTAATCCACAAAAAGGGAAATTTTACGTTCGAGCTCGAAATCAAACCTAACGACTGTCGTCCCTAGCGATTTACCCCCATTTCGAACACAATGGGATATGTATCGCAGGCTGATTCGATTGTTTCGATCAGTTTTCGTCAAAATCAAAATATAAATCAGTATATATTGAATTTGAATGCGCATTTCAATTTACCGGGGCCAAATACAGCCTCTAAAAATTCTCGAAAAATATTTTCTAGCTTCGTATTGACGATATGGTCCTAACAAAACTAGTTTCGTCGAGTTCTGAGACCGTTGGAAAAATGGCCATTTTCCAGTCGATTAAAATCAACTGAAACTGGTCAAACGCGTTTTCCTTTGCCACGCTCACATATTGATTCGAAAAATTATGAAATTTGGAATCTAGCAATAATTTGACACTACGGATCCAACAAAACTGGTTTCGTCGAAATCCGAGGTCATTTGCAAAATGTCCATTTTTAAGGGCCTGAATTTCATAGCGACTATTCAGAATTTTCAACTGGACATATCTTTTGATTCCCGCTAAGAAATTTTGATTTTTCGGATACGTTGGAGGGATATTATCAATTAGATCCTAATGTTTTTGGTTTCACTAAAATCCGGATTGTTTTGCACCCGGTACATTCAATTGAAGTTTGAAATTGAATTATCGAACTACCGCGCCATTTTCAATTCTATTCTTAATTATATATAAATATTTATATTCTAACGACGGCGTATATAGTATATACGTCGAATTCTATTCAAAATAAATTTCTCGTCGATATTATTTAAAATAATTCATTTTAAATATCCAAAATTGACTAACATTGCCAAAATAAAAATTTTAAACTGGCCCAGATTTTCGGGTTATTACAATCTCCCCCACTTAAAACTTTTCGTCCCCGAAAAGGAACAAAGTCGAAAGTGGTTTGATCATTCAACTCTACGCTCGATCTGGCTTCCATTCTCCAACTTTTCAGTTTCTGAGAATTTTCAAATTCTTCAAAAATTTGGCTAACACCCTAAATTTTCGAAAAATTTCGCCATAACCTCCCCTGCACCGGGAGCATCGGGGAATTTCAAATAGCTTCCCCGGTCCTTCAGATCTCAAAAAGAAAAAGAAAAAGCCAATAGGCTCATAAAATCATCATCACCCAAACAAAACAGTAAATTATGTAGTAAACATGTACCTATTTGTCGGGCAAACAAATTTTATTCTCTGCTCTAGCCTCCTTGCTATGACCTGTTCAAGGATATACATGTATATGCAAGCAAATGCGACTAATTTCAATATAATTCAATATGTGATTCAATTCGGCTAAATGACTAAAAAAAATTTTAGCAAACAAATAAACAAACAACACAAACATCAATCAATTAGTGGATTAGAGTCTCAAATTCATAATTTTGATACATATACAAAAATCACAGTTTTGATGCCAAATCACAACAATAGGCCCTATCTAATTTTGGTTCTCACACCAGTCAATAGGAAATATATAGATATCACACCTTCGAAACACGAATACCAATTCTGATGATGTTCGAACTATCATCAGAATCGTCTCCGGGCGACTAGGGTGTGATTCTATATCTATCCAATATATTAAAACTTCGAATACACGCGGATCAGATGTATACGCAAAATCTTTATATACTGGACTGTCCAACTCAATATAAATAGATAATCAGATACGAATAATTGATTTAAATTTTCAAAACAAAAATTGTTTTCATTTGAAAAATATACTCTTCACACTCGTTCTAGGATACTACTGATCCCATCTCTAACGAGTCATTCTCGTTGGATATTACTAATCCAATTTCTGATGAATTCTTTCGTACGGTTCTAATGTGTCTTGTTCTCTGCTTTGTAAACCAAAGCTCTGATACCAACTGTGAAAACCCGCAACTTCCCCGTAAAGGAAAGCGTCGGATAGTTCGAGAACAAACCACAACAGAACGCATATAAAAGAACATTTCATTGTGTATTACAACAGTGCATCAGACTACAAGAATATACAGAGTATAAATGAATATTACACAGAAATATCAGAGATTTAAATTACATTTAAATACATAGCAGCGGAAAATAATACAATACACAACTAGAAGAGATATACGGATACAAAGCTTTCCGGATATCATTCCAGCTGTAAACCAGGATCCTGTGAATATAAATCTGCAAAACCAAAACTACTAGCTGCCCGTGTCAAAAATAGGGGCGCCCAGAGTTTAGGTTAAAACAATAAACTCCAGGTCAGTCATGTGACTGGTGTGAGAACTAAAATAGTTATTAATCTTTATTTTTAAAGTTAGGTAAATCAAGGGACCACGCCGTATAACACGGAACGGGTTTCCTCCCAAGAACACCAGTGCATAAAACAAACAGCGCAATGCTAAATAAAGAAAGATGAAGCTGTTATAAGACCCAAGTCCTATCACACAATGCAACGCAAGCCGGGGGATAGGGTTTTCCCTTATAACAGCCAAAGAATGCTTGATACGTTTAAAAACAAATCGTTTGATACTATTATAAGTGCATAGTGTATAAAACAACTTCAAATCATAAGTATAAATCATAGGCGGCATGGGTACCATATATCATGTCGCCATACTAGTTCTACAATTAAAACCGCAAATGTCACGTATTTGGAAATTGGATTTCCGTCTATGAACCGAGGCAAAAGATAGTCCTCAACCGATTCGAGACTGCCTAGCCCGAGTCTCAGGATCAGAACGCATCGACCCTTGGATCGTCAGGGCCGGTCCACCGATGTGGATTAAACTTAAATCCTGAACACTGCGTTTCGCCGCCCTTTGGGGCGTAAGCGAGCCAACGAATGACTCCATCGGACCCGGATCGTCCGATCTAACCGAGGCGCCTTGCAACAGCAACAACCACATAAGTCAAACTCGTCAGGGCGTGTAAAACCACTGACGCCACTTCTAGCTAGGAGGAAACGCAGGCCCTCCCTGAGGTCCGTCTCCCGTTTTTGGTTCATACCGGGTGTGAAACTCGCGAAGTAAACGTTACACAAAGCTACGCCACAAAGGCCGTGCTTTGATCATCCCCACAAGACTTTGATTTTCAACAGAAGCCTCGATCGATTGCCACTTAGGCATGCCACACAGGCAATTCACTCCATGCGTTTGATATCCATCAATATATAACCCCTGAGCTTGTACGTCTCAGAGAAGGGCGTTAAGCAAGAGAATAAATTCTCCGCCGCCAAACAGATATATATTTAATAGAGATCAATCGCACGGACTAAAATCCAATGTCAGACACACAGTCCATTTACAAGTCCGTTCTGGGTCTGAACGAAACCGGAGGCACCTAGTACCCCGCATATCCATCGATCTCCAAGTACGTCTGGACGATCACTAACTGTTTCCATCTTCTTGGGTGTACAGCCCAATCAAGATCATCAGTAATTACCCAAACGACGTGAAGACATCCGGTCTTCGACCATCGTCTTCATCTTCGACTTATCGTCGTATCAGTTATTCAGAATGGGATAAACCCGGTCTTTCCGAATAACTCGCGTATATTTTAAATAAGTGTTACACAAGCACAACATACGCCTCATTCCAATTCACTAGTCACTAACCGTAAATTAATCAAGAGAATAATTCCCCAAATATTAACCCCGAAGGCCGAAACCAACATCAGATCAATATTCAGAAAACCATTTTGCTTGGCTAACCGACAGTTAGTTCCTAATTTCACGTTCATAGGGAAAGGTTCCCATTAATTTTATCAAAGATAAATTCCTTGAATTTATTCTTTATCTATTTTTGAATATCAATTCAAACTAGTCGGGATTAGCGAACCTTACCGAAGTAATTATTTATTTTAATTTCCCCATCCCAACCTATTCATCCCATGAAGTAAAACTGGTAATACTTCATATCTAACACCACAGTGTTATCGGTAAATTCAATTACCATTTTACGTTCAAATCTAATTAAAGATTTAACTATCGCCTGGAGAAAAACTGGTGATACTCCATTCTCGATCATTTCAATCTAATTAAAGATTCATTAAAACTCCACTTAGTTTTAATCGTTAACTGGATTAAAGAATCCGTGTCATTTAAAAACACGGTTCACGATAAACCCAAAGTCACATTCATTAATTATCGGGTTAAAGAACAAGTGTTATTTAAAACACTGCTCACGATAAACCCAAAAATCAATATCAATTCAATTCCAATTAAATATTATTTAATTGGTACACTTCATTAAATCTAAATAAAAAGATTTAATCATTTCTCAACGGGGTTCAAGAACAGTGTTAGTGAAGACACCATTCACGACAAACCCAAATCACATTCGATATTCAATACAAGGCTCTGAATAGAAAATATATCGGCTTATATTCAATATCGAATTCTACGACTAACAAATGTCGTATTGGAAATAACGATATAAATATATATCTTTCAAATTTCCATAACAACACCTGTATAATCACGAATTCCAACATCGAAATATTCCGAAGACAATTTCGATTCAAATCCACTCCAATGCAATCATTGGATATTCTGGTTATTTTCAAAACCCTTTTTAAATTCAATTTATTTATTTAAAAATAAATAGAATTATAAATCTAGTTCAAAACCAGTTCATTTCGATAAAAATCTATTTTTATCTTTTCAAATAGGGAGTTTTTCATCCCAATTTTTCCCAAATCATTTCTTATGATTTTACACAAATTATTACTATTTTTATTAATTTTATCAAGGCCCGTACAGTCGATTTCCATCAATGGCCATCGAACTGCACTTACAGCGACCTTTTTCAAATTTGATTTGGACGTATCTCCAAATCCAACCGTTAGATTTCAAATTTCTAATATTCGTTAGAAAGCTCTTTTTGATACGAACCCAACGGTTCCGGTTTTAGGAGAATCCGACGGTCGGATCTCCCATAATGTCCGTTTGAAATAAATGGTCGAAATTCGCGAACTGTCGCGGCGCGGCGCGTTCTATTCAGGCCATTATATTATATATATAATATATATAATATATATTTCGTCGATTTCTATTTAAAACGAATTTTATAAATAGTTTTAAATTCGTTTCAAAAGCAATTTCAACTTCCTTTTCAATTCAAATCAAAATTGAATTCTTCTTTGTAAATTCGTTTTAAAATTCATTTCTATTCAATTCAAATTTCAATTCAATTTGAATTCTTTTCAATTCGCTTTCAATTCAATTCATTTCAAAATCGTTTTCAATTCAATTCATTTCGAAATCGTTTTCAATTCAATTCATTTCGAAATCGTTTTCAATTCAATTCAATTCGAAATCGTTTTTAATTCAATTCATTTCGAAATCGTTTTCAATTCAATTCATTTCGAAATCGTTTTCAATTCAATTCATTTCGAAATCGTTTTCAATTCAATTCATTTCGAAATCGTTTTCAATTCAATTCATTTCGAAATCGTTTTCAATTCAATTCATTTCGAAATCGTTTTCAATTCAATTCATTTCAAAATCGTTTTCAATTCAATTCATTTCGAAATCGTTTTCAATTCAATTCATTTCGAAATCGTTTTCAATTCAATTCATTTCGAAATCGTTTTCAATTCAATTCATTTCGAAATCGTTTAAAATCGATATAAATATCGATCACGTCAAAATGGCGTCAATCTAATCAACACGGCTTCATAAATTTCTATTTTCAAATATTCTATTTCAAATATTTCTTTTTCAAAATATTTCGTTCAACACATGACCAATCTCAAGGGATGAGTACTGTCCACACATGAACCTTTATTTTATGTTGTTCTTTATTTTCTAAATTGGAATGAGGCCCAATCAATTACCATATAAAGTTAATTATATGGATTTTCATACAACACATGTATATGATAACATTGAAAAATAATCAACCATTAACCAAAGTGCACTACACTGTATAAGCATCAAATATAGATATCTAACGCTTATAACACCCTGTCAATCAATCGATCGACATATTTAATCAATCAGGATGAGTGAACTTCATATTTCATCCTAACACCCGTGTGGGGTTTCAAACAATCAAACACAGATTTTATTTGTGCAGTTGGGCGATGTGTAAAATTTATCGACCCAATCAATGTCCTTCAAATAGGTGTACATAAACAAACCGTCGGGTTTGTAAATGAATATTTATTTATTCATATTCACGTTAAAAATTATATATTTTAACGATAAAACATTTTATTCTAACATATGAATTTCTATTCAGTTCATTCTTTAAATAAAATGATATTTTTATTTTTCTAACATATTTTAGAAAATTTCGGCGGCATAACGGCACGATACTAGAAACGGGACGAGGCCTAGCCTTATCCCCGGTCTAGTGAAGGCCCACGCCATTCACACATCAATCTAAATCACCAAACAACCAAATTCAAATCACAACATATAACTAATCTATGCAACCAAACAAACAAGTCCATGGTCTGTGGACGATTGTGTCGGGTGCTACTAAGCACCGTCTGCATCCTAGTATATATATATATATATAACTAGAAAAAGAAATTGAAGAGTGAGAAGTTCTCACCAATAGCTATCCAAACATCTTGACTCTTCTTTAATAGAAATCATCGCCATTCTGCTTCTTATCACTGTTCACTGCCCGTATTCTCTACATATATAAAAATCGAATTTTTACTTCGTTGTTAAATATATAAAAATCACATTTTTACTTCGTTTGTTAAATATATAAAAATCACATTTTTACTTCGAAAAATATAGTTTTCTACTTCGAAAAATATCGTCACTTTTACTTTGAAAAATATAGTTTTCTACTTCGAAAAATATCGTCACTTTTACTTTGAAAAATATAGTTTTCTACTTCGAAAAATATCGTCACTTTTTCTTTGAAAATTATAGTTTTCTACTTCGAAAAATATCGTCACTTTTACTTTGAAAAATATAGTTTTCTACTTCGAAAAATATCGTCACTTTTACTTTGAAAAATATAGTTTTCTACTTCGAAAAATATCGTCACTTTTACTTTATATGTACTAATCTACCATTTTAAAACAACGATATCTATAATTAAAAATTTGATTTTTAAACCAATGATGTTCATATTAAAGATTGATCTTTAAATTAATGATGTTGATATAAAATAAAAATCACCTTTCTTCCCAAGAGCTTCAGGCTGTTGCCCAAAATCGTGCGCCGAACTAGGGTTCAAAATTAACGCCGCCATAAGCCTTCGCACCTGGATCCAATGCCACTAACAGATGCGCCGAAGACTTCTTCCTCTACGCCGGCGGTGGCAGCAAGTTCGGTGGACCCATGTGACGGAAAAAGCCCTCTAAGCGGCATATGTCCCTGCTCGAAATTCGAGCAATCAAAGACACTTCACCAGATCATGACCGTTCAGTTAGAAGAGATCTTGTAGCTCGACAATTCACTTCTGGAATTTCTGAAATCGATTCGGTAGATGAGGAGAACGAGAGGGAAGAAGGTTGGGGCGATTTGGATCGTCCAACGAGAAAGAGCGGCTGCGTTGTTATGAGATAGAAATTAGGGTTTTAAGGTTATTTATATTTATTTTATAATATTATTTAATCCACAAAAAGGGAAATTTTACGTTCGAGCTCGAAATCAAACCCAACGACTGTCGCCCCTAGCGATTTACCCCCATTTCGAACACAATGGAATATGTATCGCAGGCTGATTCGATCGTTTCGATCAGTTTTCGTCAAAATCAAAATATAAATCAGTATATATTGAATTTGAATGCGCATTTCAATTTACCGGGGCCACATATAGCCTCTAAAAATTCTCGAAAAATATTTTCTAGCTTCGTATTGATGATATGGTCCTAACAAAACTAGTTTCGTCGAATTCTGAGACCGTTGGAAAAATGGCCATTTTCCAGTCGATTAAAATCAACTAAAACTGGTCAAACGCGTTTTCCTTTGCCACGCTCACATATTGATTCGAAAAATTATGAAATTTGGAATCTAGCAATAATTTGACACTACGGATCCAACAAAACTGGTTTCGTCGAAATCCAAGGTCATTTGCAAAATGTCCATTTTTAAGGGCCTGAATTTCATAGCGACTATTCAGAATTTTCAACTGGACATATCTTTTGATTCCCGCTAAGAAATTTTGATTTTTCGGATACGTTGGAGGGATATTATCAATTAGATCCTAATGTTTTTGGTTTCACTAAAATCCGGATTGTTTTGCACCCGGTACATTCAATTGAAGTTTGAAATCGAATTATCGAACTACCGCGCCATTTTCAATTCTATTCTTAATTATATATAAATATTTATATTCTAACGACGGCGTATATAGTATATACGTCGAATTCTATTCAAAATAAATTTCTCGTCGATATTATTTAAAATAATTCATTTTAAATATCCAAAATTGACTAACATTGCCAAAATAAAAATTTTAAACTGGCCCAGATTTTCGGGTTATTACACTTTCTGAATTGGAATCAGACATAGTCAATTACCATATAATGTTATTATATGGATTTCATACAATACATGTACACAGCAACAATCAAACGTAGTCAAGCATCATCCAAAGTGCATTCAACACTGCATAAGCATTAAATATGAATATTCAACGCTTACACAGCTTGTCAACCGATCGATTGACATACAACTAAATATTGGGATTGGTGCATGTTTAATATCATCCCAATACCCGTGTGGGGTTTCAATCAACAAATAATGATTTTTATTTGTGCAGTTAGGCGATCTGTAAAATTTATCGTCCCAATCAATATCAGTCAAATGTGTGTACACAAACAAATCATCCGATTTCTTTATGAATATTTATTTTATTCATATACATGTTAAAAATTATATTTTTAACTATAAAATATTTATTTCAATATATGAATATTTTATTCAGTCCATTTCACATCACAAACCATTTTCACAACACAATCAAACAAACAAACAAGTCGTCCATGGTCTGTGGACGACGGATGTCATGTACTGCTAAGCACCGTCTGCATCCAAGTATATATTTTAACTAGAAAATTAAATTAAAGTGATAAGTTCTCACCTTTGGGATCCACTCCTCCATTATTTATGTTCAAACGATTCTGATTTGCCCAAAATTCCAACTCAAACTTTTCCACGTTGTTCATAGTAAAAACCACATTTTTAATATGATGTTTATACATTAAAAATCATATTTTTAATCAACGATATTTATATTTTAAAATCACATTTTTGTATCACTCATATATATATATATCACATTTTTAATATAACTAAAAATCGAATTTTTTTATTCAACGCTACTACATATATAAAAATCGCATTTTTATATTCTCTATCATATAAAAATCATATTTTTCTATTCCGCTACTTCGTATATAAAAGTCAAATTTTTATAGCGTTACTTCATATATAAAAATCTAATTTTTACATAGCTGAATATTATATTTCTACTTTGCCATTTCAACAATAAAAAATTCGAATATTTATTTACGCTACTTCATGATAAAAATCAAATCTTACTTTAAATTAAAAATCAAATCTTTCTTTAAATTAAATATCAAATCTTTCTTTAAATGAAAAATCACAATTTTAAACAAATAAAAATTAGTTCTTTAAGCAAATTGTGACGGCCCGCCCCGCACCAACCGACATTTACTCCAATAGTGCGCTGTACACATGTCCAGTTAGCACGGAACGGTCGTCAGAAGGAAAGGAAAGAAGGAAATGAACTAACAAGGAACCTGTAGAATGTCTCACAGCGCATGGAATAAAATATAATAACAACATACTTGACATAAAACAGGTGAGACAATGCATAAGCTGAAAACAAATTATCATAGCAGCGAAAAATCCAAATACAGCTTATGTTTCACAACATCATTATTACAACTTTTAAAACTGTCTCTAAAAGCAAAGCAAGATAAGGAAGGTACACTACTAATGCCCAAGTAGTGACCACCAACGACACAGGGAGAATATCTATATATATCATACGTGGAAGACTCCTGCTTGCCTCCAGATCATCTACTCGTGCATCACCAGATAACATGTCTCTAGTCTGCTCGTGTGAGCACCTAGAGTAATAAGAAGAGACATAAAACTCTGGGTCAGACAAAAGTCTGGTGTGAGCGATAAGCAACAAAACAGAACAATAACAGGTATAATCCAATCATACCTGAACCTGCAACCAAAGAGTTAGCACTACATACCGTACAATACTCTAAGGTGCCACTAACATACAGTGTAAGAGATACGGGGATGGGGGTGTGCATGTCATAGTGATGTCAAACAATCAAGCATAGCAATCATCCTCACATCCCTCACTCAGTGCATAAAGCATACGATATCCACTACTTTGGTCACCTAATACTTTGGGCCATGACGGAATCCAATCCCGTGTAACTATCACTACAAGCCCACTATCCATCTCTCAGTGGTGAACCAAAGTTATGAATACCGACAACCCCTTTGCACACGTCCCGCAGCAAAGCCCAATCATGAAGTGAACTCATTGGTTCCCATCTGGATCTTGAGCTCTAACTTCCATTTGGACTACCTTTGCATCTCGGGTTTTAGTCATCATCTTCATCCGGGTCGGTCTTCACTTCACCTTGCTTCGGATCGTGGTCATCACCCTCACTCGGGTCGGATTGTGGTCTTCACTTCAAGTCCAAGCATCTCGAATTATTGGTTTCCTCCTGTTCGGGTC
The DNA here is from genome assembly GCA_030737875.1 of Allium sativum. Taxonomy (NCBI): domain Eukaryota; kingdom Viridiplantae; phylum Streptophyta; class Magnoliopsida; order Asparagales; family Amaryllidaceae; genus Allium; species Allium sativum. The sequence goes on from CM060910.1 coordinate 57,606,595, forward strand.
GGTCAGTCAAGAACCTTTCATTCTGGTCGGTTTTCATCATCTCTACCCTGGTCGGTCGGTATTGTCCCCCTGGTCGGTCGAACACTTCACCATTCCTGGTCGGTCGTACTTCACCATCCCTGGTCGGTCGTACTTCACCATCCCCGGTCGGTCGTACTTCACCATCCCTGGTCGGTCGTACTTCACCATCCCCGGTCGGTCGTACTTCATCATCGTATGGGGTCGGTCGAACATCGCATAGTGGTCGGTCTTGCCCAGCCTGGTCGATCTCCCTAGTCGGTCGAACACTTCATACAGGGTCGGTCGTGAGCTCGGGTCGGTCGGTCAAAACCTTCCCCTGGTCGGTCTAACTCGACCCAAAGAAAACCTGCACCATTTCAGTAAGCTATTTTCGCCTCTCGACGACGTTTTCAACCATTCCAACTTTATAATGCAATCATAGGTCATACCAAACAGTAGTAGTAACATGTATAATCAACCATAAACACCAAAACAACAATTTAATCATAACAATATGGATCAAATGTACCCAAAACCCATGTTTTCCCCTTAACCATGTTTAAGCATAACTAATGATAGGATTAGCAAAACTTAACTAAATTAACCCAATTTTCTATCAGAGGCCTAAAACAATATTTCTGAATTTCTGAATATTTTTCCAGATTTTTAACATGCATAAATTCGCTAATTTCCACTAATCACCCCTTAATCCCCCAAATTCCGGGATTTGCAAAATTAGTTGAAATTAACCCAAATTCATATCAGAGGCATAAAATTATGTTTTAGAATTTTAGGAATTTTTCTAGATTTTTCTGAGCCATAATTTCGCTAATCTTCGCTAATTACCATAATTAGCCGTAATTAGTGAAAAACAATGCAAATCACTCGCCTTAGCCACAAATTAATTCCCAAATCTGAAACTTCTCTGATTTGGATCCAATCTCTATGTGTTCCAGCAGCTCTATCCCAATTCTTATGCTAATCCGCCTTAATTTGATGTGGATTAGGCTAATATGTGATTAGAAATGACAAAAAGGTGTTTTGGAGTGTTTTAGAAGATGGAGGCCATTGCTAGAGCTTAAGGGAGGTTTGTGGCGGCTGAGAAAACTGAAATGAAATGATTTCCCTAACCTTTTCAGCCCTCCCATAACCCTAATCTCGAAATGGGTTATGGGCCAAGCTGCTAATCGCCCGGTTAAGCCCAATTAAGCTGTTTTTAGCCTTATAAACCTTAATTCAGCCATATCTCCCAAACGGTAAGTCCGTTTTTCACATGTGACCACCCTACGGAAAGGTAAACCATCATCCGAGGCCAATGGAAGTGATTTCAAGTCAGAACTCCTTTCCAACAAAAGTTATGGCCAAAACAAGATTCGCTAGGGGTAAAACGGTCATTTAAAAATCGGCAAAAATCATGAACATGGGAAATGACCCCAGTAGTCGTCTCCCAAAGTTACACGACCATACGACTTTGTATGAGAAAGAAATAAATATTCTATGATCCTCCGATGCGTAGAATGCGGGTTGTTACATTCTCCCCCCCTTAAGAAATTTCGCCCCCGAAATTCCCTAACCAAAACACACAAAAGGTCCCGCATGCCTACCAGCTATAAAACAACAATCAAACATGCAAAACACGTCTATCTTAGCATGCGGAATAACTAAATCGCAAAGAAAATCTTACTAGGCAAAGAGTTCTGGATACTTCTTCCTTATATCCTCCTTTGTTTCCCAAGTACAGTCCTTTTCATTCTCACCCCACTGGACTTTGACTATTTTCACCGCCTTCCTTCGAAGCTGCTTCGTATCGTTCCCAATAATATGCATAGGCTTGCGGTTCCCAACCGCCTCGGGTTCAGCCTCGATATCGTCCAACTGATCTGGTGAAATAGTCCTACTAGGGTCATACACATACTTCCTTAACTGGGAAACATGAAATACGTTGTGAACTCCCGCCATCTTGTCCGGTAACTCTACTTTATACGCCAAATTCCCAACTTGTTCGAGAACTGGGGATGGACTAACAAATCTTGGTGCTAATAACTATTATTATCCATAACTCATCCAGATGTCACTGGTCATCCCATGACCTTCCAAAATCCAAGACACAAGCTCTCAAAAGATCCTCTAATATACGATTCACTCAAATACCATCATGACCTAGTCCTTGGTAAACCATCAATATAATCCATTGAGACTTGTTCCCATTTCCATTTGGGAATTTCTAATGGTTGTAACAAACCACTAGGCTTCTTTTTCTCAGCTTTAACTAACTGGTAATTCATGCACTTGGATATAAATTTTCCCAACGTCTTTCTTTATCCTTTTCCAGTAGTAGGTCTGCTCCATGCCTCAATACATTTTGTTACCCCTGGGACGTATAGTCAATTTCGAGTGATGACATGCTCTAAGCACTTCATCTCTCAATCCGTCTACGTTGGGTACAACTAGTCTATCATCCTTTCGAAACCATCCTTCTCGATCAAATCCTTGCTTGATCGTTCTCTTGCCCTTGATACTCATCTCTATCATAGAGATGATCTCCAATAGGTTAGGATCGTCCTTCTAACTGGAACCAATCCACTCAATCAAAATCGATCTAATCGCCAAACTTGCTAACATTTAAGAATCTAATTCATACTTAGTTCTGAAATCATATCCTACGATATACTTCAGTTACTTCCATTCCAGAAACATAACCCCTAGACTGGCATGTCTCCTACTCAATGCAACTGTTACCATACTCAAATCCTTTGCTATGTCCACTCTCCCCATGAAGTCATGACAACTTCACTGCACTGGCTCATAGCCTAATGTCCGTATGTACCATCATCTCTTTGGTCCCCCATCGCTAGAACCCTACAGGTGATAGTCTACTCAAGAGAAGAAAAATATGAACAAACATAACAACCATAGCATCCATCAAACAAGTCCTATCTATCACCTGCTAAAGCCATACATACGTCGATACCTACCCGACTGGTCTAACCAATCCCAACATGTCCATTCTTGAATGTCTGGTCTAACCAACATCAAGAACTAATGGAAGCCCCGCCTCCAACTAACTATCGTACGTCCAACGCACGTTTATCCTCCAAGGATAATTAAACTAATGGAAGCCCAGCCTCCAATCGGACTACCGTACATCCAACATACGTTTATCCGCCAAGGATAACTAGATCACGTCCAACGAATCCAAGGTAACGGGCATCCCCAGATACCCCTGCTTTTAGTCCTCCTAAAATACTTGAGTCCAACCCAAGTCTATCCATTATCTTGTTGCCCTCTCGAGTCCAACTCGAGCTGAATCCAATTCCTTGCAGCCTTCTCGAGTCCAACTCGAGTCACTCTATAACTCAGACCCTGTCTTGAGTACCGACAAACTCTAGTCCAACATGAGTCGTCTCCCTATTCGTTGCATCTCCAAGATCAACGAACACCTATTTTCTTTTACGAGTTCAAGTCCAACTTGAATCGTCCTAATCTTCGTTGCATCTTCCATGATCAACAAACACATCCTATTCCCTCAAAGTCCTACTATCAAAAGAGAACACCAACATAGGGTTCTAAACAATCCATTACCTTGCATCTTTCTCGAGTCCCACTCGAGCCATCACATAACCCTATTGAGTCTAACTCGGGGCAGTCTATACCATTGAACAGTCTTATGTTCCGTCTGCCCATCACTCCTCGAGTAAACCAAGATATCATCCAATGAAAAATCACAGCAACTATTTACCCCTCACGCAAACCATCCTAGTCGAAATCGACATTCCCCAAGCACAAGCCCCAAAGGCCTAAACCAATATCAGACAAGCGCCCAAGGAACATCTCCTCCGAATTCGGACAATCTACGTGAAATGATACTAGAAAAACAACCAAGCACTGGAGTACTCATTTGCCTCCCCGAGACAACTAGAACTTATTCCAATGATAACTTCCCAGCTTCCTAACTCCAGTTACTATCGCCATCACTAGGTAGGTACCTAATACCACCCTAAATCTTTGGAGTAGATCGACTCCCCAAAATAATGCTAAACCCAGTAAAGCCTAAATAAAGCTATCACAAACAAACATACATCCATGACTCGATTAGACCACATTACAACAAATCATGCAAAGGCTAGTCGAACCACCAACCGGGTTCGTCACTACTAAAGGTCTATCGACTATCTCGGGTCTGTCAAACAGAAACATCTTAAATAGAAAGCATACCTTTGATAACGACGCCCTTTCCCTTCTGCGCCGCAGTTGGAGCATTCGATGAAGAAGGAACAACACTAATAGCATATGCTTTCACGATCTGCTTTCCTTTAGGGGGTTATGGACAATCATCCTTGTGATGTCCCGCCTGGCCACAGTTAAAGCACTTCCTTTCCCCAGGCTTTTCTCGACAATCTCTGGCATAGTGGCCCTTCTTGCCACAACGAAAACAATCGCCATCTTTCTTACTTTTCTTTTTCTGACCATCCTTAGCTTAGTCTTGTTTCCTCTTGTTCTGAGAACCATTCTTGCCTTCACGGCCTGCTTGTGGCTTTGGCTCCTCTACAGATACAATAGTAACCTTAGTCTTTGGCTTAGGGTAAAGACTCTCTGACCTTAATGCTTTTCCCACAATCGATTCAAACGTCTCATCGATGTGGTTTATAAGTCTTTCCCCCAAGTACCCATCTAAACCCATTATGAACTTCTCGTTCTTCTTCTCGGCAGTATCTATAAGGGATAATCCGTATTTTGATAAAGTATCGAATTCAGCAATATACTCCAAGACAGCTCTACCATTCTGCTTAAGCTCCAAGAAATTCCTAAACAATTCTGATTTATGAGCAGCTAAAATAAACTTATCACAAAAACGAGTCTTAAACTGATTCCAAGTAATCTGATCCTCTGGGGTAGCTGCCTTAATAGCATTCCACCAATTCATAGCCCGTCCTAGCAGCTGACGGGATGCTAGCTTCCTCTTCATTGTGTCTTCGATTCCCAGATCTTCGACGATGCGCTCACAACTATCTAGCCAATCTTGAACTTCTGTAGCCGACTCCGTTCCGTGGAACGGCTTCCCACCAAGGCTAGTATAATCTTTATTCAGCTTGGCGAAATCGGCCCTAGGCGCCTGCACCGCTGCACCACCACCGTTTGCAGCATTAGGAGCTGCCCTCTGAACGTCCCTAAGCATCTCTCTCATGAAGGTAGTAAACATCGTCCTCATATCAGGAACATTCCCATTGTTGGCTCCTCTACCAGTACCCCTCACGTACCGGCTCATCATTCAATCTGTACAGAGAAAACGATTAACCATCTCCATAGTGGTGTTAGTGCAGTGCGACTTCATCCTTAGTTATACTAATACTATATATATATAGCTTTTGAAAACCAAAGTAATCACAAATAAGCGCTCTCATATACGTACTATCTCTCCCTAGGTGAACTTCGCAACCTAGAGCTCTGATACCAAATGTGACGGCCCGCCCCGCACCAACCGACATTTACTCCAATAGTGCGCTGTACACATGTCCAGTTAGCACGGAACGGTCGTCAGAAGGAAAGGAAAGAAGGAAATGAACTAACAAGGAACCTGTAGAATGTCTCACAGCGCATGGAATAAAATATAATAACAACATACTTGACATAAAATAGGTGAGACAGTGCATAAGCTGAAAACAAACTATCATAGCAGCGGAAAATCCAAATACAGCTTATGTTTCACAACATCATTATTACAACTTTTAAAACTGTCTCTAAAAGCAAAGAAAGATAAGGAAGGTACACTACTAATGCCCAAGTAGTGACCACCAACGACACAGGGAGAATATCTATATATATCATACGTGGAAGCCTCCTGCTCGCCTACAGATCATCTACTCGTGCATCACCAGATAACCTGTCTCTAGTCTGCTCGTGTGAGCATCCAAAGTAATAAGAAGAGACATAAACTCTGGGTCAGACAAAAGTGTGGTGTGAGCGATAAGCAACAAAACAGAACAATAACAGGTATAATCCAATCATACCTGAACCTGGACCTGCAACCAAAGAGTTAGCACTACATACCGTACAATACTCTAAGGTGCCACTAACATACAGTGTAAGAGATACGAGGGTGGGGGTGTGCATGTCATAGTGATGTCAAACAATCAAGCATAGCAATCATCCTCACATCCCTCACTCAGTGTGTAAAACATACGATATCCACTACTTTAGTCACCTAATACTTTGGGCCATGACGGAATCCAATCCCGTGTAACTATCACTACAAGCCCACTATCCATCTCTAAGTGGTGAACCAAAGTTATGAATACCGACAACCCCTTTGCACACGTCCCGCAACAAAGCCCAATCATGAAGTGAACTCATTGGTTCCCATCTGGATCCTGATCTCTAACTTCCATTTGGACTACCTTTGCATCTCGGGTTTTAGTCATCATCTTCATCTGGGTCGGTCTTCACTTCACCTTGCTTCGGATCGTGGTAATCACCCTCGCTCGGGTCGGATCATGGTCTTCACTTCAAGTCCAAGCATCTCGGATTATTGGTTTCCTCCTGTTCGGGTCGGTCGGTCAAGAACCTTTCATTCTGGTCGGTTTTCATCATCTCTACCCTGGTCGGTCGGTATTGCCCCCCTCGTCGGTCGAACACTTCACCATTCTTGGTCGGTCGTACTTCACCATCCCTGGTCGGTCGTACTTCACCAACCCTGGTCGGTCGTACTTCATCATCGTATGGGGTCGGTCGAACATCGCATAGTGGTCGGTCTTGCCCAGCCTGGTTGATCTCCCTAGTCGGTCGAACACTTCATACAGGGTCGGTCGTGAGCTCGGTCGGTCAAAACCTTCCCCTGGTCGGTCTAACTCGACCCAAAGAAAACCTGCACTATTTCAGTAAGCTATTTTCGCCTCTCGACGGCGTTTTCAACCATTCCAAATTTATAATGCAATCATAGGTCATACCAAATAGTAGTAGCAACACGTATAATCAACCATAAACACCAAAACAACAATTTAATCATAACAATATGGATCAAATGTACCCAAAACCCATGTTTTCCCCTTAACCATGTTTAAGCATAACTAATGATAGGATTAGCAAAACTTAACCAAATTAACCCAATTTTCTATCAGAGGCCTAAAACAATATTTCTGAATTTTTGAATATTTTTCCAGATTTTTAACATGCATAAATTCGCTAATTTCCACTAATCACCCCTTAATCCCCCAAATTCCGGGATTTACAAAATTAGTCGAAATTAACCCAAATTCATATCAGAGGCATAAAATGATGTTTTAGAATTTTAGGAATTTTTCTAGATTTTTCTGAGCCATAATTTCGCTAATCTTCGCTAATTACCATAATTAGCCGTAATTAGTGAAAAACAATGCAAATCACCCACCTTAGCCACAAATTAATTCCCAAATCTGAAACTTCTCTGATTTGGATCCAATCTCTATGTGTTCCAGCAGCTCTATCCCAATTCTTATGCTAATCCGCCTTAATTTGATGTGGATTAGGCTAATATGTGATTAGAAATGACAAAAAGGTGTTTTGGAGTGTTTTAGAAGATGTAGGCCATTGCTAGAGCTTAAGGGAGGTTTGTGGCGGCTGAGAAAACTGAAATGAAATGATTTCCCTAACCCTTTCAGCCCTCCCATAACCCTAATCCCGAAATTGGTTATGGGCCAAGCTGCTAATCGCCTGGTTAAGCCCAATTAAGCTGTTTTTAGCCTTATAAACCTTAATTCAGCCATATCTCCCAAACGGTAAGTCCGTTTTTCACATGTGACCACTCTACGGAAAGGCAAACTATCATCCGAAGCCAATGGAAGTAATTTCAGGTCAAAACTCCTTTCCAATCAAAAGTTATGGCCAAAACAAGATTCGCTAGGGGTAAAACGGTCATTTAAAAATCGGCAAAAATCATGAACATGGGAATGACCCCAATAGTCGTCTCCCAAAGTTACACGACCATAAGACTTTGTATGAGAAAGAAATAAATATTCTATGATCCTCCGATGCGTAGAATGCGGGTTGTTACACAAATAAAAATCAGTTCTTTAAGCAAGTTCTTTAAGCAAACAAAAATCAGTTCTTTAATGCATCAATGCTTTTAATTTCTATAAATAAAAACTGAATTAAAACAATACGATGTTATTTAAAAATTGAAAGGGAAGAAAGAACTCATTGTTTTCAGTGGAGGGAGAGGAGCGGAGGGGGGAGGTCGTGGGTGCTCGCAGCTCTGAAGGTGGTGGGGTCCTTGCAGGCGGCTAGGGTTTTGATGGTGGCGGGTTTTCAGGGGGACGTCGGTTTGGATCTCGCAAGGAGAGAAGAAAAGGGGTGTGGGGGTCTTCACAGGTGGCGGCGCCGTAGGTGCTCCGCCCATGGCGGTCGTGACGACAGCGGTCTTCCTCCGCCCCTCGCGATTTCTTTTTTTTTCTTTTCCTTTCTGTAAAACGATTTGAACGGAGGGGGGTTAGGGTTGACTTGGATAAGAGAAGGGGGGTTTATTAATTTATTTATATTATATTTAATTACCCCAAAAAGCAACTTTTTATTTCGACCTCCAAACAAGACCCATCGACTGTCGTCCATAACTAATTACCCCCATTCCGAACACAATGGGATATGTATCGTGAGCCAGTTCGGCTGTTTCGATCAGTTTCCGTTTAAATTAAAATATAAATATATATATATTCAATTCAAACGCACATTTCAATTTATTGGGGCCACATACGGACTCCAAAAATTCCAGCAAAATAAATCTGGCTATGTTTTGACTATACAGTCCTAACAAAACTAATTTCGTCGAATTTGAAGACCGTTTGAAAAATGGCCATTTTCTGGTCAATCCAAATTGACTGAAACTGTCAAAACACGTTTTCTTTTGCCACGCTCACATATTAATCCCAAAAATTATGAAAATTGGAATCTAGCAATAATTTGACATCCCGGATCCAACAAAAGTGGTTTCGTCGGAAACGGAGGTTGTTTGCAAAATGTCTATTTTTAAGGGCCATATTTCCATAGCAACTATTCCGAATTTTCAACTGGGCATAAATTTTTATTCCCGTTATGAAATTTGGATTTTTCAGATTCGTTGGAACGATATTTTCAAATAGATTCTAATATTTTTGGTTTCAGTTAAATCTGGTTCATTTTGAATCCTGTACATTCATTTGAAATTTTAAATCGAATTTCAAACTACCGCGCCATTTCCAATTCCTTTTATAATTAAAATATATTTTTATATTCTAACTTCGATTTATATAAATATATACGTTCTAATTCTATTCAAAATAAATTTCTCGTCGTTACTGTTTAAAATAATTCATTTTAAATATTCAAAATTCATTAAAATTGCCAAAATAAAATTTTTAAATTGGTCCTGATTTTCCGGGTTGTTACAGTCTCCCCCACTTAAAATCTTTTCGTCCTCGAAAGGGAACGATGCTGAAAGTTATTTAACTAGTTAACTCAACTTTCATTTTGGCTTTTATTCTTCAACTTTTCAGTTTCTAAGAATTTTCGAGTTTTTCAAAAATTTGGCTAACACCCTAAATTTTCGAAAAATTTCGCCATAACCTCCTTTGTACGGGGAGGGGTTTGGAAATTTATTGGGCCGTACTAGGAACCAAATAAATCCTAAACAGCATACACATATTTATAGTGATATATTCCGATGTCCACAGGGGAGTGTGTATTGATCATAACTCCAGAGAATTTCTCGTCACCCTATAAATAGTTTTTGTGCCTTACCAACTAGAGAGACGTGATTATTGTCAACTTCAGACCCGTGTGGGGTTCTTATTAATCTGGCAATTTTACAGTTATAGTTTTTTTATAGTCCATATCAGTCTTCGGTTCAACTTGAAATATAGTCATCGCCGTACAAACCTCTCGCTTGTATGGTAAATCTTCAACCTTGTCACATAAGCTCCAAATGCTTATGTGGTATATGATAGAGTATGCTATCTTGATGCTGCCATGTAGTGTAGTTCAAAATTAATTGTTACTATCCTGTGGTGACGTTTATAATCTCACACAGAACAACCAGCACTCCGCATCCAATGGCATTTACAGTAGTTTGTATAATAAATAAAATTGCGCATCCAACTCATTAAGGTTTACCTATTTGTCGAGCATGCAAATAAATCCTTTACTCAACAGCAAATCCATTTACCTGTTTAACAATGTGTATATATATCCACATCTAAGCTAAAAATAATATTTTTAGTGAACAAACATCTATTTCACCACACAACTATTTTTAGCACTTCATATACATGATAAAAATGTTAATTTTATCATTTTAAGATTTTAGTTCGATTTGGCTAATGGTTCAAAATTTTAATTAATCAAACCAATAATCATACAACACAACCAGCAATCAATTAGTTGGTTAATTTTTCAATCATATAATTTTGATATAAATATTCAAAAATCATATTTTTGATGCCAAATCACAACAAATAACCCTATCTAGTTTTGGTTCTCAAACCAGTCAATTGTAATCATATAGATATCCCACCTTCGAGACTCGAACATAAACTCTGACGAAGAGTACTCAATCATCAGAATCATCTCCGAGCGACTAGAGTTTGATTCTATGTATATCCAGTATATTAAAACTTCGAATACGCGTTTGCAAGGCGTATATGCAAAATCTTTATATATTGGATTGTCCAAATTTAATACAAATAAATATTCAAATACGTTGAATAAGGTTTAAATTTTTGAAACAATATTTTTTTTCATTTTGATTTTAAAAATAACATACTTTCACTCGTTCTAGGATATTACTGATCCTATCTCTAACTAGTCATTCTCATTGGATATTACTAATCCAATCTCTGATGAATTCTTTCACTTGGTTCTAATGTGCCTTGTTCTCGAGCTCTGTAAACCAAAGCTCTGATACCAACTGAAACGACCTGAACTTCCCCGTGAAGGAAAGCACGGATTGAGTTGAGAACAAGACGAATCAAAACACAAACAGAAGAACATTTCATTGTTTATTGCAACAATTTACATTAGAGTATAAGAATATACACAGTATGAAGAAACAATATACATTCGATCAATATCAGAGATTTAAATTACATTTAAATACATAACAGCGGAAAAATAATACAAAACACAACTGAAAGGAATATACGGATACAGAGCTTTCCGAATATCATCCCATCTGTAAACCAGGATCTTGTGAATATAAAACTGCAAAACCAAAACTACTAGCTGCCCGTGTGAAAAATAGGGGCAACCAGAATTTAGGTTAAAACAATAAACTCCAGGTCAGTCACGTGATTGGTGTGAGAACTAAAATAGTTATTTAAAACTTTACTTAGGAATAAGCTAAATCAATGGATCATGCCGTATAACACGGAATGGGTTTCCTCCCAAGAATACCAGTGCATAGAATAAACAACGCAATGCTTTTGGGAAAAATGAAGCTATTATGAGACCTAGGTCCCATCACACAATGCAACGCAAGCCTGAGTATAGGGTTTTACCTTATAATAGCCAAACATGCTTTGTATGTTTAAAATAAATCGTTTTGATACTATTATAAGTGTACAGTGTTAAAACAACTTCAAATATAAATGTATCCATCATCGGTGGTATGGGTACCATCTATCAAGTCGCCAATACTAGGCTCTACAATCAAAACCCAAATGTCAAGTATTGGAAATTGGATTTCCATCATGAGTCTAGGCAAGGGATGTACTCCTTTCCGCTACGAGACACTCTAGCAAGTGCTTCGGGACTACACACTCTGGGTAACCCCTGGATCCTCCAAAGCCGGTCCTCCCTTATGTTTGAGGATTAATTATTCCTGAACACACGTTTCTCGGTCCTATAGGACCTATCCATTGGCTCCGTAGAGACCGATATAACCGAGGCACCTCGCAATCCAACAACCACATAGGTAAAAATATAACAATGTCAGGGCATGCAAAACCCTGACACCACCCATAGATAGAAAGAAACGTCATGTTCTCCTTGGATCCCTTATCCCGTTTTTGACTCATACCAAGGTGTGAGGCTTGCGAATCAATACTATACTATACACAAAGCGGCGCTATATTAAAGCTGTGCTTTGATCATCAACCACAATACTCGGCTTATTACTTGATTACTGAATCTCAGCATGCCACATAGGCAATTCATGCCATGCGACTGATATCTATCGATATATAACCTCTGAGCTCGTACGTCTCAAAGAAGTGCGTTAAGCAAGAGAATAAATTCTCTGCCGCCAAACAGATATATATTTAATAGAAAGCAATCAACACAGAATAAAATCCAATGTCAGACACACAATCCATTCACAAGTTTGTCTGGGTCTGAACGACACCGGAGGCACCTTATTCCTCGTCCCATATGTCCAATACAAGAGAGAGGTCCTCGCATATCCGGTCGATCTCCAAAGTACGTCAAGACGATCACCACTTATTACCTTGTCTTGGGTGTATAGCCCAATCAAGACAAAAGTAATCATCCAAACGATGTGAAGACCTACAGCCTTCAACCACCGTCTTCGTCGTCGACATATCGTCGAATCAGTCATTCAGAATGGGTATAAACACGGCCTTTCTGAATAACTCGCGTATATAATAAACAAGTGCTATAAAAACACAACATACGCCTCATTCAAATTCTGAATATTCTTTTATTCAAATATTCACATACTTTAGGAAAGGTTCCCATTAATTTTATCAAAGATAAATTCTTTAAATTTATTCTTTAATCTTCCTTTGGATGTCAATTCAAACCATGTTACGGTTTTCCAAAGTAGTCGAGATTAGCGCACCTTACCGAAGTAATCATTTGTTTAATTTCCCAGTCCCAACCTATTCATCCCATGGAGAAAAACTGATCATACTCCATATCTAACACCACGGTGTTATCGGTAAATTTAATTACCATTTACCGTTCTAATCTAATTAAAGATTTAACTATTGCTAGGAGCAAAACTGGCGATACTCCATTCTCGATCATTTCCCAAATGGTAATTTAAATTTTCAATTCCCATTTCAGTCTCATTAAAGATTCATTAAAACTCCACTTAGTTTTAATCTTTCCAAAAATCAATATTAATGATTATTTAACTATGGAAACACAAACACGTCACATCGACAATCTACATCGTACTATTGATTTCTGCCGATACATAACCTCTGAGCTCGTACGTCTCAAAGAAGTGTGTTCAGCAAGAGAATAAATTCTCCGCCACCAAACAAATATATATATAAGAGATCAACCATACAGTTTGAAATACAATGACAGACATGTAATCCTGCCTTTAACTGGGTTAAAGAACTAATGTCATTTAGAACACAGTTCATGATAAACCCAAATCACATTCCATTGATTTTGGAATCTTCACGGAAAATAAATCAATATATATAATCGATATCAATTTTCGTATCCAACTAATAATATAAATGGAATAACGGCAAAGCCTTTTAAATTCCATATGTATTAATAGTCTTCCTCCACAGAAGTTCATTTCGATTATTACCAAATCGAATTCCATTCCATTCTAATTAAATATTAATTAATTGGAAAACTTTACTTTGGAAAATCCCATTAAATCTTAATAAAAAGATTTATACATTCCAAATCACATTACACTGTAAATCAGGTTAAAGAACGAATGTCGTTAAAAACACAGTTCACAATAAACCCAATCCACATTCCATTTTAATTCCAATTTGATATTAATTAATAGGTAAACTTCATTAAGTCTTAATAAAAGATTTAATTTATTCAAACGGGGTTCAAGAACAATGTTATTTAAGACACCATTCACGACAAACCCAAAATCCAATTTGATATTAAATACAAGGATCTGAACAGAAAATATATCGGCTTATATTCAATATCAAATTATGAAATCAACAAATATCGTAATGGAATGACGATATACATATCTTCCAAATTCCACCACAATATCCGTATAATCACGGAATCCAATATCGAAATATTCTAAAGATAATTTCGATTCAAATCCATTCCAGTTCATATATTGGAAATTCTGGTTATTTTTAAAACTACTTCAAATCCAATTTATTTATTTTTAAAATATTGGATTTATTACTCTAGTTCATAACTAGTTTATTTCGATAAAAATATACTTTTATCTTTTCAAATATGGAAATTTTTAGCCCAATTCTTTCCAAATCATTTATTATGATTTTACACAAATTATTGATATTTTTAATAATTTTATCAAGGCCTGTACAGTCGATTTCCATAAACGGTCATTGAACTGCACTTACAGCGACCTTTTCCAAATTTTATTTGGACATAATTACAAATCCAACCGTTAGATTTCAAATCTCTTATATTCATTAGAAAGCTCTTTTCGATATGAACCCAACGGTTCCAGTTTTAGGAGGATCCGACGGTCGGATCTCCCGTAATGTCCGTTCGAAGTCAATGGTCGAAATTCGCGAACTGCCGCGGCGCGGCGCGTTCTATTCAGGCCATTATATATATATATATATAATATGTTATAAATATTTCGTCGATTTCCTTTTAAAACGTATTTTATAAATCGTTTTAAATTCGTTTTCAAAATGATTTCAACTTCATATTCAATTTCTAATCAAAATTGAATATTCTATATCATCGATGTATAAATGATAATATTTTCAAAACATTAGATTTTGAAACCATTTCCTCTTCGATATTCATTATAAAAATGAATAAAATCGATATAAATATCGTTTACGTCAAAATGACATTAATCTAATCAACACGACTTTATATATTTAAATATTTTCGTGTCCATCCGAAATCGGACATCAAAATCAGATTTTGATCTTTTACAGAATATTATTTTAAAATATTCACTATTTAAAATGTTTGATATTTTAAAATATTCACTCTTTCTGAACTGGAATCAAACACAATCAATTACCATATAATGTTATTATATGAATTTCATACAACACATGTACACAACAACAATTAAAAACGGTCAACCATCATCCAAACTGCATTCTATACTGCATAAGCATCAAATATGAATATTCAACGCTTACACAGCTTGTCAACCGACATACAACTAAATATTGGGATTAGTGCATGTTCAATATTATCCCAATACCCGTGTGGGGTTTCAATCAACAAATAATGATTTTTATTTGTGTAGTTGGGCAATGTGTAGAATTTATCGTCCCAATCAATATCAGTCAAATGTGCGCACATAAACAAATCGTCTGATTTGTTTATGAATATTTATTTTATTCATATACACGTTAAAATTTATATTTTTAACTATAAATATTTCAACATATGAATATTTTATTCGGTCCATTTCACATCCCAAACCATTTTCACAACACAATCAAACAAGTCGTCCATGGTCCGTGGACGATGGCTGTCAGGTGCTGCTAAGCACCGTTTGCATCCTAGTATATATTTTAACTAGAAAATTAAATTAAAGTGAGAAGTTCTCACCTTTGGGATCCACTCCTCCATTCTTTATTTCTGAACGATTCGAATTTGCCCGAAATTCCAAATCAAACTTTTCCGACTGTTCGTTGTAAAAATCACATTTTTAATATGATGTTTATACATT
Source organism: Allium sativum (assembly GCA_030737875.1). Classification (NCBI taxonomy): domain Eukaryota; kingdom Viridiplantae; phylum Streptophyta; class Magnoliopsida; order Asparagales; family Amaryllidaceae; genus Allium; species Allium sativum. Next base: position 57,622,172 of record CM060910.1, read on the forward strand.
AAAAATCATATTTTTAATCAACGATATTTATATTTTAAAAATCACGTTTTTATATCACTCATATATATATATCACATTTTTAATATAACTAAAAATCGAATTTTTTATTCAACGCTACTACATATATAAAAATCGCATTTTTATATTCTCTATCATATAAAAATCATATATTTATGTTCTTCTACTTTGTATATAAAAATCAAATTTTTAAGCGTTACTTCATATATAAAAATCTAATTTTTACATAGCTAAAAATTATATTTCTACTTTTCCATTTCAACAATAAAAAAAATCGAATCTTTATATATGCTACTTCATGATAAAAATCAAATCTTTCTTTAAATTAAAAGTCAAATCTTTCTTTAAATTAAAACTCAAATCTTTCTTTAAATGAAAAATCGTAATTTTAAACAAATAAAAATCAGTTCTTTAAGCAAATAAAAATCAGTTCTTTAAGCAAATAAAAATCAGTTCTTTAATGCACAATGCTTTTAATTTCTATAAATAAAATTTGAATTAAAAAAATACGATGTTATTTAAAAACTGAAAGGGAAGAAAGAACTCACTGTTTTCGGTGGAAGGAGAGGAGCGTAGGGGGGAGGTCGTGGGTGCGGAGATAGGTGCGCACAGCTCTGGAGGTGGTAGGGTCCTTGCAGTCGGCTAGGATTTTGATGGTGGCGGGTTTTCAGGAGGAGGCGCGTCGGTTTGGATCTCGTGAGGGGAGAAGAAAAGGGGCGTGGGGGTCTTCAGAGGTGGCGGCGCCAAAGGTCCGCCGCCCCTAGCGGTCGCGACGACGGCGGTCTTCCTCCCCCCCTCGCGATTTCTTTTTTTTCTTTTTCTTTCTGTAAAACGATTTGAACGGTGGGGGGTTAGCGGTTGACTTGGACAGGAGAAGGGGGTTTATTAATTTATTTATATTATATTTAATTACCCCAAAAAGAATCTTTTTATTTCGACCTCCAAACGAGACCCACCGACTATCGTTCATAACTAATTACCCCCATTTGGAAAACAATGGAATATGTATCTTGAGCCAGTTCGGCTGTTTCGATCAGTTTCCGTTTAAATTAAAATGAAAATCTATATATGTTCAATTCAAACGTACATTTCAATTTACTGGGGCCACATACGGACTCCAAAAATTCCAGAAAAATAAATCTGGCTATGTTTAGACGACACGGTCCTAACAAAACTAATTTCGTCGAATTTGGAGACCGTTTGATAAATGGCCATTTTCTGGTCGATCCAAATTGACTGAAACTATCAAAACACGTTTTCTTTTGCCATGCTCACATATTAATCCCAAAAATTATGAAAATTGGAATCTAGCAATAATTTGATATCCCGGATCCAGCAAAAGTGGTTTCATCGAAAATGGAGGTCGTTTACAAAATGGCTACTTTTAAGGGCCATATTTCCATAGTGACTATTCTGAATTTTCTACTAGACATAATTTTTTATTCCCACTATGATATTTGGATTTTTCAGATTTGTTAGGAAGATATTTTCAGATAGATTCTAATATTTTTGGTTTCACTAAAATCCGGTTTATTTTGAATCCTATACATTCGTTTGAAATTTGAAATCAGATTTTCAAACTACCGCACCATTTCCAATTCCTTTTATAATTAAAATATATTTTTATATTCTAACTTCGATTTATATAAATATATACATTCTAATTCTATTCAAAATAAATTTCTCGTCATTGTTATTTAAAATAATTCATTTTAAATATTCAAAATTCATTAAAATTGCCAGAATAAAAAATTTAAATTGGTCCTGATTTTCCGGGTTGTTACATATTGTTATACAAGAACTCCATTAAATGCAAGTGATTCTCACAAGAACCTCCGAATTCTAAAATGCATGCTCTTAACAGATCTTCCAGAACATGATTAACTTTTTTGTTTGTCCATCAGTTTGGGGGATGATAGGTGGTACTTATACTCAGCTTTGTTCCCAAAGCTGTCTGTAATGCTTTCCAAGACTGACTAGTAAAGATTGGATCTCGATCACTTACTATACTACTTGGTACACCATGTAACCAGACAATTCTTTCACATATAACTCTGCAAAGCCGGTAGCAATTCTAATGGGATTTACTGTGATAAAATGGGAACTCTTGGTTAATCGATCTATGATAACTAAATGCAATCGTTTCCTTTCCTTGTCCAGGGTACACCATCAACAAAGTCCAATTATATTTGGTCCTAAAATATCCAAAGGATGAAGTAAACCAGTATTTTTTCGTTAGTCGCTCTTGACCTGCTGACAATTTATACATCGGCTAACATAAATAGATATGTCCCTCTTCATACTCTTTCACCCAAATGTGCTCTTCATATCTTTGTACATTTTGTGAATTCAGGGATGAATGCTTGGTTTTGATTTATGATAATTGGCTTGTACTTCTTGCCTAAGATTATCAATATTTGGAACATAGGTTCTGCCATAACCATAATACTCCTTGGTTATCTATTATAAAACTTGAGTTTCTTCCTTTTTTTCCAAATAATTGATCTTCGATATCTCCTTGGGAGGGAACTATCTCTCAATCAGATATCAAAATGGAGTGATTCTCTAAATCTGGTTTTGCCTATAAAGTCTCCCTTTCTCATCCTCGTCGATGGGGTATAGTGTCCGAACCCTTTCCAACTTCCCATTACTAAAATTAGTATTTATCTTTATCACTTAGGGGTGCAAAAAATAAATAGACCTACCTATTCTTCCTAAAGGAACAAAATTCAATATTTCATTTTGCCTTAATTCTCCTATGGTCTTAACCACTTAGATTTCTTATCCTTACTTACTTCTCTTATACGAAAAATTTACTAAGTGTAATTTTTCTTATTTCTAATTGCATGATTATCTAACTAACCATCCGACTAACCTTTTTCTTTTTTTCCTTGATTTTTAATTCAATCAAATACCTTATAATCAAATTGTGAAACTGAACAAGGCACTGGTATTTTTGATTATTTATCCAAACTTGGTTCCAACTTATTTATTCTTTTTAAATCTCATTCGAAGATAACTTTACTAAGCTCATAACATTCTTCCTTTACTAATTTCATCAATCACTTACCTATCAAATATCTTGATTTTAGGCTAACCAAATTTGCTAATCTTAACTTAACAAAATACCCTATATCAAATCGTGAACCTTAGTCCACTTGATATTTTTATTTAAATAAATTCATCCAAAAATCAACCAAATTATCATCCATCAAAAACACCTAAACTTATTGATTATTTTTATGAAACATCTTATAGTCATACTATGAGGTTCTAATCACAAGATGTTCAAACCTTATATTTAACCAATTTTCAAACAATCCTTAATTTTTACTTATATGTTTTTTTTCAAAATAGATAGTTTATATTTAAAATATAATCCTTGGTAAAATTATTCCATTTACCATGTTTTTCAGAACAAAATCCTTTATATAGAAAATTCACAATTACGCACTCGTATATAATACTCTTAAAACTCATTCTACGACATACCAACCCTATCTATAATGAGCTACTTATACTAGAATATTACTAATCCTATCTCTGGTCGTTCTTTACCTCACAAAGAGAAAGCTTTTACTCAACCTTCATCTCTGATACCATGTGTGACTACTCATCTCCTCGACTCTTAGAAAATGACACTAATACATGCATGATATTCACATGCCAAGATCCAAGTGTTGGAGAGACAGATTATCGTGGGGTAAATAAAATAATAAGAGTAGGAGACAGATAGATAAATAGATTCACACATCATATTAAACATAAATTTTATCTGAGATTGATACACTTGGTGACCTTATGAAAGCTAACTTAGACTCCAGCTTGGATAGTTATAACAGCCTATCCTTATAGTTGCCGGTGACTACAAAATGCTTATATATATAGCAAAAATATCGAATGTCTTCAGAAACTGATCTAAAAAACTCCATACTTCAGACTTCAAGCACCTTCCCAAAAGTTCTTCTAAATAATTCCTATACAAACCTGACTACTAGGCTACTCGGGAAAAATTAGGGTATCCACATGTTAAGAGCGAAAATAAAACTCTGGGTCAGTCATGAGACTAGTATGAGAAAACCAAAAATATCATTGGAAATAAAAGGTATCTCATTAGACCACGCTCCACATAAACATGGAATGGGTTTTCCCCTTACGGTGACCAAGAAAGTATATCAAAATATTTTCATATTCCTTTGACATTATTATTAATGTCCAATCTTCGAAATCATTTCACGAATAAACTTATCAGAATACCCAAAATTGTTACCATTATTAAATTCAAAGGCGGAAGTGCCATATTATCAAAAACTGTTGGGTCTTATTATAGAATTGATTGCCATACAAGTGACTAGGAAAAGGATCGTCCTTATCCACAGTCAGGTACATCTCTAGAGGGATGACCTGGAGCCTCAAATGGAGTCCCTACTACATAAAGCTAGCTCACCGCTGCGGCACAACGACTTCAATGGTACGGAATACCTCATTCCCAGATCGAAGCCAACCTTTATTGAGTGTGCTTTTATCTTTACACCACATTATAATTTCTACTAGACGTGATAAACCTAGTATAATCATCTGAAAGAGAATGATCACAATATCCTTTTCCGAGAGCAACACGGATAACCTTGCTACATTCAACCTATTTTAGCCACTTCCTGGCTATGAGGTTCAATAGAGGTAACGCTTTTAGCCTTTACATATCATCTTCGTATTCTTTGATTGTTCACATTGCATTCTTTTGCTCAACTACTTATTCAACCATTCACAAAAATACAAGCCCTTAAGCTCTATGTCTCAAGGAATCGTGTTAAGCTACAGGAATGTGTTTTCTCCGCCATAATGATGTAACTTCGTTAAAAGCCAAAGCACAAGGTATAAGAAATGAAATTATCAGACAATATCCATATAAGTTTGTTCTAAGACTGAAAGAAACACGAAGGTGCATTCATACCGAATCCAATATGGTACAATAGAGAAACGTCCTTGCATCAGACAATTAATAACAAAGAGCTATTATCAGTATGAAGAAAATAAGATTTTAACCCCCAATCAATCAACAATCCCTACTATAAGTTTCCTTAATTTCTTAAACAAATCTTCAATCTTCGAACGTCGTTATTGGTTCAAAGTGGTCTTTGGACAAGTATTACTCAAATCCAACCCCGATTCCTTTGAATCCAATTATCGAAAATCATAAACAAATAGAGACACAATTGTCCTCATTTCAATTCCATAATTTTGTTTAATCAATCATATTCAATTATTCTGGTACTTTCATATACTTAGAAATCTCATTTTCGACTTAGTGTAGTTCTAAGTAAATTCATCTGTTCGTATTGATAATTAAAAGTAATTTCCTCACTTATCTCATGATCTGAATTCCGTAACCTCTTATCAGGTCAAAAACAATGTTACTTAAGGCAACGTTTACTGCTAACCCTAAAACATTCTTAACCAATACCGTTTAGTATATAGGATCACATAGACCATCTAATATTACCCAATCTCAAATTCCATACTCAACAAGTTCTATGGGTAGAATAACGATAATATCACCTTTAAATTTCACGAATAGGACAAGTTTCCTCTATGAATTTTAACATCAACTATAAGAAGATTATCTCTATACAATCAAGATTAATTATATTTTAGATAGTAAATCTTTTATACCTAACTCGTTCCCGACATTTGAACCTTACCCACTCCTCACCCAGATGAGGCCTGGTGAGCTAGGGAACAGGTTGCTTTGGAACATCCCCTTAGTTTAAGCACCTCACTCAAATATCAGAATAGAAAAATGTGGTTTACTCATTGACTTACTAGAGATGAGATTAAACAATTTTTTTTAGTTTCTTTTACTTAATCATTTGAATTAATCCAACATTGAAATAAGTCATAAAATCTTTAGATCATCTTTATAACACTTAATTTAATAATTGGAAACATTATGGAAAGAATCGTTAATTTCAAACTCTTATTTTAAAAGACGTAGTTTTTTGCAGTAGAGAAATGCTATGGAAATGCTATATATAACTTTCCCAATTCAATCGACTTTCCTTCTTTGAAAACTCATATTTTCCAATTCAAATCTCTTTTAAAACATTTAAAATAATTTAACAAATTTATTCCATATTTTTCAATAATTAAATTCATCTATTTATAGAGGATTTACCTTATGGTCGCTTAACTGCAAAAACACAATTTTTTTATAATAAATTGATTTAGATAAAGCTCAAAAATCTACAAGACGAAATCTTGATTTTATTTTTAATTTGAAAATTATTATTATAATAGTGTGAACATTTATCGTTTCGAAGAAATCCGACCAAATATTCATTCCGTATACTCATTTTAATTCTTTAGCGACGATCGTTCGCTACGCGACGTGCCTGATTTTGACTTGATTTTCAATATTAAATATTTGAATCCAAATCTTTTCTTAAGTTAAATAAGAAATAATATAAGATAATAGAGTGCTTTTAAAATTCGTTAAAACATTCGTTTATATGTATAACTCAAACTCATTTTTTCCCAACTCGATTTCAAATTGATTTTACTATTCATTTCAATAATTGAATATCAATTTTCTACCTTTTTAAACTTCGATTTAAAATCTATTTTCATAGTTGAACTCCAATAATTTCAAATCTACTAATTTTCGTAACCAAATTCCAGTACTCAATTTTTATCACATTTTCAACTTGTTTTACTCCAAACCAAATTCTAATATTCATATATACACATAACAAAGTGTATGATCCATATCATAATGTTAGTGCTATCAACTAAATTAACCATTCATCCAAACATACTATTGCATCATAATGGGGTATACTTGAATATGACATATATATTAAATCACCAAGATATGTTTTAATGATTCATATAAAAATATAATGTTATAGAAAGAAGCGTGGTAAAAATATGATTTTTATGTATGTAACATTGAAATAAAAATGTTATTTTTTATATACATGGCAACAATATAAAAATGTGATTTTTATATATGTAGCGAATACGGGCGACGAAAGTGACAAAAGGCGAGTGGCGAAGTTTTCCTACATACGAAGAGTCGCGGCGAATTGGTTTAGCTAATCGGTGAGAACTTCTCACTTTAATTCTTGTTTTCTAATTAAAAATATATACTAGGATGCAGACGGTGCTTAGCAGCACCCGACACCCATTGTCCACATACCATGGACAACTTGTTTGATTTTGTTGTGTGGTGAAAATTGATTGTGATGTGGAATAGATGGAAAAATATTCATGTGTAGAAATAAATTAATTATCATTAAAAATATAAATTTAATGTGAATGTGAATAAATATTCATTTACAAATCAGACGATTTGTTTATGTACACCCATTTGAAGGATATTGATTGGGACGATAAATTTTACACATCGCCCAAATGCACAAATAAAAACCTGTGTTTGTTCACTAAAACCCCACACGGGTATTGGGATGATATTTGATGTACACTAATCCCAATTATTTAGTTGTATGTCAATCGATAGGTTGACAGACAGTTGTGTGGTGCACTCTGGATGATGGTTGATTATTTATCATTGCTATTATATACATGTGTTGTGTAGACTCCATATAAATAACATTATATGGTAATTGAGTGGGTCTCATTCCAATTTAGAAAATAAATTATATTCATGTGTTGAATAAACAAAATAGTCATGTGTTGACAATACTCATGTGTTGAAACCATTCATGTATTGAAAATACTCATGTATTGAGAATATTCATGTGTTGAAACTATTCATGTGTTGAACGAAATATTTATACAATAAAATTCACATTTTTATTGTAAGAAAATAATAATAAATATTCATGTGTTGAAAGAAATATATATTCATGTGTTGAAGAAATATTCATTTGTTGAGTAGAATAACGAAGTTATTGAAATATATAAAGCCGTGTTGATTAGATATGCGCCATTTTGATGCGAACGAAATTCATATCGATTATATTCGTTTTTATAATGAATATAGAAAAGGAAGTGATTTCAAATATAACGTTTTGAAAATATTATCATTTATATATTAATGATATGGAATATTCAATTTTGATTTAAAATTGAATATGAAGTTGAAATTGTTTTGAAAACGAATTTAAAACGATTTATAAAATACATTTAGAATTGAAATCGACGAAATATGTATAATATATGTATTATATGTATTAAATGGCCTGAATAGAACGCGCCGCGACGTGGCTCGCAAATTTCGATCATTGACTTCGAATTGACGTTACGGGAGATCCGACCGTCGGATTCTCCTGAAACCAGAACCGTTGGGTTTGTATCGAAAAGAGCTTTCCAATGAATATTAAAAATTAGAAATCTAATGGTTAGATTTTGAATTATGTCCAAATCAAATTTGGAAAAGGCCACTGTCAGTGCAGTTCGACGACCGTTATTGGAAATCGAATGTACGGGCCTTGATAAAATTATTAAAAATATCAGTAATTTGTGTAAAATCATAATAAATGATTTAGAACGAAATGGGGTGAAAAATCCCATATTTAAAACTGATAAAAATATATTTTTATCGAAATGAACTAGTTATAAACTAGAATTATAATCCAATGTTTTTGAATAAATAAATTGGATTTGAAGTGGTTTTAAAAATAATCAGAATTTCCAACATACGAATTGGAATGGATTTGAATCGAAATTATATTTGGAATATTTCGATGTTGGATTTCGTGATTATACGGATATGGATTTCGTGATTATACGGATATGGTTGTGGAAATTTGAAAGATATATTTATATCGTTATTTCCAATACGATATTTGTTGGTTTCAGAATTTGATATTGAATATAAGCCGATATATTTTCTATTCAGAGCTTTGTATTTAATATCGAATGAGATTTTGGATTCGTCGTAAATGGTGTCTTAAATAACACTGTTCTTGAACCCAGTTTAGAAAAGAATAAATCTTTTAACTAAGATTTAGTGAAATTGTCCAGTTAATTAGTATTTAATTGGGATTGAATTTAAATTGGTTTTTGGGGTTTACCGTGAGCGGTGTTTTGAATAACACCGGTTCTTTAACCCGATTAACAATGGAATGTGATTTTGGGTTTATCGTGAACCGTGTTTTAAATGACATTGGTTCTTTAACCCAGTTAAAGACAGGATATTGATTTGTGGGAAGATTAAAACTAAGTGGAGTTTTAATGAATCTTTAATTAGATTGAAATGATCGAGAATGGAGTATCACTAGTTTTTCTCCAAAGAGATAGCTAAATCTTTAATTAGATTTGAACGTGAAATGGTAATTAATATTTACCGATAACACCGTGGTGTTAGATATGGAGTATTACCAGTTTTGCTCCATGGGTTGAATAGGTTGGGATTGGGAAATAAAATAAATAATGACTTTGGTGTGGTTCGCTAATCCCGACTAGTTTGAAAAACCTTAACATGGTTTGAAATGATATCCAAAGGAAGATTAAAGAATAAATTTAGAAGAATTTATCTTTGATAAAATTAATGGGAACCTTTCCCTAAGAATGTGAATATTTGAATAAAAGAATACTCTGAATTGGAATGAGGCGTATGTTGTGTTTGCGTAACATTTGTTTATTATATACACAAGTTATTCGGAAAGGCCGGGTTTATACCCATTCTGAATAATTGATTTGATGATAAGTCGAAGATGAAGACGGTGGTTGAAGACCGAAGGTCTTCACATCGTTTGGATGATTACTAATAATCTTGAATGGGATGTACACCCAAGAGGAGGGAATCAGTTGGTGATCATCCAGACGTACTTGGAGATCGATGGATATGCGAGGAATAAGGTTCCTCCGGTTTCGTTCAGACCCAGAAAGAACTTGTAAATGGACTATGTGTCTGACACTGCATTTTATTCTGTGTTGATTGATCTCTATTAAATATACATCTGTTTGGTGGAGGAGAATTTATTCTCTTGCTTAACACCCTTCCCAGAGACGTATGAGCTCAGAGGTTGTATATCGATGGACATATGTCGCATGAGTGAATTGCCTGTGTGGCATGCCTAAGTGGCTAGGCTTTTATTGTAAAGCAAAGTCTTGTGGTTGATGATCAAAGCACGGCCTATGTGGCACAGCTTTGTGTATAGCGTTAATTCGCGAGCCTCACACCTCGGTATGGGTCAAAAATGGGATAGTGATTGCAGAGAGAGCACGAAGTTTCTTTCTAGCTATGGGTGATGTCAGTGACCTACCAGCCCTGACATTTATATACTCTTTACCTATGTGGTTGTTGGATGTGAGGCGCCTCAGATATAGGTATGATAGGACCGGGAAACGTGTGTTCAGGAATTGCCAATCCTCAAAAGTAAGAGAGGACCGACCCTGAAGATCCAGGATTGCTGTGTGTGGTACTGAGACATTTGCTAGAGTGTCTTGATCGGAGAGGAGCTTTCCCCTTGCCTCGACTTATGACGGAAATCCAATTTCCAATACATGACATTTCGGTTTTATTTGTAGAGCCTAGTATTGGCGACATAGTAGCATGGGATGCTATGCCATCTAGGATTGATACATTTATATTTGAAGTAGTTTTGACACTATACACTTATGATAGTATCAAATGATTTGTTTTAAACGTATCAAGCATTATTTGGCTATTATAAGGGAAAACCCTGTCCTCCGGCTTGCGTTGCATTGTGTGATGGGACCTGGGTCTTATAATAGCTTCATTTTCTTTATTTAGCATTGCGCTGTTTGTTTTGTGCACTGTTATTCTTGGGAGGAAACTCATTCTGTGTTATACGACGTGGTCCCTTGATTTACCTAACTTTAAAAATAAATATTAATAACTGTTTTAGTTCTCACACTAGTCACATGACTGACCTGGAGTTTATTGTTTTAACCTAAACTCTGGGTGCCCCTATTTCCACACGGGCAGCTAGTAGTTTTGGTTTTGCAGATTTATATTCACAGGATCCTGGTTTACAGCTTGAATGATATTCGGAAAGCTCTGTATCCGTATATCGCCTTCATTTGTGCTTTGTATTATTTTTCCGCTGCTATGTATTTAAATGTAATTTGAATCTCTGAGATTTATCAAATGTGTAATATTTATTCATACTCTGTATATTCTTGTATTCTGATGGAATTGTTGTAATAAACAATGAAATGTTCTTCTATTTGCGTTCCAATTTGTCATGTTCTCAAAGCAATCAGGGTTTCGAGCGGTCTTGGTCGGTTTAGCGATCGATTCGGATCGAGAGAAATTCCTTGTTGTTACAATTCATTACTGATTTTTCACCTTGGTTTCCATTACGTCAAACTTTAGTTTCGTTACGCTTTCGTACTTTGTTACTTTGCCTTGCTTTCCTATTCTATTCTTCTCTCTTTCTTTAAAACTTTTTTGATGAGAAGGTCGTGAGCTTTAGGTCTTAGGAGAGGTTACGCCCAAGAGCTAAAGGAGCAGATGGGGTGGTTTATGGGTAGGAGGAGAGAGGGAGAGGCCGTGGGATTAAGAGGGTAGTGGAAGGCCAAGAGTGGTGGAGGGGTGGTTTGCCATGAGCTAGAAGAGGATGGGGGAAGGGTTTTACAGCCGTGAGTATGGTGATGGAGGAGAAGGAGATGAAGTAAAGTTGGAAGGAGTTTATTAATGGAAGTGGAATTATTTCTTAAGGAGTTTGGAAATGAAGACGGTAAATAATGAAGGTATATGTTTGCTTATTTAAAGGAAAATTTTTACTTAGTTAATTTACATATTTCCTTGGAAATTTTTTTGGCAAGGTTAACTGGTTTTTAAAGTGATCCGTAACACTTTTCTCATTCAAACAAAAAATCAGTGCAAAATAGTACGAGAGATGGTCGAACTGACTATCTACTACATAAATTTCCTATACCAATATGAAATCACCACCCAAGGTGAGAATAAATCTAGAAAAGTAATAAAAACACACTTATATCACAAGATGCCAAGGAGGTTACTCAACGATAAACATACCACATGTTGAAACTAAGACCCAAATTTACAAAAAACACACAATAACAACCCAAGCTATCACCTGCACTGATTGAAGAGCAATTCAAACTATGCCAAATAGCAAGAAATCACCACCACAAGTTCGATGTTGTGCCAGTCTCCAAGTTCCACCGTAGACAACCAACACCATACTCACCCTCAAGTACAACAAGTTGACAAGCCAGGAAGCTGAAAACTGATCACCTCCTTAACTTACCACCACCACACAAATTTCCTCCGACAAACTCACCCGAAACTTGACTCACCACTGCACAAATAACCTCAAACAAACTCACCTACAATGTAAGACCATACATCCCATTGGGCAGTCGAAGCCTTACACAATTCTCCTCTAAAGCTCACCAAAAAACCCTAGAACAACACAAATGCAACCAACGTAGGACTGAACAATAAACCACCATAACCACAAGATCCACAATCAAAACCCAATGGCCAAATACCTAAGACGCAAACCACACATAAAACACCATGCAAACTAAAAGGAACAACCAATGAACAAGCGATGCTAGAAACCCAAACAACAATGAAATAAGAAAGGAATATAGCTCCTACTAGCACGACGACGAATCGCTCCACAGTATCAAGCTTGCCTTTTGGAGGAGAAGAAAACCATTACTAGACTCATTGATTTGGCAATAGGCGATGAAAAAGTCATGATAGAACCTTACTGATGTTGTTAACGTGAAGTAGTAATGCTCCACGGGTAGTGGGATTGAGTTTATTGGGAAAAGTGGCAGGGGAAAGCAGGGAAAATAAGTCCAGATCTGAACGGCTAAAAAAAGCGAAGCAAGCTAAAGACAGGAAGAGAGCCATGATGCACGCAAAAATAGAGAAAGCTAGAAATGAAGGCCGATTAGAGATCGATAGTTGTGGAGAGGCGTTAGAAAGAGAAAATAGGGAGGCGACAAAGAATTTAAGTTAGGGTTCTAGTCCCCATTGACGCATATTAAACACAACTATTAATAAATCAAAGGCAAAGTGATGTTTGATTTAATGGGATTTGAAAGGTAATTATGGTGATAAGAGAGGTGATAAGGAGGATGTGATGTAAGGCAATGATGGTGTTTAGTTTTCTCTTTTTCCATTGAAGAACTGTTTGCTTTAAAAGATTTTTGACATGCAATGATGATGTTTCCTTAAATATGTTCAAGGTCAAATCATGGATTAGTTTAGGTTAAATCTCTTCATTAGTTTAATAAATCTACTTTATTAATTTAAGTGACTTCATAAATATGTTTAAATAGTTCTCATGTTACTATTTAAGTTGAAAAACATTTATACAACTTATTTTCGTTGAAATGTAGACTTTCTACAAAAACATTTTGTAGTCATATTTTAACGTGTTTATTTAACGAACTAATTTGTGTAAAAAAATTGAAATATGAATTTCTTACTATCTCTATCAATTAAAACATGTCTTATAGGTTTAAAAATCATATTTAAACTATATTTAAAATCCAAATTTCTATTTATACTGGTAAAATATCGATAAAATAACCGACGTCCGTTTTATGAATGACGTAGTTTTTTCTTAATAAAATTTACAAAGATTTTTAAGAGAGATCTTAATTAACTTGATAAACCATAATAAAAAATGCAAATATTTTTTCATTTTAAGGTCAGAAAAAATGTCGATTTCAAAATGGCCATTTCAGTAAAGTTTACAAAAACTACTATTTAAGGGAAAGTTTTCCAAAAATTTTAAAAAGTTCAAATATCAAAATTCTGGGTTGTTACAGAAATCAAGTGAGAATACAACGATGCTGAGAAGATACAACAAGCTAAGGTTACTGACAATAGATAGTAAGATGTGGAGGGGGCTCACTCGAGAGTGGATTGGCAAGGAGAATCCAAAAAAAAATCAAGAGATGGGAAATCTAGGGTTAGGTGGCAGCGAAAGACATTGATCAGGGGAAAAGAGACAGAAGAAAAGAAAAAAAGGGTATGAAGCAGACGAGAGAGAAGGTGGAGGCCTGAAAATTGAAGTGGAAGATTTGAGAAGGATGAGATCTAAAGGAAGAAAGCGAGTGGAGGAAACATCCACCATTTTTTATCTACCTTTTCGATGAGCCAGCTGTTATCTATTTCAACTTTATTTTTACAATGGTAAACGTTAAACTCTATTTGGTATAGCCATAGATACTATGTGTTTTGGTAAAGTTTTATGTTTGCTTTTATAATGCCAAATTAAATTGACAATATTTGTAATTTGCATGCAAATGCAAATATTTGCAATTTTATCAAAGTTGAACATTTGGTTGGAATTGCATGATTATAGGCATGCAACGATTGTGACTTGGATAGATGGTGATGGTCGAGTTTTATGGATCAGTGATGCTTCCATATATGTGAACTCAGGCTGCTTTGAGCCACACATCTCCTTCATAATGTGATGGTGGTTGTTTCGAGTTTTAGTTTAGTGTTCGCCTAAACTCGTAACAAACTAAACAATTAGTATGGCCATGTGTAGGGTTCGATATCGAACAATAAAGTTGGATGAATTTTTTTAATGACTATGGTCCATAATTCAACAATGATAATTCCATGAGGAGAAGTGATGGCATCAATAATGGGTAACTATATTTTGAAAGTAGAGTTGGGGACGATTGGTTAAACTGAAGAAAATATTGGAGGAAGGTCAAGTGACAAATGATAATATTCAGCGGCTACTAATTTTTTCTATAATAGTCTCCAACCGCGTTGATTTCCTGATAGGATTAGTTTGACCAGCTCCAAGACGTTCTCTGTTATAAATGATGTGCACAATGGGATAGTTGAGATTCGAGGGTTAGTAGGTTACTCATAAGGTGGGTTATATACAGGGGACATGATAGTTCTGGGAGCATGGTTTCTCCTTGTTATAAATGTAAGTTTATTTAACTCGGGCCGACATGTTGGTTAGTCTAATTCCTACTTGACTAAGTGGCATGAAATCAATAGTACCGAGGAATTAGGACATGGGTTGTGGCTGTGGATAATCTAGTCTTTGAACATGATGGGTGAAGTGGATGATCACATATCCAATGCATCGAGTGAGTGAAGGTGATTATGAATTGATAAATGTTATGTTTGCTTAAATAACTTATCATCTTAAAACTTTAATTTATGTATCAATCCGGAATTTGACCACCTTAATTAAGGATATTTGAATTACTTTAAATACTCAAATACGAATTATGTTTAACTAATAATCAAGTTTTAAGTGATAATATATGAGAATAAACTCATATTGCAAAATTATTCTAGAAAATATTTCCTTTAGGAAAATACTGATAAAGAGGTTGAAATCGTTTATCGATAAAGCAGCTTTTTATCTATAACGATCACGAATGTTTCTAGTCACATACACTTATTTTTAAAATTGAGGAAGAATACACGTTAAGTTACTGTATTTTGTTTTGGAGAACTTAATGTATGCATTACATCAATAAGGGAATATATTCATTAATTGATTAATGAATTAAATGAAGATTTAAGGGGTCTAATAATTGAAACAATCATTCAAATAATTTTTAAATGATAAGAAATCATTTTAAATATGTTATATAATTATAACAATCAATTGTAAACAAGTTTATAAAGGAATATAAGTAACTTTAAAATATAAGAAAAATCGGTATCGATTTATTGGTATAATCCCGGATTTTGAAAATAACTATTTAATATTATTTGATATAGTTTTAATGCTTAAATAATCATGTTTTAATTATTTATATATGACAAGAAATTTATTTCTAAACTTTTTTGCTTAAATAAGTAGCGTGACTGAAAACTGAAAATATGACTGAAAAGTTAATTTCATGAAATCAACGGTTTGACGAGTGGAAGTCGTATAATGTTGTAAACTATTTATGACACCTATGTATGTACATGTGTATAACCCAAAACCTAGATGGCCCAGAATTTTTGCAAAATGCTAATATCCAAGTCCACTGAAGCCTGAGTCGGGTATCTGGTATCCTACAAATAAGAAAAGATAAATATATTATAGCATAGAAAAGAATCTCATAGCTAAAATTAATAAAACATAATAATAAGTAACTACCTAGAAAAATATTTGCACTTTCTAAACATATGTCTCTAAGACGAATAATCTCAGATCGCCACCTAACCTTTGGACTGTTGGAAGGGCGTCTGTAACACCCCGTATTTTTAGTGTAAGATAATAAAATAAGAATAACTTATTTAATATTCAAAATTAGGTATAACGTACTACGCCATTGCATCCGTCTCGAAATTCTGGTCAAAATTGACACTTGGTTTGCATAAATCGGACAACGTATAAAGAAGTTATGAGCATTAGAAGTTTGTATACATATAAGGAGCTTATATGTGTATGTATATTAAATAAATATATCCAGAAAATTCAAAAATCAGTTCAAAAATCAAAAATCGCGAGCAGGAAAGTTCGGAGGGAAAATGGACTGTTGGGGGTCGACCCACCAACGGCGGGGGTTCGACCTAGGGGTTGACCCACCAACAGGTGTGTCGACGTAGAGGTCGACCCACCCGCGGATCCAGAAAGTTATTCTGACGTGTTCGGTTCTGATATCTTAAAATTTGATCTGAGGGTCCTGGTTCCTCAGCTACTCCTACAAATAAGACCCTAGACCCTAACCCTCAGAATTCGGTAGCTACGCTGGAGCTCTGCCATGGCTCTCTCTCTCTCTCTCTCTCTCTTCTTAAATCTATTCTGAAATTAAAATGTTAGTCTAGAAGAATTATGAATTCAGATCTGGAAGAGGGAATCAACATTAATAAAAAGATTATTAAATCATGAAAGCAAGGTAAACTTCTAAGAACCGATTTGTTTAAATTATTTCTCTTTCCCTTCTCTTTTCAAGAAATAATAAATCCATAGTCATTAGGTTGTGAATCAAATTAAAGGGAAAAGGGAAACCATGGATGATAGAACGGATCGGATCCAAAATTTGGGGAAAGCATGAAAGGTGAGTGGGTTTAAACTATAGCCTTTAGATAATGTTATGACTATCATTTAGCATTCCCCTTTTAATAAATTGTGAAATTGCTAGTTTAATTATAAATTGCTAGTTTAATTATAAATTGCTGTTATAACAAGTTAAGACGTTAATATGAATAGATCAAGAAATTCATATGTTGAATCTATTAAATTATTGGGATGATTACATGTTGAAAAACAACTCGTTAGAAATGGTTAGAAATTACTGTTGTTCATACTACATGTTAATTTGTCGCATGAACCCTACTTGTATGAATTGGCATAATTATATGATTAAATGGTCTCATGTTAGAATTGATTACATGAATATAGTTTGGGCATAAATCAAACTATGATTATAGACTTATTTTGGGCATATAGCACATGAGAAATATGACTTAGGAAAGGGTTATAAATACATATAATTAAGTAGATAAAATTGTAAAAGAACGAATATGCCTAGGATTACAATTAGAAATTGTAACTGCACTTATGGCACGAGGTTAGGTTGCATTAGTGGCGGAAGTCTGCCCGGACCTGACCGGCATATCCAGCAGCCACTAATGTTGAACCTAATGTGAGAGGCCTAAGTGCAAAAATTAAAAACATGTAATGGTGCTAAGACACGAGGTTAAGTCAACTTGTGGTAGAAGCCTGCCCGGACCCGCCCGACAAATCCAACATCCACAAGTGTAGGCTTAATGTGAGAGGTCTAACACTAATATATATATATATATATATATATATATATGCATATAACAAGATATGACTAAATGGAAATGATGGTAATTAAATTTATAACTTAGAAAATAAGAAAGGAAGGGATGTAATGGACTGAGTTAGTGTTATAGGAAGGAAAAGTGATGTATGTCCCTAAATGACCTATTTTTGAAAACGTTGTTGCAAGTAAGCCATAATAAATAAAGAAAAGTAAAGAAATTACTTGCCACCATGGATTTAGATGGAAATACGTTATGAAAGTAAATCATTAATTCCTTCTATCAAATTGATAAGGTGCATGAAGTGTTTTCCTTAATATAATAAGGAATGTATATTACAATGAATGAAGAATAATGGTTTACAACAGTAAATGGTTTAAAAGGGGAATGATAATAAACTATTACAAATAAATAACATTAATGAAAATGTTGTGCAATAGGTAGACTTGTCCCAGGGACAAGTGAATATTATAACTCAGGTTATAATAAACTATTAAGGGAATGGGATAACTGGTGAATTGGGTTAAGGGACACTTAATTGTAAATTAAGTAATCAGTAAAGGGGAAAACTTGAAACCAGTTGAGAAAAGGAAGGAAAATATATTGTATTAAATTATAAATTAAGTAATCTGTAGGCTTGGAAGTCTGAAACCCGTTGATAAGAATGTTTAGGCTTATCCTAGGGACAAGAGGAAATTATAACATAAGTTATTATAAACGGGTAGACAAACTTTTCAATGGGCCTTAGTTAATAGAACTAAGTTAATAAGTAAACAACGATAAATTGTATTGACAATGTAAAATGGAATTATGATTAAATGATAAAGGATGAGGAAAACTTATGAAATGAAATAAGTTACATTTATTCATAATGATAAGTGACATGTTAATTAGAAAACATGTTAATTGGATATACTTAATTACATATTAAGTAAAACATGACATTGTAATGATGAAATCAAACCAGAATATGGCCTTGGGCCACAATCTAGCGAATAACCTGTTTTGGACTTACTAATAAACTTAAATGGGTTAAGTTATATGACTGAAATTAATAAGCAAGAGAAACTTGGTAATTTGAATAAGAATTCAGTATGATGGGAATAACCAAGTTAAATGGAAACCTGGTGAGGTATGGCAAGCACGTACAAGAATGTTTAGACATAGGGTCTAACAACATATTAAAGTGAGCCGCTTGGTCCAGTCTGTACGTTTAAGGGTGAATAACCCAATGGGGGAGATCATCGAGGTGTTATAAGGTGTGAGGGGAGTACACATTCATCTGATTGTTCTGATGGCTCCAAAGGACTGGAAGGGGGAGCACGCGGCTCCATGAGGTATGTAAGGTGCTTCTAGTAGTCCTCTATGCGATGACAGACGTCTTAGGTTGTGCTCGCAGAGGTTGGGTCTGTGCATAACTACTAGGTGGGTGGGCCTTGACTGCAGATGTAGCCATGTAGTTAGAATGTTGTGACGAGGTGACACCAGGGTAGTTCGGCGGTTGCCTCATAAGGAGGCAGAGGGTCACGACCAACAAGGATAGTAGACCGTCAGATACCCGTCATCAGCAGCTAGTGGGATGTAGAAAGACTAGAGCTTAACCCAAGATACCATTTCACCCTTCACTATCGGGGTAATGGGTTGAGGGGAGATGCCACGTGGATGTTTAGATTGTTTATGTAGGGGCGATCGCTTAGCTTTTGTAGTCTTTACTAGTTGAGGGGGGCCGAGGTAGGGCCATAGCCACCGCGAAAGCAGATCCTAAGTATATCTGTATATAGAGGCTCCTTAAAGACGAGCCTGTATAGATATGGAAAAGTTCCCGACCGAGTTCCGTGTTCTGGTATCGCCCTACCACAGAACTCGGTGCACATTAGAGGACGTGTGATTGAGGCATCAAGCTACAATTGAGATACGTATAATGGACAGTCTAGATACATGCATATCTACTCTGGGTGGTGTATCGTAGACTTGGGGACATTACTCCAGTATGGAGTCTGATTCGAACAAAGGTGGTATAAGTACGATTACGTAGCATAGCAATGATAGATATATGTGGAACATAATATTATTATCCGTACGTCACTATGAAGTAGGATGAAGGACTGCGTATATTCCGATGGTGTTACGCTAGAGACCTTGTGAGGGGTACCATGGGGTGTACCTCAATATTGGGGGTTGCTACACATATACTATATTAGGTTAATCCATTGGGAAGTAAATGGGTACAACGTGTTTGTAAGCCTTGAGTGTTGTTAACCCAAGTAACCTAATAAATACGAAAATATGATTGAACGGTATATGCAGGATTATCCAGAGTGTATAGTTTAAATCCAGTCACCGGAACTTGTGTTCTGACCCCCTCCTCATAACATACTCGCAGGTTAGATTTATGGTAGTGACATGGGACATTATAGCTTTGGAAACTGGTTAGGCAGTACTATTAATACGGTAAGGCTATACTTTGAATTATATTATACTGTATCCATTCCGTTGTGCGATATTTTCTGAGCTCTGAAATATTTTATGTCTCTGTCTTTTCTGCAGGATACCAGAGAAAACCAATCCGAGTTTCGATAGATTGGAATCCTGGAAAAAAAACCGGTCTGTCGAAATTGGGGTTATCACATCTGATATCATAGCTTAGGTTTAGGATTCCTATATAAATAGTAAGTGAACATATTTGTATTTTTAAAAATGTAAATATATTATATATATACCTAGATCCATAGAGGAACCCACTAAATAGAAAGAGCGTAATATGATAAGAAAGGGGATGTTGTTTTGTACACTAAAATAATGAATATGGAAATTCGAGACCCTTAGGTAAATTTGGTAGAGAGTATACAATATATTTTGTATGGAAGGAAGATGAATCCCATATGATTAGTATTCTGGGTTAAGTGGGTTTGGCAGTAAAACCTAGAAAATTGATTGGGAATATATATAGTTGAGAGAATGGTCCTTGGGGAGTGTCTAGGAAAGCCTAGAAAATTGGAAACCCGCTTTGAGTCTAACCCCATTATTAACTTTTAAGAACTTGAAATTATATAAGTTTTGGGAAAATGGTTATGGTGTTTTCAAGTATTAATCTTAAAAGTTATAATTTTAAAATATGCAAAGAAGTACATATTGAGTTTTAAAAGTAAAATGGGGTATATTTTGCAAACGTGATTTCTTGCAAACTTTACCTAAAGTAAAATTCTCTCAGAACAAGGTGCATATTATAGAGCATGTATAGCTCGCTAGTTTTCTTGTTATATTTCATAACAAGAAGTTTTATAAAAGAAAGATTGTAAATCTCTGTTCTTATGACAACCCTTTTTGATAAATTATTTTAGTATAATTTTGTAGGTGGACAAAATGAGTTGTAAAAAAAAGAATAGAGAGGATGTTGGCATCTTGTAGTAAGTGACAGAACTGACCTTATAGGTAAGAACAAGTCATAGACCCGATGGAGAAATTTTTTGTCCGTATCTACTCCAGTTTTGTGATTTGAAAAAAAATGATGATTTACATTTTTTAGATGACATGTTTTAATGGTTTGATAAAGAAAGTTTTCACGAGGAAAATAAAGTTTCAACACTTTTAATTTTTGGAAGGAAAAGGGCTAAACCATGTTTCAAGAGAAAATGGAGTAGGTAAGGATTAGTTCATATGAAAGACGGGAAAAGTTTTGAGGCTATAAAGTAAAGGCCAATTCTATTTCAACCCACTTTTTTAGTTAGCAGCCCCCCAAACCAAGAAAAAAACCATATACCCCTAAAATTAGTAAGTAGCCCCCCCTATGTTCCAAAGTTACCCCTCACTTCACATCTTTCTCTCTCGTGGAAAATCAGAAAACCGCGTTTCTCTTTCTCTCGCGCGCGTTCTCTCTCCTCTCTCGCGGTCTCTCCTCTCTCGCGCAGTCTCTCTTCTCTCCATCGTTTTCTTTCCATCATCCATCTCGAATTCAGCAACTACAAGGTATGGTACATGTAAAGTTTAATAATTTAGGGTTTAGTAATTAGGGTTTTGAGTTTATAGTTGTGGAGTAAGTGATAGGATTGAAGATTGACTCGTTTTTGTTGTTTTTTGTGGTATGTGTGAATGGAAATCGAATGATTTTGTTGATGTTTGTGGTGCATTTGAATCTGCAGAATTGGTATTTTTTTTTAATTGTTCCAGGCAACCACGCACTGTAAAAACGTGGAAATAGGGTAAACCACGTATAATACATACGAGGATTACAGATTTTCCACGTGAAGTGAAAACGAGGATTACAGATTTTCCACGTGAAGTGAAAACGAGGAATGGTTTCAAACCACGGACTGGCTATACGTGGTTTGTTTACGTACCACGTACGACTATGGCGTGGGGACCTGTAATGTTGAAAAAAAATTAGACGATGACTTTAACTAACCCAATCTATTTGTAAATTTATAGATGCCTCCTCGTAAACCAATGACTGCTTCAGAAAGAAGAAGAAGAGCGGGCAAGGCAGCCGAAGGCACAAGTGGAGACATGAATGTGGGGACCGATGAAGAGCGACACAGTGAAGCTGAGGATCAGTTCAGAATTGTATTAAGGGGAAGTAGCGTCCAACGGCCAGAAGCAGAAGAACAACACGATGAAGAAGAGGATGAAGAACAACAAAATGAAGAAGAGGGTGATGAAGAAGAAGGTGATGAAGAAGCTTTAAATGAGAAAGGAGGGCCAAGAAATAATGATGTGATTAGAGAGTTTGATACTCATGTAGCTTCTATGATATGGCTCGATCAGGTTCGTGGCTATTATTTATATTAAAGTGAATTATAATTATTTCATTTTTATAACTTTCCAATAAATTTATGTAGGACCGAGGACCACTTACATGTGTAAATCATGCTCAAAAGGTAACGGAGTGGAAGATACCGGATGATGCTACTAGATTTAAAGCCGTCGTTGAGATGTCAGGTTTATATCCTATTGTGAGCACTTGCTACAAGAGCGTCAACAAGAACTTGATATCGGCTTTCGTGGAGCGATGGTATCCAGAGACTAACACTTTTCATTTGCAATTCGGTGAGATGACAATAACTTTTGATGATGTCGCATCTCTATTACACATTCCAATTGAAGGCAAACCGATACAGAGCATGACATATGACAAGGAACAGGCGGTTAGCCTTGTTCACAAGTATCTTGGAATTTCAAAACAAGTAGCTAGGATGGAAATGAACGACCGGGTTGGTTATAAGCTAAGTTTGTCTGCGTTGCATGGTGTATTTGAAGATGTAAGCGATGAGTGGACCGATCGAGCTATTAGACGTGCCGCTCGGGCGTATTTGTTGTTTTTGCTTGGCAACACGTTGTTTGCTGATAAAAGCAAGACTCATGTGCACATATGCCTTCTAGAACCACTTAAACATTTGGATTCTGTTAGCACATACTCTTGGGGTTCGGCAGCACTTGCTTTCTTGTACAGGCAGCTTGGATTAGCAACTCGTATGGGCGTGAAACAAATTGCCGGATTTCTTTGTTTACTTGAGTCGTGGATTTTTGAACATTTTCCTTGCTTCCACCCATCAACAAATCTTTACTATGAGAATTTACCACGTGCTGCTCGGTGGAATCCGTCGATAGATTGTGCCGCTTCACTAGTTGAACTTCGTATATTCCTTGATAACATTCAAGAAGATCAGGTAAATTTCTTCATTTCATAAATAACTAATAATTATTCATTACATGTAGTAGTAATAATTTTTTATATCTTTGAATAGGTTATCTATGATCCTTATATTTATGCACGACATTATCATCCGTTCCATCCTATATCTTGGTATAGTGGTTGCATTCTTTGTATGAATGTTGTAGAACCATATCATCCCGACAGAGTACTCAGGCAGTTTGGCAGAGTTCAGAACATTCCCGCGGCACCTATTCCTCCTGTGGCAACAAATGCACGCCGTGGTACTACATCTACGACATACACCCGAGTACGATATCAATTCTTGGAAAGTATATGGGAGAATTGGTACAATCATGTGATAGCAGAAGGGCGTAGATCAATACCACTACATCAATCCTCCTTGAGTTACACAGATGATTATATGGAGTGGTATAGAGAACACGGTGTCTTGCGTGTTCACAATCCGCTACACCTACCGGACGATGTTGCGCTTGGAGCTCCACATTTTCAGCCTACCTACAATCAGTTATACTCGGTATGTTTCAATTATTTATTTACTTTAGATTTGTTTTCCACGATAATATCCTTGTTTAATTTTTATGTTCTAGCTCCACACTATGTTATAATTTCAGTTTGATTTATTTTCTACAGACCATTCAAGACGTGCATGGGATGTTGAACGAACCAAACCCTCAAATTGATAATGCTCGGATTGCCGTTGGACGCTACTATAGGCCTCATGTTTAAGTGTTGTTCAGTTTAAGTTTGATGAACTTTTATTTTGGACGTGATATGTAATGCAACTTTTATTTAAGTGTTGTTTAATTTTGGATGGACATGTTTGATCATGTGATGTATTTTGAAAATAGAATGCTAATGTAATGGATTTTGGATTGTTTAATTTGATCTATTGGTTTAATTGTGGTCGATTTTCATATTAATGGTTTTCAGTTGTTCTGTACACTGTTATGTAATTTTTCATGTTTGACAGTATTTTTTTTTTTTGATTTCTGTTACAACCACGCTCTGTAAAAACGTGGTCGGGAACAAAACCCCGTATAGAACATACGTGGTCAGGTGGTAATCCACGTTTAAGCACTACGTGGTTGGTGGATTACCACGTAGAGTTCTCCCGCGGTTTCCTAACCAACCGCGCAGAAAGGGTGGACACAATTTTTTTAAAGGGTTTCTGGAAGTCCTCTCGCTCTGTAAAAACGTGGTTTCTGCAGTAACCACGTGGTATCTACACGTGGTTCACTGTTTTACCCCGTATATATTTTACGTGGTTATTCTTCTAACCACGTAAGTTTTCTACGTGGAAGGCTTGCATACCACGTTTTGTCAGTCCGTGTGTGCCCAGAATTTCAAAAAAAATATGTCAACCAAACTGTATCAACAAATAACACATATTATATACACAGAACGAAAAATAATAATTAACAACACACTTTCCAATTGCCAAAACGTGGTTTAATACAATATCCAAAGAACAACCAATTTCCTAATACATTCTCATTTAATTAGACGAACAAAAGTACAACCAATCAAACGTATGCCAACCAAACTATTTCCATTCTGCATACGAATTTATTTCCTCCCAAGCTTGTCTCCTATCGTTGAAAACATGCTCCCAGTCGCTAGCATCCCGGTCTCGAGTCGTGAACCATTTTCTGTAAATAGGTGGCACGGGATGTTTGTCCTCAAGTTTAACCTGCAAGCCATGAACCGTGAGGCTTGAAAATATTCCTCATATTTTATAATCTTTGAATATAAACGTTACATACCTGAACAAAATGATCTTGGTTGACAAAAGCTATCGCAATTTCTTTGCGTAGTACTGGTGGAGGTATCTTTCCTCTCAATGGTGGTATTGTCATCGTAAGCCTTTCACTAATGCTGAATAGCACAACATTGTATCTAGTTGCAATAATATATCCAACATCAGGCATTGACATCCATTTTTCCATTGGTGCAAAATCTTCATTTTCGTGTAAAAGGCTTTTGAGAATAACTGAACTTCTACCATGTTCTACAAAAACTTTATCGTACATACTCTGGTGGTCATATAGCTCGTCGTACAATTGTGTTCTAATTTCGCTCCATCTAGATTCTCCCAATCCAAGCAAAGTAGCCACGCATCGGTATCCACAATTACCGTCCGATCGAACATCCACAATATCTGTGACAAAAGCCCTCATCTCTAATGGAATTTGATGCAGATACATTCTCATGCCTTTAGTTTGTTCGTCCAGCTGCAAATTTAATTAATTAGGTTAGTATACAACTCATGTGCATTCAAATAAAATGATTATTACCTTTTTTGGTTTACGAATAGGAAGCTTATTCGTTCGAGCTTTTTTTGAAGTATAAGAACTTTGGGAATAAACACTATCAACAAGCTCAAATGACGAAGCCATCCGTTTAGTTG
Organism: Allium sativum; assembly: GCA_030737875.1. Classification (NCBI taxonomy): domain Eukaryota; kingdom Viridiplantae; phylum Streptophyta; class Magnoliopsida; order Asparagales; family Amaryllidaceae; genus Allium; species Allium sativum. The sequence goes on from CM060910.1 coordinate 57,647,960, forward strand.
AAGTATTAGAACTTTTTTTGCTTTCTCTTCCACATGTCTTTATTTTGCTTTTCGGAGATGCAAGAGACGTCGTTCGCGGTTCTACAATCTCCAACATTTTTTTATAAATTTGCATTTGATACGGAACATCCATTTTTTTTCACATCGTTTATTAATTTTTCCATTTTCTCCGCTATCCCCACATCTTTCTTTCCACTTATTTCAACAAGGTGAAGTCTCGTCCAATGAACATCTATCATATCAAGCGATATTGCCGTCGCAGGTCCAAGTTGAGCTAACTCATGCGCACAAGGCAATCCATGTGTTCTACGAAGAACACATCCACATAACATTTCTTCGTCACCAACATCTTTTACTCTCTGAAGTTCGGAATGCAACAAATCAAGTGCCTTAATAGAAACAAAACCTCGTAAATTTCTGAATTCTCGTATATGAAATATGTGCTTTACTTTGGTTATACTTTGCTCAAATGATGCTTTAAGTTCGGTGAACGAGAGTTCCAATAATGAATGCATCTTCGTCCAGGCTTGTTCAAAATTGCATAAACTACTAGCTAAATGTTTCTTCAATTTTGAACGAGCAGACTCGGCCCTGCATTAACACATGTACATAAGTTAGAACTAATCACAACAATTATTCTTTCAGTAATTGTTACAACAATTAGTAAACAAAATTACCGATTAGACGTGTAATTTCCAAAATGCTTGTAGTCGTCAGTCCATGCTTGCACAAATCTATCTTTGTAAGTATCCAACCATATCTCGTGAATATATTTCAGAAGTGAAGTATGGTTTGCATACTTTTCGTGCAACACTTGTAAATTCGCATTATAGGCAACGATATTTTTTGAACACACTAATTCATTCCAATCAAATAAGAAAGACTTCTTCTCTTCAAGCTCCATACCTTTTACTTTTTTTTGCATATAAGTGAGAACATTATTTTTAATATGCCACGTGCATAACATATGAGCAGACTCAGGAAACACAAATCCAATAGCATTAATTAGTGCCGTTTCTCTATCAGAAATAAAGACTGATGGCATTTCCACTTCAGAATCAACCAACACCGATTTCAACCTCTCTAATGCCCACATATAATTTTCCTCTTTTTCGGCAACTAAATAAGCAATGGCTATACAAAATGTAAGATCCGTGCTAGTAACTCCAACAATCTCAAGTAACGGCATTTTGTATCTATTGGTTTTATACGTACAATCTAATATGATAACCCTAGGAAATGTACGTAAAAAATCCAAACTAACAGGATGTGCCCAAAAGATATCTTTAATAATATCAGTACCATCTAATGTCTTACGATGCCATTCAAAGTAATCAAATTCTTTCAACTTACTAAGCAAGTATTGAACTTGTGATCGCCCTGCCCTTTCAATTGCTTTCTGTGCTTTTATCACATTGTAGATTGTTTTGATTGTGGTAGAATTTGAAGTATCATTTCGTTTAAGGGTGGCTAAAATTTCTTTTGGCTTTACCAAATTCTTATGCATCTCTATAACTAACCTGATCTCAGCTTCGGTTAGTCGACCAATATACGAGTGACCTTCTGTATTTTTCAATTCGGAATGATTGTGCACACCATTGACAACATGCAATCGCCATTCATCTAAAGTTCCAAGTTTCTCGCCTTTCAGTCTAAATGGGCAATTGCATTTTTTGGTACCCGTAAGTCGGAGATTTTTCGGTTGAAAATCCTTTCGCTTCTTGTAAACGCCACTTCGTTCACAAGCAAACGTGATTCTTGGTTTCTTGACTGAAGCACCGGTATCCGATTTCAAGATTATAATAACAAAACCAAGACGCTTTCCAGTATCACAAACCCAATCAACTAATTTTTTCCGTGAAGGATATATCTGCATTTAAAATGTTATATAAAATGTAAGCATTCACGATTTATTTCAGCATTATTCAAAGAAAACGTACATCATAAGTCGTGAACTCATTTGAATAATCCAATACTATCTCATCATCCTTTTCTTCATCACTAGATAATGCTACAATCTGCACAAAACATATACAACAAACTTTAAGTTCAAACCAGAAAAATATAACTTACTCAATTATGTGTGGTATATAAACAAACCACGTATAATGAATGCGAGGTCTATATGGAAACCTCGCAGTGTTCAATCGTGGTATTGTTTCTTTCCACGTTGATTGTCTACGTGGTTTATGTACTTTCCTAGTAGATTTCCTACGCGGTTTATTACTAATTCACTCATATCGCACTGCATCGGCTGTACTTGAAAAATGAAAAAAAAAACTCAAATTCTAAATTTTTCTTCAATTACCTGCTGCGATTGGGATGAGTAATAATCTTCTCCTTCAAAATCCATTGTATTCTTGTTTGCAAATCAAATTTTTCTTGAGTGATTTGAAATCTAGGTTTTTTTGGAGCTTAGGTGTTTTTACTGAGAAGAAATTTACGATGTTCTGAGTTTACATGAGAAGATAAATCTTAAGGGCAATTTAGTCATTAAATTTTAATTTTTTTAGGGGGGGCTACTAACTAAAAACAAGGGTTGAAATAGAATTGGCCTAAAGTAAATAGCGAAAATTATCTTGGAATAATAGTGAGTTCCCGTAAAATGCATGAGCATTGAAAAGTCTAGGGTGTTGCTTAAAATAATTGTTCGTATACAGCTAGAGTTAGTAGTGACTACTAAATATAACACGACCCAAACTCGCCCTTACGGGAAAGCCCGGATTGAGTTGAGAACACGACAAATCAGAACACAAACAGAAGAACATTTCATTGCTATTACAACAATTACATCAGAGTACAAGAATATTCCAGGGTATGAATAAATAATATACATTTGATAAATATTAGAGACAAATCCAACGTCAGACACACATCCATTTACAAGTTCATTCTGGGTCTGAACGAAACCGGAGGCACCTTATTCCTCATCCCATATGTCCAATATAGGAGAGAGGTCCTCGCATATCTGGTCGATCTCCAAATACGTCTGGACGATCACCACTTATTACCTTGTCTTGGGTGTACAGCTCAATCAAGACATCGGTAATTATCTAAACGATGTGAAGACCTCCGGTCTTCAACAACCGTCTTCATCGTAGACTAATCGTCGAATCAATTATTCAGAATGGTTATATACCAGGCCTTTCCGAATAATTCAGGTATTTTATAAATAAGTGTTACACAAACATAATATACGCCTCATTCCAATCTTGAATATTCTTCTATTCAAATATTCTTTTCACAATTTAAACCAAATTAAGGTTCTCCAAACTAGTTGTGATTAGCGAACCTTACCAGAGAAATCATTTATTTTATTTCCCAATCCCAAACTTTTCATCTCATGAAGCAAAACTGGTAGTACTCCATATCTAACACCATAGTGTTATTGGTAAAATTAATTACCATTTCACATTCAAATCTAATTAAAGATTTAACTATCGCTTGGAGCAAAACTGGTGATACTCCATTCTCAATCATTTCCCCGAATTTGATAATTTAAATTATCACATTCACATTTCAATCTAATTAAAGATTCATTAAAACTCCACTTTGTTTTAATCACCAAAATCATTATATAATGATTATTCAAATCTAGGAAATAAACCCTGTCTTTAACTGGGTTAAAGAACCAATGTCATTAAAAACACAGTTCACGATAAACCCAAAATCACATTCCATTAATTATAGAATCTTCACGGAAAACAGATCAATATATATAATCGATATAAACTTCCATACCCAACCAATAATATAAATGGAATAATGACAAACCCTTTTAAATTCCATATATAGTAGCAGTCTTCCTCCGTAGAAGTTCACTTTGATTATTACCAGATCGAATTCCATTCCATTCCAATTTATTTTATTATAATGGAAAACTTTACTTTGGAAAATTTCCATTAAATCTTAATAAAAAGATTTACAAATTCCAAATCACATTTCACTGCAAATCGGGTTAAAGAACGAATGTCGTTAAAAACACAGTTCACAATAAACCCAATTCACATTCCTTATTCCAATTACTTAATATAACTGGAAACTCCAATAATATTAATTAAAAGATTTATTCTTTTCACACGGGGTTTAAGAACAGTGTTATTTAAGACACCATTCACGACAAACCCAAAATCCAATTATTTTTTGCAATTCCAACTAAATATTAATTAACTGGAAAGCTTCACTAAATCTTAATTAAAAGATTTATTCTTTTCTCAACTGGGTTTAAGAACAGTGTTATTGAAGACACGTTCACGACAAACCCAAAATCCAATTTAATATTAAATACAAGGATTTGAATAGAAATTATACTGGCTTATATTCAATATCAAATTCTGAAATTAACAGATATCGTATCGGGAATAACGATATCTGTATCTTTCAAATTCCCATAACAATATTCGTATAACCACGGAATCCAATAATGAAATATTCCAAATATTATTTCCATTCATGTTTATTCGTTGGAAAATTCTAGTAATTTTTAAAACCCTTTCAAATCCAATTTGTTTCTTTAAAAATATTGGATTATTATTCTAGTTAACAACCAGTTCATTTTGATAAAAATATATTTTTATCTTTACAAACATGAAAGTTTTCTTCCTAATTCTTTCCAAATTATTTATTATGATTTTATCCAAATTATTAATATTTTTTATAATTTTATTAAGGCCCTTTAAGTCGATTTCCATAAACGGTCATCAAACTGCACTTACAGCGACCTTTTTCAAATTTGATTTGGACATAATCCAAATCCAACCATTAGATTTCAAATTTATTATATTCGTTGGAAAGCTCTTTTCGATACGAACCCAATGGTTCCAGTTTTAGGAGAATCTGACAGTCGGATCTCTCGTAATGTCAATTTGAAGTCAATGGTCGAAATTCGCGAACGATCGTTGCGCGACGCGTTCTATTCAGGCCATTATAATATATATATATATATATATACATCGTTGATTTCCATTTAAAACGTATTTTATAAATTATTTATAAATTCGTTTTAAAATGATTCCCACTTCATTTTCAATAAATCAAAATTGAATATTCCTTATCATTACAATATTTAAATGATAATATTTTCAAAATATCAGATTTTGAAATAATTTCTTTTTCGATATTCCTTATAAAAATGAATAAAATGGATATAAATATTGTTTGTGTTAAAATGGCGCAAATCTAACCAACACAGCTTCATTCATTTCAATATTTTCGTGTCCATCCCAAATCGGACATCAAATTCATTTTTTAATCCTTTACTGAATATTATTTTAAAATATTCGTTATTTTAAAATATTCCTTATTTTAAAATATTCTTTATTCCTGAATTGGAATTAGACACAGTCAATTACCATTGTATGATTTCATACAACACATGTATATAATAACAATTATAAACAATCAACCATCATCCAGAGTGCATTACACAACTGCATAAGAATTAAATATAAATACTTAACGCTTACGACAGTCTGTCAACTAGTCGATTGACATACAACTAAACAATTGGGATTAATTATGTCAAATATCATCTCAATACCCGTGTGAGGTTTCAATCAACAAACACATATTTTTATCTATGCAGTTGGGCGATGTGTATAATTTATCGTCCCAATCAATGTCAGTCAAATGGGTGTACATAAACAAATCGTTCGATTTGTAAATTAATATTTATTTCATTCCTGGAGAATTTTATGTCATTCATATATACGTTAAAAATTATTTTTTTAACGATAAATTATTTTATTCAACACATGAATATTTTATATAATTCATATATAAGTTAAAGATAATATTTTTAACTAACCATTTTATTTCTAACATATTTTAGAAAATTTTGGTAGCATAACGGCGTGATACTAGAACCGGGATAACGTCTAGCCTTATCCCTCGCCTAATACTGGCTCGCGCCATACACATACCAATTCTAATCAATTCCAATCACATCCCAAACCAAATTCAAACAAATAAATCACTCAAAACAAAAAACCAATTATCCATGGTTTCAATCAAAGGTGTCGGGTGCTACTAAGCACCATCTGCATCCTAATATATATTTAACTGTAATCAAAATTAGAGTGAAAAGTTCTCACCTTTGGTTTCCACTCCGTCATTCTCTGAATGGTTTGGATTTAGTTTTGCTCAAGTACGTTGTGTTCTTCACCGTGTTTCCCACGTAATCTTTTTCACGCTATTTATAGTAAAAATCACATTTTTAATATGATGTTTATATATTTAAAAATCACAATTTTAATACCATGCTATATATATTTAAAGATCACATTTTTAAACCTTTCTATATATATTAAAAATCATATCTATATTTTTAATCACATTTTTAAATCACTTTACATATTTTAAAAATCCTATTTTAAAAATGCTATCTATATAATAAAAACCATATTTTTATACCACTACTATATACATAAATATCATGTTTTTATATCGCTACAGTATATATAAAAATCTTATTTTTATACCATTATAATATATATAAAAATCATATTTTTATTTCGCTATAATATATATAAAAATCATATTTTTAAACCAATTTCATTTATATTAAAATCACGTCTTTAAAACGATTTCATTTATATAAAAATCGCGTCTTTAAAACGATTTCATTTATATCAAAACTAAAAAAGAATTCAAAGCTATTTTATATACATAAAAAATGTAATCAGAAAGGCTCACTGTAATCAATTTTCGGAGGAAGTGGGTCCATAGCGGCTAAAGGCGACGGAGGAAGGGCAGCTTGAGGACTGCAGGTGGCGGCAAGGGCGGCGACAAGCGCAGTGGGGCTAGAAGCGGGCTGGGCGGCGGTTCTCTTCGGGTTTGGGCATTCTAGGGTTTGAAGATTTTAGAGATTAGATTTTTAACTAGGTAAAGATGCGATTTTTATATATGAGAACAAAGAATAAAAATTTGATTTTTATTTATTCAATAGCGAAATAAAAATATGGATTTTATATATTCAGTAGCGATATAAGAATATGGTTTTTGTATATATATGAAACAATATAAATTTTTTAATGTTTATATATGTGGTAGAAACATAAAAATTCGATTTTTATTTATATAATAATGATATAAAAATATGATTTTTATATATGTAGCGTTGAAATCAAAATGTGATTTTTTAACATAAAAATCGCGTGAAACAGATTTCGATGGAACCGACGGGAATCAAATCCAAATCTAAACTGTTCAGAAAATAAGGAATGGCGGAGTGGACCCCAAAGGTGAGAACTCCTCACTGAAATTTTCTTATACAGTTATTTATTTTATAACTGCATATATGAACTGTTCCCCGTTGTCCACAGACCATGGATGACTTGTTTGATTGTTTGGTTTAGTTGATTAGATTGTTTGGTTAGATTTTGGTTGTTTGGGTTAAATGAATTGATTAGAATTGTTGTGTGTGTATGGCGCGAGCCAATATCAGGAGAGGGGTAATGCTAGACATTACCCGATTTTGATATCTTGTCGTTATGCCGCCAACATTTTCTAAAAAATATTAGAATAATAAAAATGTTAATTTTACTGTGTAGATGAATTGAATAAATATTTTATCGTTAAAAATATAAATTTTAACGTGTTTATGAATAAAATAAATATTCATTTGCAAATCAGACGATTTATTTATGTACACCCATTTGACTGATATGGATTGGGACGATAAATTTTACACATCGCCCAACTACACAAATAAAATTCATTATTTGTTGATTGAAACCCCACACGGGTGTTGGAATGATATTTGACGTACACTAATCCCAATTGTTTAGTTGTATCTCAATCGATAGGTTGATAGACTATTGTAAGCGTTAAATATTTATATTTAACGCTCATACAGTGTAGAATGCACTTTGGATGATGGTTGAATGTGTTTGGTTGTTGTTGTGTACATGTATTATATGAAATCCATATAATCAAATTATATGGTAATTGGCTGTGTCTGATTCCAGTTCAGAAAGAATGAATATTTTAAAATAACGAATATTTTAAAATAATGAATATTTTAAAGTAATATTCAGTAATAGATCAAAATCTGGTTTTGATGTCTGATTTGGGATGGACACGAATATATTTAAATATATATACCCGTGTTGATTAGATAGCGCCATTTTGACGTGAATGGTATTTATATCGATTTTATTCATTTTTATAATGAATATCGAAAAGGAATTGATTTCAAAATATAATATTTTGAAAATATTATCATTTATATATTAATGATATGGAATATCCAATTTTGATTAAAAATTGAATATGAAGTTGAAACTATTTTGAAAACGAATTTAAAACGATTTATAAAATACGTTTTAAATGGCAATCGACGAAATATATATTATATTTATTATATATATATCATATAATGGCCTGAATAGAACGCGCCGCGCTGCGGCAATTCGCGAATTTCGACCATTGACTTCGAATGGACATTATGGGAGATCCAACCATTGGATTCTTCTAAAACTGGAACCGTTGGATTCTCCTAAAACCGGAACCGTTGGGTTCATATCGAAAAGAGCTTTCTAACGAATATTAGAGATTTAAAATCTAACAGTTGGATTTGGAATTATGTACAAATCAAATTTGGAAAAGGTCACTATAAGTGCAGTTGGATGGCCGTTTATGGAAATCGATTGTACGGGCCTTGATAAAATTATTAAAAATATCAATAATTAGTGTAAAAGCATAAGAAATGATTTGGAAAGAATTAGGATGAAAAATTCCATATCTGAAAAGATAATAATAGTTTTTTTATCAAAATGAACTAGTTATTAACTAGATTTGAAATCAAATAATTTTTAAATAGAATAAATTGGATTTGAAATGGTTTTAAAAATAACCAGAATTTCCAATATATGAATTGGAATGGATTTGAATCAAAATTATCTTTGGAATATTTCGATATTGGATTCTGTGATTATACGGATATTGTGGAGGAATTTGGAAGATATATATATATATATTGTTATTCCAATACGGTATTTGTTGATTCCAGAATTTGATATTGAATATAAGCCGATATATTTTCTATTCAGAGCCTTGTATTTAATATCAAATGTGATTTCGGGTTTATCGTGAATTGTGTCTTCATTTACACTGTTCTTGAACCCATTTGAGAAAAGATTAAATCTTTTTATTTAGATTTAATGAAGTATACCAGTTAGTTAATATTTAATTGGAATTGAATTGAAATTGGTCCTTGGGTTTATCGTGAACGGTGTTTTAAATAACACTTTTTCTTTAACCCGATTAACAATGGAATGAGATTTTGGGTTTCCGTGAATGGTATCTTTAATAGTACTGTCCTTCGACCCAATGGAGTTAAGAAAATGTGAAACTAACTGGAGATTTGTTATGTTGAATGGTTTCCTTGGTATTGATCTGATGTTGGTTTCGGCCTTCGGGGTTAATACTTAGGGAATTGTTCACTTGCTAATTTACGGTTAAAGGCTGATGGAATGGAATGTGATTTTGGGTTTATAGTGAACCGTGTTTTAAATGACATTAATTCTTTAATCCAGTTAAAGACAAGATATGATTTCCCAAGTTAAACAATCATTAATATTGATTTTTGGGAAGATTAAAACCAAATGGAGTTTTAATAAATCTTTAATTAGATTGAAATGATCGAGAATGGAGTATCACCAGTTTTGCTCCAGGCGATAGTTAAATCTTTAATTAGATTTGAATGTGAGATGGTAATTGAATTTACCGATAACACAGTGGAGTTAGATATGAAGTATTACCAGTTTTACTTCACGGGATGAATAGGTTGGGACTGGGAAATTAAAACAAATGATTACTTCGGTAAGGTTCGTTAATCCCGACTAGTTTAGATAAACCATAATTTGGTTTGTATTGATATTCAAAGGAAGATTAAAGAATAAATTTAAAGAATTTATCTTTGATAAAATTAATGGGAACCTTTCCAAAAGTATATGAATACTTAGATAAAGAAATATTCTGGATTGGAATGAGGCGTATGTTGTGTTTCTGTAGCACTTGTTTATAATATACACGAGTTATTCAGAAAGACCGGGTTTATCCCAATCTGAATAACCGATTCGATGATGTGTCGAGGATGAAGACGGTGGTTGAAGACCTGTAACACCCCGAATTTTCTATTAACACTAAAGTTGCTAAAATATTAATAAGTGTGTAAGAGGGGGGATGTATCTAATATGAATATAAAAGTGTGTAAGAGAGGGGATGTATCTAATATGAATATAATAATATTAATAAGTGTGTAAGAGAGGGGATGTATCTAATATGAATATAAAAATATTAATAAGTGTGTAAGAGAGGGGATGTATCTAATATGTATATAAAAACAATAATAAGTGTGTAAAAGGGGGGGGGGGATGTATCTAATGTGTACATTGTAGAATATATATATATATATATATATATATATATATATATATATTGCTGAGTGTTTGCTGAGTCACTTCTGACTCATTGCTGAGTCAACAAGATAAACCCCATCTTGTCTGAACGGCTGCGGTTATTTCTAGGTTAAATCTAATGGCCTAAATGCATTCTAAAATCTATAAATAAGTGGGTAGACCCTAAACCTAAATCACTTGTAAAATTAGAGAAGCTACCGTCATGCTGCTGCCATGGAGTTCAGCGTAGCCGTCACAAACTAAGAAGAGGAAGCCTAATCATCTACAACTAAATCTACACAAATCAAATCAAAAGATCTCTCTTTCTCTAATTCTTTTCTTTTGTTGGTGAGTATGATGATTCTCACAAGACTATTACAAACTAATTTGACTCAGTTATGAATGGATCACAAGAAAGTGATGTGATTTGTAATTGTAAATTCTATATATTGTGGATCTCTTATTATGTTATTATGTTGTCGTATGATGTAAATTATATATGCTATGTCATGCTATGTTGTAAATTCTCTTATGCTATGTCGTGCTATGTTGAGAATCATGTCAAGCTATGTTATACTATCATACTATGCCATGTTATAAATCATGCTATATTATGTTGAAAAATCATGCTGTTGGATCATGCTTAAAGTTATGTTTTTTTTCTTAATTTAAATGGATCTTGTTTATGGGAATTTGCCTATTAGGTTAGGTGTACCCATAAACTTGAAACTATAATTAAATAAAACTTGATTATGGGAATTTGCCTATTGAGTTAGGTGTACCCATATAAAACCATGTTGTTAAAAAATTAGATGATGTTGATTCACACATGTTCATATGTAAGTTTATGAAAATTGATTGAGATTATATTAGGTGAATTTTGAACAAGTTGACACCTTTAGGTCCATGACATGTATAATCTATGCAAGTTGGACATATGCAAGTTTCACCCCTTATTATGATTCATTTGGTCACATATACATGTTGTTATTATGATAATCTCTTTTATGCTATGAGTTAGGCTATTCGAGTCTAACATATATTTTGCGAATAAACGTTCAAACGTGGGGTAGGGGTAATATTAGGAATTAATAAATTGGGTGCAATTTTGTAAGATTTTGCATACCATGAATGGATGTCCATAATTGATTCAATTATGGACATTGTTAAAAATTGGAAGTAATTAATAATTCAAGTAGGGAATTATTAAAATTGGGGGAAAGTGGATTATTATTAATAATCAATGCTTAGGACACGAGGTTGGACCCGTTTGTGATGTAAACCTGCCCGGACCCGCCCGGCAAATCCAGTAGTCACAAATGTCGGCCCAATGTGAGAGGTCCTAGGCCCAAACTAAAGCATAACAGTTGTAAAGACACGAGGTTAGACTCTTTTATGGTGTAAGACTGCCCGGACCCGCCCGACAAATCCAGCTGCCATAAATGCCAGTCTAATGTGAGAGGTCTTTATGAGGTTATGGCCTTAATGAACTAAGAAATACTTAACCAGATAATCATGTAAGGTGGGACATGGGGGTTAAGTAGGTGCCTTGGGTGGCATGAGGAATCTGGTGGTTGCCTTTAGAGGCATTTGAAATACGATTAGACTTAACCAAACACACATGTAAATGAACATGACTAAGTGGGTTAAGTGGGATGGACTAATGGGGACAAGCTTAAGTGGAATGCTTATGGTAAATAGTGGGGGCCCATTTCAACCAGTTTCCCAAAACGTATCTTTGTGGGCTCGACCCAAGTCGAGGACGGGACACGCATACTGGTTTTGACTATAAGAGGCCAAAACAGGGAGCGGTGGCAACGCAAGTCCAACGGGTTTCATATGCGTGTGTGGACCCGGGCTGGTAGGTAAGACGTTGTTGCATCGTGTAGGTATAAGCCGTGCATGTCCGTTGTATCAGGTTGCCACTTTAGGGGAGTGATACACCCCACTGTGGGGCCAGCACGGGTATCTACGAGTTAGGGAGCCGATCGAATAATGGGAAGTAGGGTACACCTAGTGGAGATAGGGGCAGGCGGCACCTATGTAGTCAGCTAGAGGTACGTAAAGCCATTGGGAAAGTTTCTAAGTGAAGCTAAGTGGGATGAATCTTTAGGGTGACTGGTGTGGTGCAGTATAGTGTTTATCCTTTAGTATTTAGGAGCGCCTATAACGTTGCCTTTAGCGATTGTCTATGTCCTTAATCCGCTCTTCATAGACATTTTCTTGTTTTCCAGCTTATGCCTTAGTCCAGTTATTTTGGTAATAGTATTGTAGAATTATCATATTCACCAGACTTTATGTCTGACCCCCTCTTTTCCATCCTTTTTCTCCCTTCAGGTCCGCAGGTTGGGCCAAGTTCTAGTGGAGTCTAGTTGGATCGCTTATCTACTGGAAAGCTTGGACTGCTGAAGTAAAGTCCAACTTGTTATCTTTCTTTTTAATGGCTATTCATGTAATGGGATTATGTACTTGTTTTATCAAGATAGATATTGTACTTGACATTGAATATGGTGTTATGATGTAATCAAACATGTTTTGACTTCTGCTACAATGAAATAAAGTTTTTGAATTTCCAAGTACTATTTTATATCTGTCTTGTTGTAATTTTACTGTTCTATATTCACTTAAAACCTCCATGGAAGTTAATGCATTCCCTTTGTGAGTGACATTAATGGACGTGGGGTGTTACAAGACCAGAGGTCTTCACATTGTTTGTATGATTACTGATGTCTTGATTGGGTTGTACACCCAAGACGAGGTAATAAGTGGTGATCGTCCAAACGTACTTGGAGATCGACGGATATGCGAGGGCCTCTCTCCTGTATTGGACATACAGGATGAGGAATACGGTGCCTCCGGTCTCGTTCAGACCCAGAACGAACTTGTAAATGGATGTGTGTCTGGCATCGGATTTCATTCTGTGTGATTGATAGACATTGGTTGCATAGCGTGAATTGCCTATGTGGCATGCTGAGATGCAATTGATCAAGGCTTCTGTTGAAAAGCAGAGTCTTGTGGTTGATGATCAAGGCACATCTTTAATATAGCATAGCTTTGTGAAGCGTTAATTCATGAGCCTCACACTCCGGTGTGAACCAGAAACGGGAGAGGACATCAGGGAGGGCATGTGTTTCTTCTAGCTAGGAGTGGTATTTTGGGTTTTACACGCCCGGACATTTTACTTATGTGGATGATGGATAGCGAGGCGCCTCGGTTATATCGGTCGTTCCAGGGCCGATAGTTTGGTCGGGATATGACCAGTTTACTCCCCATAGGGCGGGGAAACACATCTTTCAGGCATTTTAATCCACTTCGTGTGGACCGGCCCTGACGATCCAAGGTGCAGTTGCGGCTGTTCCTGAGACACAGGCTAGAGCATCTCGAAGCGATAAGGACGATCCCTTGCCTTGGTTCACAGACGGAAATCCAACTTCCAATATGTGACAATTGCGGTTTTGATTGTAGAGCCTAGTATGGCGATATAGTAATATGGGGCACTTATGTCGTCTATGATTGATACTTATGATTGAAATTGTTTTGACACTACACATATATAGTAATAATAAAAGATGAAATTTCACGTACCAAGCATTCTTGGCTATTATAAGGTAAAAACTCTATCCTCCGGCTTGCGTTGCATTGTGTGATGGGACCTGAGTCTTATAATAGCTTCATTGTTCCTTTTTTTAACATTGCGCTGTTTGTTTTATGCACTGGTATTATTGGGGGTAAACCCGTTCCGTGTTACACGGCGTGGTCCCTTGATTTATCTAACTTTAAAATAAAGAATAATAACTGTTTTAGTTCTCACACTAGTCACATGACTGATCTGGAGTTTATTGTTTTAACCTAAACTCTAAATGCCCTTATTTTCCACACGGGCAGCTAGCAGTTTTGGTTTTGCAGATTTATATTCACAAAATCCTGGTTTACAACTATAATGTTATTCAGAAAGCTCTGTATCCGTATATCTCCTTCAGTTGGGTTTTGTATTATTTTCCACTGCAGTAATGTATTTAAATCTCTAATATTTTATGATGTGTAATATTTATTCATACTCTATATATTCTTGTATTCTGATGAAATTGTTGTAATAAGCAATGAAATGTTCTTTTGTTTGTGTTCTGATTTGTCGTGTTCTCAACTCAATCTGGGCTTTCCTTCACGGGGAAGTTCGGGTCGTCTCATTTGGTATCAGAGCTTTGGTTTACAGAGCTCGGGAACTGAACGAAAGAATTCATCAGAGATTAGATTAGTATACCAATAGGAATGAATCGTTAGAGGTAGGATCTGTAGTATCCTAGAACGAGTGTGTAGAGTGATATTTTTAAAATAAAAATGAAAACGGTTTTTTTTTTGAAAATTTAAACCTGATTATACGTATTTGATTATTTATTTTATTTTGAATTTGGACAATCAAGTATATAAAGATTTTGTGTATACGTCTAATCCACATGTATTTGAAGTCTTAATATACTGGATAGATATAGAATCACACTCTAGTCGCCCAGAGATGATTCTAATGATTGATATATCATCATCAGAATTTATGTTCGAGTGACGAAAGTGGGATACCCATATGTTTCCAATTGACTGATGTGAGAACCAAAACTAGACAGTGCTTATTGTTGTGGTGTGGCATTAGAAATCTGATTTTTGGACTACGTATCAAAGTTATGAATTTGAAAAGCTAATCAACTAATTGATTGATGATTGTGGTATGTTATTATTTATTTAAATCAACATGTGAAAGAAAGGTAAATTTAGGCCAAATTGAATCAAATATTGAACTGACTTAAAATTTGATTGAAATTGCATACATGTACATGCATATATATTGAACAGGTCATAGCAAGGAGGCTAGAGAAGAGGAATAAAATTATTTGCCCGACAAATGGGTACATGTTTATTGTATTTCTTGGAGTTTTTAATGATTTTATGAGCCGACTGGCTAGCCGCTTAGCTGTTTCTTTTTCTTTTTGATTGGAGAGGCCTATGTGGCTGTTTGGGGATTTTCCCGGTGCTCTCGTACAAAGGAGGTTATGGCGAAATTTTTCGAATTTAGGGTGTTAGCCAAATTTTTTGAAAAATTTGAAAAGTTCTTAGAAATTGAAAAGTTGAGGAACTTAAGCCATAATTAAAATAATGAAAGTTGAGTTGATTAGTTAAACAACTTTCAGCTCCATTCCTTTTCGAGGATGAAAAGATTTTAAGTGGGGGAGACTGTAACAACCCGAAAAATCAGAACTAGTTTAAAATTTTTATTTTGGCAATTTTAGTCAATTTTGAATATTTAAAATGATTTATTTTAAATAATAACGACGAGAAATTTATTTTGAATAGAATTAGAATGTATAATTTTATGTGAATTGAAGTTAGAATATAATTATTTATTTTTAATTATAAAAGGAATTGAAAATGGCGTGGTAGTTTGAAATTTCGATTTCAAATTTCAAATGAATGTACATGATTCAAAATAAACCGGATTTTAGCGAAACCAAAAATATTAGAATCTACTTGAAAATATCTTTCCAACGAATCCAAAAAAATTGAAATTTCGTAGCGGGAATAAAAAGTTATCCCCGCTTGAAAATTCAAAATAGTTGCTATGGAAAATATAGCCCTTAAAAATGGAAATATTGCAAATGACCTCCGTTTCGACGAAACAACTTTTGTTGGATCCGGGATGTCAAGTTATTGGTATATTCCAAAATTCATAATTTTCTGAATCAATATGTGAGCGTGGCAAAAGAAAACATGTTTCGAAAGTTTCAGTCAATTTGGATCGACCAGAAAATGGCCATTTTTTAAACGGTCTCCAAATTTGACGAAATTAGTTTTCTTAGGACCGCATCGTCATCACTTTCTAGAATTTTTAGAGTTCGTATGTGGCCCTAGTAAATTAAAATGTGCGTTTAAATTGAATATATAGAATGATGTTTCAATTTAAACGAAAAGTAATCGAAACAGTCGAACTGGCTTACGAAACATATCTCATTGTGTTCGGAATAGGGGTATTTAGCTAGCGGCGATAGTCGTTGGGTTTGATTTGGAGATTGTGTCGTTAAACATGCATTTCCAAATCAAAAGAAATAAGTAAAATATTAATATAATATTAATATTATTCCCTTCTCCTTTCCTTACTCCCCGTTGACTTCAGTTATTAAAAGAAATAAAAAAATGAAAATCGCGATCCACAGCCCCCATATCGTCACTGCGACGCCGGAGCTGGCAACTCCGCCGTCGACGACCGTCGCTCTACACTAGCTCGACGACACCTCCGCCTCATCCTCCTTAAATCGCGAGCCACCCATCGCTATTATTCAAACCCATTTCAGCGAAGCCGTTTCACTAGAAGCCGCCACTCTAGCAGCCGTAGGGCCCACCTCTACCACCACCCCCTGACCGCTGCCACCCCCTCCTATGTCCACCTCAGCGCCGATGTGAGAAGCCCTTCCTCCCTCCAGTTAGATCAGAACAACCCTCTCTCTACCAATACAAAATGTAAGTTTTTTTACCTTTACTTATGTAATCTTTGTATTGTTTTGTATAAAAAGACTTTGTTTTAGTAAGAATTTGATTTCTAAAATTATAAATAACATATAAAGTTATATTTTTAATCTATGTATGATTTTTATTTAGGAAAAAGCTTTGATTTTTAACTTTAAAAAGGTTAGATTTTTAAATTTAAAAAGATTAATTTTTTTTAACTTCAAAAAGATTAGATTTTTAACTTTAAAAAGATTAGATTTTTAACTAGGTAAAGATGAGATTTTTATATATGAGAACAAAGAATACAAATTTGATTTTTATTTATTCAATAGCAAAATAAAAATAAGGTTTTTATATATTCAGTAGCGATATAAGAATATGGTTTTTACATATATATGAAGCAATATAATTTTTTTGATCTTTATATATGTGGTAGCAACATAAAAATTCGATTTTTATTTATATAATAACGATATAAAAATATGATTTTTATAGATGTAGCGTTGAAATCAAAATGTGTTTTTTTAACATAAAAATCGCGTGAAACAGATTTCGATGGAATCGATGGGAGTCAAATCCAAATCTGAACCGTTCAGAAAATAAGGAACGGCGGAGTGGATCCCAAAGGTGAGAACTCCTCACTGAAATTTTCTTATATAGTTATTTATTTTATAACTGCATATATGAATTGTTCCCCGTCGTCCACAGACCATGGACGACTTGTTTAATTGATTGGTTTAGTTGATTAGATTGTTTGGTTGGATTTGGTTGTTTGGGTGAAATGAATTAATTAGAATTGTTGTGTGCGTATGGCGCGAGCCAATATTAGGAGAGGGGTAATGCTAGACATTACCTGATTTTGATATCGCGCCGTTATGCCGCCAAAATTTTCTAAAATATATTAGAACATAAAAATGTTAATTTTATTGTGTAAATGAATTGAATAAATATTTTATCGTTAAAAATATAATTTTTAACGTGTTTATGAATAAAATAAATATTCGTTTGCAAATCAGACGATATGTTTATGTGCACCCATTTGACTGATATGGGTTGGGACGATAAATTTTACACATCGCCCAACTGCACAAATAAAATTCATTATTTGTTGATTGAAACCCCATACGGGTGTTGGGATGATATTTGATGTACACTAATCCCAACTGTTTAGTTGTATGTCAATCGATAGGTTGACAGAATGTTGTAAGCATTATATATTTATATTTAATGCTTATACAGTGTAGAATGCACTCTGGATGATGGTTGACTGTGTTTGGTTGTTGTTGTGTACATATGTTGTATGAAATCTATATAATCAAATTATATGGTAATTGGATGTGTCTGATTCCAGTTCAAAAAGAATGAATATTTTAAAATAATGAATATTTTTAAATAATGAATATTTAAAATAATATCCAGTAATAGATCAAAATCTGGTTTGGATGTCCGATTTGGGATGGACACGAATATATTTAAATATATATAGCCGTGTTGATTAGATAATGCCATTTTGACGTGAACGATATCTATATCGATTTTATTCATTTTTATAATGAATATCGAAAAGGAATTGATTTCAAAATATATTATTTTGAAAATATTATCATTTATATATTAATGATATGGAACATCCAATTTTGATTAAAAATTGAATATGAAGTTGAAACTATTTTGAAAACGAATTTAAAACGATTTATAAAATACGGTTTAAATGGACATCAATGAAATATATATATTATATATAATATAATGGCCTGAATAGAACGTGCCGCGCTGCGGCAGCTCACGAATTTCGACCATTGACTTCGAATGGACATTACAGGAGATCCGACGTCGGATTCTCCTAAAACCGGAACCGTTGGGTTCGTATCGAAAAGAGTTTTCTATCGAATATTAGAGATTTGAAATCTAACGTTTGGATTTGGAATTTTGTCCAAATCAAATTTGGAAAAGGTCGCTGTAAGTGCAGTTCGATGGCCGTTTGTGGAAATCGACTGCACGGGCCTTGATAAAATTATTAAAAATATCAATAATTAGTATGAAATCATAAGAAATGATTTGGAAAGAATTGGGATGAAAAATTCCATATTTGAAAATGATTGAGAATGATTGAAAAATTCCAAATGGAGTTTTAATGAATCTTTAATTAGATTAAAATGATTGAGAATGGAGTATCACCAGTTTTGCTCCAGACGATAGTTAAATCTTTAATTAGATTTGAAAGTGAAATGGTAATTGAATTTACCGATAACACCTTGGTGTTAGATATGAAGTATTACCAATTTTACTTCATGGGATTAATAGGTTGGGACTGGGAAAATAAGACAAATGATTACTTCGGTAAGATTCATTAATCCCGAGTAGTTTGGATAAACCATAATTTGGTTTGTACTGATATTCAAAGGAAGATTAACGAGTAAATTTAAAGAATTTATCTTTGATAAAATTAATGGGAACCTTTCCGAAAGTATATGAATATTTGGATAAAGAAATATTCTGAATTGGAAGGAGGCGTATGTTGTATTTTTATAGCACTTGTTTATAATATACGCGAGTTATTCAGAAAGACCGGGTTTATCCCATTCTGAATAACTGATTCGACTATGTGTCGAGGATGAAGACGGTGGTGGAAGACCGGAGGTCTTCACATTGTTTGGATGAATACTGATGTCTTGATTGGGTTGTACACCCAAGACGAGGTAATAAGTGGTGATCGTCTAGACGTACTTGGAGATCGACGGATATGCGAGGGCCTCTCTCCTGTATTGGACATACGGGATGAGGAATAAGGTGCCTCCGGTTTCGTTTAGACCTAGAACGAACTTGTAAATGAATGTGTATCTGACATCGGATTTCATTCTGTGTGATTGATAGACATCGGTTGCATAACGTGAATTGTCTGTGTGGCATGCTGAGATGCAAACGATCAAGGCTTCTGTTGAAAAGCGGAGACTTGTGGTTAGTGATCAAGGCACAACTTTAGTACAGCGTAGCTTTGTGTAGCTTTAATTCGCGAGCCTCACACCCTGCTGTGAACCAAAAACGGGAGAGGACATCAAAGAGGGCATGTGTTTCCTTCTAGCTAGGAGTGGTGTTTTGGGTTTTACACGCCCGGACATTTTACTTATGTGGATGATGGATAGCGAGGTGCCTCACTTATATCGGTCGTTACGGGGCCGATAGTTTGGTCGGGATATGACCTGTTTACGTCCCATAGGGCGGGGAAACGCATCGTTCAGGCATTTTAATCCACTCCGTGTGGACCGGCCCTGACGATCCAAGGTGCAGTTGCGGCTGTTCCTGAGACCCAGGCTAGAGCGTCTCGAAGCGGTAAGGACGATCCCTTGCCTTGGTTCATAGACGGAAATCCAATTTCCAATACGTGATAATTGTGGTTTTGACTGTAGAGCCTAGTATGGCGACATAGTGGTATGGGGCACCTATGTCGTCTATGATTGATACTTATGATTGAAATTGTTTTGACACTATACACTTATAGTAATAATAAAAGATGAAATTTCACGTACCAAGAATTATTGGCTATTATAAGGTAAAAAATTCTATCCTCCGGCTGGCGTTGCATTGTGTGATGGGACCTGAGTCTTATAATGGCTTCATTGTTCTTTATCTAGCATTGCGCTGTTTGTTTTATGCACTGGTATACTTAGGGGTAAACCGTTCCGTGTTACATGGTGTGGTCCCTTGATTTACCTAACTTTAAAATAAAGAATAATAACTGTTTTAGTTCTCACAGAATGACCTAAAGTTTATTGTTTTAACCTAAACTCTAGGTGCCCTTATTTTCCACACGGGCAGCTAGTAGTTTTGGTTTTGCAGATTTATTTTCATAGGATCCTAGTTTACAGCTGGAATGATAATCGGAAAGCTCTGTATCTGTATATCTTCTTTAGTTGTGTTTTGTATTATTTTCCGCTGTAGTAACGTATTTAATTCTCTAATATTTTATGATGTGTAATATTTATTCGTACTCTGTATATTTTTGTATTCTGATTAATTTGTTGTAATAAGCAATGAAATGTTCTATTGTTTTTGTTCTGATTTGTCATGTTCTCAACTCAATCAGGGCCTTCCTTCACGGGGAAGTTCGGGTCATCTCAGGATCGAGCGGATCGGAGGAGGGGGGAGTCTCCAGCGGCGGCGATGGCTGCTGAGGGGGGCGACGACAAGAAACCGGGGGGGGAGGGGGATGGTCAACGCGGGTTTTTTTTATAATTATTTTGACCGCTCTGAGTGGAGAGAAAGGGGTAAGGGGGTTTTTATAATTAATTTAATTGTTTTAATTCCAAAAAATAACATTTTAATCCGAACTCCAAATCGAACCCACCGACTGTCGTCCCTAGCTAAATACCCCATTCCGAACACAATGGGATATGTATCATAAGCCAATTCGATTGTTTCAATCAATTTTCGTTTAAACTAAAATATAATTCAATGTATATTGAATTCAAACTTACATTTTTATTTACCGGGGCCACATACTGACTCAAAAATTCCATAGAAATAAATCTAGCTATGTTTTGACGATATGGTCCTAACAAACCTAATTTCATCAAATTTGGAGGCCGTTTGAAAAATGGATATTTTCCAGTCGATCCAATTCAACTAAAATTGACAAAACACGTTTTCTTTTTCCATGCTCACATATTAATTCCAGAAATTATGAAAATTGGTATTTAGCAATAATTTGACTTTTCGGATCCAATTAAAGTGGTTTCGTCGAAAACGGAGGTCGTTTGCATAGCGACTTTTCTTAATTTTAAACTAGACGCAACTTTCTATTTATATTATGAAATCTCAGTTTCTTTCATCCGTTAGAAAGATATAGCTAAACAGATTCAAATATTTCTTGTTTCGTCCAACTCTGACTTATATAGAATTCTGCATTTTAAATTGAAATTAGAAATCGAATTTTCAAACTACCGCGCCATTTAGGCTCGTTATATAATTAAAATAAATTTATACATTCCAACTTTGTTTAAAATAAATTTTTAGTCATTATTATTTAAAATAAATCATTTTAAATATTCAAAATTCATTAAAATTGCTAAAATAAAAATTTTAAATTGGTTTTAAAATCCGGGTTGTTACAAGATAGAAAAAGGGCAAGTAAGTGTTTAGATCCTGTTGCTAATTTTCATGTTAAAGGTCAAACCAGTTACCACTTTTTTGTTGGGATTGTTCCGTTATTTGGTTGGACAGTTAGGGTAGCACCTAAACTTGGTTTGGATCCTATGGTCCGGGCTTTTCTGTCTGAGGGGGACATAGTTCCAAGATTCTTGGCCCTTAGTAGTAGCTGTGTAGGGTGTTTGTTCTCCTGTTTAGTTGAAAGACTAGAATCTTGTTTAAATTTAAACTAAGATCATATGATTAAATAAGCTAAGAAAAGAGAAAATGTACAACTAAGAAGGAAACAGAAAATTTTAGTAAAGCAACAAAAATGGAAAATTATGAGAAAAGATGGATAAAAATGGAAAATTTCCAAGGTAAGATGAAAAAGAAAATCAGTAACAAAGAAAAATTTCTTATGTGGGTTGTGCTTGGATAAGAAAATAGGGAATCTTTATAAATAGTTACATAAAAGTCCAAGTACATTTAGAAAAAGGTTGAAAAAGAAAAACGGAAGATGCGGAGTTTTCCGTTTTCCACCTTTTTGTAACATAAGAAATCGAATGTAGAAAATTATATTTTTCTGAAATTCGAAAAATAAAGTTAGCTAGTAGGATTATGGATGCAACGATTGGATGAACTATGCCCTTACTCAATAAGAGTATGGGAAAATTTGGATGAGAAAGCATTTTGATTTTTCAAAATATTGCATTCATATAGAACTGCCAGTATATTTAGGATGTGAGCATCATATTTTAAAAACGATTTTTGAAAAATTTGCATACACATAGGAGGTACCTCTTAGGCATACATACATTATTATGTTGTACTTCACTTTGCACAAGTGCAAAATGTTTGCAAAAATTGGATGCACACATGCTGCATGTATATTATGCAAGGGGTTAATTTATTTTACCCTTACCAAATTTCGTGGACGAAATTTCCTAAGGGTGGGAGAATGTAACACCCCGTATTTTTAGTGTAAGATAATAAAATAAGAATAACTTAATTAAATATTCAGAATTAGCTATAACGGACTGCGCCATTGCATCCGTCTTGAAATTCTGGTCAAAATCGACACCTAGTTTGCGTAATCCGGACACCTTATAAAGAAGTTATAAGCGTTAGAAGTTTGTATACATATAAGGAGCTTATATGTATTTACATATTTATGTATATATATATTAAATATATCCAGAAAATTCAAAAATCGATTCAAAAATCAAAAATCGCAAGCGGGAAAGTTTGGAGGGAAAATGGACGATTGGGGGTCGGCCTAGGGATCGACCCACCAACAGGGAGGTCGACCTAGGGGTAGACACACCAATAGGTGTGTCGACCAGGGGTCGATCCATCTGCAGATCCAGAAAGTTCTACTGATGTGTTTGGTTCTAGTATCTTAAAATTTAATCTGAGGGTCCTGGTTCCTCCACTACTCCTATAAATAAGACCCTAGACCTAACCCTCATAAATCGACGGCTACGTTGGAACTCTTCCATGGCTCTGTCTCTCTCTCTCTCTTCTCAAATCTGTTCTGAAATTAAAATATTAGCCTAGGAGAATTGTGGATCCAGACCTGGAAGAGGGAATCAACACTAAAAAAGATTACTGAATCATGAAAGCAAGGTAAACTTCTAAGAACCGATCCATTTAAATTATTTCTATTTCCCTTCTCTTTTCATGAAATAATGAATCCATGGTCATTAGGTTGTGAATCAAATTAATGGGAAAAGGGAAACCATGGATGATAGAATGGATCAGATCCAAAATTTGGGGAAAGCATGTAAGGTAAGTGGGTTTAAACTATAGCCTTTAGATAATGTTATGACTGTCATTTAGCATTGCCCTTTTAATAAATTGTGAAATTGCTAGTTTAATTATAAATTGCCATTATAACAAGTTGAGACGTTAATATGAGTAGATCAGGAAATTCATATGTTGAATCTATTAAATTATTGGAATGATTACATGTTGAAAAACAACTTGTTTGAAATGGTTAGAAATTACCGTTGTTCATACTACGTGTTAATTTGTCACATGAACGCTACTTGTATGAATTGGCACAACTATATGATTAAATGGGTTCATGTTAAAATTGATTACATGAATATAGTTTGGGCATAAATCAAACTATGATTATAGACTTATTTTGGGCATATAGCACATGAGAAATATGACTTGGGAAAGGGGTATAAATACCTATAATTAAATAGGTAAAATTCTAAAAGAATGAATAAGCCCGGGATTACAATTAGAAATTATAACTACACTTATGGCACGAGGTTAGGTTGCATTAGTGGCGGAAGTCTGCCTGGACCCGACCGGCATATCCAGCGGCCACTAATGTTAAACCTAATGTAGGAGGCCTAAGTGCAAAAATTAAAAACATGTAATGGTGCTAAGACACGAGGTTAAGTCAACTTGTGGTAGAAGCCTGCCCGGACCCGCCCGGCAAATCCAGCATCCACAAGTGTAGGCTTAATGTAAGAGGTCTAGTACTTATATATATATATATAGATATGTATATAACAAGATATGAATAAATAAATAACAATGATGGTAATTAAATTTCTAACTCAGAAAATAAGAAAGGAAGGGATGTAATGGACTGAGTTAGTGTGATAGCAAGGAAAAGTGATGTATTTCCCTAAATGACCTATTTCTGAAAATGTTGTTGCAAGTAAGCCACAGTAAATAAAGAAAAGTAAAGAAATTACTT
The DNA here is from genome assembly GCA_030737875.1 of Allium sativum. Taxonomy (NCBI): domain Eukaryota; kingdom Viridiplantae; phylum Streptophyta; class Magnoliopsida; order Asparagales; family Amaryllidaceae; genus Allium; species Allium sativum. The sequence continues at coordinate 57,672,698 of CM060910.1, forward strand.
GCTACCACTGATTTAGATGGGAATACGTTATGAAAGTAAACCATTGATTTCTTCAATCAAACTGATAAGGTGCATGAAGTGTTTTCTTTAATATAATAAGGAATGTATATTACAGTGAATGAAGAATAATGGTTTACAATAGTAAATGGCTTAAAAGGCGAATGATAATAACCTATTATAAATAAATATCATTAATGAAAATGTTGTATAATAGGTAGACATGTCCTAGGGACAAGTGAATATTATAACTTAGGTTATAATAAATTAGTAAGGGAATGGGATAACCAGTGAATTGGGTTAAGGGACACTTAATTATAGAATAAGTAACCAGTAAAGGGAAAAATTTGAAACCAGTTAAGAAAAGGAGGGAAAATATATTGTACTTAATTATAATTAATTAATCTGTAAGCTCGGAAGTCTGAAACCCATTGACAAGAATGTTTAGGCTTGTCCTTGGGACAAAAGGAAATTATAACATAAGTTATAATAAACGGGTACAGAAACTTATTAATGGGCCTTATTTAATAGAATTAAGTTAATAAGTAAACAACGATAAGTTGTATTGACAATGTAAAATGGAATTATGATCAAACGAGAAAGGATGAGGAAAACTTATGAAATGAAATAAGTTATATTTAATCATAAATGATAAGTGACATGTTAATTGGAAAACATGTGAATTGGGTATACCTAATTACATATTAAGTAAAACATGTTATTGTAATGATGAAATCAAAGCAGAATACAAAAGAGATTGTGGATTACAGGCCTTGGGCCGCAATTTAGAGAATAACATGTTGTAGGCTTATTAATAAACTGAAATAGATTAAGTTATATGACTGAAATTAATAAGCAAGAGAAAATTGGTAATTTGAATAAGAATTCAATATGAATGGGAATAACCAAGTTAAATGGAAACCTGGTGAGATAAGGCAAGCGTGTAAAAGATTGTTTAGACATAGGGTCTAACAACATATTAAAGTGAGGCGCTTGGACCAGTCCGTATGTTTGAGGGTGAATAACCCAATGGGGTAGATCATCGAGGTGTTATAGGGCACGAGGGGAGCGCACATTCATCTGATTGTTCTGACGGCTTTGAAGGACTTGAAGCGGAAGAACGCGACTCCCTGAGGTGTGTAAGGTGCTCCTAGTAGTTCTCTGTGCAGTGATAGATGTCTTAGGCTATGCTCGTAGAGGTTGGGTCTGCGGGTAACTACTAGGTGGGTGGTCCTTGACTACAGATGTAGCTATGCAGCCAGAATGCTGTGACGAGGTGACACTAGGGTAGTTCAGCGGTTACCTCACGAGGAGGCAGAGGGTCAAGACTAACAAGGATAGTAGACCATCGGATACCCGTCATCGAGAGCTAGTGGGATGCAGAAAGACTAGAGCTAAACCCAAGATACCATTTCACCCTTCACTATCGGGGTAACGGGTTGAGGGGAGACGCCACATGGATGTTTTGATTGTTTGCGTAAGGGCGATCACTTAGCTTTGGTAGTCTTTACTTATTAAGGGAGGGGCCGAGGTGGAGCTATAGCCACCACAAAAACAGACCCTAGGTATACTTGTATATAGAGGCTCCTTAAAGACAGGTCTGTATAGATATAGAAAAGCTCCCAATCGAGTTTCGTGTTCTTGTATCGCCCTGCCATGGAAATCGGTGCATATTAGAGGACGTGCGATTGAGGCATCGAGCTACAATTGAGATACATATGGTGGACAGCCTAGATACATGCATATCTGCTCTAGGTGGTGTATCGTTGACTTAGGGACGTTACTCCAGTATGGAGTCTGATTCTAACAAAGGTGGCAGTCAGTACAATTACGTAGCATAGTAATGATTGATTTATGCGGAACGTAATATTGTTATCTGTAATGTCCCATATTTTCACGGTATTATAATTAATTTATTTAATTATTTAAATAGTAAATTAGAGTTTTAAATGGTCGTTGAATTAAATAATAGTGAATATTCAATTAATTTAAATAATAGAATAATATATTTATTTCTGAAATAGTCGAAAATAGTGAATTGACAATATAATGTGAACAGGACAATTTATAATATATATAATCCAGTATAGAGTTGAATTATATTAACGAATATATTATTTAAACGAAGTTCGAACGTAGAATTATAATATAATTATAATCGAGCTGGAAATGACGTGGCAGTTCGCTATTTGGCGATTTGAACTTCAATTGAATATACGGGGTCCGTTTTAAATCAGATTTCTGTAGGGCTGTTATGGTAATGGTTCCTGTTACCATTTGGCAAATACAGTTACCATACCGTTTTTACTGGTAAGCCAGAATTGCTTACCGTTACCGTTACCAATCAACTAGTATACCGATGACTGGTATACCGATAATCTGGTAACCATTACACTGGTAATGGTAAATTACCGTCTGTCCATCAAAGTGTACATCTTAACATATTTTTTGTACACGGTGCATCTTTATTATAATATATGTAGTGTTAGTTTGTAAAAAACATGAATGAAAAAGAAAATAAGTGTATCTGGAATTATTTCATCTGATTATTGAACTAAATATAATCATTTTTTTGGTTCTAAGTGCATATAACAAAGCATATCAGATGATTATACTTATGTTTTGAATTAACTAGTAAAATAACCGTTACCGCTGGTATTGAAGAAACATTATCGCTAATCTACCGTTAAAAATGGTAAGTTTACCATTACCATACCGTTTTAACTAGTATACCAATTTCAATCAAAAACGGTTACGGATCAACTGGTAATGGTAAATCTACCGTTATCGTCACAACCATAGATTTCTATGAAACAAGAAACATTAGGAGCCGGTGAAGTATATTTTTCTAGTGGAAGAGAAAAATCGAGATTTCGTCATGTAGATTTTGATTTATGTCCAAATCAAATTTTAGAAAAGTCACTATGGAATTCTTTTGAAATTTTAAGTATATATATTTATATTATAAAAGGGTTTTTAATATAAATCGAATATCGATATAATTGGGAATTTTGAACTATCGAGTTATAAATCCAATTGGAGTTGTGTGATAATTCTAGTGCGAATATATACGATAATATTAAATTATTTCTATTTAATTTAATTGTATTTAAATACATTTATATATTTAAATGGGTTATTTAGAGCTTTAAAAATAGCAAGTTTTGCAAACGACCTCCGTTTTCGACGAAACTAATTATGTTGGATCCGCAATATCAAATTATTGTTAGATTTCAATTTCCGTGATTTTTGGAGTCAATATGTGGCCACACGAGATTTTGATGTGAAAAACAATTGATAATTTGACTTTAAAAATACATTGTGTGAGCAAACAGAGTCGGAATTCGACGAAGCCAGTTTCGTTGGGTCCGTAATGTCGAACTGTAGCTGCGTGTCCATTTTTGTGATTTTCAGATATCGTATGTGATCACAGGAATTTTTAGAGAACAAATGCAATTAGCGATAGCTTAAAATCTAATTTAAAAATCAAATAAAATATTAAAAAAATTCCTATAAATACTCTAACTCAATTCCTAACCCTAAATTTCTTCCTACACAGTCAAACACTTGGTAACCGCCAAAACTACTTCTAAGAACGTGAGCAAACCAAAGTCTTAAGGCCAAAACAAATAGAAATAAATTCCTAAAAAACACTATATGTATATAATCGAGATCGTTAGAGCTTAAGCTTCCATTCCATATCAGTTTTACTAAGTGCGCATCATCTTCCTGGAGATCGAAGGGTTTCAGCGTGAGCTAGGGTTAGGGATCTAAGGGATTTCAGGTGATCGAAGGTGGAGTTGAGGACGGATTTGGATTCAGGTGTTCGAACGACACCTGGTGTGTAATTGCGGTGAAATACGGTAGCGAAGTCGGTCGTGATTGGGTCTGGCAGCTGCGAGAACGCATCGTAACAGGGGGGGTGCGAGTTTGGAAATGATGGGATGGGGTTAATGAGATTTGGATGTTTGGTGTAATTACTTCATGGTTCGGTGGATTGTTGAGCGAGAACAGGGTGGAAGGATTTTGGCCATATTCGAGTTTCCTGGTATGAAGAGGACACGATTTCTTTTGAGGAAGAAGAGAGGGACACGCAGGTGGATAAGGTTGTTGATGTGGGCCGATTTAATATTAAGGGGTAAGGCCCATCTAAGGGTTTAATTGGATTTAAATTTAATTATAAATGTGTATAAACTTGTAAAACTTATATCTTATCCATACGGTGTCAGAATTGGACAAAACTGGATCAGTTAGGATCGTATGGACGAGAGCTCCACAATGGAACTGACCGGGAGTAAATTGGAGCTCGTTGGAATTTATGGTGAAATTAAACGCTTGAATCAAATCAATGACCAATTATCGTTATTTAACGATAACCATCCAATGTGAGTAAATCTCACTAACTCTGCTCAATTTATATTTTATAAAATATTTTTAGAATTTATAAATGATGGTTATTTGCTATTTGTTGGCCGTTTGGTTGAACTGCTAGTTAATTGGTTGAAAATATAGATAACGATATATATATAAATCGTTAATCGAATGTTGATTCTGTTATCAGAATATTTCATATTCGTGTTATTTATGTTGATTAACATCTGTGGATGCAGGGAAATAGGTCGGAGGAATCCGGCTGGATTCCTCAACATTTATTTTACTATTTTCATATATTGTGTTATATGATGTGATATGAAATATGTTGTTGATTTTATATGTTGGTATGATACCGATCATTGTAATATGGTACGTTAAATACCATAAGGAATACTGGAATGTTAAAAAGGAAATTTCAATGTTATATTGAAAAAGAAATATTTATAAAATCAAAAGATTTTATAAAAAGATAATATTTATTTAGAAAATAAATAGATTAAAAAGGAATATTTGTAAAACATTTACAAACAAAATTGAAAGGAAATATTTGTAAAACATTTACAAATAGAATTGAAAAGGAAATATTTGTAAAACATTTACAAATAGATTTTAAATAGAAATAATTATTTAGAAAATAAATAGAATCATAAATAAATATTTATTTAGGAAAATAAATAGAATTATAAAGAAAATATTTATTTCGAAAATAAATAAACTATAAAAAGGAAACACTTGAAAAATGAATAAAATTGTATAAAAAGAGAATTTTACACTAGGAAGGTTTAGACCTGTGCTTCGCACACGGGTATAACAGAATATGAATTTAAAGTAGACATTTAATAGAAATCTATTTTAACAGATAAGTGGTGAAGATAAATTTATAAATAATATTTTATAAATTAAATAAAATGTTTATCATTGGATAAATAGGATATATAAGTCAGGACTTATATAGAGTAGTAAGAATCGATTTCAACATCGATATTTGAAACTGAATATGGACGAAGAGTTAGTCGATTAAGAGTTAATCGGTTAGATTTAATCGAATTAGAGTAATTGATTAGAGTTAATCAGCTAGAGTTAACCAGTTAGAGCTAATTAGATAGAGTTAACCAGTAAGAGTTAACCAGATCGAGTAAATTGAACATAGTTAATCGAAATAGGATTAATTGAATATTAGTTATTCAACTAGAGTTGATCGAATATAGTTATTTGAGATAGAGTTTGTCAAACATAGTTATTCAGGATGAGTTGCCATTTCGTACGACTGCTAGCGCAATTCGCAGGGCTGCAGATAGCCTATGGCGGTTGGATGTTTCCTAAGAGAATCAGGCGTAACCATTGTGATCGCTGCGATCAAGAGTCAATTGAATGGAGATAAATCGAATATTATCCATTCGAAATAAAGTTAAAACAGACATAGTTATTCGAATATAAGTTAATCGAATATTAGTTATTCGATAGGAGTTAAATAAGTTGAGTTAAATAAGTTGAGTTAAACAAGTTGAGTTAATCAAGTAAGTTAATCGAGTTGAGTTAGTCAAGACGAGTTAATCAAACCGAGTTAATCCAAATGAGTTAATCCAAAGGAGTTATTCGAAATAGTTTATTTGAATAGAATTAAAGGAGTTATTCGAAATAGTTTATTCGAAAGGACATTAATCGAATGTAAATCATTCGAAGAGAATTAATCGAATGTAAATCATTCGAAGAGAGATTATCGAATATAGTTATTCGAAGAAAGAGTTATCGAATATAGTTATTCGAAGAAAGAGTTATCGAATACAGTTTACTCGAAAAGGAGTTATCGAATAGAGATTTTTCGAAAGAGAGTTATACGTTAGAATTCGATTATACCGAATTCGGGAAAGTACACTTTCGGTTTTTAATCAAGATTTAATGATTTCTTTATAAATTGTTTATTTAGTTATTTAGTTAAATTAAGGAATAAAAGTTATATTTTGAAGTTAGATATTTCTGAAATAGGGATTTGAACACTATTGTTATAATCAAATGATTTTGGTAAAAGAAGTGGATTCGTAAATAGAATCCGAGTTAGATAAGGAAATTGGTTAAAATATTTAAAAAGGTGAACTTTGTCTATTTCGAGGTTAGAAATGTTGTTCAGTTAAGGTCTAAGAGGTAATTATATCCCAACCTGATTGACTTCGATTTTAACTAAGGGATGGGTAAGGTTCGATAGTGAAAGTTGGTTTAGTGAATTTAGTTAATGAGTGTAATGGTTTGAATTGGTTTAGTGATGTTTTATTTAAACATCGGTTTAAATCAAATGAAGAAGTTTGGAAATGTTTTCCAAATAAGAATCAGAAATGTTTTCTAATATAAAAAGTAAGGAATGGAGCAAATATGGAAATGTTTTCCAATGATTAATAAAGTATATTTTCTAATTTAGAAAATAAGAATTTTCAAATAGAGAAATGGGAACTGGATAAATTGATGATAAATAAAATTAAAGGAGATCAATGTTTTGATTGATGACCAATCGATTGAATTTCTATCTGGAAATAAGATCGTTGGTTGTACACCTATTTTTCTATGATAGTTAAACCACCGACTATCGAAGTTTTTGACCATTTTTCCGTCGTCAATACGGAGAGACCGGGATCAGATTCATTATCTGAAAACCACTCTGTATCGATGTTAGCGTTGCGATCAATTATGATGAAGATAATTAAAGACGGAGTTATGCATGGGCTATCCTATTTACAGAAACAGTGCCTTCGGTTTGTCCAGTCCCAGGACAACGTGAATGGACGAATGTCTGACAAGGTATATCTAACGGATCGCGTAAGTTGATCTCTTCAAACGTACTTACGTTTGGTGGCGGAGGAATTCGTTCCTCTTAGCTTTATACCCGTGGTATTTTTGGGGAAATCAATTTGTGATTTGGCGGGTATGACAATGTGGCATTCAAAGTGAAGGGTGGTCAGATGTTCCAAAAGATACGTTATGACCTCAAGCCTCATCAATCGGGAAATGACAGAAATCGGGCAGCCAGCATGGCTAGCTGGGTCGCTCCAATTAGGGTGTATATCACCTATCTAGAGAAAATCCATTTCATTCTTTTATCTATTTTCGATGCTGTCCCTTTTCGAGAAACGGTGGGTAGCCCCCAACAGTTGGTGATATACATTCGATACAGTAATAACCCGGAAATCCGTGCCAATTTAAAAATTTTATTTTGGCAATTTAATGAATTTTGATTATTTAAAATGGATTATTTTAAATAATAACGACGAAAAAATTTATTTTGAATAGAATTCGAACGTATATATTTATTCGAATCGTCGTTAGAATATAAATATTTTATTTTAATTATAAAAGGAATTGGAAATGGCGCGGTAGTTCGATAATTCGATTTCAAAATTCAAATGACTGTACCGGGTGCAAAATAAACCGGATTTTAGTGAGACCAAAAATATTTGAATCTAATTGAGAATATCATTCCTACGAATCCGAAAAACTAAAATTTCATAGCGGGAATCAAAAGATACGTCAAGCTGAAAATTCAGAATAGTCGCTATGGAATTCTGGCCCTTAAAAATAGCCATTTTGCAAACGACCTCGGTTTTCGATGAAACCACTTTTGTTGGATCTGTGATGTCAAGTTATTGCTAGGTTTCAAATTTCATAATTTTTCGAATCAATATGTGAGCGTGGCGAAGGAAAACGCGTTTGACCAGTTTCAGTTGATTTTAATCGAATGGAAAATGGCCATTTTTCAAACGGTCTCGGAGTTTGATGAAATTAGTTTTGTTAGGACTGTATCGTCAATACGAAGCTAGAAAATATTTTTCGGGAATTTTTAGAGTTAGTATGTTGCCCCGATAAATTGAAAATGTGCGTTCAAATTCAATATATAGAGTTATATGTGGATTTTGGCGAAAACTGATCGAAACAATAGAATCAGCTTACGATGCATAACCCATTGTGTTCGGAATAGGGGTAATTAGCTATGGACGACAGTCGTTGGGTCTCGTTTGGAGTTCGTATACAAAATCCACATTAAGAAGAAGAAAATAAAATAATTAAAATATATAAATATTCATATAAAAGGGGGGTGAACCCTAATTCTCGTTTACAACAGACCCCCCTTATCTGAAATAAAACCCGACGCCCTAAATCGATCAACCCCATCTCGTTGTTCAACGACATCGAACCCTCTCCCCCCTTTCATCTCCAATGATGGTGCACCCCCTCCGATCTCCTTCTCCTCCCTCCACTCTCTCTTACGCGCAACCCAACCCTAAAATCCCAAACCGACGGAAGGAAGCCGCCGCACTTCCATGTCTGAGCTTCGCCGCCGAGCCAGAGGTGTGCCACCACCACAGTGACGCCCCTCCGCCCCTTAGCCGCCCCTTGTAAGTGATTTTCTTTTTCTTTCGTTGAGGTAGAAATTAAAAATAGGTGCTTTAATAATATAGGAATTAAAAATAGGATTTTTAATTATAAGAAAGCTATGATTTTATTTATAAGAAAGGTTATGATTTTTAGAAAATAAAAATATGATTTTTAGAAAATAAAAATATGATTTCTATATAATGTAGAAAATAAAAATATGATTTTTATATAATGTAGATAATAAAAATATGATTTTTATATAATGGAGAATATAAAAATATTATCTTTATATAGTAAAGTTTATAAAAATACGATCTTTATATGTGTTGTAGCGAATTAACAATATAAAGAAGTGATTTTGTTTAAAATATAAGTTGAGATTTTTATATAGATAAAAATTCGATTTTAATATACATGAAGTAGAAGTAAAAAAAAATAAGATTTTTTATTTATTAAATGAAGTGATAAAAATATAATTTTTATTATAGTAGACTATTAAAAATATGATTTTTATATTAGTAGAAGATTAAAAAATTTGACTTTTATTATATGTAAAGTTTAAAAATATAATTTTTATATAGTAGAAATAATAAAGATATGATTTTTATAAGGTAGAGGATATAAAAATTCGATTTTTATATATGTGAAGTGAAGATAAAAATTCGATTTTTATAAAGGAAGTAGCGTTGTTAAAAAATATTATTTTTAACATAAACGGTGTTGAACAGATCTCGTTAGAAGCGAAGTGAAGATTTTCTACATATGAAGAGTCATGGCGTTTGGTTTAGCTTATCGGTGAGAACTCCTCACCTTTAATTTAAATTTCTAGTTAAAAATATATACTAGGATGCAGACGGTGTTTAGTAGCACCCGACACCCGTCGTCCACAGACCATGGACGGCTTTTATGCTTGTTTGTTTGATTGTGATATGTAGTTGATTGTGTGATGAGATGTGAAATGAAATAAAATATTTATATAGTTAAAAATATTTTATAGTTGAAAATAGAAATATTTGAAATAGAATATTTGAAAATAGAAATATATGAAGGTGTGTTGGTTAGATTGACACCATTTTGACGAAAATGATATTTATATCGATTATATTCGTTTTTATAATGAATATTGAAAAGTGATTTCAAAATCGAATATTTTGAAAATGAATTCGAATTGAATGAAATTGAATAGAATTGAATTTGAATAGAAAATGAATTAGATTTGAAATTGAATAGAATTGAATTCAAATTGAAATTGAATAGAAATGAATTCTAATTGAATTGAATTGAGAACGAATTGAAATTGAATTAAAAATCGATTTAAATTGAAATCAATTTGAGATGAATTTAAAACGAATTTATATTGAAAAAAAATTCAATCTTGTTTTGAATTTGAAAATGAAGTTGAAATCGTTTCGAAATCGAATTTAAAATGATTTATAAAATACGTTTTAAAAGGAAATCGACGAAGTATATATTATATATATTATATATATAATATAATGGCCTGAATAGAACGCGCCGCGATAGTTCGTGAATTTCGACCATTGACTTCGAGTAGATATTGCGGGAGATCCGACCGTCGGATTCTCCTAAAACTGGAACCGTTGGGTTCGTATCGAAAAGAGCTTTCTAACGAATATTAGAAATTTGAAATCTAACGGTTGGATTTGGAATTATGTCCAAATCAAATTTGGAAAAGGTCGCTGTAAGTGCAGTTCGATGGCCATTGATGGAAATCGACTGTACGGGCCTTGATAAAATTATTAAAAATAGTAATAATTTGTGTAAAATCATAAGAAATTATTTGTGAAGAATTGGGATGAAAAATTCCATATTTGAAAGGATAAAAATAGATTTTTTTATCGAAATGAACTAGTTTTGAACTAGAATTATAATTCTATTTATTTTTAAAATAAATAAAGTGGGTTTGAAATGGTTTTGAAAATAACCAGAATTTCCAATAATTGAATTGTAATGGATTTGAATCGAAATTGTCTGTGGAATATTTCGATGTTGGATTTCGTTATTATACAGATATGCTTAGGGAAATTTGAAAGATATATTTATATCGTTATTTCCAATACGATATTTGTTGGTCATAGAATTTGATATTGAATATAAGACGATATTTTTTCTATTTAGAGCCCTGTATTTAATATCAAATGTGATTTGGGTTTGTCGTGAATGGTGTCTTCATTAACACTGTTCTTAAGCCCAGTTGAGAAAAAGATTAAATCTTTTTATTTAGATTTAATGGAGTGTACCAATTAAATAATATTAAATTGGAATTGAATTGGTATTGATTTTTGGGTTTATCATGAACAGTGTTTTAAATAACACTTGTTCTTTAACCTGGTAATTAATGGAATGTGATTGTGGGTTTGTCGTGAACCGTGTTTTAAATGACACTGATTCTTTAACCCAATTAAAGATTAAAACTAAGTGGAGTTTTAATGAATCTTTAATTAGATTGAAAAGATCAAGAATGGAGTATCACCAGTTTTACTCCAGGCGATAGTTAAATCTTTAATTAGATTTGAACGTGAAATGGTAATTGAATTTACCGATAACACCGTGGTGTTAGATATGAAGTATGACCAGTTTTACTTCATGGGATGAATAGGTTGGGATTGGGAAATAAAATAAATGATTACTTCGGTGTTGTTCGCTAATCCCGACTAATTTGAATTGATATTCAAAAGAAGATTAAAGAATAAATTTAAAGAATTTATCTTTAATAAAATTACTGGGAACCTTTCCCAAAGTATAAGAATATTTGAATAAAAGGATATTCTAAATTGGAACGAGGCGTATGTTGTGTTTGTGTAACACTTATTTATTATATACGCGAGTTATTCAGAAAGACCGGGTCTATCCCATTCTGGATAATTGATTCGACGTGGTGTCGAAGATGAAGATGGTGGTTGAAGACCGAAGGTCTTCACGTCGTTTGGATAATTACTGATGATCTTGATTGGGCCATACACCCAAGAGGAGGGAATCAGTTGGTGGTCGTCCAGACATACTTGGAGATCGATGGATATGCGGGGTACTAGGTGCCTCCGGTTTCGTTCAGACCCAGAACAAACTTGTAAATGGACTGTGTGTCTGACATTGGATTTCATTCTATGTGACTGATATCGGTTTCATAGAGTGGTTTGCCTGTGTGGCATGCTAAGATGCACATGATCAAGGCTTCTGTTGAAAGACAGAGTCTTGTGGTTGATGATCAAAGCACAGCCAGTGTGGCACAGCCTTGTGTAGCGTTGATTCGCGAGCTTCACACCTGGTTGTGAACCAGAAATGGGAAAGGACATCAGGGAGGGCATGCGTTTCTTTCTAGCTAGAAGTGGCGTCAGTGGTTTTACACGCCCTGATGAGTTTGACTTATGTGGTTGTTGCTGTTGCGAGACGCCTCGGATATATCGGTGAGTGTGTGGAGCCGACGGAGTCATTTGGCTCATTTGCGCCCCATAGGGCGGAGAAACGTAGTGTTCAGGCATTTTAATCCACATCGGTGGACCGGCCCTGACGATCCAAGGTGCAGTTGCAGCTGTTCCTGAGACATGGTAGGCTAGATTGTCTTGAATCGGTAGAGGACGATCCCTGGCCTCGGTTCACAAACGGAAATCCAATTTCCAATACGTGATAATTCGGTTTTATTTATAGAGCCTAGTATGGTGACATAGTGGGATGGGGGCGCTTATGCCGTCTATGATTGATATTTATGATTGAAATTGTTTTAAACACTCTACACTTATTATAGTATCAAATGACTTGTTTTAAACGTATCAAGCATTCTTTGGCTATTATAAGGAAAAACCTTATCCTCCGGTTTGTGTTGCATTATGTGATGGGACCTGGGTCTTATAATAGCCTCATTGTTCTTTATTTAGCATTGCGCTATTGTCTTATGCACTGGTATTCTTGGGAGGAAACCCGTTCCATGTTATATGGCGTGGTCCCTTGATTTACCTAACTTTAAGATAAAGATTAATTAACTGTTTTAGTTCTCACACCAGTCCCATGACTGACCTGGAGTTTATTATTTTAACCTAAACTCTGGGTTCCCTTATTTTGACACGGGCAGCTAGTTGTTTTGGTTTTGCAGATTTATATTGACAGGATCCTGATTTACAGCTGGAACGATACTCGGAAAGCTCTGTATCCGCGTATTACTTTCAGTTGTGTTTTGTATTATTTTCTGCTGCCATGTAATGTAATTTAAATATCTTTATTTTCTGTGTAATATTTATTTATACTCTGTATATTCTTGTATTCTGATGGAATTGTTGTAATATACAATGAAATGTTCTTCTGTCTGCATTCTAATTTGTCATGTTCTCAAAACAATCAGGCGTTTTGAACGGTCTGGGTCGGTTTAGCGACTGATTCGGATCGAGCGGAATTCCGGGTCATTTTAGATACACTCAAGCGAAATGAGTGGTCGGTCATGTGTGCGCCGGGTTGCAAGACGTTCTTGTTGAACCTAGTGTATTCGCCTCTAGAGATATACTATCGGCAGGTGGTCCCATACTTTGTCATAGCCGAAATCCAATCTCCAATAAGCGCCCGCGGTTTTGTTTGTATACTATATATATGGAACGTGAGATGCAAGCGTCCTGCTAGATTGTTAATTACTTGAGATTAGACATGATTATAATATCAATGAAGTATTGATTTCCAAAACTTTTTTGGGTTATCGTAAGGTAAAAACCATTCGTGTTTATGTGTAGATCGGTCTTACGATTATCATTTCTTTTGAAAAGGATTTGAAAAGTTAAACCAAATGATTTGAGTTTACTCACACCAGTCCCATGACTGACCCATAGTTTATTTTGTTTTGTTTTCCCTAAACTCTTAGGTGCCCAAATATGTACGGGCAGTCAAGTAGTTCAGGTCTTTACAGATATACTTGGAGGAGCTTAAAGCAGGAGGCTTGAGGATTATATAGCTATTGTTATTTCCGCTATGTGTAAGTGTTGTACTCTGATAATGTTATTCTATATATATACTGTTTTATTGCAAAGTTATGTTATATATTATATTTTATCCGTTCCGCTGTGAGATTCGTATTACTCTGATTCTATTCTGTGGTGATCTTCTTCTTCTATTCTAACTTTCTATATTATCTATTATCACCCTCTAACTTCTTTCTATTAGTGATCAGGAATTTCCGATGTCTGAATAGTCAACAGAGTAGTTTTGTGTTGATTTTCAGAGTCAAAAATCCCAGTTCGTTACAATGGTATCAGAGCTGAAGGTTAAGTGATTACCTTGGCTCTGTGGCGTGACTTAGTAGAGATGGGGTTAGTAATGCCCTAGATTGAGTTGAGTGTATATATACGAGTGAACGTACTTGTAGATTTTATATAAAAAAAAATTGTTTTATATTGTGGAGATTTATTGGTTGAGTTGCTTATAAGTTCCGGTCGATCAGTTTGATCCACTGTATCGATAGGAGTTTCTAAACGCTTGAATACGATAAACCGACACAATATGTTTTGAAAGAGGGTAAATGAAATGATTTTACCCAAACTATATTTTGATATAAACGAATGATTAATATTGGAAATACTATAGTATGTTGGATGTGTTGGTTGTTATTATAATCAAATGAGATTATAAAAAAGTGAAATGGTTAAATATAACCAATTAGAATTCATGTAAGTGTAATATATGGAATCAGATGAATTAAATCTGAATTTTAAATCAGAATTGGAATTAAAATTCCTAAAAGTTGAAAGAGTGTTTGTAAGTGGATTTGGATTAAATAGATGAGAATTTTAAAATCCCGGGAGATTTTAAAATTTGTCTTACATGCATCGTGAATGATATTTTGAAATGTATTTCAAAATAGAAATGTTTAAATATGTGTTTTGAAAAGTGGTATAGTATTGAAGGAAATAACTCTGATGATGTTGGCCACATCATCAGTGTTCATTTTCGAGTTGTAAGCGACGGATTACTACCAATGAAATTGTTTTTGAATTGTTTTGAGAAAAGCAAGTTGTTTTTAATTTCAAAAAGGAATATTTGATTTTTGAAAGAGTTGAACTGTTTAAAAACTCCCAGGAGGGATTGTTTGAACAAAAACAAATTTAAATAGAAATTTGTGAGAACAAGATGGAATTGAATTGAAACCAATTAATTGGAAATTGAATTGGGATATAACATATCAAGTAAAATCAGATTTTGAATTATGAGATAAGAATCTAGAATGGTATTGGATTGGTGAATTAGGAGTTTGGAATCGAGAATGGAACTCGAGTTTGAAATGGAATTTGGCTTTGGATAAGTGAATAATTGTGTTAAGATTTGATTTATTGAAATTGATTGGAAATCGATTGGTATAGATGGATATATGATCAGCAGGTATTGAGTAGAAGCAAGTGCAAGGATATAATGATATGCCCGACAAAGGTACATGTTTAAATTACCATATGAGGTTCTATGTGCCGAATCGGCAAGCCGCTTGCCTTTTTGATTTTCTTTTTGAAAGGAAAGGGCCTAGAGAGGCAAGTTGGGGCTTGAACTATTAACCGGTACAAAGGAGGTGCTGGCGAAATTTTTCGAAAGTTTTGGGTGTTAGAAAATTTTCAAATTTTTTGAAAATTTTCGTTAATCGAAATGAATTATTATTTTAATTCGAATAAATTGGTTCAGTTGAAACTAAAAGTAAAAGAGTAAACAAATAATTTCTAACCAGTTAATAGGGTTCATTTTCTACCTTAGCAATTTCAAGGACGAAATTATTTTTAAGGGGGGAAGAATGCAATGTCCCGTATTTTCATGGTATTATAATTAATTTATTTAATTATTTAAATAGTAAATTAGAGTTTTAAATGGTCGTTGAATTAAATAATAGCGAATATTTAATTAATTTAAATAATAGAATAATATATTTATTTCTGAAATAGTCAAAAATAGTGAATCGACAATATAATGTGAACTGGATAATTTATAATATATATAATCCAGTATAGAGTTGAATTATTTTAACGAATATATTATTTAAACGAAGTTTGAACGTAGAATTATAATATAATTATAATCAAGCTGGAAATGGCGCGACAGTTCACTATTTGGCGATTTGAACTTCAATTGATATATAGGGTCCGTTTTAAATCGAATTTCTGTTAAACAGGAAACGTTAGGAGTCGGTGAAGTATATTTTTCTAGTGGAAGAGAAAATTCGGGATTTCATCGTGTAAATTTTGATTTATGTCCAAATCAAATTTTAGAAAAGTCGCTATGGAATTCCTTTGAAATTTTAAATATATATATTTATATTATAAAAGGGTTTTTAATATAAATCAAATATCAATATAACTGGGAATTTTGAAATATCGAGTTATAAATCCAATTGGAGTTGTATGATAATTCTAGTGTGAATATATACGATAATATTAAATTATTTTTATTTAATTTAATTGTTTTTAAATATATTTATATATTATTTAGAGCTTTAAAAATAGCCAGTTTTGCAAACGACCTACGTTTTCGACGAAACTAATTTTGTTAGATCCGTAATTTCTAATTATTGTTAGATTTCCATTTCCGTGATTTTTGGAGTCAATATGTGGCCGCACGGGATTTTAATGTGAAAACAGTTGATAATTTGACTTTAAAAACATGTTGTGTGAGCAAACGGAGTCGGAATTCGACGTAAGTAGTTTCGTTGGGTCTGTAATGTCGAACTGTAGCTACGTGTCCATTTTCGTGATTTTTGGAAATCGTATGTGATCACAGGAATTTTTAGAGAAAAAATATAATTAGCGATAGCTTAAAATCTAATTTAAAAATCAAATAAAATATTATAAAATTTCCTATAAATACTCTAACTCATCTCCTAACCCTAAATTTCTTCCTACACGGTCAAACACTTGGTAGCTGCCACAACTACTTTTAAAACGAGAGCAAATCAAAGTCTTAAGCCCAAAACAAATAGAAATAAATTTCTAAAAATCACCATATGTATATAATCGAGATCGTTAAAAGCCAAAGCTTCCATTCCATATCAGTTTTACTAAGTGCGCATCATCTTCCTGGAGATCGAAGGGTTTTAGCGTGAGCTAGGGTTAGGGATCTAAGGGATTTAAGGCGATCGAAGGTGGAGTTGAGGACGGATTTGGATTTAGGAGCTGGAACAGTAACTGGTGTGTAATTACGGTGAAGTACGGTAGCGAAGTCGGTCGTGATTGGGTCTGGTAGCTACGAGAACTCATCGTAACAGGGGAGTGCGAGTTTGGAAAGGATGGGATGGGGTTAATGAGATTTGGTTGCTGATTGGTTTGGTGTAATTACTTCATGGTTCGGTGGATTGTGGAGCGAGAGCGGCATGGAAGGATTTTGGCCGCATTCGAGTTGCCTAGTATGAAGAGGATGCGTTTTCTTTTGAGGAAGAAGAGAGGGACACGCGGGTGGATAAGGTTGTTGATGTGGGCCAATTCAATATTAAGGGGTAAGGCCCATCTAAGGGTTTAATTGGATTTAAATTTA
Source organism: Allium sativum (assembly GCA_030737875.1). Taxonomy (NCBI): domain Eukaryota; kingdom Viridiplantae; phylum Streptophyta; class Magnoliopsida; order Asparagales; family Amaryllidaceae; genus Allium; species Allium sativum. The sequence goes on from CM060910.1 coordinate 57,689,930, forward strand.
ATTATAAATGTGCATAAACTTGTAAAACTTATATCTTATCCATACGCTGTCAGAATTGGACAAAACTGGATCTGTTAGGATCGTATGGACGTGAGCTCCACAATGGAACTGACCGGGAGTAAATTGGAGCTCGTTTGGATTTATGGTGAAATTAAACGCCTGAATCAAATCAATGACCAATTATCGTTATTTAACGATAACCATCCAATGTGAGTAAATCTCACTAACTCTGCTCAATTTATATTTTATAAAATATTTTTAGAATTTATAAATGATGATTATTTGCTGTGTGTTGGCCGTTTGGTTGAACTGCTAGTTAATTTGTTGAAAATATAGATAACGATATATATATAAATCGTTAATCGAATATTGATTATGTTTTCAGAATATTTCATATTCGTGTTATTTATGTTGATTAACATCTGTGGATGCAGGGAAACAGGTCGGAGGAATCCGGCTGGATTCCTCAACATTTATTTTACTATTTTCATATATTGTGTTATATGATGTGATATGAAATTTGTTGTTGATTTTATATGTTGGTATGATACCGATCATTGTTATATGATACGTTAAATACCATAAGGAATACTAGAATGTTAAAAAGGAAATTTCAATGTTATATTGAAAAAGAAATATTTATAAAATTAAAAGATTTTATAAAAAGAAAATATTTATTTAGAAAATAAATAGACTAAAAAGAAATATTTGTAAAACATTTACAAACAGCATTGAAAGGAAATATTTGTAAAACATTTACAAATAGAATTGAAAAGCGAATATTTGTAAAACATTTACAAATAGATTTTAAATAGAAATAATTATTTAGAAAATAAATAGAATCATAAATAAATATTTATTTAGGAAAATAAATAGAATTATAAAGAAAATATTTATTTTGGAATTAAATAGACTATAAAAATGAAATACTTGAAAAATGAATAAAATTGTATAAAAAGAGAATTTTACACTAGGAAGGTTTAGATCCGTGCTTCGTACACGGATATAACATAATATGTATTTAAAGCAGATATTTAATAGAAATCTATTTTAACAGACAAGTGGAGAAGATAAATTTATAAATAATATTTTATGAATTAAATAAAATGTTTATCATTGGATAAATAGGATATATAAGTCAGGACTTATATAGAGAAGTAAGAATCGATTTCAACATCGATATTTGAAACTGAATATGTACGAAGAGTTAGTCGATTAAGAGTTAATCGGTTAGAGTTAATCGAATTAGAGTAATCGATTAGAGTTAATCGAATTAGAGTAATTGATTAGAGTTAATCAGTTAGAGTTAACCCGTTAGAGTTATTAGATAGAGTTAACCAGATCGAGTAAATTGAACATAGTTAATCGAATTAGGATTAATTGAGTATTATTTATTCAATTAGAGTTGATCGAATATAGTTATTTGAGATAGAGTTAGTCAAAAATAGTTATCAAGGATGAGTTACCACTTCGTACGACTGCTAGCATAATTCCCAGGGCTACAGATAGCCTACGGCGGTCGGATGTTTCCTGAGGGAATGAGGCGTAACCATTGTGATCGCTGCGATCTAGAGTCAAGTGAATGGAGTTAAATCGAATATTAGCCATTCGAAATAAAGTTAAAACAGACATAGTTATTCGAATATAAGTTAATCGAATATTAGTTATTCGATAGGAGTTAAATAAGTTGAGTTAAATAAGTTGAGTTAAATAAGATGAGTTAATCAAGTAAGTTAATCGAGTTGAGTTAGTCAATGAGTTAATCAAACCGAGAGTTAATCCAAAGGAGTTATTTTAAAAAAGTTTATTTGAATAGAATTAGAGTTATTCGAAATAGTTTATTCGAAAGGAGATTAATCGAATGTAAATCATTCGAAGAGAATTAATCGAATGTAAATCATTCGAAGAGAGATTGTCGAATATAGTTATTCGAAGAAAGAGTTATCGAATATAGTTATTCGAAGAAAGAGTTATCGAATGTAGTTTATTCAAAAAGGAGTTATCGAATAGAGATTTTTCGAAAGAGAGTTATACGTTGGAATTCGATTATATCGAATTCGGGAAAGTACACTTTCCATTTTTAATCAAGATTTAATGATTTCTTTATAAATTGTCGATTTAGTTTTTTAGTTAAATTAATGAATAAAAGTTATATTTTGAAGTTAGATATTTCAGAAATAGGGATTTGAACACTATTGTTATAATCAAATGATTTTGGTTAAAGAAGTGGATTCGTAAATATAATCTGAGTTACGTAAGGAAGTTGGTTAAAAGATTTAAAAAGGTGAACTTTTTCTATTTCGAGGTTAGAAATGTTGTTCAGTTAAGGTTTGAGAGGTAATTATACCCAACCTGATTGACTTCGTTTTTAACTAAGGGATGCGTAAGGTTCGATAGTAAAAGTTGGTTTAGTGAATTTAGTTAATGAGTGTAATGGTCTAAATTGGTTTAGTGATGTTTTATTTAAACATCGGTTTAAATCAAATGAAGGAGTTTGGAAATGTTTTCCAAATAAGAATCAGAAATGTTTTCTAATATAGAAAGTAAGGAATGGAGCAAATATGGAAATGTTTTCCAATGATTAATAAAGTATATTTTCTAATTTAGAAAATAAGAATTTTCAAATATAGAGAAATGGGGAATGAATAAATTGATGATAAATAAAATTAAAGGAGATCAGTGTTTTGATTGATGATCGATCGATTGAATTTCTATCTAGAAATAAGATCGTTGGTTGTATACCTATTTTTCTATGATAGTTACATCACCGACTATCGAAGTTTTTGACCATTTTTCGTCGTCAATACGGAGAGACCGGGATCAGATTCATTATCTGAAAACCACTCTGTATGGATGTTAGCGTTGCGATCAATTATGATGAAGATAATTGAAGACGGAGTTATGCAAGGGCTATCCTATTTACAGAATAGTGCCTTCGGTTTGTCCAGTCCCAGGACAATGTGAATGGACGAATGTCTGACAAAGTATATCTAATGGATCGCGTAAGTTGATCTCTTCAAACGTACTTATGTTTGGTGGCGGAGGAATTCGTTCCTCTTAGCTTTATACCCGTGGTATTTTTGGGGAAATCAATTTGTGATTTGGCGGGTATGACGATGTGGCATTCAAAGCGAAGGGTGGTCAGATGTTCCAAAAGATACATTATGACCTCAAGCCTCATCAACCGGGAAATGACAGAAATCGGGTAGGCAACATGGCTAGGTGGGTCGCTCCCATTAGGGTGTATATCACCTATCTAGAGAAAATCCATTTCATTCTTTTATCTATTTTCGATGCTGTCCCTTTTCGGGAAACGGTGGGTAGCTCCCAACCGTTGGTGATATACATTCGATACACTCTAGCGAAATGAGTGGTCGGTCATGTATGGGCCGGGTTGCAAGACGTTCTTGTTGAACCTAGTGTATTCGCCCCAAAAGATACACTATCGGCAGGTGGTCCCATACCTTGTCATGGTCGGAATCCAATCTCCAATAAGCGCCCGCGGTTTTGTTTGTATACTATATATGTGGAACGTGAGATGCAAGCGTTCTGCTAGATTATTAATTACTTGTGATTAGACATTATTATAATATCAAAGAAGTATTGATTTCCAAAACTGTTTTGGGTTATCGTAAGGTAAAAACCATCCGTGTTTATATATGGATCGATCTTACGATTATCATTTCTTTTGAAAAGGATTTTGAAAAGTTAAACCAAATGATTTGAGTTTACTCACACCAGTCCCATGACTGACCCAGAGTTTATTTTGTTTTTTTTCCCTAAACTCTTGGGTGCCCAAATTTGTACGGGCAGTCAAGTAGTTTAGGTCTTTACAGATGTACTTGGAGGAGCTTGAAGCAGGAGGCTTCAGGATTATATAGCTATTGTTATTTCCGCTGTGTGTAAGTGTTGTACTCTGATAATGTTATTCTATATATATGCTGTTTTATTTCAAAGTTATGTTATATATTATATTTTATCCGTTCCGTTGTGAGATTCGTATTACTCTGATTCTATTCTGTCGTGATCTTCTTCTTCTTCTATTCTAATTTTCTATCTTATCTATTCTCACCCTCTAACTTCTTTCTATTAATGATCAGGAATTTCCGTTGTTTGAATAGTCAACAGAGTAGTTTTGTGTTGATTTTCGGAGTCGAAAATCCCAGTTCGTTACATTATCCGTACATCACTACGAAGTAGGATGAGGGATTGCGTATATTCTGATGGTGTTACGCTGGAGACCATGCGAGTGGGGTACCATAGGGTGTACCTCAATATTGGGGATAGCTACACATATACTATATTAGGTTAATCCATTGGGAAGTAAATGGGTACGGCGTGTGTGTAAGCCTTGAGTGTTGTTAACCCAAGTAACCTAATAAATAAGAAAATATGATTGAGCGGTATACGTAGGATTATCCAAAGTGTATAGTTTAAATCCAGTCACCAGAACTTGTGTTCTGACCCCCTCCTCATAACATACTCGCAGGTTAGATTTGTCGCAGAGACATGAGACATTATAGCTTTCGATACTGGTTAGGTAGTATTATTAATATGGTAGGGCTATACTTTGATTTATATTATATTTTATCCATTCCGCTGTGAGATATTTTTTGAGCTATGACATATTTTATGCCTCTGTCTTTTTTGAAGGATACCAGAGCAAACCAATCGAGTTTTGCCAGATTGGAATTTTGAATAAAGTTCGGTCTGTCAGAATTGGGATTGTCATGGCGTCAAACTAAAATTCTGGTGAATGGACAAATTATATCCCTCTAAGTCTAACACTACATATTCCATTCTGTTTCCACTTTATTTTATTAGGTTATATGGGTTTAAAATACTCTCACCTCCGTGCATAATCCGTGTCCATCTACTCCCAAGTACACAAAAACTAATAATCAATATATGTGCACATATATGCCCACATACCGCCTCGATCCTAGATACTACCTATAGTACCCTTTGTATCCTCCTTAGTAGAACTCTATCGTCTCTCTAAGAAAGGGTACTATAATTATATTTGTAAAGGATAGCTTCAAGAGACTTACAATACAGATGTTTTGTCGTTGGATAAGAAAACATAAAATTGCGTTTGCATCAACTTGCTCTGATGCTTGAACATTCACGATGCACCATCTAGTGCGTACATAGAGTGCTTATACATAATCATACCATCTACTACCTGAGCTCTGCTAATAGGGCCTACCCTTGTACGCAACTCAATCGGTGATTTCTATATTTGTACAGGACATATTTTCTAGGCCTACAATATAGATATTATATTTGGTCTGTCTCTTTCTCCATGGTTATGGCTTCATACAACCTCCCTCAACTAGGTGGAAGACCCATTTGTTAAGGATTGCGGAATGCGGGTCTTAAGGCAAAACAAACACTAAGGGGGGTGAATAGTGTTTATAAGGAATTTATGAAAATATTAAACTTAATCGATCTACGATATGAATCACACACACCAGAGATGATCACAATCACATAATCAAACACAAACATAGAAACATATGAATATAAAAATGCAGAAAAGAAAGATCACACCGGATTTTATATTGGTATGGATTACACCTACGTCCAGTCCCAAGCAACGCTGCATTGCACAAAGTTTTATTATAATAAATATCTAAGTACAACCCCTTGATTTTACAGCTACAAGGTTAACATTGCTCCAAACACCCTTGATTTCACGGCTACAAGGTTAACACCGCTCTCTTTCCTTGATTTCAGGGCTGTAAGAAACACACCCATTCCCAAACACTTCCCAAATGATTACAACATCCTTATTACTCTTCAATAGCACTTCAATTCGGAGTGTAGCAGATAGAGATTGAGAAAAGATGAAGTTTTATGTAATTTGGGTAGAAATCGGCAAGGTACAAGTATAGGAATCAAGAAAATGATAAATATTAATGGTGGTATGAAAAGGGGTGAAGATGGAGAAGAAAAATTATAAAAAAAATCGAAATCAGCCCTTATTTATAGTATTTGAACGGTGACAACGTTTCAGTAACATTACAAATAGTGAAAAAAACACTTCCTTTGAAAATTGAATTTCTGACAGTTGTATGTCTACATAGGCAAAAATGTATGTCGACATATGCCTTGCATTTGGGTTTTTAAAACTATTTTTTAAGTGTCTAAACATATACATTATTCTGGAAATTCTTGAATTAAAACTTAGTGATATAAATGAATATTCTAAAGTGTAAAATCATATGAAATCATAATAATATAATATATAAACATATTTATATAGTTATAAGGTTTAAAACTATAAAACTATAAAATTATATAACTATATAAACTTATATATATATATATAAACTTTAAACTTATATATTTCAAGTCATAAGTAAGATAAAATAATTTGAAATCAGAATTCGAATTTTGAAAACAAAATTTGAAATTTGAAATTTGAAAATCAGAATTTGAAATTTGAAAATCAGAATTTGAACTTAGAGTGATCAGAATTTGAATTTTGAAAACAAAATTTGAAATTTGAAATTTGAAATTTGAAATTTGAAAATCATAATTTAAAATTTGAAAATTAGAATTTGAACTTGGAGTGATATTTAAAATCTTACAAATAAACTAGACTCTATTACTATATTTTTCTTGAACTCTTGAAATCTCGGTATCTTGATAACTTGATTACTCATGAGTCCTAATGTTACGACCCAAACTTCCCCGCGAAGGAAAGTCCGGATTGAGTTGAGAACAAGCCACATCGGAACACAAACAGAAGAACATTTCATTGCTTATTACAACAATTCCATCAGAATACAAGAATATTACAGAGTATGAATAAATATTACACATTCAATAAATATCAGAGATTTAAATTACATTACTACAGCGGACAAATAATACAAAACACAACTGAAAAGAATATACGGATACAGAGCTTTCCGAATATCATTACAGCTGTAAACTAGGATCCTGTGAGTATAAATATACAAAACCAAAACTACTAGTTGCCCGTGTCGAAAATAGGGGCACCAAGAGTTTAGGTTAAAACAATAAACTCTAGGTCAGTCATGTTACTGGTGTGAGAACTAAAACAGTTATTAATTTTATTTTAAAGTTAGGTAAATCAAGGGACCACGCCGTATAACACGAAACGGGTTTCCTGCCAAGAATACCAGTGCATAAAACAATAGTGCAATGCTAAATAAAGATCAATGAAGCTATTATAAGACTCAGGTCCCATCACACAATGCAACGCAAGCCAGAGGATAGAGTTTTTATCTTATAATAGCAAAAAATGCTTGGAACATGAAAATTCATCTTTTATTATTACTATAAGTGTATAGTGTCAAAACAATTTCAATCACGAGTATCAATCATAGACGGCATGAGTGCCCCATCCCACTATGTCGCCATATATAGGATTACAACTAAAACCGAAATGTCACGTATTGGAAGTTGGATTTCCATCTGTAAACCGAGGCAAGGGATCGTCCTCACCGCTTCGAGACTCTCTAGCCCGAGCATCAGGCAAGTACTCTGTCAAGCCTTTGGACCGTCAGGGCCGGTCCACTCGATGTGGATTAAAATGCCTGAACACTGCGTTTCCCCACCCTATGGAGCGTAAATGAGCCAAATGACTCCATCGGCCCCGGATCGACCGATATAACCGAGGCACCTCCTATCCATCATCCACATAAGTAAAATGCCAGGTCGTGCAAAACGCTAACACCACTCCTAGCTAGAAAGAAACGTAGGCCCTCCCTGATGTCCTCTGCTGTTTCTGATTCACACCGGGGTGTGAGGCTCGCGAATTAACGCTACACAAAGCGAGCCACAAAGGCCGTGCTTTGATCATCAACCACAAGACTCTGCTTTTCAACAGAAGCCTTGATCATTTGCGGCATGCCACACATGCAATTCATGCCATGCGACTGATATCTATCGATATATAACCTCTGAGCTCGTACGTCTCAGTGAAGGGCGTTAAGTAAGAGAATAAATTCTCCACTGCCAAACAGATATATATTTAATAGAAATCAATCAACACAGAATAAAATCCCATGTCAGACACATAATCCATTTACAAGTCCGTTCTGGGTCTGAACGAAACCGGAGGAACCTTATTCCTCGCATATCCATCGATCTCCAAGTACGTCTGGACGATCACCAACTGATTCCCTCCTCTTGGGTGTACAGCCCAATCAAGATCATCAGTAATTATCCAAACAATGTGAAGACCTCCGGTCTTCAACCACCGTTTTCATCGTCGACTTATCGTCGATTCAGTTATTCGGAATGGGTATAAACCCAGCCTTTCCGAATAACTCGTGTATATAATAAACAAGTGTTATAAAACACAACATACGCCTCATTCCAATCCAGAATATTCCTTTATTCAAATATTTTTATATTTTGGGAAAGGTTCCCATTAATTTTATGAAAGATAAATTTTTTAATCTTCTTTTGAATATCAATTCAAACCAAATTATGGTTTATCCAAGCTAGTCGGGATTAGCGAACCTTACCGAAGTAATCATTTGTTAAATTTCCCAACTCCAACCTATTCATCCCATAAAGTAAAACTGGTAATACTTCATATCTAATACCACGGTGTTATCGGTAAATTCAATTACAATTTCACGTTCAAATCTAATTAAAGATTTAACTATCGTATGTAGAAAAATTGGTCATACTCCATTCTCGATCATTTCTTGAATTTGATAACTTTAGTTCTCAAATTCACTTTTCAATCTTATTAAAGATTCATTAAAACTCTAATTCAGTTTTAATTTCCAAAAATCATTACTTAATGATTATTCAAATCCAGGAAATAAATCCTGTCTTTAACTGGGTCAAAGAACTAATGTTATTCAAAACACAGCTCACGATAAACCCAAAATCACATTCCATTAACAATGGAATTTTCACGAAAAACAGATTAATATATATAATCGATATAAACTTCCATATCCGACTGATAATATAAATGGAATAACGGCAAATCCTTTTAAATTTCATATATATTAGCAGTCTTCCTCCACAGAAATTCACTTCAATTATTACCAAATCGAACTCCATTCCATTCCAATTTATTTTATTAAATTGGAAAACTTTACTTTGGAAAATCTCCTTTAAATCTTATCAAAAAGATTTATAAATTCCAAATCTCATTTCACTGTAAATCGGGTTAAAGAACGAATGTCGTTAAAACACAGTTCAGAACAAATCCCATTCACATTCCATTAATTATCGGGTTAAAGAACAAGTGTTATTTAAAACATCGTTCACGATAAACCCAAAAATCAATTCCAATTAAATATTATTTAATTGGTATACTTCATTAAATCTAAATAAAAAGATTTAATCTTTTTCTCAACTGGGTTTAAGAACAGTGTTAATGAAGAGACCATTCACGACAAACCCAAATCCCATTTGATATTAAATACAAGGCTCTGAATAGAAAATATATCGGGTTATATTCAACATCAAATTCTACGACCAATAAATACCGTACTGGAAATAACGATCTAAATATATCTTTCAAATTTCCATAAAAAAATCTGTATAATCACGAAATCCAACATCGAAATATTCCGAAGACAATTTCGATTCGAATCCATTCCAATTTATATATTGGAAATTCTAGTTATTTTTAAAACTATTTCAAATCCAATTTATTTATTTCAAAAATAAATGGATTATAATTCTAATTCAAAACTAGTTCATTTTGATAAAAATCTATTTTTATCTTTTCAAATACGGAATTTTTCATCGCAATTCTTTCCAAATCATTTCTTATGATTTACACTAATTATTGATATTTTTAATAATTTTATCAAGGCCCGTACAGTCGATTTCCATAAACGGCCATCGAACTGCACTTACAACGACCTTTTCCAAATTTGATTTGGAAATAATTCCAAATCCGACTGTTAGATTTCTAATTTCTTGTATTTGTTAGAAAGCTCTTTTCGATACAAACCCAACAGTTCTAGTTTTAGGAGAATCTGACGGTCGGATCTCCCGTAACATCCGTTCAAAGTCAATGGTCGAAATTCACGAACTGCCACAGCGTGGCACGTTCTATTCAGGCCATTATATAAATAATATATATATATATAATGTATATTTCAGCTATTTCCTTTTAAAACGTATTTTATAAATCGTTTCAAATTTGTTTTAAAAATGATTTCAACTTCATATTCAATTTCTAATCAAAATTGAATATTCCATATCATCGATATATAAATTATAATATTTTCAAAACATTAGATTTTGAAATTAATTCCTTTTCGATATTCATTATATAAATGAATAAAACCAATATAAGTATCGTTCACGTCAAAATGGCATTAATCTAATCGACACGGCTTTATATATTTAAATATAATCGTGTCCATCCCAAATCGGACATCAAAATCATCTTTTGATTCTTTTCTAAATATTATTTGAAAAATATTCGTTATTTTAAAATATTCATTCTATCTGAACTGGAATCAGACACAATCAACTACCATATAATTTGATTATATGGATTTCACACAACAAATGTTCATAACAACAAGAAAACAGCAATCCATCATCCAGAGTGCATTCTATACTGTATAAGCATCAAATATAAATATTTAACGCTTATACAGCCTATCAACCAATCGATTGACATACAACTAATTATTGGGATTAGTGTATGTCGTATATCATCCCAATACCCGTGTGGGGTTTCAATCAACAAATAATGAATTTTATTTGTGCAGTTGGGCGATGTGTAAAATTTATCGTCCCAATTAATATCAGTCAAATCAGTGTATATATACAAATCATTTGATTTGTAAATGAGTATTTATTCTCTTCCATATACATGTTAAAAATTATATTTTTAACAATAAAATATTTATTCGGTTCAGTTACACAATAAAAATGATGTCTTTATTTTCCTAATATATTTTAGAAAATTTCGGCGGCATAGTGGCATGATACAAGAAACGGGATAAGGCCTAGCCTTATCCCAAATCAAATAATGGCCCACGCCACACACATGCCAATCTAATCAATTCCATTTCACCCAAACAACCAAATTCAAACCAATAATCCAATCCACTACACAACCAAACAAGTCGTCCATGGTCTGTGGACGACGGGGAAAAATTCGTATATGCAGTTACATAATAAATAACTGTATAAAAAAAATTATAGTGAGGGGTTCTCACCTTTGGGATCCACTCCTTCATTCTTTAGCGGACGATGGTTTGGATTTACCCGCTATTCCAACTCAATCTTTTCACGCTATTCATAAATAAAATCACATCATTAATATGATGTTAATATTGTGAAGATCACATTTTTATTTCAGTACTATTTATATAAAAATCACATTTTTATACGACTACTATTTAAATAAAAAATCGTATTTTTGTCCCGTAACTTCACGTATAAAAATCACATTTTTATGTTATATAAAAATCTAATCTTTTTCTATGTTAACAATATAATCTTTCTTAAACAAAAAATCATATTTTCTCTCTCAACGTAAATCATAGCTTTTCTATGAATAAAAATCTTAACTTTCCTACATAAAGAACAATTTTCTATGTAAATAAAAATCATACCTTTATGATTGCAAAAATCTAATCTTTTCTTGTCTAAAAATCTCATCTTTTAAACTAACAAAATCAAATCTTTATTTTGAAAAACAATTTATATTCTTATTCATAAAAATCAGGTTTTTAAGTTAATTAATCTAAACTAAATATTTAAAAGAAATTTAAACACAACAACAACAAAAACTTACAGCGAATGGGGGGTTTTGCGATCAAAGGCCGGAAGGAGGCGAGAGGGAGAAGAGGGATCGGAGGGGGTGTGGGCGCGCCATCCATGGCGGCGCAGGCACAGGCGAGGGCGCCTGAGGTTGACCGGGGGTGGCTGTCAGATCAAATTGTGGGGGTGCGATTTGGTTTGAAATCGAGGGGGACGAGGGGGTCGGAAGTGAGGGCGTGGTGACCAGGGTTGCTCGTCGGAGGCGGCTGTAGTTGGGGGAGGGCGACGCGAGGTTCATTGGTGGCGGCGGTGGGGCTTGGGGAAGGGCGACGGGGTTGAATGCGAGGGAGGGAGAGGGTCAACGGGGTTTGGTGTTTTCTTATTTTATTTTTATTTTTGAACGAAATGAGAGAGTATGGGAGGGTGGTCCTATATAATTAAATATATTTAAATTAGTTTAGAATTCCAAAAAGTTCACTTTTCGTTCGGACTCCAAATCAAACCCAACGACTATCGCCCCTAGCTAATTACCCCCATTCCGAACACAATGGGATATGTTTCGTAAGCCTATTCGACTATTTTGTTTAGTTTTCATTGAAATTAAAATGTAAGTCAGTATATATTGAATTTGAACGTACATTTCAATTTACCGGGGCCACATACAGACTCTAAGAATTCCAGAAAAATATTTTCTAGCTTCGTATTAAAGATACGGTCCTAACAAAACTAATTTCATCAAATTTGAGGACCGTTTGAAAAATGACCATTTTCCGGTCGATCCAAATTGAGTGAAACTGTCAAAACACGTTTTCTTTCGCCACGCTCACATATTGATTTCAAAAACTATGAATTTTGAAACCTAGCAATAATTTGACATCCCGGATCCGACAAAAGTGATTTCGTCGAAAACGAAGGTCATTTGCAAAATTTCCATTTTTAAGGGCCAGAATTCCATAGCGACTATTATGAATTTTCACATGGCATATCTTTTTATTCCCGCTATGAAATTTCAATTTTTCGGATTCGTTGGAAAGATATTCTCAATTAGATTCTAATTTTTTTGGTTTTGCTAAAATCCGGTTTACTTCGAAGCTTGTGCCTACATTTGAAATTTGAAATTGAATTTTCGAACTACCGCGCCATATTCAATTCCTTTTATAATAAAAAATAAATATTTATATTCAACGACGATTGAAATAAATATATACATTCAAATTTTATTTAAAATAAATTTCTCATTACTATTATTTAAAATAATTCATTTTAAATATTCAAAGTTCATTAAAATTGCCAAAATAAAAATTTTAAATTGGTTCGGATTTCTGGGTTATTACAATCTCCCCCACTTAAAACTTTTCGTCCCCGAAAAGGAACGAAGCTGAAAGTTGTTTTACAAACCAACTCAACTTTCATTATTTTCATTATGGCTTAAGTTCTTCAACTTTCCAATTTCTAAGAACTTTTCAAAATTATCAAAAATGTGGCTAACGCCCTAAATTTTCGAAAAAATTCGTCATAAGCTCCCCTGCATAGGAGCACTGGGAAAATCCTGAAATTTCCAAACATGCCTCTCCAATCCAAAAAGAAAAGGAAATAGCCAAGCGGCTAGCCAGTCGGCTCATAAAATCATCAAAAACCCTAAGAAATACAATAAACATGTACCTATTTGTCCGACAAACAATTTTATTCCTCTGCTCTTGCCTCTTTGCAATGACCTGTTCAATGGATACATATGTATATGCATGCATTTTCAAATAAATTTCAGTACAGTTCAATATTTGGTTCAAACTGGCTAAATTAACCTTACATTCACATAATGGTTTAAATGAATAATCACACAGCACATCCATCAGTCAATTAGTTAATTAACGTTTCAAATTCATAATTTTGATATATATTTCAAAAATCAGATTTTTGATGCCAAATCACAACAATATATTCTAACTATATTTTGGTTCTCACAACAGTCAATTGGAAATATAGAGATATCCCACTTTCGAAACTCGAATACAAATACTGATGATGCAATCGCTATCATCAGAATCATGCCCGGGCGACTAGAATGTGATTCTATATCTATCAAATATATTTGAGGCTTCAAATACACGTGGATCAGACGTATATTAAAATCTCTATATAGTTGATTGTCCAAATCAATATAAATATAATATTCAAATACGAGTAATTGAATTGAATTTTCGAAACAAAAATTGTTTTCGTTTTTATTTTTATAAACAACACTCTTCACACTCGTTCTAGGATACTACTGATCCTATCTCTAATGAGTCATTCTCATTGGATATTGCTAATCCAATCTCTGATGAATTCTTTCGTTTAATTCTAATGTGCCTTGTTCTCGAGCTCTGTAAACCAGAGCTCTGATACCATAATGTAACGACCCGAACTTCCTCGCGAAGGAAAGCCCGAATTGAGTTGAGAACAAGCCATATCGGAACACAAACAGAAGAACATTTCATTGCTTATTACAACAATTCCATCAGGATACAAGAATATTACATAGTATGAATAAATATTACACATTCGATAAATATTAGAGATTTAAATTACATTACTACAACGAAAAAATAATACAAAACACAACTGAAAAGAATATACGGATACAGAGCTTTCTGAATATCATTCCAGCTGTAAACCAGGATCCTGTGAATATAAATCTACAAAACCAAAACTATAAGCTGCCCGTGTCGAAAATAGGGGCACCCAGAGTTTAGGTTAAAACAATAAACTCCAGGTCAGTCATGTGACTGGTGTGAGAACTAAAACAGTCATTAATCTTTATTTTAAAGTTAGGTAAATCAAGGGACCACACCGTATAACACGAAACGGGTTTCCTCCCAAGAATACCAGTGCATAAAACAACAGCGCAATGCTAAATAAAGAACAATGAAGCTATTATAAGACTCAGGTCCCATCACACAATGCAACGCAAGCCGGAGTATAGAGTTTTTACCTTATAATAGCCAAAAATGCTTGGTATGTGAAATTTCATCTTTTATTATTACTGTAAGTGTATAATGTCAAAACAATTTCAATCATAAGTATCAATCATAGACGGCATGAGTGCCCCATCCCACTATGTCGCCATATATAGGACTACAACTAAAACCGAAATGTCACGTATGGGAAGTTGGATTTCCATCTGTGAACCGAGGCAAGGGATCGTCCTCACAGCTTCGAGACTCTCTAGCCCGAGCCTCAGGCAAGTACTATGTCAAGCCTTTGGATCGTCAGGGCCGGTCCACTCGATGTGGATTAAAATGCCTGAACACGGAGCCAAATGACTCCATCGGTCCCGGATCGACCGATATAACCGAGGAGCCTCCTATCCATCATCCACATAAGTAAAATGCCAGGGCATGCAAAACGCTGACACCACTCCTAGCTAGAATGAAACGCAGGCCCTCCCTGATGTCCTTTCCCGTTTCTGGTTCACACAGGGGTGTGAGGCTCGCGAATTAACGCTACACAAAGCTACGCCACAAAGGCCGTGCTTTGATCATCAACCACAAGACTCTGCTTTTCAACAAAAGCCTTGATCATTTGCATCTCAGCATGCCACACAGGAAATTCATGCCATGCGATCGATATCTATCGATATATATCCTCTGAGTTCGTACGTCTCAGAGAAGGGAGTTAAGCAAGAGAATAAATTCTCCGCCGCCAAACAGAAATATATTTAATAGAAATCAATCAACACAGAATAAAATCCCATGTCAGACACACAATCCATTTACAAGTCCGTTCTGGGTCTGAACGAAACCGGAGGAACCTTATTCCTCGCATATCCATCGATCTCCAAATACGTATGGACGATCACCAACCGATTCCCTCCTCTTGGGTGTACAGCCCAATCAAGATCATCGGTAATTACCCAAACGATGTGAAGACCTCCGGTCTTCAACCACCGCTTTCATCGTCGACTTATCGTCGATTCAGTTATTCAAAATGGCTATAAACTTGGCCTTTTCGAATAACTCGCGTATATAATAAACAAGTGTTATAAAACGCAACATATGCCTCATTCCAATCCAGAATATTTCTTTATTCAAATATTCTTATATTTTAGGAAAGGTTCCCATTAATTTTATCAAAAATAAATTATTTAATCTTCCTTTGAATATCAATTCAAACCAAATTATGGTTTATCCAAACTAGCCGGGATTAGCGAACCTTACAGAAGTAATCATTTGTTAAATTTCCCAACCCCAACCTATTCATCCCATGAAGTAAAACTGGTAATACTTCATATCTAATACCACGGTGTTATCGGTAAATTCAACTACCATTTCACGTTCAAATCTAACTAAAGATTTAACTATTGTATGGAGTAAAACTGGTGATACTCCATTCTCGATCATTTCTTGAATTTGATAACTTTAGTTATCAAATTTACTTTTCAATCTAATTAAAGATTCATTAAAACTCTAACTCAGTTTTAATTTCCAAAAATCATTACTTAATGATTATTCAAATCCAGGAAATAAATCCTGTCTTTAACTGGGTTAAAGAACTGATGTCATTCAAAACACAGCTCAGGATAAACCCAAAATCACATTCCATTAACAATGGAATTTTCACGGAAAACACATCAATATATATATATATATATATATATATATATATATATAATCGATATAAACTTCCATATCCGACTGATAATATAAATGGAATAACGGCAAAGCCTTTTAAATTTCATATATATTAGCAGTCTTCCTCCACAGAAATTCATTTCGATTATTACCAAATCGAACTCCATTCCATTCCAATTTATTTTATTAAATTGGAAAACTTTACTTTGGAAAATCTCCTTTAAATCTTATCAAAAAGATTTATAAATTCCAAATCTCATTTCACTGTAAATCGGGTTAAAGAACGAATGTCGTTAAAACACAGTTCACAACAACATTCATTCACATTCTATTAAATATTGGGTTAGAGAACAAGTGTTATTTGAAACACCATTCACGATAAACCCAAAAATCAATTCCAATTCAATTCCAATTAAATATTATTTAATTGGTATACTTCATTAAATCTAAATAAAAAGATTTAATCTTTTCTCAACTGGGTTTAAGAACAGTGTTAATGAAGACACCATTCACGACAAACCCAAATCCCATTTGATATTAAATACAAGGCTCTAAATAGAAAAAAATATCGGCTTATATTCAATATCAAATTTTGCGACCAACAAATATAGTATTGGAAATAATGATACAAATATATCTTTCAAATTTCCATAAGAAAATTTGTATAATCACGAAATCCAACATCGAAATATTCCGAAGACAATTTTGATTCAAATCCATTCCAATTTATATATTGGAAATTCTGGTTATGTTTAAAACCATTTCAAATCCAATTTATTTATTTCAAAAATAAATGGATTATAATTCTAGTTTAAAACTAGTTCATTTTGATAAAAATATATTTTTATCTTTTCAAATATGGAATTTTTCATCGCAATTCTTTCCAAATCATTTCTTATGATTTTACACTAATTATTGATATTTTTAATAATTTTATCAAGGCCCGTACAGTCGATTTCCATAAACGGCCATCGAACTGCACTTACAACGACCTTTTCCAAATTTGATTTGGACATAATTTCAAATCCAACCGTCAGATTTCTAATTCCTTGTATTCGTTAGAAAGCTCTTTTCGATACGAACCCAACGGTTCCGGTTTTAGGATAATCCGACGGACGAATCTCCCGTAATGTCCGTTCGAAGTCAATGGTCGAAATTCACGAACTGCCGCAGCGCGGCGCGTTCTATTCAGGCCATTATATATATATATATATATATATATATATATATAATATATATTATATATATATCGTCGATTTTCTTTTAAAACGTATTTTTTAAATCGTTTTAAATTCGTTTTCAAAATGAATTCAACTTCTCATTCAATTTCTAATCAAAATTGAATATTTCATATCATCGATATATTAATGATAATATTTTCAAAACATTAGATTTTGAAATTAATTCCTTTTCGATATTCGTTATATAAATGAATAAAATCGATATAAATATCGTTCATTTCAAAATGGCGTCAATCTAATCGACACAACTTTATATATTTAAATATAATCGTGTCCATCCCAAATCGGACATCAAAAATCATCTTTTGATTCTTTTCTGAATATTATTTGAAAAATATTCGTTATTTTAAAATATTCATTCTATCTGAACCAGAATCAGACACAGTCAACTACCATATAATTTGATTATATGGATTTCACACAACAAATGTGTATAACAACAACGAAAACAGCAATCCATCATCCAGAGTGCATTATATACTGTATAAGCATCAAATATAAATATTTAATGCTTATACAGCCTGTCAACCAACCGATTGACATACAACTAATTATTGGGATTAGTGTATGTCGTATATCATCCCAATACCCGTGTGGGGTTTCAATCAACAAATAATGAATTTTATTTGTGCAGTTGGGCGATGTGTAAAATTTATCGTCCCAATCAATATCAGTCAAATCAGTGTACATATACAAATTGTCTGATTTGTGAATGAATATTTATTCTCTTTCATATACATATTAAAAATTATTATTTTTATGATAAAATATTTATTCGGTTCATTTACACAATAAAAATTATATTTTTATTTTTCTAATATATTTTAGAAAATTTCGGCGGTATAGTGGCACGATACTAGAAACGGGATATGGCCTAGCCTTATCCTTAGTCTAATAATGGCCTGCGCCACACATATGCCAATCTAATCAATTCCATTTCACCCAAACAACCAAATTCAACCCAATAATCCAATCAACTACACAACCAAACAAACAAGTCGTCCATGGTCTGTGGACGACAGGGAACAATTCATATATGCAGTTACATAATAAATAACTGTATAAAGAAAATTATAGTGATGGGTTCTCACCTTTGGGATCCACTCCTTCATTCTATAGCGGACGATGGTTTGGATTTACCCGCTATTCCAACTCAATCTTTTCACGCTGTTCATAAATAAAATCACATCATTAATATGATGTTTATATTGTGAAGATCACATTTTTATTTCAGTAGCATTCATATACAAATCACATTTTTATATGACTACTATTTAAATAAAAAATCGTATTTTTATCTCGCAACTTCACGTATAAAAATCACATTTTCATGTTATATAAAAAATCTAATCTTTTTCTGTGTTAACAATATAATCTTTCTTAAACAAAAATCATATTTTCTCTCTCAGCATAAATCATAACTTTTCTATGAATAAAAATCTTAACTTTCCTGTATAAAGAACAATTTTCTATGTAAATAAAAATCATACCTTTATGATTGCAAAAATCTAATCTTTTCTTGTCTAAAAATCTCATCTTTTAAACTAACAAAATCAAATCTTTATTTTGAAAAACAATTTATATTCTTATTCATAAAAATCAGGTTTTTAAGTTAATTAATCTAAACTAAATATTTAAAAGAAATTAAAACACAACAACAAAAAAACTTACAGCGAATGGGGGGTTCTGCGATCAAAGGCCGGAAGGAGGCGAGAGGGAGAAGAGGGATCGGAGGGGGTGTGGGCGCGCCATCCACGGCGGCGTAGGCACAGGCGAGGGCGCCTGAGGTAGGCCAGGGGGTGGCTGTCAGATCGAATTGAGGGGGTGCGATTTGGTTTGAAATAGAGGGGTGTTGGATCTAGATTAACCCTAGAGGGGGGGTGAATAGGGTTTATTACAGTTTATCAGATAATTAAAAAAATAATTGCAGCACAGATAATAGCAGAGTAAGTAAAAACAGAAAGAAAATAACACACAGAGATACCCAGCTTCGGCAAAATCCTGCCTACTGCTGCATTCCTAAGGTTTCTACTAGGTGTTATAAACAGATCCCACATACAAGACCATGTACACTCGCAGCGCCTGCTCCTGTCCTAACCCTACGCTCAAAACCGTAGACTGACTGATATCCCCTCAATCAGATTTCCCCGAATTACAACCCTATAATTCGTAACCCAGATTTTACAGACTCTGAAACTGACAGTCAACACCTTGACTGATTCTCCCCTAGATTTTTACAGAATTCTAGAAACTGTATGAGACGGTTTACAAAACAAAAAATGAAATACAACAAGAATTAAGCAAATAAAAACCCTAAAAGAAGATAGAGGAATTTAGTAATAAAGGGTCATCCCCTTTTAAAAAACAAAGCCCAAGCTCCTTTTCATTTCTTGGCCGGCCCTTTTCAAATTTGTTCAGCCCGTTCTCTTTTGCTCTGGAACTCAAAAATGGCGGCTAGGGTTTTTAATCCTTCCCCAAATTAGATCGGCGTTGTGATGAATTACTCCTGGAAATGATTCTTCTTGTCTTTGATGATTACGTCGTTGGTCTCTCTGTCTTGCTCGATCCAATTTGGTGCTGATCGAATTCGTAGAAAACTGTGAGTTCTCTGAATTAATTCTGTGCTTGTATTTGCTGTTGTGTGTGGATTCGATCTTCTATATTCTCTCTGCCAATGATGAATCTGTGTGTGTAATATATATAGGGTAATCGAAACCCTAACAAAAACTCTGGTTTCGTGTATACTGGCTTGACCCGATTGATTATGTGTTGCCCCTTTTGACATTAGTTATGTCGGCGTTGATTTTCTCTGTAAATTTCCTTGATTGAATTTGATTCCCTGGCTTTGAATTTATGGTTGATAATTTGCGATTTCCACTTTTGAATTTCTCTTTTAAATCGATTGATTGGATTGATGAAATGTTGGTTGCCTTGTTTAAGATACCACGACCTTGAATGATTTCACAAAGCTGCTCGATTTGTTCCCTTCTGTTTTTGTATCCATTTTCATTGACAATTGAAAATTTTAATTCCTGATTAGAAAAACTTTCCAATTTATGAAAACCGATTTAATTTCTTGAAACACAATCTGCCAGGTCACAGCTTTAATCAAAAAGTTTTTCCATTTTGTGCTTTAATCAGAGACTTTAAAACTGGAAATATAATTGAAAGCAAATTACACAAAATTCCCTGATTTTTCATTTACAAACCAATGCCGAATTGATTGCTTTCAATTTCTAATTTGTTGCTTGTATTTTTGGAAAGGATTTTTGCCAAACACTGTTTGTGATTCCTCCAAAAAAAATCTGATTTTATTTCCAAAAAAAAATCTGCATCAACGTCGCTTTGCAATTGTGTGCTAGTACACTCTGTATACCATGATTCATGTCATCCCATAAATTGATCATTCATTTATGTTGACTATGTACCTGAAAATTTGCACACACATTGTGCCTTGCTTTACCATTTGTTTCACATGAACATTCATGTTGAGTTTAAACTGCTTTAATCTGATTTAGTTCATGAACTTTAGGCTGCATTATTCAACCTGTTTTGATCACTATGAGTTTGTTGATCCACACTTATTTACATACCTGAGCTTTATACATATGCTTGGCTATGCTTGCCTGTACCATTGACTTAAACATGAAGTGCTGTGCAACCAGTTTCACACATGCACCATATTCATGGATTCATGTAGCTGCACTGTAAATTTGCTCTGTTTACATTGAAAATCTGCTTGAGCATATCAAAGCATGTCTCGACACTTTGTTAAATATTTTGCTGTGTCATTCTTTTTGTGCACGACACAATCTGAACCATCCATATTCAGTTAGCACCCACTCTTGAACACAAAAAGACTGCATGAATTTATGGCATGTTGCATGCTCGACCAAACTGTTTTGCTGCTCACCATAAACTTGTCACCATTCATGCAATTGAGTTGACCATGCCATTATCTGGTGAGTTGCTCCATTGACTATACTGCACTACTTGTTTGCACCTATACATTGCTGTTTGGCTTGACATGTATTCATACAGATCTGAACTGAACCATTTTGTACTGTCTTTGACTTGAGAGGTTGCTCGGCCATTACTGTTGTGCTGTGTACACTTTCACTTATGACTTGTATATATCATGCTGAACTGGAACTTGTTTTTGTGCTCAACCCTTTTTAAGCTGTACCACTATGTATGTCCACTGTTCTTTCATGTAGAAACCTGCTCATGTGCATGCTTCATACTTGTACACCCCTGATCTTGTATGTTGATGCTGTGTTACACCATTGTATCTTCTCCTGAGTTGATTTGCATGTAGATTTCACCATTCATGAATGTTGTTGAGTAGCTCCACTATTCTGCACACACTTATGCATGCTTGATTTGTTATGTTGCATTTGTTGATCTGCCACCTTTATTTCTCTCTTTTGAGCTGAAGTGTTTGCACTGCCATTTCTCTTTTTATTTTTACCTTGTCTTTTGACCCTGAAACAAAAGAAACAAAAAAAAAACAGCAGTCAAACTGTACTGTGTTGAGGCTGGTCAGAATCAGTCGGTTCTGATCAGCAAACCAGTATGGTTATGGTGTGGCTGTTCAAGTCTGAAAAATGATGAGAAACACACAGAGATCTGAGGCAAATAAATTTTCAAATTAAAAAAATATCTGCTTAGTATTTTAGAAATCATTTCTGTACTAGATACTGTGTGTGTATTTCTGT
The DNA here is from genome assembly GCA_030737875.1 of Allium sativum. NCBI lineage: Eukaryota > Viridiplantae > Streptophyta > Magnoliopsida > Asparagales > Amaryllidaceae > Allium > Allium sativum. Next base: position 57,712,235 of record CM060910.1, read on the forward strand.
GATGACAGGTAAGAAGACTGGACTGACTGAACTGACAGAGAGCTATGAAGACAAAAATTGAAGATGAAGACAATATGAAGACGTGTCAATGTATCAGTGTCAATGTGTCTGTAAGTTGGGATGTAAATTGAGTGACTGTACATATATGAGATGTATAGACAGAGTGTTATAGTGAGGAGCTGTGTAACAACAGAATTGTACCGATGTTTGTATTAAACAAATTTGTTTGAAATAAAATATCATTTTATTGTGTTCAAACAAACTTGTCTATTGTATACAGTTTATTTACAAGTACAATATTCTGGAATGTATATGAAATGTGATGTGTTCAAATAGTGTAGTCATAAACAGTTGTACTGTTTGAATGTTTGAAATAAAACATTTATATTTAAACAAGATACTGTATAAATATTTGAATATCAGTACAGTTGTACTTTATTTGAATATAAATATTATATTCCTGTCTTTGATTATATATATGAAACAGTACAGTACAAACACATTTATAATTAAATGTTTGGTTGTTATCATCAAACAAAAATCATATAATTGTGTATACAACACCGTTATATACAACAATCTCCCCCTTTTGATGATGACAAACAAATAAAAGATTTTGAGCAAAATAAATGTGTTTGATAGTGAAAAATGAACTCCCCCTATTTATCAGCTCCCCCTATAACTGTGCATGAGTGAAAGAATTAATAAATTTTCATAATGTTTCAAAAAGTAAAAATATTTATTCAACATTCACTCATAAATCAAAATCTAATCCATTCTCCCCCTTTTGTTATCATCAAAAGGATACAGAGTTTAAAATACAGATGAAAAACGACTAAAAATATAATTTCAGCTTAAGAGGAAGAATGGTCATCATAAATCTCAATCAGTTAATTAGTCAAACAAAAATCATAATAAACTAAGAACTAGTGGCATATTTCACATTGTAGAGAATGACGGATTTACGATGAATTTTATAAAAATGGAGAGAGTTTAAAAATATGAATATTTTCCAATTACTTCCAAAAGAATTTTATAAAATTGAGCTCAAAAAAAAAAAACAGTGATGGATTTGGACTATAATTAATAATTCAATTTAAGTGACAACATCAATTACTCTCAAATCCCAATAGCTAGGCTGGTTTTTAACACAAAGGAGAATTTCAAGTTTATTTCAATTTATAGCATACTATTCCTTTTTCTTTTATTTTTATTTAAGAGCACACTGACCACGCATAACCAGATCTTGGATTTTTAAATGAGATCAGTTGCAGCTTAAATATAAGTAATCTCATAACCATGCATAACCAGAGCTTGGATTTTTAAATGAGGTTAGAGAAATACTTATAAAAATTATATTTTTATCATTTTCAGCTTTAAAAGGAAAAAAAAAAATCCTTGGTATATGAAACCAATATGGATGATAGAAATGATGGTAGGTACAGAGATGGATTGTGAAATAAATTTCTAAATTAATTATATTACGAAATATGCTCGATTGTACCGGGATTATTGAAAATTTTCAAATATCACTAATTCTGAATAAATAATATAGTCCCATTTCTATCACAAATTTCCACTGTTTAAAAAAAAATTATTAAAAAATATTAACTCTCCACATTAATATAAAATCATGATGGATGGCAGAATGATGATAGATAAAGAAAATGGTCGTGAAATAATTGCCAGTTCAAAGATATTATAATAAATATTCAACCATCATGAAAATCCAAATAAAATCTCTTCTTATTTTGAAATATATTGCAGTCATAATTCATCACAATTTCAAAATCTGATAATAATTTTGATGAACTATAAATACAGTTCAATTTGATATTGATTTCAATTTCTAAATGAATAATCAATAAATAATTTTAAAGTTGAAAATCAATTACAAAAGGAAATGTGAAAAGATATACAGGACAAGAGGGATAAAAAAAAATCAGCGCTTCTGATACCAATTGTTCTCTCTTCTCGAGGATTTAAAAATTGACACTTGAGACGAACAAGGATATCAAAGAGTTTCAAACACAGAGCCTACGCAGACAAGATTTACAAATTTGGCAAGCAACAGACAAAACAAAACAGGCAGTTATTTGAAAACAGTATCAGAGCAGCACAAAAATAGTTTCAAAAACAAACTTGTCAGAATGATGGTCACATAAGATGATTCATGATCCAAGATTAAAAATACCATTTATTTTAAATCATTTGATGAATATGAAATACTCTAGACTCAATGAATCGATCCCACCAAATTATTAATGTCAGATTCAACATATGTGTGTGATTCAATAAATCAATAATTTCAAATGATTTTAAACAAATAAATATTTAAATCAATTAATCATGAAATATCTATGATTTTCAAAGACCATTTTCAAAAAGAACTTTTCAAGGATTTCTCAAAACTATTTCTTACAAGCCCAAGAGAAATATCAGATCATTTACATCAAATTTGAGAGGTATTCATGATACAAGAAGTTAAAAAATAATTTATATGAAATCACTTGAATCAATGTCAAGTTTGAGATATAATGAATCAGTCACACAAGGTTGATTATTTCAAATTTTAAGAGGTGTGTGATATTCAAAATATCAAGAATTTCAGATGATTTCAAACAAACTAATTTCAACCATAATAATCATGAATAAAGATGAATTCCAAGATGTATCACTGAGATTCTAGCCAATCCAAAAATGTTCAAGTCAATCTGAAAATTAATGAAATCATCACAACTGATAAATAGCAGAGTGCTGCAATGAGTATAATATTTTGAGCTTTTCTAAATGAATTAGAATAAACTTAGAACAGCAAAGGTGTGTGAAATTTCATTGAATATTCAGAACTTCAAAAATTTAGAATTCAAATTAACAGTGTTCAAGATATGACAAGAATACAACAACACTGTTATGAATTCAGAAATAAAAATAAACTTCAAAACAATTGCAGATATTTACAAGCTTAAATTCAGAATCTGGAAATGATTATAAACAAGAGAGTTTTATTCAAATAAAATGAATTTCCAGAAAATCATGAGAACTGCAATTGGAAGTTTAAGAAGCACAGAATAAACAAAGAGATATGGTAGTGACAAATCAAATAAAAACAAACAGCGGAAAATAAAAAAGAAAGGGGTAGAAGAAGGAGAAATAAACAAAGAAAAAATATTTACAAGGATGAGGTTAGAAATCATACCTGACATATGATGAGAAAAAAAAACAGAATTTCTAACTCATCAAATCTTGGCCAAGGAACTGTAAAGAATACAGAGATATAGAACATCTTGAATTCAAACTCTTTTCAGCACAGCAGCTCCACAGCCTTCTTTGGTACCTAACAGTTGATAGCATCGGGTGGTCTAACAAAGTTTGCAAAACCACTCATAGTTGTATTTGTTTGTTTTGGTACCCATATTTGTTTATATAACAAACCATTCAAATCTACCATTGTTCCCTTCGGGACCCAAATCTGTTTAAACTTAACAAAGCCCGTTTTATTTCTTGGGATCCAAGAATGTTTAAATGGTTTATTATAAAACAATTTCTCATCATAATTTTGATTCAAAAATCCTTTGAAATTTTCAGAGTTAAGATTTTCAAAGCAGTTCTTTCCAAAGTAGTTTGTGGAAATTTTCAAATCATTTGAATTTTGTTTTCCAAAAACATCATTTTTCCCACAGCCAAGACCAGATTTATTTCCACTAGAAACTTGGTTTTGTAACAGCATATTCAACGATTTTTCCCCATTAGAAAATTTATCCAATGTTGATTCTAATCGTTGAATTTTGGATTTTAGATCGCTATTTTCTTTTAATAAATTTGAGCAATTATTTATAGCGATCTTCTGTTCAGCATTGTACTGTTTCAAAACCAAATTTTCATTTTCAAGTGATTTTATTTTGGCTTTGGATTCAGATATTTCAGATTCAAAACATTTTCGTTTTTCAGATTCAAGTTTTTCAAAGCTCTTGAATTTTTGAATCTCATTTTCCAGCTCATTCAAAATCGAATCACTTTTCAACAGATTTTCTTTTTCAGCAATTTCTAATTTGGAATTTATTTCTGTCTTGAAATTTTCAAATTCCTTTTGCAGAAGGTTATTTAACCTTGATAACTCAGTCTTGTTCTCATTTAAGATCAAAATTTCATCTTCAAACTTTTTAATATTTTTACTGAGATGAACAAGATTGGTTTTCAATTTCAAACAATTTTTGCAAACTGAATTTGAAGAATTTTTAACATATTCAAGTTGTGATTCCAAATCATTAATTTTGCTGGTCAACTCATAATTCTTAGATTTCAGAGACTTATTTTTCAGTTGGAGTTTATCAACAGATTTCGTTAAATCAAGACACATGTAAACCAGATCTTCATATGTGAAATTTTTTGTTTCAACATTTGTTGATTCTCCATCATTAGATCTATCTGTTTCTCCATTCAAGCTTAGATCTGAATCTGAGTTGACACTTCGGGGGTTTGAGCAGTTTTTTTCAATTCCATACTTAGCATTGAGAGCTGTCCAGATTTCCTGCGCAGTTAAACAATCAGAAATCAGACTATATTGATTATCATCAAGATGAGAATATAGAATATGTGTAGCACGAGAATTAAAAGCTTTATCTACCATGTCAAACTCATTGATAACAGCATCCCAACATTTAATATTAACAGATTTTAAATAAAATTCCATTTCGCATTTCCAAATTAAAAAATCTGTTCCAGTGAAAATAGTTGGAGATGAACTGAACTGACTCTCTATGGACTGACAACAAGGGTTACCCATGACTCTAGAGTTAATGAAAAACCTCGCTCTGATACCAAATGTTGGATCTAGATTAACCCTAGAGGGGGGGTGAATAGGGTTTATTACAGTTTATCAGATAATTAAAAAAATAATTGCAGCACAGATAATAGCAGAGTAAGTAAAAACAGAAAGAAAATAACACACAGAGATACCCAGCTTCGGCAAAATCCTGCCTACTGCTGCATTCCTAAGGTTTCTACTAGGTGTTATAAACAGATCCCACATACAAGACCATGTACACTCGCAGCGCCTGCTCCTGTCCTAACCCTACGCTCAAAACCGTAGACTGACTGATATCCCCTCAATCAGATTTCCCCGAATTACAACCCTATAATTCGTAACCCAGATTTTACAGACTCTGAAACTGACAGTCAACACCCTGACTGATTCTCCCCTAGATTTTTACAGAATTCTAGAAACTGTATGAGACGGTTTACAAAACAAAAAATGAAATACAACAAGAATTAAGCAAATAAAAACCCTAAAAGAAGATAGAGGAATTTAGTAATAAAGGGTCATCCCCTTTTAAAAAACAAAGCCCAAGCTCCTTTTCATTTCTTGGCCAGCCCTTTTCAAATTTGTTCAGCCCGTTCTCTTTTGCTCTGGAACTCAAAAATGGCGGCTAGGGTTTTTAATCCTTCCCCAAATTAGATCGGCGTTGTGATAAATTACTCCTGGAAATGATTCTTCTTGTCTTTGATGATTACGCCATTGGTCTCTCTGTCTTGCTCGATCCAATTTGGTGCTGATCGAATTCGTAGAAAACTGTGAGTTCTCTGAATTAATTCTATGCTTGTATTTGCTGTTGTGTGTGGATTCGATCTTCTATATTCTCTCTGCCAATGATGAATCTGTGTGTGTAACATATATAGGGTAATCGAAACCCTAACAAAAACTCTGATTTCGTGTATACTGGCTTGACCCGATTGATTATGTGTTGCCCCTTTTGACATTAGTTATGTCGGCGTTGATTTTCTCTGTAAATTTCCTTGATTGAATTTGATTCCCTGGCTTTGAATTTATGGTTGATAATTTGCGATTTCCACTTTTGAATTTCTCTTTTAAATCGATTGATTGGATTGATGAAATGTTGGTTGCCTTGTTTAAGATACCACGGCCTTGAATGATTTCACAAAGCTGCTCGATTTGTTCCCTTCTGTTTTTGTATCCATTTTCATTGACAATTGAAAATTTTAATTCCTGATTAGAAAAACTTTCCAATTTATGAAAACCGATTTTATTTCTTGAAACACAATCTGCCAGGTCACAGCTTTAATCAAAAAGTTTTTCCATTTTGTGCTTTAATCAGAGACTTTAAAACCGGAAATATAATTGAAAGCAAATTACACAAAATTCCCTGATTTTTCATTTACAAACCAATGCCGAATTGATTGCTTTCAATTTCTAATTTGTTGCTTGTTTTTTTGGAAAGGATTTTTGCCAAACACTGTTTGTGATTCCTCCAAAAAAAATCTGATTTTATTTCCAAAAAAAATCTGCATCAACGTCGCTTTGCAATTGTGTGCTAGTACACTCTGTATACCATGATTCATGTCATCCCATAAATTGATCATTCATTTATGTTGACTATGTACCTGAAAATTTGCACACACATTGTGCCTTGCTTTACCATTTGTTTCACATGAACATTCATGTTGAGTTTAAACTGCTTTAATCTGATTTAGTTCATGAACTTTAGGCTGCATCATTCAACCTGTTTTGATCACTATGAGTTTGTTGATCCACACTTATTTACATACCTGAGCTTTATACATATGCTTGGCTATGCTTGCCTGTACCATTGACTTAAACATGAAGTGCTGTGCAACCAGTTTCACACATGCACCATATTCATGGATTCATGTAGCTGCACTGTAAATTTGCTCTGTTTACATTGAAAATCTGCTTGAGCATATCAAAGCATGTCTCGACACTTTGTTAAATATTTTGCTGTGTCATTCTTTTTGTGCACGACACAATCTGAACCATCCATATTCAGTTAGCACCCACTCTTGAACACAAAAAGACTGCATGAATTTATGGCATGTTGCATGCTCGACCAAACTGTTTTGCTGCTCACCATAAACTTGTCACCATTCATGCAATTGAGTTGACCATGCCATTATCTGGTGAGTTGCTCCATTGACTATACTGCACTACTTGTTTGCACCTATACATTGCTGTTTGGCTTGACATGTATTCATACAGATCTGAACTGAACCATTTTGTACTGTCTTTGACTTGAGAGGTTGCTCGGCCATTACTGTTGTGCTGTGTACACTTTCACTTATGACTTGTATATATCATGCTGAACTGGAACTTGTTTTTGTGCTCAACCCTTTTTAAGCTGTACCACTATGTATGTCCACTGTTCTTTCATGTAGAAACCTGCTCATGTGCATGCTTCATACTTGTACACCCCTGATCTTGTATGTTCACGCTGTGTTACACCATTGTATCTTCTCCTGAGTTGATTTGCATGTAGATTTCACCATTCATGAATGTTGTTGAGTAGCTCCACTATTCTGCACACACTTATGCATGCTTGATTTGTTATGTTGCATTTGTTGATCTGCCACCTTTATTTCTCTCTTTTGAGCTGAAGTGTTTGCACTGCCATTTTTCTTTTTATTTTTACCTTGTCTTTTGACCCTGAAACAAAAGAAACAAACAAAAAAACAACAGTCAAACTGTACTGTGTTGAGGCTGGTCAGAATCAGTCGGTTCTGATCAGCAAACCAGTATGGTTATGGCGTGGCTGTTCAAGTCTGAAAAATGATGAGAAACACACCGAGATCTGAGTCAAATAAATTTTCAAATTAAAAAAATATCTGCTTAGAATTTTAGAAATCATTTCTGTACTAGATACTGTGTGTGTATTTCTGTGATGACAGGTAAGAAGACTGGACTGACTGAACTGACAGAGAGCTGTGAAGACAAAAATTGAAGATGAAGACAATATGAAGACGTGTCAATGTATCAGTGTCAATGTGTCTGTAAGTTGGGATGTAAATTGAGTGACTGTACATATATGAGATGTATAGACAGAGTGTTATAGTGAGGAGCTGTGTAACAACAGAATTGTACCGATGTTTGTATTAAACAAATTTGTTTGAAATAAAATATCATTTTATTGTGTTCAAACAAACTTGTCTATTGTATACAGTTTATTTACAAGTACAATATTCTGGAATGTATATGAAATGTGATGTGTTCAAATAGTGTAGTCATAAACAGTTGTACTGCTTGAATGTTTGAAATAAAACATTTATATTTAAACAAGATACTGTATAAATATCTGAATATCTGTACAGTTGTACTTTATTTGAATATAAATATTATATTCCTGTCTTTGATTATATATATGAAACAGTACAGTACAAACACATTTATAATTAAATGTTTGGTTGTTATCATCAAACAAAAATCATATAATTGTGTATACAACACCGTTATATACAACAAGGGGGACAAGGGGACTCGGAAGTGAGGGCGTCGTGACCAGGGTTGCTCGTCGGAGGCGGCTGTAGTTGGGGGATGGCGGCGCGAGGTTGAACGGCGGCGGCGGTGGGGCTTGGGGAAGGGCGACCGGGTTGAACGCGAGGGAGGGAGCGGGTCAATGGGGTTTGAGATTTTCTTATTTTATTTTTATTTTTGAACAAAATGAGAGAGTAAGGGAGGGTGGTCCTATATAATTAAATATATTTAAATTAATTTAAAATTACAAAAAGTTCACGTTTCATTCGGACTCCAAATTGAACCCAACAATTGCCGCCCCTAGCTAATTACCCCCATTCCAAACACAATGGGCTATGTTTCGTAAGCCAATTCGACTATTTCGTTCAGTTTTCATTGAAATTAAAATGTAAATTAGTATATATTGAATTTGAACGTACATTTCAATTTACCGGGGCCATATACAGACTCTAAAAATTCTAGAAAAATATTTTCTAGCTTCGTATCGACGATACAGACCTAACAAAACTAATTTCGTCAAATTTGAAGACCATTTAAAAATGGCCATTTTCTGGTCGATCCAAATTGACTGAAACTGTCAAAACACGTTTTCTTTCGCCACACTCACATATTGATTTCAAAAATTATGAATTTTGAAACCTAGCAATAATTTGACATACCGGATCCAACAAAAATGGTTTCGTCGAAAACAAAAGTCATTTGCAAAATTTCCATTTTTAAGGGCTAGAATTCCATAGCGACTATTCTGAATTTTCACTGGGCATATCTTTTTGTTCCCGCTATGAAATTCAATTTTTCGGATTCGTTGGAAAGACATTCTCAATTAGATTCTAATGTTTTTGGTTTCGCTAAAATCCGGTTTATTTTGAATCCTGTACCTTCATTTGAAATTTGAAATCGAATTTTCGAACTACCGCGCCTTATTCAATTCCTTTTATAATTAAAAATAAATATTTATATTCAACGACGATTCAAATAAATATATACGTTCAAATTTTATTCAAAATAAATTTCTCATCATTATTATTTAAAATAATTTATTTTAAATATTCAAAGTTCATTAAAATTGCCAAAATAAAAATTTTAAATTAGTTCGGATTTCCGGGTTATTACACCTAAATCTATTCTGAATCCTGAATCTCTTGAAACTCTAAAACTATACAGTCTTCAGTATTTAAGTCATGTATACAAATCCTGCATATATATATATATATATATATATTCTAGATAGAGATGTTAGTTTACATTTTATAATCAATTAATAATGATAATTGAAATAAGGTTGTTGTCATCAAAACTCCATTCTCCAACAATCTCCACGTTTTTGATGATGACAACCTTGATTTATAAAATATTCATACTAGTTCATACCTGTTGATCTGGTCCTTCTATTACTGCTCCTTTCCCGTACTCCCCCATACTAAGCCTAACTATTCTTATTTTATAATTTCTCTCCCTTTTCCATCATAAAAAAGTACTCAATAGTAGACTATATTATACTATACCTATAGTAGACTATACTAAAATAGATTAAACTTAATTATACTTTCCCTATGTCTATTCTATTAATGATCCTATTGACTATAACTATACAATACTCCCTTAATTGAACAACCTTATATTTCCCTCTAATATTATAACTCCCCCTAAAATTTTAACAACCCGAAATTTTGGTGATATAAATAAATTATTAGAATGTCATAAATAAGAATTTATGCAAATGATGGAATTTGATCATGAAACTTTAACCATGCGTTCGTCTCGGAATTTTGGTCAACTTTCATGCTTGAAGTTTCCCGAACGGAGTTCGTATGAAAAAGTTACGGACAAAATACGAAAATGGACAGAAAATAAATAAATCAGAATTTATAATTATATTTTACCTTATTTGACCAAGCCGACCTGGGCAATCTGAGGCCCAGGCGGTCGACCGTAGGGGTCGACCAACGGTCGACTGCTATGCCCGGTAGACCTACTGGTATCAAACTGCCCAGTAACGGCTAGGTTTTTATGGTTTCGTTTATAATATTTATAAAACAGATGAATGGATATAATTTAAAACTAATCCAATGGTTCTAGGCCATTTCCACCCCTATAAATAAAGGAGTAAGGTGTAACAACCCGGGATTTCGGAACCAATTTAAAAAAAATATTTTGGCTATTTTAATGGATTTTGAATACTTAAAATGATTTATTTTAAATAATAACGACTAGAAATTTATTTTAATCGAAGTTAGAACATATAAATTTATTTTAATTATAAAACAAATTCGAAATGGCGCGGTAGTTTGAATTTCAGTTGAATGTACAAAATTCAAAATAAATCGGATTTCAGTAAAACTAGAAATGTTGGAATCTATTTAATTATAACTTTCTAACAAATGTGAAAAACTCAGATTTCATAATAAAAATTGAAAGTTATGTCCAGTTTAAAATTTAAAATTGTCGCTATGGAAATTATATACATTTATAATATAATATATAGCCCTTAAAAATAGCCATTTGGCAAATGACCTCCGTTTTCGACGAAACCACTTTTGTTGGATCCCGAATGTCAAATTATTACTAGGTTTCAAATTTCATAATTTTTGGATTTAATATGTGAGCGTGGTAAATTTAAATGTGGTTTAACCGTTTTAGTTTGAATTGGATCGACCAGAAAAGGACCATTTTTCAAACAGTCTCCAAATTCGAAGAAATTAGTTTTGTTAGGACCGTATCATCAAAACATAGCTAGATTTATTTTTCTGTAATTTTTGGAGTCAGTATGTGGCCCTGTTAAATTAAAATGTACGTTTAAATTCAATTATACTGATTTATATTTTAAATTTGATGAAAACTAATCGAAACAGTCGAATTGGCTTACGAATCATATTCCATTATGTCCGGAATAGGGGTAGTTAGCTAGGAACAATGGTCGCTGGGTTGGATTTGGAGTTCGGATGTAAAATCTAATATTTTTGAAATTAAAAGAAAATTTAAATAATATAAAATATAATTATAAATGCCCTTAACCCTAGCAAAGCCCTAACCCTATCAGAAATCCACCATCGTTAATATTGGAAGGCCGATATTGCTCTATATTGATCCTCTCTTTTCTTTCAAATTATGGTGAATTAAATGATGAAATCAAAAGGAAAATTCATATGGAAGGAGAGATCTTCATATCAATACCAAAATGTGGAATTTTTATTAAGTATGTCATTCGAATTTACTTCTCAAAGGACCCGCATTCGAGGTAAGTTTCGGGGAGACTGGAGGCTTCGAGGGTCAAGAGATGCACGGCGTTGGGGGAGGAAGGTCGGCGCTACACGATGTCGGGGTCCGATCGAAGTTCAGTGGCCTCCAGGGCAGTGCGTGGTGATGGAAAACGACGTAAAGAGGGTGGTTCAAGTTTTCCTGAAGTTGTTGAACGAGGAAGATAATTAAAGATGGTTAAGAAAAGTAATTAGGAAAATTATTATTTTAATTATCTAATTAATGAATTAATGTTTAAACGACTATATCTTTCTCAAATCAAAATAGAATCTCATGAAACAACTTGCGTTGATTTGTATCAAAGAGCTCTACAATGTGGAGCTGACTAGATCAGAAACGCAGCAAATTAGAATTTGGAGCAAATTTAAATTCAAACGGTCCCAAAATCATCAGTTAAAGACCGATGGAGTGGAAACCAATATGAGAACTCCTTTTCACTTAAAATTATTTTATCATGTTATTGTATTCATGTATAAAAATATATAGAATTGTTAGTATTTATTTTTATTAGTTTTTAATTATCACAAATGTTGTATGGTGCCTGTTAGCTCACCTCCATCGTCCACAGACCATGGATGATTTAATTGATTGTATTGTGTTGTGATTGTGATGTGAAATGGAGTAAATAATATGTATATATATATATATATATATGAGATGTGAATAAAATATATATGCATTATGAGAAATATATATGCGTTATGAAAAATATATATATATGCATTGTTTAAAATATATATACGCGATGTGAATAATATATATACGTGAAATGTGAATAAAATCTATATGCGATGTGAATTATATATATATATATATATATATATATATATATATATAAAGTGTGACTAAAATATATATATGAAATGTGAATAAAAAATTTATATGCATTGTATAAATTATATATATGCGATATATAAAACAGTCATGTAATGGAATAATTATTGGATTGTTAAAAATATAATTTTTAACGTATATATGCTCTGTATAAAATTGTCATGTAATTGAATATTCAATTTTGATTAAAGATTGAAATGGAAGTTGGAATCGTTTTTAAAACGAATTTATAAAATACGTTTTAATAGAAATCGACGATATATATATATATATATATATATATATATATATATATATATATATATATTTGTATGTATATGGCTTGAATAGAACGCGCCATGCAGCGACGGTTTGCGAATTTCGACAATTAATTTCAAATGGATGTAACAGGAGATCCGACCGTCGGATAAACCTAAAACTAGAACCGTTGGGTTCGTATCAAAAAGAGCTTTCCAATGAATATAAGAGATTTGAAATCTAATGGATATATTTTAACATATGTCCAAAACAATTTCAGAAAAGGTCGCTATGAATGCAGTTCGACGGCCGATATTGGAAACCGACTGTAAGGGCCTTAATAAAATTATTAAAAATTTGGATAAATTGTGTAAAATCATAATAAATGATTTGGAAAGATTTTGGATGAAAAATTCCACATTTGAAAAGATAAAAATATATTTTTTATCGAAATGAACTTTTTAATAACTAGAATAATAATCCAATGTTTTTAAATAACAAATTGGATTGAAAATGGATTTTAAAATAACTAGAATTTTTCCAATGCATGAATTGAAATGTAAATTATCGTTGGGATATTTTTGATATTGGATTCCTTGATTATACAGATATTGTTGAGGAATTTGGAAGATATATATATCGTTATTCCCAATACAGTATTTGTTGGTTTCAGAATTTGATATTGAATATAAGTCGATATAATTTCTATTCAGAGCCTTATATTTAATATCAAATTGGATTTTGGGTTTGTCGTGAATGGTGACTTTATTAACACTGTTCTTAGACCTAGTTGAGAATAGAATAAATCTATTAATTAAGATTTGGAGAAGTTTTCCAATTAATTAATATTTAATTGGAATTGAATTGAAATTTGATTTTTGGTTTATCGTGAATTGTGTTATAAATAACATTAGTTCTTTAACCCAATTAACAGTGAAGATATGATTTGAAATTATAAATCTTTTTATTAAGATTTAATGGAAATTTTCCAAAGTAAAGTTTTCCAATTCAATATATTAAATTGAAATTGAATGGAATTCGATTTGATAATAATCGAGATGAGTTTCTGTGAATGAAGACCGTTACTATTTATGGAATTTAAAAGACCATGTCGCTATTTCACTTATATTATTAGTTTGATATGGAAATTTATATCAATTATATAATGTTATGATTTCCGTGAAAGTTCCATTTAAATGGAAGATGGTTTTGGGTTTATCGTGAATTGTGTTTTAAATAACATTTCTTCTTTAACCCGAGTAAAGGTAGGATTAATTTCCAGAAAGTGGAACAATCATTAAGTAACGATTTTAGAGATTAAAACGAAGAAGAGTTTTAATATATCTTTAATTAGATGTGAATGAATGAATGGTAATTAAATTTACCAAAAAATGAGATGTGGTATAAACCAAATATTCTTGGTTGTTGATATAGATTGTGATTGATTGATTGTTTGAATTATGCTCTACCAGTTTATGAGCAAAATATGCTTTTACATTTAGCAGTGGGTTGGGTAGAAATATTGATATGTTAACATCTTATGAAACACTTAACGATTTGACTATAAGATGTTTAGCGATGTGGTTGAGTTCATTTCAAATTTAATGAATGATTTTGAAATGATATTTTTCTTAAGTGAAAAGAATTGTATTCCCGATTTTGGATAGGGAATGTTTTATAAAACAGAAAGGATTTTGAGGCCTAAACCCGATATTGTCAAAATGATTTTGAAATGTATTATGTGTTTGATATTGTAGTTCATCACATAACCGATTAGTTGCTATTGATGATATATCTGTTTAGTGGCGGAGAATTTATTCTCTTGCTTAGCACCCTTCTTTGAAACGTACGAGCTTAAAGGTTATGTGATTAATAGTGACTGAACATATGTGTGAATGGCTGATGTGAAGTATTATAGTTTGAAAGTACTTGTGATTATTATGTTGTGAAATAATTTCCCCTACTTCGGGATATGAAATGATTTAGTATGTGGCTAAAGTTCGGGTAACCCAAGGACTAAAAGTATGGGTGAGATGGCGGTGTAGTTCCGTAGAGTGTGGAATGGAACATCGTCAGTGTAGCCTGCTCCATCGTGGGAGGCGCACATATAAATATCGAGTTGGTAAGGTACGTACCATTTGCTTTGTCAATGGGGAGCGCGATATTTGGCTGCATACTTGTTTGTATGCATTGTGATGTTTTGGAATTCGTATTTCCAAAGATTTTGGTTTGAGATCCCGAAGTGAAATATACTTTGATATAAAGCTAGATATGTATTTCAAATGATTTGAAATAAGAATCGGGAAATAAAGTCCAAAGGAATAATTTCTATATAGTGAATTGGATTTCGAAAAATCTAAATTTGGGGTTTAAGCCTAAATGGGTATATTGGGAAATTGCATGTTGCGTGATGCATTGTAGATCCATATGACTATTATTAGTTGTTGTTTATAAACTGGTATTAATGGGGGTGTACCTGTTCAGTGACATACGGCGTGATCCCGTGATTTACCTTATTTTAAAGTAAAGTTTAATAACTGTTTTGAGATCTCACACTAGTCCTATGACTGACTCGGAGTTTATTGTTTCTACCTAAATTCTGGGTGCCCATACTTTCCACACAGGCAGTCAGTAGTTTAGTTTTGCATATTATTTCGTTTAGCAGGATTCTGGATCGAAGCTTAAAGCTGTGTCCAGAGCATTGATAGTCTTTCGCTGTGTTAGTTTATTTGTTTCTGCTGCATTGTACTACATTTATTGTAAATTTATTTTCTGCTGTATATTATTATCAACACTCTAACATTTTGTACTCTTATGTAATATTATTATGATGTTTATAATAGTCTTTTGTCGTTTGTTTTGATGTGTTGTGCACCCAAAGTTAGCGTATCCGCATTTTTGGTTCGATTTAAGTCGGTTTAACGATCAATTTGAATCGACCGAGAGGGAGGATCATTACATAAGGCCTCCTTTTTTTCCACATAAATCTATAGTGGCAGCGGAGCTTTTCCATTTTCCTCCTTCTCCAAACCTAATTCTCAAAATAAAAATATATTCATACATAACAAATCAAATCCAATTCATATGAAATTTAGAAGATAAACAGATCTAATGGAAAGGAATTCAAAGTGACGCTCCAAATCATATTCTCCCTTCTCTTCATATTTTCTTACATCCCTACAGATCTGAAAATTTCCCCTTTCCAAACAAGCTGAATATTTATAAGAATTTGGGGATTGTAGGCCTAAAGGGTTCAAACTTTGGATTTGGAGGCTATAAGGTGAGTGGGAAATTTATGAATATAGTTATAATAAAATATCAATTTCGTTTGAATTAGATTTATGTTTTATGCCTTTTCTCTTTTAGATTTGTTCATTTAAATATTATGAATTTATTGATAACCATCAGATCTGATTATAAATATGGTTAAGACATGTGAATTATATGTTATGGCTGTATATAATGTAAATTGTGGAATTCTTAACCTTGTTCACACATGTTCCTACAGCTATGCCACGAAATATGTTGCATTGCACTGTGGGTCTGGAAGCTAGTCCAATTAAACATAAATTAAATGTAGTTACATTTCAGATCTATAGTTCAGTGTTGAAAAATAAAATATGTGAATTTGGGTAAAAAGATGAAATTGGTAAATTATGTGATTGTAATAATAAAAGAAATATTTTTGTCTGTATTGAATATTGTTGGGTTTTGGCTTAATCATTGTAAATACGTCGTTTTCCTTTCAAATGAAAAGGCATTATTTTGAAATCACGAGAGATATGATAAAAAGGATAAAGAAGGGAAAAGTGGTGCAAATGTACGTATAAATATAAATACATTTATTTGTACGTAATTTGCATCAACTATTCCAAAATATATATTTACATATATTTCTTGTGATTTGGAAATATGTCAATTCCACTAATTAGGCATTATTTACAATGATTACGGCTAACAGCCTTTTGTGAGATTTGAAACCTTTTTGGCAAGATTAAATATAAAAAGGAAATGTTTGATTATTGATTAGACCAAATCATTTAATTTAAAAATAAGAATAAATATAATAACCAGGTTGACCGCACGAAAACATAAACATAAATATATACATATTATCCATCCAAATTAGCGTAAAATGGTAAAATATACATTGTATGGAGTGTTGAATGCTTGGATAAGGTTCAACTATGGAATTATATGTAAATATAATCAATTTTGAATTAACATATTTGTGGTGACCATTTGTAGCAATCAATATAATTAATTGCCATAAATAGGACCGCAAATCAATGAATAACCATTGTATCCAATATTGATTGGGGAAATAAATATGATAGGATAAATGGTTACAATTCCTAAAAATCAATTACGATAAATTTTGTAAACCCCAACTAGGAAAGTTGAATTATAGCCACATTTAGATACGAGGTTAAGCTCAACTTATGGTATAAGCCTGCCCGGAACCGACTGGCAAATCCAGCAACCACAGGCAGTAAGCTTAATGTGAGGGATCTAATGCATAAATATAATCGTATTAAGGCACAAGGTTAAGTTTAATTTGTGGTAGAAGTCTGCTCGGAACCGACCAGCAAATCTAGCATCCACAAGTAGTCAACTTAATGTGAGGGGCCTGGTACATATATATATATACACACATATATAACACTCAACAGATAAACAAATGAATAAATAAATAAAAATAGTAATTGTCTATTAGGGTACAACAAATAAATACCTTGGGACTGATGAATAGTTTCCTTAAGAAAATATGACTGTTATGGTCATAAAGGACAATAAATATAGAAATAAAAGAAAATGGGTGTCATTAGGGGATTAAAGAATGTTGATTGTCATTCGAATACTAAGTCAAAATTAGGGAAGAAATCAAAAATATCCTAGGGTAAAGGGGATATAACCTTCCTTATTTATGTAGAACTTGTAATTAAAAATAGAGTTGGACTTAGTAGGTTAATAATGGAAAACATCATTAACCATAATAACCCATGATGATAATGAATTGTATACGTACAATATTTCCGTATAGAGGGAGCAAACGGGAATAATCTAATAATGTAGCCTGCTTTATCCCAATAGGGAAAAATGCAAAAGGCACATGGGGTACGAACCAATTATCTTCGCATATAGTCTGCATCCTGAGTATTAAGTAGCTACGGTTGAAGAGTCAACCTGGGAATCGATCTTTCAGTTTAAGGGTCTTAAATGGCAAGTGTGTGTGGGACTACCTAAACCTAGAAACTAAAACGTCAGATATGGCTACCTATCCTATGGGAAATTATAAGCGACTAAGGAGGTTATCTAATAAGGTCATCTAGAGGTATAACGAATGATAAAATACCATCTCTTACCTTATGCGGGGCAAGGGTATATGCATGAATGACGGAAGCCTTAACTAGTAGGGTATGTAGCTTGTTCCCTCTAGTTCATGTTAACATTAAGTTAATTATTGAGAAATAATAAGTGGCCAATCGGTCCACCTAGGGTCTTAAGCGATCAGGAAGAATCCAACCTGTCTATCATTGATAGTGAGGCAACGAATAACGAAGGATGAGCGAATGAAAGTATATAGATATAGAAACTTCGAAATTAGGGGTCTAATCTCGATATAGTAACCAGTTAAGCTCTGGTATAAAGGTTGGGTTAGAACCACTAACCTTGTTATGTATACATATTGGGTTTAACCAAACGGGATGCATCTGTGTATTATAATATGTGTTGTACATTTCTTAGTCACCAAAACTTGTTGTTCTGACCCACTCCTCATTACAACCTCCCAGGTTTCCTTGAGAAGGTCAGGTTCTTGCAAATGTTTAAGTTTGGCTTTCGGTTCTCGTTCACTCTCATGCTCAGTATTGGCAAAGTGACTTACTTTGAAAAAAAGGTAGTTACTTCAGTTAATACTAGTTTATCCTATTTTATTTCCGCTGTGAGTTATTTGATCATACTCTGATTATATTCATGCTCATTTATTGTTGGTACTAGATTTACATGCTCCATGCTTGGATGTGTTTGAGTTTCAATTTTTATTGAAATTTGGGCACATAAATGTGGGGTGTTACATTTGGTATAAGAGCTTAGGTTAAATGATCACAGGAATTAGGTAAATTAGGACTCGCAAGAGAATGTAATTTGATTTTATTTTCTATTTTTCTTCATCTTTCTTACTCGACTTTAATTTGTTTCGAAAATGAAATTAGTCGAGCTTTGAGCGACTAAGAGTTGAAATATGTTGAGTTCGAGTTTCTAGCCAATGCTGTCTTACCCCCACGGTACATTGGCAATTTTGTTGCAAAGAGCATGAGGATGACATATGGTGGATTCCATTGATTTAAGATTGGAAACTGGAATTATATATATATATATATATATATATTAAAATAAAAATCTAAGTACAACCGAAATAGTCATAAATCCTGGTTTGGTTTTTGTTGGTTGTTCTAGTTAAGAACATTACTTGATCCAAAACGGCAAAAAAAGCCCACGTTAATATGTCGCATTCACTTCGAAAATATAATTATGAGGTGTATCCTTTTGTTACTTCGTTAAAATAATGAATCAACCCTTGTTGAAATATTCGATTGAGTTCTTGGCCTTGTATTCGAGGAAATTTATTGTTAAAACTATTTGAAAAATAAAAATGGATTTCAATATTTTTGAAATACAGTTTTGGAAAAATGTTTTTATAAAGGCCTTGTTTTATAAAGATATGGTTTCAAAAAATTTAAACTAATCGTGTTTCAAAATTTTAGAGCTATTGTGTAATTTTAATAAAATAGTCTGATTGGTAGGAAAGATGGAGTTAGAAATGACAAGGAATATCCCATAAAACTTAAAAATAATAAATACTTAGTCCTTGTAATTTGTAATGTCCCTCTTCCTATATATATTTGATATTTATTTAAATTACCACAATTAATCCTTAAGATTCTAAAGCTCTAACATCTTTGAACATGAAAAGGTTTTTCTAGTTTGAAATATAAACTGAAACATAAATAATAGTAATAATAAAATGGATTTATAAATACTAAACGTTAGTTTATAATAAATTCCATTTTTGAAAAAGTTTTAAATTTTTCTTTGGAAAGGCTAAGAAAATCCTTCATCCTTTTTTTGTGGTATTTGAATTTGAATCATTTAGTTTATGTCGACTAGTAAGGGGAAAAAAATCCGTTTTAAAACTTGATTCCGGATTTCTAGCCGATTTCCTGTTTTAAGTCTGTTTGTTTTGGTGGTCACTTTGGAGGTAGGGAAAGGCGTTGGAAAAAATAATTTTCTTGGTTCAAGGAGTGGTGGAAGTCGATACGAGAATTTGGTTGGGAGTAAAAGTTGTTTCGACTGCTAAGCAGTCGACTGCTCTCCTATGACAAGGTCGACCGCTTCCCCCTATTTGGCGTGCTTGGACCCAACCCGAATCGACTGAACAATGCATATATACATCATTCAGCCGACTCTTCCTCCCCAACCCTAATTCCACCGGAAACCAAAAACCCTCCTCCTTCTCAAGCTCCAATCTGAGCAAATACCGCTCCATTTCACCCCTGATTATCACCAAAACCCTCTTCGTGCAAATCTCTACTCAATTATACTTCGGATTGGTAGTTTATCTTTCCTATTTCGTTGGTTCCTCCATGGCACCTTGCAACCAACACCTTGGTCTCACACCTCAGGATGCTGCTTGGTTAGATCGCGATGAGACGAAGATTAAGCAATACTTAGCCACAGCCTATTATGAGTACCATATTGGTCAACCCTTATGAGCGCCACCTGTATTTGCGCTGCGTCCGTTTGTTTGATGCTCATATGGATGTCGACATCGATGACAAGCCCTACGTCATCAGATCTAAGGTCATGCACACCCACATCGAGTTCACCGATGCTGATTTGGCCCAGATTGTGGGTATCTCGGCAGAGGTAACCAAGCTCGATGCTATTGAGATGCAGAACCCTCATATCTTCAGTGTATCTTTGTTGGGAGCCCAAAGCCTGGTCCACCGCCAATTTTTGACCGGTATCCCATGTAGTTGTGCGCATCATATAACAGAACGTCATCCCAAAGACGGGAAGCTTGGAGCAGATCTATCCTTCTGTTCGCCGCGCCATCTATGCTATCCTTAGCGGCATGGCCGTCAATTGGGCGCGCGTGCTTATGATCCATCTTCGTGAGCCCTTTGTCAGCACCCTGCAGAGCCATTTTACCTATAGTCATCTTTTCACCCGTGTCTTCCGACACTTCCAGGTGAGACTTTCTGGGGAGACGCCGATGAGGAAGGTGCCGACCACCATCAGTCGCGCCACTGTCCGGAAGAAGGGCATTCAACTACCCGATGCTCCAGCACCATCCTCTCTAGCTCAGCAACCTAGCTTCCCGATCATGAGAGGCATGAGCTCACTACCATCTGTGTTATGTAGGCCGAGCTCCGAGAGGTTCGCAACGAGCATCGCCGACAAGTGAATGAGATTGGTTGTATCTCCGCTATACTACGCTCCAGGCGCGGACGTGGTAATGGATCAGGCTCTGGCCGCAAAGGTAAGCCAACCTATGGTAATGTTAGTCGTTGTTGTTGTTAGTACATGCCTTGTGCATGTTGTATCTTGTATCGTGTGTTTCCCTTTCCAGTATTTTTCTTTTTTTTTCTTTGATGTAGTGTTGTGTTTGTAACGGCTAGTAATGAAATTTCGCACGACCTTAGTAATGAGATTTCTATGTTAAAAAATATATATTTTGTCATTAACGAACGATTATTTGAATGAAATCTCGTTTATTTACTAGCACTTGTCCTAGAGCTAGAAAGAATAAAATACTATGTTGAATTAATTTTGGTAACGAAACGGTTCTACGTCACCGGTATATAAATAAAGAAATCACTGTTCCTTGTCAAAGCTAAAATTTATTTTAGCCGTTTTGAACGTGATTTTAGTTTTCACATTTTTGGCGTAACTTACTTCCCTCTTCGCCAACATGTGACTCAAATCGTTTAAGTTTTCGCAAAATACATTTTTGATGTTCTTGGCAAATATTGTTTGAAAAAAACATTTTTATCATTTTCTTATTTTATAGGAAAATGAAGCGATTTTCAAAGGAAATTTTCAAAATAGACATGACAAGTTTTCAAGCGAGAATTTATTTTTATGAAAAAATTCAATTTTTGGTCACATGAATGGTGTAAGGAAGATTTTGGATGCTTTATGTGCTGCGATTTAGTGGTGCAATAGGACCGACGATACGATAACAACGTTAACGGTAACAAGGAAAAGGCTATTTTAGCCCTGGAAACATTGTTTCCATACCTTGTCAACTATGCGCACGAGTTATTAGTTAACTCATTTTATGTTTTAAAGATTGTTTTAAGTCTCCTCCACAGTCTACAGATGGAAATTTTTGGAGTAATTTGGGTAACTGAGGAAAATTCCATTGTAAGTCGGGAAATGGAAAAGTTGTGAGCAGAAAAAATGTTAAAAATCTTCGCTCCAATTTCCTTTTTCGGGTTTAGGAGAAATTAAATAGGAAACGATTAGACTGTGTGAAGTTTTGGATGGTATTATTTGGGTGCAAAAATTGGTTGCTTCAACTTTTATTCGTAATTGTGTGAAGCTAATGGATGAAAAAGGATTTTCAAAATTTGCATTCATATAAAACTGCTATAATATTTAGGATGTTTTGCATCATGTTTTCAAAAATATTTCAAAATTTTAATGCAAACATATAGGAGGATACAATTAGAATCAGCTTGCATGCATATTTTATGGTTGAGTTGCATTATGTACACCATGCACATATACACATAGTGGAAAAGTGGATGTATGCAAATTGGTGGTGTAGAAGAGGACAATAGGGGTCAGAATTTCGAGGTGAAATTCCTTTCAAGGAAGGAAGAATGTAATAACCCGAAATTTTGGTGATATAAACAAATTTTAGAATGTCAAAAATAAGAATTTATGCAAATGATGGAATTTGGCCATGAAACTTTAACCGATGCGTTCATCTCGGAATTCTAGTCAACTTTTATGTTTGGAGTTTCACGAATGGAGACGGATGAAATACGAAAATGGACGAAAAATAAATAAATTAGAATTTATAATTATAATTTAACTTATTTGACCAAGTCGACCTGGGCAATCTAAGGCCCAACCAGTCGACCGTAGAGGTCGACCGCCACAGTCGACCCACTGGGCGTCAGACTGCCCAGTGACGACTAGGTTTTTAGGGTTTGGTTTATGATATTTATGAAATGGATGGACGAATATAACTTAAAACTAATCCAATGGTTCTAGGCTATTTCCACCCCTATAAATAAAGGGGTAAGGCCTCATTCTTTTTTCACATAAATCTGCAGTTGTAGCGGAGCTCTTCCATTTTCCTCCTTCTCCAAACCTAATTATTAAAATAAAAATATATTCATACATAACAAATCAAATCCAATTCATATGAAATTTAGAGGATAATCAGATCTAATGGAAAGGAATGCAAAGTGATGCACCAAATCATATTCTCCCCTCTCTTCCGGTTTTCTTACATCTCTATAGAACTGGAATTTTCCCCTTTCCAGATAAATTGTAGATTTATAAGAATTTGGTGATTGTAGGCCTAAAGGGTTCAAACTTTGTATTTGGAGGCTATAAGGTATGTGGGAAATTTACAAATACAATTATAATAACTTATCTATTTTTTTTTTTTTGAATTTGATCAATGTTTTTATGCCTATCCCCTATTAGATCTGTTCATTTTAATATTGTGAATCTATGGGTAACCATCAAATCTGATTATAAATATGGTTAAAACTTGTGAACTATATGTTGTGGCTATATATAATAAAATTGTTCACACATGTTCCCACAGTTATGACAATAGATATGTTGTATATGTTGCATATCACTATGGATCTGGAAATCAGTCCCATTAAACACAAATAGGATGTAGTTACATTCCAGATCTTTAGTTCACTATTGAAAAATAAAATATGTGATTTTGGGTAAAAAGATGAAATTGGTAAATTATGTGATTATAATAATAAAAGAAATATTCCTGTCTATATTGAATATTGTTGGGTTTTGGCTTAATCACTGTAAACATGTTGTTTTCCTTTCGAATAAAAAAGCATTATTTTGAAATCACAAGAGATATGATAAAAAGGATTTAAAAAGGAATAGTGGTGAAAATGTACCTATAAATATAAATACATATATTTATACGTAATTTGCATTAACTGCTCTAAAATATATATTAACATATATTTCTTGTGATTTGGAAATATGTCAAATCCACTAATTAGGCATTATTTACAATGATTACGGCTAATGGCTTTTTGTGAGAATTGAAACTTTTTGGAAAGATTGAGTATAAAAAGGAAATATTTGGTTATTGATTAGACCAAACCATTTAATTTAAAAATAAGAATAAAAATAATAACTAGGTTGACCGCACGAAAACATAAATATATACATATTATCCGTCCAAATCAGCGTAAAACGGTGAAATATACATTGCATGGAGTGTTGAATGATAGGATAAGGTTCAATTATGGAATTATTTGTAAATGCAATCCATTTTGAATTAATATATTTGTGGTGACCATTTGTACCAATCAATATAATTAATTGCCATAAATAGGACCGTGAATCAGTGAATAACCATTGTAACCAATATTGATTAGGGAAAATAAACCTGATAAAAGAAATGGTTACAATTTCTAAAAATCAATTAGGATAAATGTTGTAAACCCCAATTAGGAAATTTGGATTATAACCACATTTAGACACGAGATTAAACTCAACTTGTGGTGTAAGCCTTCTCGAAATCGAACGGCAAATCCAACAACCACAGGTAGTCAGCTTAATGTGAGGGGTCCAATGGATAAATATAATCGTATTAAGGCATGAGGTTAAGTTTAACTTGTGGTAGAAGTCAGCCCGGAACCAGGAACCAACCGACAAATCCAGCATCCACAAGTAGACAACTTTATGTGAGGAGCCTGGTACATATATATATGTAACAGTTAATAGATAAATAAATGAATAAATAAATAAGAATATTAATTGTCTGTTGGGGTACAACAAATAAATACCTTGGTACTGATGAATGGTTTCCTCAGGAAAGTATGACCGTTATGGTCATAAAAGGCAATAAAAATAGAAATAAAAGAAAATGGGTTTCATAAGGGGATTAATGAATGTTGATTGTCATTCGAATACTAAGTCCAAATTAGGGAATAAATCAAATAAATATCCTATGGTAAAGGGGATATAACCTTCCTTATTTATGTAGAACTTGTAACTAAAAATAGAGTTGGACTTAGTAGGTTAATAATGGAAAATGTTATTAATCATAATAACCCGTGATGGTAATGAATCGTATACATACGGTAGTTCTGTATAGAGGGACTAAACAAGAATAATGTAATAACGTAGCCTACTTTATCCCAATAGGGAAAGGTGTTAAAGGCAAATGGGGTACGAACCAATAACCATCGCGTATAATCCATTCTAGGGTCTTAAGCGGCTATGGTTGATGAGTCCATCTGGGAATAGGTCATTCAGTTTAGGAGTCTTAAATGGCAAGTGTGTGTGGGCCTACCCAAACCTATAAACTAAAACTTCAGATGTTGTTGCTTATCCTACGGGAAGTAATAACCGACTAAGGAGGTTATCTAATAAGGTCAGCTTGAGGTATAACGAGCAATAAAATACCATCTCTCATCTTATGTGGGGCAAGGGTATATGTGTGAGTGATGGAAGCCTTAACTAGTAGGCTCCGTAGCTTGTGCCCTCTAGTTCATGTTAACTTTAAGTAAATTATTGAGAAATAATAAGTGGCCAATCAGTCTGCCTAAGGTCTTAAGCGATCAGGAAGAATCCACCCTATCTATCATTGATCGTGAGGCAATGAATAATGAAGGACAAGCGAATGAAAGTATATGGATATAGAAACTCCGAAATTGAGGGTCTAATATCGATATAGTAACCAACTAAGCTCTGGTATAAAGGCTTCACAAAAATATGCATAAACGTCCTATCTCGGTATTATACTTTAGAAAATACTACTTTGGGAAGAGTAGTAGAATCATGCGTAAACATTTATAAGGTTGGATTAGAATCACTAACATTGTTAGGCATACATCGTAGGTTGAACCAAACCGGATGCATCTCTGTATTATAATCTGTGTTGTACATTTCTTAGTCACCAAAACTTGTTGTTCTGACCCCCTTCCCCTCCTCATAGCAACCTCCCAGGTTTCCTAGAGAAGGTCAGGTTCTCGCATATGTTTAAGTTTGGCTTTCGGTTCTCATTCTCTCACATGTTCGGTATTGGCAAAGTGACTTACTTTAAGAAAAGGTAGTTACTTCAGTTAATACTAGTTTATCCTATTTTGTTTCCGCTGGGAGTTATTTTATCGTACTCTGATTATACTCATGCTTATTTATTGCAGGCACCAGATTTACACGCTCCATGCATAAATGTGTTTGAGTTTCAAATTTTATCGAAATTTGGACGCTGAAAAGTGTTGGGTTTTATAAAAATGATGACTATGCTAGTCTAATAAAAGGATAATAAACTAAGAAATCCAATCAATATTTACAATCAATCCAAATAAGCAATTCAAACAATCAATCTAAATAAGCAGTTCAAACAATTAATCTAAACAATCTAGACCAAATCAAATAATATACATCAATAAACCCCTCTTGTAACTTTAACTAATCTTAGAAACTATAACGCTCCCCTTTAATCTAATACTAGAAAAACTATATGTAATAAAATTTGAAAAAGATGAGTATGGTTATTTTATTTAATACCTACATGTGTATAACATATACACAAACACATCAAATCCAATCATGTCAATCAAGTCAAACAAATCAACCAAGACAAACAAGTCAAATAAGTTAATCTAGCCAAAGTAAATATGTTATGTATTAGTAATCATATCTATTTCTAAGACAGTAACTCCCCATGCAGTGTATTTGTGGAGTTAAACGTTAACATATAATGTAGTGTGTGTAGTATGTTAGTTTTACTACAGTGAGAAATGTATGTTTAAACTTCATACAAAGGATATATATAAATTTTTGGTTTATAACTATATCAAATGTTTGAAAATTTTATATTAACATATCTATGTACTATAAAATTTCATTTAATTATATACTTTCAATATATTTTTGAAACAAAATACATGGAACGTAAATAGATGAATAAAATCAATACTAGAGTTTGAACTGACATTTTCATATTGAAAAGATGTCCATTCAAATTTTGAAATTAAAGCATAGAGTAGTGAAATTTGAATTTAAACGACCCTTTTGTAATTTAGATTGGTATTTTGATAAGCAAACTATGGTGTACCATCGTATGAACCAAAATGTCTAAAATTATAAAGAGCTAAATTTCTATATCTAACTATATGCATAGATTTATATTCCTAAATATAATGATAATTATGAAATTATTGTAAAGCTTACCTCTATTTGCAATCCTCTATTTTGTTGTCCTTCCATTGTCATGAACCACACATTTACATCTTTTATAATTTGATGATGATATCTGTTCTATTGCGACGGGCTCGTTTTTCTGATCAGCGTAGTATATTCATTTGTTGAATTTAATGATCGTATGAAAAATATATTGATGATTTAGTAGTTTAACCAACTTAGCGCCAAAAATTTGAATTTGAATTTGAATGAATGGACACATCCACTACTATATATAGGCCCAAAAATTATGTCTCTTTACAAAAGTTTCCCTTCTTCTTCTTCCCGTTTTTCCATTTACAATCAATCTTCCGGAGGGCATAACTTCTTCATTTCTTAACGGAATTGAACGAAACCCGCTGAAAATCGAAGAGGAAGGCAGAAGCTATGATTGAATAACTGTTTGGTGAAGAACTTGAATGGTACTATGGTGTAGTAAGCCGAACCAGTGAGAGGAAAACAGAAAATCCCGTATATAATTTTATGTTTTGAATAACCAACTTCAAAATGTCATATCTCACTAAATTTTGATCAGAATTTGATGTTCTGCCCATCAAAACGACCGCAAGAACAAGGACTATATCTAGAAAAGGAGTTCGGATGAAATAATACAAATATCTAGGAGAAATATGAGAAATACCAGGGATAGTCTTGGTTTCTTTTTCTCTTTGTGCATCAAAACTTCATTGGATCATAACTTGGCCATTTTGTATGGATTTGCATGAAACAGAGATATAACAACCCGAAAATCAGAACCAATTTAAAAGTTTTATTTTTATTGGAAATGCTGCCCAAATTTAAAATTTCCATTTTTGAATAATATTTTAATGATGGAAAAATAGGCATTTTGCAAACGAACTCCGTTTTCGACGAAACTACTTTTGTTGGATCCAGAATATCATAATATTGCTAGGTTTCAAATTTCATAATTTTTGGAATTAGTATATGAGTGTGGCAGAAGAAACTGTGTTTGGTCAAATACAATCAAAATTGGACGACTTAAAAATGGCCATTTTTCAAACAGTCTCAGAATTCAACGAAAATAATTTTGTTGGATTTGTATCGTCAAAACATAGCCAAAATTTATTTTTTGGATTTTTCGGAGTCCGTATGTGGCTCCGATGGATTTTTGAATGTGTCAGAATATTAAAATAAAAGAATAATTTTAAATATGAAAAACGGAGGCTGAGATGACCTTTTGGGCCTGCGGGACATAGTTAGATGGATCCGGAATAGGGGTTATTAGCTAGGAAACACAATCATTGGGTTGAAAACGGAGCAAGTGGGTAAACGAACCTTTATTGGATAATTGAATAATAACATAATTAAATAATAATATAAATAATAGGACAAAGTACGGTCCTCTTTCTTCCCCATCGCTCTAACAGCCAACGCACGCACGCAAGGAGCAAACCCATGGCCGAAAATTCCCATCAAAAATACTCCCAATCCACAAAGAATTAGATGATGCCGTAGTGCAATCTTTTGAAGCTCTTCTCACTCTTTTCAATCTCCAACAAGTTTCATCCATTTTTATCGACCGTAGGCGAAATTCTAGCCTCTCCAACCCGCGACCTTTCAACCAAAACCGCATCTTCTATGTGCCGCCACCCATCACCCTATTTTCTGAGCTTGTAGATCTCTCGTAGGTGGTCGTTTTTCCGCAAACTGTTCGCAAAACCATCAACTACAGAGAGAGAAATCTTGATCCAAAATTTTGAACAAAACTGAAAATTTTTGGCCAAAATATAAAGGTATAATTTTTAACTTTCCTACATCCAGAGCGTTGTAAATTGAAAATTTATCTTATATTGACTATAACTAATGCATACGTGATCCGATTTACAAATTTTCAGATCCGAATTGACGTGGTTCTGAATACTTCGGTTCAAACTTGAATTGGACATTTTTCTGAGGTCGATAGAATTTTGGATCTAAATTTATTCGAGGTGAGAAATCATATCTATTTTATAAATAATTATATTTTAAATATTGATCTCGCCTTTGAATTGCTATACGTATATTGTTCTGCGCTATGGTAATTTAGGATTTCTTTTGTTCATGTACCTTTGTTGTGTTTGTCTTATTCGCTTGGTTGATACATTCAAATCTCATGGTATTGAGATTCATAAAGATTATATACGTTCCGAATTTGATTGTAGATTTGTTAAATGCGACCAAAATCTCATTTTATTGAGATTTATATATATACGCGACTGGTAACTTAGGATTTATTTTATTTTTGTTTTATTTCAAGCGTGAGATGTCAAAATCTCATCTTGAATTTTATTTTTGTTTTATTTCAAGCGTGAGATGTCAAAATCTCATCTTGAATTTTATTTTTTGTTTTATTTCAAGCGTGAGATGTCAAAATCTCATCTTGAATTTTATTTTTGTTTTATTTCAAGCGTGAGATTTCAAAATCTCATCTTGAATTTTATTTTTGTTTTATTTCAAGCGTGATATGTCAAAATCTCATCTTGATTTTTTTTCAAGAGTGGGATAACACTAATCTCATCTTTGCGGCTCATGTTCCAGTGTGAGATGTAAAAATCTCATCTTGTTTACATGTTATAAAAAGAGAGATGTAAAAGTTCCATCTTAGGATTTATTTTATTTTGTTTATCCAAGTGTGAGATGTTAAAATCTCATCTTGAGTTTATTTCTATTAATGCGATCAAAATCTCATTTTACTGAGATTTGTATATATATATATATGTATATATATATATATATGCGATTGGTAACTTAGGATTTATGTTACTTTATTTTCAAGTGTGGGATGTAAGAATCTCATCTTGAGATTTAGTTTATTTTATTTAATCCATATTCAAATTGGTACATCGCGTTGTTGTTATTCTGTTCATTTAAAAATGTCATGGATTGTTCACCTTTAGACGATATGATTATTTGTTCATTTAAATTGTCATGAGTTGTTCACCTCTAGATAACAAGTGGTTCGTTCATTTATTATGACATCGATTGTTCACATTTAGAGATACATGTTATTTTTGAAATAAAAGATGTAAAGTGAAAACACATGTGTATTGACATCATTTTGTTAATAAAGAGGTCAAAATGAAAATTACATTTTTAAATTAACTTTTTATTTGTTAATTTAAAAAAGGCATGTTAAGAATTACATTTTAATCAAATTCTTATTAGTTAATTCATTATAACATGAAAGAGTTAACATTCCAATTAACATTTTATGTGTTAATTCAAAATGACAAGAAAAATTAACATTTTAGTTAACCTTTAATGACATAAAAAGTTTTTACCTTTAATTAACATTATGCTTGTTATTTAAAAGGGTAGGATAATCACAAAGTCTAAATTACATTTTATGCGTATTTTATATGCAAATAAAAGGCAAAGGCATTAAGTAAAATTTTGTAAGTATTTTGTGTACAAGTTAAAAGATAAGATTATTAAACTTGCTTTTATTTATACTTTTTGTGTAAATAAAAGATAAGAATTAAGAACTGTATTTTTGTTTACATTGTACATGTATATAGAGGTTCATTTTTCACTGTTAGATTTAAAATAATTTTTTATCATCAGTTGAGTTGAAATAGAATTTCTAGATTTCAAATTTATATTTTTATCGTCATTTGAGATGCGGTAAAAAGATCGTATTAAAATTTACACTTTTGTTTTAAATTTTTATATTAAACAAGAAGATAGATTTCAAGAAGAGATTTTCATCGACATGTTAAATGTGATATAAGAGACAAATTTACAAAGAATATTTTATTTACATTTTTGTTGTAAATAAAATGTTAGAAAAGAAGATTTCATTTGTATTGTCAAAATATAGTGGAAACAAAAGAGCAGAAAGTATATTACACTTTTTATTACTATTGTCATGATAGCGGCAAATCAAAAGTAGATTTTAAATTATATTTATTGTCAACATAAAAAGACAATAAAAAGGATTACATCTGAAATTGTCATTTTTATCAAAATCTAAATATGATAAAAGAGGGGACAAAACCATGATAAGATTGACTACACTGGTTTGTTGTGTGTTGATTGACTTGTTTGAATCGCCAACGAATTTATATTTATATATGAATATAAATATTAATTAAATTTAAGCGAATCGCGCGCGGTAGTTCGCATTTCGGAATTGTATCTTTAAACAGTTATACAAAAAGATCCAACCGTCGGATTTCCCAAAACCGGACCCGTTAGGACCGTCCTGGGAAAATCTTTCCAACGGTAGAAATTTCGTCAAAATCCAACGGTCAGATTTTGAGATAAGTGTAAATTAAATTTTGGGAAAAATAGCACCATGGCCACTATTGACCTGAAGCGTCGTTAATTTAATTAAGGCTATTTTTGATTAATTAAAATAGTGAAAATCATCATAATATATTCTTAGTGATATAAACTGGTTTTGCAATTTATACAACCTCGAGAATTATTTGAAAAGACCGAGGTAAACTCATTTCAAATGATTATACGGCGATATCCAAATTGAAGAGTTGAAGACGACGGTCGAAAACCGACGATCTTCAAGGCGGATGGTTGTATTGCTATTGTTGGCCTTGATGGGAGTAGCTACCTTGAGGGGTTGATGGTAGTGATCGTCCGGACGTTCTTGTTGATTGTTCAGATTTGCGAATGTCTTTATTTCCCACGAAATAAGACGACTCCGGTTTCGTTCAGACCCAGAACAGACTTGTAAATGGATAGCATGCCTAACATTGAACTTTGTGTCATGTAATTAAATTGGTTTTTATTTAATGTATGAATGCATGATGGCGGAGAATTTATTCTCTCGCTTAACACCCTTTTGTATATTAAATGATTATCAATCGCATGATATGAGTTGTTGATGTGACATGCCAAGTTGCAATAGAACAAGGCTTATGGTTGCAAAGCAGGGCCTTGTATGAGGATCAAAGCATAGTCTAGTATGGACACAACTTTGTGTATACGTTACTTCGCGAGCCTCAGTCCTGGTGGAGTCTAAAACGGAGCAAGGGAACAATGGGAGTGCGCACGTTTCTTTCTAGCTAGAAAGTGGTGTCAGTGGCCTACCAGCACTGATATTTACTATATGGTTGTTGGATTTGAGGTACCTCAGTTATATTGGTCGATACTGGCCAATTTAGAGATCCGTTAGGATCGGGAAACGTGTGTTCAGGAATTGCCAATCCATTAAGCGTTAACGTATGGACCGGCCATGCAGGATCAAAGGGTTGGACAGAGTACCAATCCTGGGGCATTGCTAGAGTGTCTTGAATCGGTAAGGATCTCGCTCCTAGCCTTAACTCGGTATGGAAACCCAACCTTCCAATACGAGATGACAGACTTGATTGTATACTTATTATGGCGACATAGTTGGATGGGGTACTATGCTGTCTAGGATTAATACATTTACTTTGAAGTATTTTAAATCATATTATACACTTATGATATTAAAATAGTATTTGACTCGTACTCTGCATTTTTTGATCATTGTAAGGTAAAACTCTATCCTCTGGTGTGCGTTGCATTGTGTGATGGGACCTGAGTCTTATAATGATTTCATTTTTTACAAAAAGCATTGCGTTGTTCTTTTATTTAATAAATATACGCACAGTCAATCTATTGGAGTATACCCGTTCCACGAAAGTGGCGTGGTCCTTAGATTTTTCATATTCAGTAGTTAATATAGATTTCTCATACCAGTCCCATGACTGACTCGTAGTTTGTTTCACTTTGCAAACTCGGGTGCCCTCTCTCCACATGGGCAGCCAATTGACAGTAGCTTTGCTTGGAGTTCTTCTTTCTCGCTTTGAGGAGCTTTCTTCATTCTTTTTTAGTTCTATCTGAAGATTTGGTGGAAGAGTTGCTAGCTTGGAGTTTCAGAGATTTGCTGTTGTAAGGTGTGACTTGAAGCATGGAGACCTATCATCTTTCTTTCTTTCATCTTTTTCCTTCATTTGGATATTTCTGGATCTTTAAACATTGAAACTTATTTTGGTTCTATTTCTATACTTGGGAGTTGTTTGGGACATGTTTATCGTATTTGGTTCCTTATGTAATAATTTTTTACTTCTGTGACTGTGGGACTCTATATTTTGATGACATCTATTTACGTTGTCGTGATGTTGTTATGATGGAGTTTTCTTATACTTATGTTGTTATCTGTGTTATGTATTGCCATATTTATGTTGTATTCCAAATGATCATTCTTATTTTCATTATGCGAAAGTTTGGGGTCATCACAAGAGACATTGCAGAGAGTTTGAAGAGAAGTACAATATTGAATCACATTGAAGAAGAAAATTAGTTTTGTAGATCAAGTGTCCATTTCATTGTAGATTGCCAATATTCTTCTTTTTCTTCTTGATTGATAAATGAACACCTTGGTGTCTTTTTCTTTTTCTTCTTGGTTCACGAATGAACATCTTGTTGTCTTTTGACCAATAGTCATAACTTCTTTCCCTGCAAAACAACACAACTTTTCAAAGAATCAAGTGACTTTTCAAAATAACTAATTGTAATTTTAAATATTAATAATTAACATGGTGATTCTATGACATATCTTTTCAAAAAAAATTAAAAAAGTTCCAATTAAACTTTTCAAAAAAATCAAATTATGATAACTTGGTTTTTCAATAGAAAGGATGCAGACATATCTAATACTGATGCAATCCATGAATTAAGACTATTGTTTTAAATCATTTCAAAATTTTCCATTTAATATTTCCAAAATTCAAATGATGAACTTTTGAAAACCTATGCTCTGATACCATTTGTTAAGGATTGCAAAATGCGGATCTTAAGGCAAAACAAACACTAGAAGGGGGTAAATAATGTTTATAAGGAATTTAGGAAAATATTAAACATAATCCATCTACTATATGAATCACACACACCAGAGATGATCACAAACACAAAATCAAACACAAACACTAAAACAGATGAATATAAAATACAGAAAAGGAAAGAACAATCAAGATTTTATACTGGTATACGTCCAGTCCCACACAACGCTGGATTGCGCAGAGTTTTATTATAATCAATATCTAAGTATAACCCCATGATTTCACGGCTACAAGGCTAACACCGCTCCAAACACCCTTGATTTCACGACTACAAAATTAACACCGATCCCTTTCCTTGATTTCACGGTTCAAAGTTAACACCGCTCCCTTTCCTTGATTTTAGGGCTACAAGGAAAACGCCCTTTCCCAAACACTTCCCAAATGATTACAACAGTCCTACAACTCTTCGATAGCACTTCAATTCAGACAGTAGTAGATAGAGATTGAGAAAAGATGAATTTTTATATAATTTGAGTAGAAATCAGCAAAGTATAAGTATAAGAACCAAGAAAATGATAAATATTTATGGTGGTATGAAAAGGGGTGAAGATGGAGAAGAAAAATTATGAAAAAGTTCGAAATCACCCCTTAATTATAGCATTTTAATGGTTGCAATGTTTCAGAAACGTTATAAATAGTGAAAAGACACTTTCTTTGAAAATTGAATTTCTGACAGTTGTATGTCGACATAGGCAAAAATGTATGTTAAGATATGCCTTTCATTTTGTTTTTTAAAACTATTTTTTAAGTGTTTAAACATATATTTTATTCTGGAAATTCTTAAATTAAAACTTAGTGATATAAATGAATATTCTAAAGTGTAAAATCGTATGAAATCATAATAATATAATATATAAACATATTTATTAAGTTATAAGGTTTAAAACTATAAAATTATACAACTATACAATTACATAAACTTATATATATGTATATATATCAAAACTTTAAACTTTATGTTTAAAATCTTAAGTTAGATTAAATAATTTGAAATCATAATTTGAATTTTGAAAATAGAATTTGAAATTTGAAAATCAAAATTTGAAAAAAAATAATTGAACCTGGAGTGCTATTCAGAGTCTTACAAATAAACTAAACTCTATTACTATATTTTTCTTGATATCTTGATAACTTGATTACTGTAACACCTGTATTTTAACAACGCTAATGATGATAAATTAAAGAATAAATTAATTTAATATTCGAAATTAAGTGAAATGGATTGCATTCATCTCGGAATTCTGGTCAAAATAAACACCTAGTTTTCGTAAAACGAACACCGTATGAAGAAGTTATTAAGGTTTGAAGTTTGTATATGCACAAGAATATATATATAAATAAATCCAGAATTCAAAAATCAGTTTGAAATTCAAAATTTGGGGAGGTGGAGAAAATCCCGCTAAGGGGTGTCGACCCTATAAGGGGGTGTCGACCCCTCAAGAGGGTGGTCGACCCCCCTGAGGCAGATCTGGAAGATCAGGGTTTTGGGATCGGCTATAAATATGGCCTTATTTCTCATGTTTTGCACACCAAAAATAATGGAGAACTAGATGCTGCCTCTTCCAAAATTAAATCAAGTCTTTTCTTCTTCTGTAATCAAGTTATTCAAGCTTAGAGATCTATGATTCAATCCTTCTTCCGTTTTTCTAGATCCAATCACTGTGAATCTATGTTAATTTTAGATCTAAATATTTAAAAGTAAAACTTGATAGGACTATAACTTGGATTTATGCCTGTGACTACTTGAATCATATCTGATCTGTTATAACTTATGTACATATGATATTCTGACATGACTATGGCTTGGATCTTAACCTTTATCATGTCAGACCTGCTATTTTTATAGATCTAGTGCATTGTCTAGATCACATCGTGCTTGTTACCATTATGTTTGTAGCTAAATCAGATCTGTTATAGTTAGTTATCTGATTCATTTGATCTTATCATGCCTGTTATGACATCCCTATTATATTAGAATTAGTTCTATTGTCACATGTTCATCAGATCTGTTTCTATATGCTTATCTTGTCATTATGCCACTATATGTTTATGCCATTACATGTAAACCTTGTTAGGATGATCATTTCTATCATCTTCCCTTCATCCTTTCCCTTTTGTTTTTATAGGCAGGCTACTTTCGAGCCTAGGCATGCCGCTAAAATATGCGAATACTTTAAAATAGGAACGAGGGGGAAAACGACATAATTTGGGGCACAACTTGTAATTGGAAATTTGGGGATAGCTTGAATGAAAATTTGAATATGAATTTGGGGCATATGGTTCAGTATAAACATGACTTGAAAAAGGGGCATGAAAACATAAAATGACATAGGAATAATTGGTTAATAATTGGAATGCCTAGGATTACAGTAATTGGAAACTGTAACCACGCTTAGACACGAGGTTAGATTACAATTGTGGTGGAAGTCTGCCCGGAAACGCCCGGCATATCCAGCGACCGCAAGTGGTGAATCTAATGTGAGGGGTCTAAGTGCATAAACATTAGAGTGCTAAGACATGATGTTTGAAACACCCCACCTCCATTAATGTCACTCACAAAGGGAATGCATTAACTTCGGTGAAACATTATAGGTAAAAGATATATATAATTTACAAGACCGACATACAAACAGCGGGAAGAACTAGAATTATTTCATAAGCAGCGTGGTTTAGTCAAAACATTACAACCATTATCTCTAAAACCAACTTCCGAGTCATTACAATAAAACCTCTGTCTTGATTAAAAACTCCAAATACATAAAGAAGCATAAAATAGTAGTAAGCGGCATAAATCCCCAGTAAAAGTGTAACCACAGCCATAGCCCAAGAAAAGAGAATCCAAGCAATACATCTACTCTCTTCAAGCTGGAAAAGGTCTGAACTAAGCTGAAGTATTCCCTCCCTGCGGACCGGGGGGGGGGGGGAATGGAAGAAAAGAAGAAGAAAGAAAACGGGTCAGACGTAATCCTGGTAAGCCCAGTGATTTTCAGCATGTAAACAAGAAAAAGGATCATGACATGAATAAACTGAATATAAGACAATACCATAGTAACAAGATAACATATGACGAGGTAAGGCAAGATAAACTGAATATGTTATCGCATTCATTTCTATTTCTCTGCACATCCTAACAATTGTTTCAACTAGCCTCATGTGTTCATAATAAAATGATCCCTTTATCGATCGGCTTCTACTCGCATGTATTTATTACTTGTGTCATTCGGCCCCGCTTGTTTGTAGATATCTGTGATGGTCCCACCGTTGGGTGTATCAATCCTTATGATGGAAACTCGACACAATTCAAGATGCACAGTGTATAACTACTGATGCCCAGTGCCTGATATTTCCACTTCGGAGTACGTGCACGCCCGTACTCCGTCGAAACCTACATTGACGCACCACATGCCACTATTTTGACTGCTTATAATCAGCCCAGTAATCGTTCCCCACCCTGCTTAGTTCAGGGTACCATGATACATCTATATGGGTTACTGCTGAAATGGGTCCCCGTTACTAGGGTTTCCTAATCAACATATTATAACGATTAAGTGTTCTCTATTTAACCTAACCCCACCCATTTGTTCAATTAACATGTTGTATTGGTTAAGTGTCACCTATTCATATGTTACTTAATCTTAGCATGTCTGTTCATTAGCATTAATTCATTCATTAATGCACAAAACTCTCACATTAGAACCGTTGTTTGCGGTTGCTGGATGTGTCGGGCGGTTCCGGGCAGACTTCTATCGCAAACTCATTCTAACCTCCTTGACTATGAAACTATGAAACTATGAACATTGCCTATGAAACTATGAAGCTATGGACCTTAAAACCATATGCCTCCATGACTATGAACATTGCCTATGGCTATGGACATTGCCTATGACTATGGACATTGCCTATGACTATGAACATTGCCTATGACTGTGACTGTGACTATGAGAATTATTTCCTCGACCATGAACACAAGCTTATGCCTTTGATTTGGAAACATAAACTATTGCCTATGACATAACAAGAACAACTGTGATTCATGACTAGGAAAGTGTTGCTTAAGTTTTGTGACTATGAAATTGGTTCTAAACCCGATTATCTATTCTGTCCGTTTTTGGTTTTCTTTGGTTTTAGATCTTGGGAATTTACCTATTAAGTTAGGTCTACCCATGTTCTTGAACCTACGTCTCTATTCTGTCTATTCGTGGTTTTAGACCTTGGGAATTTACCTATTAAGTTAGGTCTACCCACGTTCTTGAACCTACGTCGTTATCCAAACCTTTTTATGCCAGTTATTATGTCCATCCTTTTTCATAGCATCTTTAGTTCATTCCCTATTTTCTACGAATCTAGATTTATCTATAATCTAGACGGAATCACGATTATACGAACGGTGGGAATACGATTTGGGCAAAACATGAAATTTATTTAAAACGTAGCTTTTAACTTGGAAATTGGCATAAATTGGGAACATGTATTATGGCATGTTCGTAGAAATGCAAATTGGATAAATTTGACATGAATTATAGGAGGTGTAATTTGAATCTAGTATTGACTTGTAAATCTAGCATTTACATGAATTGTAAACTAGAAGAATAAGTCTAGTTTGACACAAACTGTAATTAGAATGTTAAATCAGAATTGGATTAGCTAATTTGGCATAATAGGTGTATTGGCATAAACTTGAAATTGGCCGTAATAGGGAGTAATTGTCATGTTTAGCAAAACCATGTTTAGTGACACTTTACTTGGTATAGTTTATATACCAAAAAGGGCATAAATATGATTTAGAGGGGGAAATGGGCCATAAGAATGGATGTTGACAATTTACATTGAAAGAGTAATTAGGAGATAAGTAAATTAGGAATAATTTACTTATAGAATTTGTCCTAAATAAGGAAAATGTGAATTTAGACAAATTAAAGGTTTATTAACGACATCTCTTTTAATGACACACCAGAAAGTTCTAGGGTGACAGAGAGGATAGTGTCTAGGCTTGGGTTTGGAAAATACAAGTTTCCTGCTCTCCCTGGCTATCCCTAACTGATCCGACGGACAAGATGGTTATTTTCAAAACCTGTTTTGGAAATCAATTGAAACCCTTTGAACTTAGAAAACACGAATATGCCTAACCCGAGGTTAGACTGAGTTGCGATGTAAACCTGCTCGGAACCAACCGGCACATCCAGTATTCGCAACAATATCTGTCTAATGTGAGTGGTCGCGGCTTTAATTTATTTAGTTAAAGCTAGAACAAGAATGGAAGGGTTAAGTTAACTGAGACACTTAACCAATTCAATATGATAACCAAACCGATGGGAGGGGTTAGGTTCATACTGACACTTAACACAGTTAAGCTAGAATGGGAGGGCTAAGTCCATAGGGACACTTAACCAACTTAACATGGTAACAAGACAAGATTTGTAGGGGTTAAGTAACTAAGGGAACACTTAGCCAGATTAACATGATAACTAGACTAGAAGGTGGGGTTAAGTAAAGTTAATACACTTAGCCAAACTAACATGTTAACTAGACTAGAGGTTGGGGTTAAGTAAAATTTAATACACTTAGCCAATTTGATACGTTAACTGGACTAGACCGTAGGGTTAAGTAAACTTGAACACTTAACCGTCAGATTGTGATAAAAGGAATAGGGCTAAGTCTAAAACATGAAGGGATAATACTTAACCATTAATAACATGTTAGTTAAAACAGACGGGCAAGGTTAAGTTAAAAAGGAACACTTAACCAATAATGGGTGAATGGGTAGGGTTAAGTAATAAATACTTAACCAATATAACTTGGTTTGTGGTAGGGTTAAGTCAACATGAGTTACTGATAACACTTAACCAGTTTAACAGAATAAATGAAGAGGGTTAAGTTAGCTTGAATTGACAAATGACACTTAACCAACCCAAGTTGACGGGAAAGAGAACTAAGTAGTAAACCTTAGTTAAAAGGAGCTAAGTAGTAAACCTTAGTTAAGAAAATAATGATTCGGGAAACTAAGCGGTAAACCTTAGTTAGTAGAACTAAGTAGTAATTCTTAGTATGACACGGGAAGGAGCGAACACCCATCTGATTAAAAAGAAGGCTCCAACGAATTGGGTTACGAAGCTTGAGGCTTCGAGGGGACGTGAGGGTACTCTTGGTATCCCTCTGTGAGGCTGCAGATGATCCTCCTGGGCTTACAGAGGTTAAGGTCTGCGTAGAAGAACTAGGGGTATGCCTTGGTTGCAATACATGGCAACCTAAAGACTAGGATGGACCGGCGTGATTCGGTGAGAAAACGGTAGCCCTATGATAGCAACTCGTCGTCTACCATAAATCTTCATTCAATCGAGATACGTGAAGCGGAAAGGCGGAGGACTCCAAAAGACCATATAGTTGCTATCTAGTTATGGGTGAGGATGGCCATAGGATAGTTGGGCACCGGGGGCCGGCGTATAGTTCTCATTTTTCAAGGTGTGCCTTTCATTAGTTGAGGGAGAGGTCAAGTGGGACCATAGCCACTGGAACAAAAACAGACCTTAGCATCTGCATCGGCAGATATCTGAAAGCTCCCGACCGAGTTCTGTATTCCTTGATCTGCCCTGCCACAGGACTCGGGTCGCACATTACAGGACATGTGCATCTAGACAAGTAATAACGATTCACGATACATGCGTGGGGGAAATATAGGAACATATACCACCCTAGGTAGTGTGTCCTAGACTTGGGGGCATCGTTCGACAGGTAGCATAATCCCTAGTTGGACTAGGTGGCATAAACCCTAAATCCGAGAAGCGTTCAGCAGATAGCGTAAACTCTAGTTAAATCTAGAAAGCACTTGATAGAAAACCCTAGATTAGATCTAGGTAATAAATAATAAATGTATGCCTGAAGGCAATGGAAACTACAGGGATTGGGATCATGTTATCGTTACTAGTTGGGACACTATTTAGGCGGTGCAGAGATATAGAAACCAGTATAACAAGGAAATAGCGAAGCGGCGAAAGTATTAGAGCATATCCAGTTTATCTTGTCTTAGCATATCCTGTGTTAATCTTGTCTAAATCTTGCTAACCCTATCATCATGGTGTTATCTTGTATTCAGTTAATTCATGTCGTTTTGTTTTCCATGTTCACATGCTAGAAGTTACTGAACTTACTCAGGCTTTATGTCTGACTCTGTTTTTCTTTCGTCTTCTTTTCTTCCGTCCCCCCTCCCCCCCCCCCCCAGGTAGTAAAGAAGGGAATAGTATAGCTCAGGTTAAGTTGGATTGTCACTCTTTCCCAGCTTGAAGATTTGTCGAAGTTTTGCTTGGATTCTCTTTTCAGATGCTATGGTTGGCTCTTGCTAAAATTAGGGAATATAAATGTTGTTTTATGCTTCTTTATTTTGTAAGACAAATAATACTCTGATATTGTAAAGAAATCATTGTACAAACTATTTTATCAATAAAGCAAAGTTTTATTTTCCGCTGTTTAATTTCTGTCTGTCTTGTAATTTATCTGCATCTTTTACCCTAAATGCTCCACAGAACTTAGTGCATTCCCTTTGTGAGTGACACTAACGGATGTGGGGTGTCACATGTGGTATCAGAGCTGAAGGTTACCAGACCAGATAAAGGATTTGAAAAATTATTTTCAAAACGGTTTTAAAAGAAGCATTTTTAAAAGAAAAGATTTGTTTTAAAGGCATATTCCCCAAAGCCATACGCCCTATCTTCTCTTCCTCCTTTTGAATCCTTCTTCCTTAAGTCTCTGGGGCCTCCTGGCTCTCTGGGAGGTAACCTCATCGAAGGGAAAAGTAATGCCCGACTTCCATCCATAGCCGTAGTTGTTTCACCTACGGCCAGTTTCCTTTCAAGCCTATAGGGTTTTCTGTACGATGGAAGCAGCTTTCGAGATATTTGTCAACATGGCTACACACGGAAGGGGATGAGGAGTTTGGCTAGGGAGCACAACCCTAGGATGAGGAATTCTTGGATGTAGATTTGGCTCACGAAGGAGGAAGAAATTATAAAACCGAAGACAAAAGGAAGTATCTTTACTAGGGTATGATAGGGCATATAATTAAGGACAAGGGCAAGAACGAGGAACAAGATTTTCAGAAGGGCAAGTACATACTTTCACCACCAAGCGTGCCTAGGAGAAAGGTAGTAAAGTTCTGATGGAAGAGTCTAGTTTTGCTATTCGTACTATTTCCTTTGGCTTTAGCGCTTCTCATTTGTTCATGTCCACTTCTATAGTTGAGTCTTTGCACCATAGTAATTGTATAGTAGAAAGATCCCACTAGAGTCTCAAATCCAGTTGGTGGTCCGACCAGTTTATTTTTGGTTAGTAGGGATTTGAGAATAGCTATCGAGTTTGCTTATATCATCTCACATTGATCGTCTAAATTCAGAGGAGATGTTCCTTGGGTGCTTATCTGATATTGGTTTAGGCCTTTGGGGCTTGTACTTGAGGAATGTCGAGTTCGACTGATGGTTTGCGTGAGAGATGAATAGTTGTGAGAGACACTCTAAAAAGCACGTAGTAACCTTTCGACCCTTATAGTTATGGCACGGTGGATAAGAGGGAGACCTCTAATCATCTTAGTACATACACTTGGTAACGTAATTGACATCTGTTTATTTTGGAAATGGAGGTCAGAAACTTTACAATCGTGAAGTTAAATTAGTTAAGATACAGTGGAGTAAAGCTCAAGAAGGCTAGATACTAGCATCATACCCTTTTTCCGTAAGGGTGCATCCTTGATTTCTTTTTGTAGGAGCTTACGTATAATTGATTCTCTCTTTCCAAAGTATATCCTCTAGGTCGTATCTTCGATCCTTAGGTAGAAGCCAATGGATGTAAACATGTATTTGAAACATGTTATGGTTGGTGGTTGCAAGTGGTTGCTAATGGTTGCTCGTGAATGCATATGCATACGTATTAGGCACTAGATCAGTTCGGACGCTTTCATATTGCATTTACAGATATGTATTTGTTTGTAAGTTGAACTTGATATGTTATCATATGGACGTTGCATATGGATGAATGGCTGTGCACGCATGTAGTATTTACGTAACTAGGGATGCTTGCATACATGATTGGACGCATGGCACTGACATGATTCTCATTAAGGAGGTCAACTGAATCAGTAGACCGTCTGATTTTACATTAGATAAAGACATATACACACATTATGCATATAAACATGAAAGCATTAGAAATCTTTTAAGGACAATGAATGCCTGTGATTGAATGGTTGAGTAGATGGGTGATTGGATGGTAGGACACATTCTTCCTAACTTGAAGATTTCGGGGACGAAATCCATTTAAGTGGGGGAGAATATAACACCCCATAATTCTATAACACAAATCAAGGCAGTATTAAATTTTAAAGTCAGAATCAAGGGAAAC
The DNA here is from genome assembly GCA_030737875.1 of Allium sativum. Lineage (NCBI taxonomy): Eukaryota > Viridiplantae > Streptophyta > Magnoliopsida > Asparagales > Amaryllidaceae > Allium > Allium sativum. Next base: position 57,755,540 of record CM060910.1, read on the forward strand.
GGGCTGCTTCATTGCGTTCGTCTCGGAATTCTGCATGAAAAAGAGTCCGAGTTTGCGTAAATCGGAGTCTGTATGAGGAAGATATGGCCTCCGGAAGATTCAGCGAAGTTCAAATTTCAAAACAGGTCAGAAAAGCGAATTCAAATTCAAAATCGGACTCAGGTTGGGCTGGGCGGGAATTTTCCTGCCCAAGGCACCCAAGTCGACTAGGTAGTTGACCTGGGACACCCAAGTCGACTAGGTAGTCAACCTGGGGTACCCAGGTCGACTGGGTAGTCGACCTGGGGGTCGACCCCCCTGCTTTTTCCAGCTTTCTGCACCTGGTTCGTTCTGATGTATTTGGTCACGTTCTTTGCCTAGGTTCGTCCGCCTAACACTATATAAACAGCCCTAGTCTCCTTCTCTATTCACAGTTCTTCTCTACCCTTTTGGTGCAAAGATTCTTAGTGAACATGGCTTCTTCTCCTCCTCTTAAAAGAATAATAAATAGAATAATATATATGTATAATAAATCAAGACGAGGAGATGCTGCTCAAAGACTTTCAAGAAGAGGTTCAAGTCAAGCTAGGATTTCAAGTGAAGATTCAAACCACTGCAACGACTGTTTTTCTACGAATCTAATCTAATCTCTGTAAGTCAGTTATTTCTAGATTTGAACGTTTTCTCTATTCGTGACATGAAATTAAATGAATAAAAGAATATGCCCAATCTTTCTATTCGAATCTGTGCCTATATCTTTGGACTTAACTAAGAACTGTTATGATTCAATGACCGATAAGACTGTGACTATGAAACTATGGACCTTAAAACCATATGCCTCCTTGACTATGAACATTGCCTATGGCTATGGACATTGCCTATGACTATGGACATTGCCTATGACTGTGACTGTGACTATGAGAATTATTTCCTCGACCATGAACACAAGCCTATGCCTTTGATTTTGAAACATAAACTATTGCCTATGACATAACAAGAACAACTGTGATTCATGATTAGGAAAGTGTTGCTTAAGTTTTGTGACTATGAAATTGGGTCTAAACCCGATTATCTATTCTGTCTGTTCTTGGTTTTCTTTGGTTTTAGATCTTGGGAATTTACCTATTAAGTTAGGTCTACCCATGTTCTTGAACCTACGTCTCTATTCTGTCTATTCTTGGTTTTAGACCTTGGGAATTTACCTATTAAGTTAGGTCTACCCACGTTCTTGAACCTACGTTGTTATCCAAACCTTTTTATGCCAGTTATTATGTCCATCCTTTTTCATAGCATCTTTGGTTCATTCCCTATTTTCTACGAATCTTGATTTATCTATAATCTAGACGGAATCACGATTATACGAACGGTGGGAATACGATTTGGGCAAAACATGAAAATTATTAAAAACGTAGCTTTTAACTTGAAAATTGGCATAAATTGGGAACATGTATTATGGCATGTTCGTAGAAATGCAAATTGGATAAATTTGACATGAATTATAGGAGGTGTAATTTGAATCTAGTATTGACTTGTAAATCTAGCATTTACATGAATTGTAAACTAGAAGAATAAGTCTACTTTGACACAAACTGTAATTAGAATGTTAAATCAGAATTGGATTAGCTAATTTGGCATAATAGGTGTATTGGCATAAACTTGAAATTGGCCGTAATAGGGAGTAATTGTCATGTTAAGCAAAACCATGGTTAGTGACACTTAATTTGGTATAGTTTACATACCAAAAAGGGCATAAATATGATTTAGAGGGGGAAATGGGCCATAAGAATGGATGTTGACAATTTACATTGAAAGAGTAATTAGGAGATAAGTAAATTAGGAATAATTTACTTATAGAATTTGTCCTAAATAAGGAAAATGTGAATTTAGACAAATTAAAGGTTTATTAATGACATCTCTTTTAATGACACACCAGAAAGTTCTAGGGTGACAGAGAGGATAGTGTCTAGGCTTGGGTTTGGAAAATACAAGTTTCCTGCTCTCCCTGGCTATCCCTAACTGATCCAACGGACGGGATGGTTATTTTCAAAACCTGATTTGGAAATCAATTGAAACCCTTTGAACTTAGAAAACACGAATATGCCTAACCCGAGGTTAGACTGAGTTGCGATGTAAACCTGCCCGGAACCAACCGGCACATCCAGTATTCGCAACAATATCTGTCTAATGTGAGTGGTCGCGGCTTTAATTTATTTAGTTAAAGCTAGAACAAGAATGGAAGGGTTAAGTTGACTGAGACACTTAACCAATTCAATATGATAACCAAACCGATGGGAGGGGTTAGGTTCATACTAACACTTAACACAGTTAAGCTAGAATGGGAGGGCTAAGTCCATAGGGACACTTAACCAACTTAACATGGTAACAAGACAAGATTTGTAGGGGTTAAGTCACTAAGGGAACACTTAGCCAGATTAACATGATAACTAGACTAGAAGGTGGGGTTAAGTAAAGTTAATACATTTAGCCAAACTAACATGTTAACTAGACTAGAGGTTGGGGTTAAGTAAAATTAAATACACTTAGCCGATTTGATATGTTAACTGGACTAGACCATAGGGTTAAGTAAACTTGAACACTTAACCTTCAGATTGTGATAAAAGGAATAGGGCTAAGTCTAAAACATGAAGGGATAATACTTAACCATTAATAACATGTTAGTTAAAACAGACGGGCAAGGTTAAGTTAAAAAGGAACACTTAACCAATACAGGGTGAATGGGTAGGGTTAAGTAATAAATACTTAACCAATATAACTTGGTTTGTGGTAGGGTTAAGTCAACATGAGTTACTGATAATGCTTAACCAGTTTAACAGGATAAATGAAGAGGGTTAAGTTAGCTTGAATTGACTAATGACACTTAACCAACCCAAGTTGACGAGAAAGAGAACTAAGTAGTAAACCTTAGTTAAAAGGAGCTAAGTAGTAAACCTTAGTTAAGAAAATAATGATTCGGGAAACTAAGTGGTAAACCTTAGTTAGTAGAACTAAGTAGTAATTCTTAGTATGACACGGGAAGGAGCGAACGTCCGTCTGATTAAAAAGAAGGCTCCAACGAATTGGGTTATGAAGCTCGAGGCTTCAAGGAGACGTGAGGGTACTCTTGGTATCCCTCTGTGAGGCTGCAGATGATCCTCCTGGGCTCACATAGGTTAAGGTCTGCGTAGAAGAACCAGGGGTATGCCTTGGTTGCAATACATGGAAACCTAAAGACTAGGATGGACCGGCGTGATTCGGCGAGAAAACGGTAGCCTTGTGATAGCAACTCATCGTCTACCATCCATCTTCAGTCAATCGAGATACGTGAAGCGGAAAGGCAGAGGACTCCAAAAGACCATATACTTGTTATCTAGTTATGGGTGAGGATGGCCATAGGATAGTGGGGCACCGGGGGCCGGCGTATAATTCTCATTTTTCAAGGTGTGCCTTTCATTAGTTGAGGGAGGGGTCAAGTGGGACCATAGCCACTGGAACAAAAAACAGACCTTAGCATCTGCATCGGCAGATATCTGAAAGCTCCCGACCGAGTTCTGTATTCCTTGATCTGCCCTGCCACAGGACTCGGGTCGCACATTACAGGACATGTGCATCTAGACAAGTGATAACGATTCGCGATACATGCGTGGGGGAAGTATAGGAACATATACCACCCTAGGTAGTGTGTCCTAGACTTGGGGGCATCGTTCGACAGGTAGCATAATTCCTAGTTGGACTAGGTGGCATAAACCCTGAATCCGAGAAGCGTTCAGCAGATAGCGTAAACTCTAATTATGATAGAAAGCCCTAGATTAGATCTAGGTAATAAATAATAAATGTATGCCTGAAGGCAATGGAAACTACGGGGATTGGGATCATGTTATCGTTACTAGTTGGGACACTAGTTAGGCGGTGCAGAGATATAGAAACCAGTATAACAAGGAAATAGCGAAGCGGCGAAAGTATTAGAGCATATCCAGTTTATCTTGTCTTAGCATATCCTGTGTTAATCTTGTCTAAATCTTGCTAACCCTATCATCATGGTGTTATCTTGTATTCAGTTAATTCATGTCGTTTTGTTTTCCATGTTCACATGCTAGAAGTTACTGAACTTACTCAGGCTTTATGTCTGACTCTATTTTTCTTTCGACTTCTTTTCTTCCGTTTCCCTTCCCCCCCCCCCAGGTAGTAAAGAAGGGAATAGTATAGCTCAGGTTAAGTTGGATTGTCACTCTTTCCCATCTTGAAGATTTATCGAAGTTTTGCTTGGATTCTCTTTTCAGATGCTATGGCTGGCTCTTGCTAAAATTGGGGAATATAAATGTTGTTTTATGCTTATTTATTTTGTAAGACACTCTGATATTGTAAAGAAATCATTGTACAAACTATTTTATCAATAAAGCAAAGTTTTATTTTCCGCTGTTTAATTTCTGTCTGTCTTGTAATTTATCTGCATCTTTTACCCTAAATGCTCCACATAACTTAGTGCATTCCCTTTGTGAGTGACACCAACGGATGTGGGGTGTCACAGCATGGTTTAGTCAAAACATTACAACAATTGTCTCAAAACCCAACTTCCAAGTCATTACGAAAAAACCTTTGTCTTGATTAAAAACTCCAAATACATAAAGAAGCATAAAACAGTAGTAAGCAGCATAAATCCCCAATAAAAGTGTAACCACAGCCATAGCCCAAAAAAAGAGAATCCAAGCAATACATCTACTCTCTTCAAGATGGAAAAGGTCTGAACTAAGCTGAAGTATTCCCTCCCTACGGACATGGGAGAGGGAGGAAATGGAAGAAAAGAAGACGAAAGAAAATGGGTCAGACATAAGCCAGGTAAGCCCAGTGATTTTCAGCATGTAAACAAGAAAAAGGATCATGACATGAATAAACTGAATATAAGACAATACCATACTAATAAGATAACACAAGACAAGGTAAGGCAAGATAAACTGAATACGTTATCGCACTCATTTCTATTTCTCTGCACCTACTAACAATTGTTTCAACTAACCTTGTGTGTTCATAATAAAATGATCCCCTTATTGATCGGCTTCTACTCGCATGTATTTATTACTTGTTTCATTCGGCTCCGCTTGTTTGTAGATACCTGTGTTGGTCCCACCATGGGGTGTATCAATCCCTATAATGGAAACCCGACACAATTCAAGATGCACAGTGTATAACTACTGATGCCCAGTGCTTGATTTTTCCACTCCGGAGTACGTGCACGCCCGTACTCCCTCGAAACCTACACTGACGCACCACCTGCCACTATTTTGACCACTTATAATCAGCCCAGTAATAGTGCCCCACCCTACCTAGTTCAGGGTACCATGATACATCTATGTGTGTTACTGCTGAAATGGGTCCCCGTTGCTAGGGTTTCCTAATCAACATGTTATAACGGTTAAGTGTTCTCAATTTAACCTAACCTCACCCATTTATTTAATTAACATGTTGTATTGGTTAAGTGTCGTCTATTCATATGTTACTTAACCTTACCATTCTTAGCATGTCTGTGTATTAGCATTAATTCATTCATTAATGCACAAACCTCTCACATAAGAACTATTGTTTGCGGTTGCTGGATATGCCGAGCGATTCCAGGCAGACTTCTACCACAAACTCGTTCTAAAGTTGGGTTTTGGGCTTAATGCGCTAACTCCCACATTAGATCTGTTGTTGGGTCGCTGGATGTGCCGGGCAGTTCCAAGCAGCCTTACACCGCAACTCAATCTAACCTCGGGTTAGGTATGTTCATCTTTTAGCCAATTTACATATTTACCATACATGTCCAAGTCTAGATTTTTGTATGCCAATTATCCACAATTGTAATCAATTCAAGTTATGTCTCATTTACTTGTTATGTCCAAAATTACTCCAATAAGTTATACCATTTCCCTGCGTTACAATCGTACTTACAACAAGATTCAAACTAGGTTTCCAACTGAACCTAGTATTCATAAAATAAAACAAAAAGGGGAACAAAGAAGAAACACAAGAATTGACATAAGAGGATAACCATGTAAAGGTGTACCAAACACAAGAATCATGGTTCTAATAGATTTGTTGTACATTAACCATAAACATAAGCAAACTAAGCAAGTTATATCATAGGCACAAAGATTCGATAGAACTAAACATAAAAGAATCACCAATTTGATGTACAACAAGATAGATTCAATTATATCACTAGTAATAGTCTCACAGGCATAGGTAATCTCAGATTTGACAAAAGAATAAGAATGAATCAGAATTGGTTATCATTACAATTAGGCATAGTTCTTGATTGATTCATTACAGTCATGATTCATATTATGTGTTCAAATCTAAATAATAACTGAACTTACAGCGATAGCATTAGAAAAAGAGAATTATTTCACGTTGTAGCGATTTTAATCTCTCTTCGTTGATTGGAGCGAAAAACCTTTACTTTAATTTGAAGCTCTCCAATTTGATTTCTAGTTTGGAGAAGAAGAAGGAGGCTAGGCTAGTTTAGAGATGGACAGCATGGAGGCATCCTAGAATAGGGTTATGAGGTCAGGGTTAAGTTTAGATATGTATTTATAGATGTGTAGGATTAATTAGAGCCTTTAGATCAACATAGGATCCATCCAAACCATCTAGTCTAAGAAAATGCGTCATCAGGCCAATCAGAGAACACCACGTATGCCCTAAAACAGAAGAATTCATCACAGGCCATTCTAGGCCAATGGGACCGACTCCAAACAAGCTGAGTCGACCCCGGGTCGACCCGAGGCCTGGGTCGACCCAAAAAATAGGTCGGTTCGGCATTTTGCCTTCCCGCTTCCGCTGTTTTGATTTTTTTCTTGAATTTTAGGTTGATTTTATTTTATTAATTTATATATATATATATATATACATACATTTCCCTTATATGTATACAAACTTCTAAGGTCCATAACTTTCTCATACATTATCTGTTCAACGCAAACTTTAGGCCCATTTTGACCAAAATTTTGGGATGAACGCAATGGTATAGTCTATTTTACTTAATTCTTCTTCTAAAAATTAAGTATTTTCATTTTTCCAAATTTAATATTCATAGAAAATACAGGGTGTTACAAGGTTAAGTTCGACTTATGGAAGAAGTCTGCCCGGAACCGACCGGCATATCCAGCATCCACAAGTGGTAGGCTTAATGTGGGAGGTCTAGCACATTATAACCATAAATGGACATGGTAATGAATTGGAATACTTAACCTAGTTGAATCCATAGGGATTGAATTGAATAGAGGTTAAGTAAACTTGCTTGAAAAAGTGGGTGGGTTAAGTAAATCTAGGTTGGTGGGTACACCCTATTGGGATTATGCAATTTTATGACACCGGTAGGTAGGCATAATCTGTGGAAAACCTAGTGAGGATGCAAGACAAAGGGGAGAGCTTGCTTCATCTTTTGTGTGCGACCCGTTTCAGTCAGTAACCCTTATATAAGTATCAAACGAGTACTCCAAGCTAGGTCAGAGTCAGGGCACACTAACCAAGATGATTGTAAGAGATCCAAACATAGGAGACGGTGTGGGCGGCGCATACCGACCAGGTTATGTGCATGCAGGGCCTAGAAAGAGGAAAATAAGACGCCATGACACCAGTAGATATGGCTGTGCACATTTTGAAAACGAAGGGTTGCCACTTTAGGGAGTGATACACCCTATTGTGGGGCCAGCACAGGGTATTTAAGGAGTAGGGAGCTGATCGATTAGGGTAGTAATTAGGGTGCATTTAGACTCCGGTATGTTTAGGAGCCCGTTATTACCCTCAGATGTGATTTTGGAACATTGGGCTGCCTTCTGATTGTATGGGGTGAAAACCTCTTATTGGAAGTGCACCTAAGTCTACCATCTTACAATTGTAGGGGTCATCTCATTCTGGTTATACTAGTATCGGTGTAGAGAAATCATTAGAGAAGCGAAATATACTCTATCATGTTTATCCTGTTTACCTTGTCATACCTGCCTTTTATGATGTTACTTCTCTTATCCATTTTGTATGCCTGTCATGATACTTTTACTTATTTATATGCTAAAAGTAACTGGACTCGCCAGACTTTATGTCTGACCCATTTTGTTTCCTTTTCTTTCTCTTCCGTTCCCCCCAGGTTCTTAGGGTGGGAATACTCAAGCTTGATAAAGACTTTGCTTTCATCTTGCTTGGAGCTGCTTAGATGTATTGCTCGAGCTCTTATCCTTTTCTACTATGGCTATGCTTTTGTTTGGGGAATTATGCTTCTTTTATTTATTGTACTCTGATGTTTTAAGTACAAGACAGAATTTTAATGATGTACTGGCTTTTATGTTTTTCAGACATATAATGTAACCATGTTTTGAACTACGATGCTTTATGATTAATAAAGTTTTAAATTCCGCTGCTATTTTGTATCTATCTTGTATTATTTCTGTTTCTGTTTACATATAACGCTTCACGAAACTTAATGCTTTCTTTTAATGAGTGGCATTTGCGGACGTGGAGTGTCACACTTGGTATCAGAGCTGAAGTTTACCAAATCAGATAAAAGATTTCAAAAATTATTTTCAAAAAGGTTTTAAAAGAAAGCATTTTTTTTAAAAAAAAGTCTGTTTTGAAAAACATATTCCCCAAAGCCATATGTAATATCGATCCTTTGTCTGAATCCCTTTCCTTTTCTTTTCAGCATGTCTAGGGAACCTAATATTCCAGAGGGCATTATGATACCAGACTGGTTCCATAGGTATCTAGAGGCTATGACGCTTGTCATTGATCAAGCTGATGTTCCTCCCCTAGCTGCACCCGTCGTTCCTCCTCCTCCTCCTCCGCGTGTAGATAACTTCTCTAAGATCTGCAAAGATTCCTGTGCTATGGGAGGGAAGCCATTCCGTGGGACTGAGACGTCCATAAAAGTAAGGAATTGGCTCAAAGAAACAGAGGATCTGTTTGGAATTATAAAAGTGGGCGATCGTAGGAAGATTCAGTTAGCTGCCTGGATACTGAAAGATGAAGATTCTTCTGGTGGGAAGTAACGCAAGCAGGACGTCCGATGGAGAATTAGGATGATTTTACACAGAGGTTTGAAATGAAGTTTCTTTCTCAAGCTAAGAAAAGCATGCAAATGGAAAGATTTCTGGCACTCAAGCAAGGAGGCGTGACTGTTAAAGAATATGTTAACAAATTCAACCAACTAGCGAAGTTTGGGTTAGAGCTAGTGGATACTCCGCATAAGAAAGCTTTGTGGTTGGTTAAAGGACTGAATGAACCCCTTCATGGGTTAGCTATGTCCCATATTCCAATGGGAGCAACTTTTGAAAGGATTGTTGAAATAGCCTTGATGCATGAGGAGGACAAAAGTGACAAGAAGGAAGTTAAGGTTGAGGAAGCACAAAACAAGAAAGTACAGCCCAAGAAAGGACAACATCGAAAGAAGAAGGGCGGAAAGAATGACGAGGCTAAGGATAAAAGGAAATGCCATAATTGCGGACACGAGGGTCACTTGGTGAAGGACTGTAAAAGAAGGAAGAATACTTGCTTCAATTGCGGAGAGGTCGGACATTTTACTAAGGAGTACTCGAAGAAACCGGGACAAGGTCAAAGCGCAAAATCTTCTGAAGGGCAGATGTATGCTCTCGCGAGCAGTGCTCCAAATAGAGGTAGGAAAGTTTTCGTGGAAGGTTTGATTTCTCTTTCCAATCATCCTATTAGAACACTTTTTGATTCTAGCGCTTTACATTCATTTATATTTAACGTTGTGGTTGAGTCTCTATACCTAAATACTAGTATGGTAGTGGATCCCGTTGTTGTCTCAAACCCCATTGGTGGTTCGACTCATTTGTCCATGACTTGTCGGGGTTTGAGAATATCTGTGTTAGGCATCGAATTTGAGTGCGACGCATATGTGCTCAGTTTTATGGGCTACGGTTTAGTTCCAAGGATGGATTGGCCAGCCATGTATGGTGCCATTCTGGATTATGAGAGGAGGGTCATTAGACTTTTGACTTGCCATGGAAGGACCCTCGAGATTTCTTGTGACCTGCAAGGGTCTGTCATGCTTAGTTTCCTAGAGTCTCTTGATGCATCTATCGATGATCTGCGATCTGTGCCAGTAGTTCGAGACTATCCTGATATTTTTGATGAGGTACGGAGATTACCTCCGAGGTGCAAGATCGATTTTCGTATATATTTAGTGGACAATGCAACGCCAGTTACATTACCTGTGCGCCATATGGCTCTAAGGGAAAGGAGGGAGCTTAGCAAGCAAGTAGGGGAGCTACTTGAGAAAGGGTTTATTAGGCGAAGCATATCTGAATGGGGTGCTCCAGTGGTATTTGCAACTAAGGCGGATGTTTCGTTTTGCTTATGAGTAGACTATAGAGAGTTGAATAAACTCACTAAGAAGAACAGGCACCCACTCCCGAGGATAGATGATCTGTTTAACCAGCTTGTTGGTGCACCAGTATTTTCTCAGTTAGACTTGGCCACGGGGTTTCATCAATTAAGGGTGGCCAAGAATAATATAGATAAGACTGCTTTTAGAACTCTAAACGGTTTCTTTAAATGGCTCGTTATGCCTTTTGGGTTGACGAATTCACCAATCTATTTTGTTGATCTGATGAGAGGGTGTTTTGGGAGTTTCTAAATAAATTTGTCATGGTCTTTGTTGATGACATCTTGATTTTATCGAAGAGCGAGGAAGGGCATGCCTTACATATAAGGGACATTTTGAAAACTCTGCGTGCGCATCAGCTTAAGGAAAAGTTCTACAAATGCCATTTTTGGAGAAAAGAGGTGAGATTGCTAGGGCATGTGGTTTATAAAGAAGGGATAACAGTAGATCCCGCAAAGGTGGTTGCACTTCAGGATTGGCAGATCCCAAAGAATGAAATGGAGGTGTGAAGTTTTCTGGGGTTAGCAGACTATTATAGGAAGTTCACTAAGGTCTTCACAAAGATATCAGCCCCACTCACCAGGCCAACGAAGAAGAATTTGGCATTTTCATGGGATATTGATTGTGATGTTGCTTTTCAGCGATTGAAGAGGGCACTGACAACAACCTCAGTCTTGATCTTTCTCGATGGAAATAAAGTGTTTGCAGTATACACAGATGCATGTGGTACAGGGCTTGGTGCGGTTCTGATGCAAGAAGGAAGGGTAGTATGTTATGGAGGTAGACAACTAAGAATTCATGAGAAGAACTACCATACGCATGACTTAGAGCTAGATGCCATAATATTTGTGCTTAAGACGTGGCGTCATTATTTGCTTGGAGAGAAGTTCGAGTTGTACACTGATCATAAATCTCTCAAATACTTGTTCTCGCAAAAGGATCTTAATTTGAGGCAACAAAGGTGGATAGAGTTCCTAGCATCTTTTGACTTTGAGATTGCTTATACCCTGGCAAGGGTAATGTGGTGGTAGACGCACTGGGTAGGCAGAGGATGACCTTAAATCCTCTGTTTGTGGAAAGGAAAAGCTTGGAGTTTATATCGACTTTCGACTTTAGACCCCCCCCCTCAAGTTTTTACCTGGCTTATTTGCATCACTGGAGGTGCAGCCTACTCTTATGGATCAAATAGGAGCTTCGCAGCGAGAGGATCCACAGATTTTAGACATCTTGGATAGGCTCAGTAAAGGGGAGACTTCTAGCCACCTTAGTAGATGCTCCACATATGACAAAGGGTGGTTACGACGAGATGAAAGGCTTTATGTTTCCCGAATTGGGAGGTTGTTAAAGACAGTCCTAGAAGAAGCCCATCATTCTAAGATGACTATTCATCTAAGTGGTGATAAGATGTATAGGGATATGTAGAGGGTTTTCTTTTGTGCTGGGATAAAGAAAGATGTGGCGGAGTTTATTTCTCAATATTTTATCTGCCAGCAAGTTAAAGCTGAGCAAAAGAAGCCTGGTGGTTTACTTCATCCTTTAGAGGTTCCACAGTGGAAGTGGGAGAGCGTCTCTATGGATTTCATAGATGGTTTCCTAGATTGAAGAGAGGCAACACCAGTATTTGGGTTATAGTAGATAGAATTACTAAGAGCACTCATTTCATTTCGGTTAAGAGCAAGAGGACAACAGCATGGTTGGCATCAGTTTATGTTCATGGGATAGTCCGTCTTCATGGAATACCTTCCAGCATCGTAAGCGATCGTGACCCCATCTTCACCATTGAATTTTGGAGGAACTTGCAAGAAGCATTAGGTACATAGTTGTGTTTGAGAACCGCTTATCACCCTTAGACAGATCGACAGACGGAAAGGGTGAACAGAGTTCTTAAGGGTCTTTTAAGGTTGTGTATCCTAGACTTCGGAGGGACTTGGGAAGAGCATCTTCCTTTAGTAGAGTTCACCTAAAACAATAGTTATCTAGCTAGCATTGGCATGGCACCCATTGAAGCAATATACGGATGACCCTGTAGATCACCAACTTGTTGGTGGGAATCTATAAAAAGACTACTACTTGGACTAGATATGGTTAGAGAAATGTCCGAGAAGATTGATCTTATTAGAAGGAAAATGAAGGCCTCTCAAGATAGGTAGAAGTCCTATGCAGATAAGGGAAGGACTGACATTGAGTACTAAGTAGGAGACATAGTTTTTGTTAAGGTATCACCATTAATAAATGTGGTTCGCTTTGGGTCTATAGTGAAACTGGCACCAAGATTCGTAGGACCATTTCCTATAACAGAAAGGATTGGCCAAGTGGCCTATAGAGTAAAGCTACCCGAGATACTATCCGACGTTCATTATGTTTTCCACGTTTCTCATTTGCAGAAGTGGTTGCATGATACCGCAGAAGTAGTTGAGCTAACTATATTACAGGAAGTAGAGGTAGAACGGGAGGCGACAGTTAGACGTGTTCCTACCCGTATTCTTGGATCAAAAGTTAAGAAGCTACGCAATAGAGAAGTCAAGTTGATGAAGGTTCAGTAGGGAGATAACCCAGAGGATGCAAATTAGGAGACCAAAGACAAGATTCGCGGTACATACCCTTTTCTTTTCAAGGGTATGTTCTTAACTTCCTTTCCAAAGTTTTTATTTATACATGTTTCTATCATTTAAAGTATATCATATTGATCGAATCTTCGACCTTTAGGTAGTAATCCCATGGATGTAAACATGTGTTTGAGACATGTTATGTTTAATGGATGCAAGTGTTTGCTGGTGGTTGCTCGTGGATGCATATATACACATTAGGCACTAGATCGGCTCAATCACTCTCATATTGCATATGGATGTGTGTGCATTTTTCTTTTTTTAATGGATGAAATTGAATGTATCATCATATGGATGTTGCATCTGGATGGATGATCGTGCACACATATAGAACTTACATGTTATAATAGGATTGTTGCATACATGTTGGATTCATGGCACTAATATACATTGCATTAAGGAAGTCGACTGAGTCAGTAGACCGCCTGATCTTTGCACTAGTATAAGAACACATACACACACCTTTGCATATGTTCATATAAGCGTTAGAAGTCTTTAAGGACAATGGATGCATGTGATTGGTGGATGAGTAGATGGATGTGGATGGTAGGATATAAATTCTTCTTAACTTAGAGATTTCGGGGATGAAATCCTTTGAGTAAAGGAGAATGTAACATCCCATATTTTAACAACGCTTTAAGATTTTAAATTAAAGAGTAATTAATTTAATATTCAGAATTAAGTGAAACGGACTGAGCCATTGCGTTCGTCTCAAAATTCTAGTCAAAATAGACACCTGGTTTGCATAAAACGAAAATAGTATGAATAAGTTATTAAGGTTTGAAGTTTGTATACGTGCAAGAATATATATATATATATATATATATATATATATATATATAATTCCAGAATTCAAAAATCAGTTCGAAATTCAAAATTTGGGGAGGCGGCAAAAACTCCGCTTAAGGGTGTCGATCTCTGGGTCGACCCCTCAAGGGGGGTGTCGACCCATGGGTCGACCCCATAAGGGGGGCCGACCCCCCTGCGTCAGATCTAGCAGATTAGGGTTTTGGGTCGGCTATAAATATAGCCTCATTTCTTAAGTTTTTTTACACCAAAAATAATGGAGAACTAGATGTTGTCTCTGCCCAGATTAAATCAAGTTTTTTCTTCTTCTGTAATTAAGTGATTTAAGCTTAGAGATATGTGATTCAATCCTTCTTTTGTTTTTCTAGATCCAAAAACTATGAGTCTATGTTAATTTTAGATCTAAATATTTAAAAGTAAAACTTTTTAGGACTATAATTTGGAGTTATGCCTGTGACTACTTGAATCATATCAGATCTGTTATAACTTGTGTACCTATGATATTCTGACATGACTATGATTTAGATCTTAACCTTTATCATGTCAGACCTGCCATTTTTGTAGATCTAGAGCATTGTTTAGATCACATCGTGCTTGTTACCATTATGTTTGTAGCTAAATCAGATCTGTTATAGTTATTTATCAGATTCATTGGATCTTATCATGCCTGTTATGACATCCCTATTATATTAGAATTAGTTATATTGTCACATGTTCATCAGATCTGTTACTGTAACACCCTGCCTCCGCTAAGGTCACTCGCAAAGGAATGCACTAGCTTTAGAGGGGCATTATTGGTAAACATGCACAGAAATATCATAAGACAGAACATATAAAAATAGCGGAAGTAAAATCAAACTTTCATAAAATGAATAAATAAGGTCTAAAGCCTTTTACATCAGAGTACATCAAAACCTGTCTTGCAATAGTAAAGAAGCATAAAGACTTTTTAATAAATTATTCCCTAAGTAAAACAGTAAAGTAGCCATAGCCAAGAGAAGTCCAAGCCATCCATGATGACCTTCAAGCAGAAGAAGTCCGAACTAAACAGCATTGTTTCCTCCCTGAAACCTAGGGGGGAAACGGAAGAAAAGAGGCAAAACAAAACGGGTCAGTCAAAAAGACTGAGTAAGTCCTATCTACTTCCAGTATAAAAATAGGTAAAGGTAACATGACATGCATAAACTGAAAGTAAACATAAGGATAACTACAAGATAGATAAACCAGGGTAGCCGGTTGAACTACTGCGGCAAGGTAAACTAAGGTATCATGATAAACTACGGTGTTATGATAAGTCAAGGTATCACATCGTCAGATTTCTATCGAGTACATTATCCCAAGGTATCTACCCTGTCTAACATCCCACGGTATCTATTATGCATATTCTTCCTAGTTCTAACATGTATATTTGCTCTGCACCTCTCGTACTAGTATCCCTACCCGCGTCATGTGTTAACCATGAATGTCCCGTGCTCAAAGTCGTGTAATGGTCCATGTCAACCTAATATCGCATATATAGGTTACTCAAATCATATGTTTCGTTATAAGTTCAGTCCTTTGCCGTACCTCGTACGGGCTTCCTCATGTCGTATTATCCTTGTAATCGTTTGGACTGTCACCCTTGTTCTAGCTAGGCTCCTCCATATGAATCATCGTTTGAACTACTAGGACTTACGCCACCTAGCACCACTAGGGATTACGCTTACCTATTGCACGCTTTCGTATTTCGGTTTGGGTTAAACCACCTAGGCCACTAGGGATTACGCTAACCCTCAACCGCGCCCTTTTTCCCACGCATTCATCGTGAATCGTTTTTCTATAACTGTATGCACATGTATCACATCGTGCCATCCGAGTCCTGTCACAGGGCAAAACAAGAAATACAAGACTCGGTCGGGAGCTTTAGATTTATCTGCCAATGCAGATACTAAGGTCTGCTTTTCTACACGTGGCTATGGTCCCACGAGACCCCTCCCTCAACTAGTGAAAGGCAACACAAGAGAAAATCTTGCATGAGAACTACACTCCGGCCAGCCCACATCCTACGGCCTACCTCACCCATAATTAGATAGCAATTATGGTCTGTTGGGTGTTCCCTGCCTTTCCGTACGTACATGCTTGACTCAAGATGGTAGATGATCGACGAACTTGCTATCTAGGGCACTATCATGTATTCGTTGACTCACTGCTATCCATCCCAGTCTTTAGGTCGCTCGTATAGCAACCAAGGCATACTCTTGGTTCTTCTAACGCAGACCTTAACCTCTTGTGAGCCCAGGATGATCATCTGCGACCTCACAGAGGGATACCAAGAATATCCCCACGTTCCCCGAAGCCTCTGCTTCGTTACCCAGTTCGCTGGAGCCTTTATCTAAATCAGATAGCCTGCTCCTACACGTATACTTAAACGATGACCTACCGTATCGGGTTACTCATCTATCTAAGAGGTGGTCCACATTTCCTTGTCTAAGAATTATTACTTAGTTTCCCTTAACTAAGGTTTACCACTTAGCCTTATTTCCATTATCCTTGTTAACTATGGTTATTTACCTAATCCTCCGAATTAGGGTTTATCTAATGGGTTAAGTGTCACTTAAGTTCACAACTTAACCCGTCTAC
This sequence comes from Allium sativum, assembly GCA_030737875.1. Lineage (NCBI taxonomy): Eukaryota > Viridiplantae > Streptophyta > Magnoliopsida > Asparagales > Amaryllidaceae > Allium > Allium sativum. Next base: position 57,771,926 of record CM060910.1, read on the forward strand.
AAAACATGTCGAAACTGGCTAAGTATCCCAGTCCAAGACTTAACCCTACAGACCATGTGTCAAGTTGGTTAAGTATATCAAGCAATCCATGACTTAACCTCGTCTAATTATCATTTTAGATTGGTTAAGTATATATTAATTTGACCCTATCAAATTACCGAGTCAAATCGGTCAAGCGTATTCGAAACGATTCGTGACTTAGCCTTATCATGTTTTCACGTTAGATTGGTTAAGTATAGGTTAACTTAACCTCATCAAATTTACGAGTTAGATTGGTTAAGTATAGGTCACTTAACCTCATCAAATCATCGTGTTAAATTAGTTAAGTGTTTAACTTAACCCCATTAAATTACCAAGTTAAGTTGGTTAAGTATGGGTTACTTGACCTCATTGAATTACCAAGTTTAAATTGGTTAAGTGTTTAACTTAACCCCATCGAATTACCGTGTTTAGATTAGTTAAGTGTGGATTACTTAACCCCATCTAATTACCGTGGTTAGGTTAGTTAAGTCTTAATTACTTAACCCCATCTAATTACCCAGTCGGATTAGTTAAGTGTAAATTACTTAACCCCATCTCCTAATCATCTTGCATGGTTAAGTGTCATTAAGGAATCAAGTCCGGTCCCACTTAACCTACCCATTCGTGTCATATCGGTTAAGTGTCATTAGTCAAATTTACTTAACCTTATCATGTGGCATTAATTTAATTAATGCACTCTTAACCTCTCACATTAGACCTTGTTGTGGTTACTAGTTAAGCCGGGCGGGTCCGGGTAGATTTACACCACAACTTAGTCTAACCTCGGGTCTTAAGCGCGACATGACCAACTTCTCACATTGGATCCTATTGTTTGTAGCTACTAGTTAAGCCGGGCGGGTCCGGGTAGATTTATGCTACAAACTCAACCCAACCTCGAGTTGGCCACACTTATATTATCTAAGTTCATCATGTTTCCAAAACATGTTACAAGTTTTCAAGCATTTGGGTAGACCTAACTTAATAGGTAAATTCCCAAAGGGTAGACCTAACTTAATAGGTAAATTCCCAAGCTCATGTTTTTATGCATACTTACATGCCAACTTCCATGTTATCTTCCAAGTCATATTTTCAAGTATAAACACATGTCATAATCAAGTTAAGATTTCACGACATGTTCATGTTTATCTAACTACCCAAAATCGTGTTTTCCCAACGCAAGCAAAGCGAGCCAACATAGTAAGGATACTATGTCACATATTGGTCTCAAAACATGCATGATGCTAAAAAGGGCTTGGTTTCCACATGCATAACATCATAAAGGGATTGACCATAAACATGCATAGTGTCATAAGGTAATTTGGCCACAAACATGCATGTTACCATAAGGGGTTTGGGTTCATAAACATGCATAAGCCCCAAAATCTTGTCTTAGCCAATGTTTCACACGTAAAGTGGTTCCTAAAGGTTCATGCTAGCATTTCATGCATAAAGATCCAAACTTGCAAGTTAAACTAGGTTATGCATAGCATGAGAGGCATGATTAAGTCACTCACATGGCCTAAAATCATAAACATGAACACAAGAGGCAAGGTAAGGTTCATATAGGTTCGCATAATCATGTTTAGCCTCATTTTATCCCATGTCATTATCAAAACTACCGTTTCCATCTAAAAGTAGCTAGAACTTACATAGTTAGGCCTAGGGAAAGGAGCATGAATCATCTTGGCTAAGAAAGGTGCCTCCTTTGTAGAAGAATCGTCATGGAACTCGCATAGCAATGTTGATTTGGCCTTGATTTGGTGTAGCAAGCTTGCACCTTTTGATTTGAACTTGATTTGAGTGCATAGGCTCTAGGGATTTGAGATGGAGGCCATGAGAGTAGAAATTTGGCCATAGTTTAGTTACATGGGTGAATAATGAGGGTTTAGGGGAAGGTTTAGGGTCTTTTTATAGAGATTAGGATAGTTTTAGGCCCTTAGATTAATCCTAGGACCAACCTGAACCGTCAGATTTCAAACCAGGCCCAAAAACCTAGCCAAGATAGAAAATAGGTGCACCAGACCAGAATCAGCCGACAGGGCAAGTCGACAGCCCTGTCGACATGCCTGTCGACATGTCTGGGCGGGAATTTTCCCGCCTGGCCCCATTTTTGCATGTTTCGAAATTCAAATTTCCCGAAAACTTCTTTGGGCCTTAACCGGGTCATATGGACTCCGATTTTCGAAAACTCGGACTCTATTTCGCGTATTTTTCCGAGACGAACGCAATGGCATAGCCCGTTTTACTTGATTCAGAATTTAAAATTAAATTCTGCCTTGATTCTCGTTTTAACATGTTATTGAAATACGGGTTGTTACATTCTCCCCACCTTTTAGGATTTCGTCCCCGAAATCTCTAAGTTAGGAAGAACATATCCTACCATCCATCATCCATCTACTCAAAACATCATCCACAAGCAACCATTGTCCTTAGATGATTTCTAATGCTGTATGAATATATGCAAAACGTGTGTGTACATGTTCCTTAGCTAATGCTAATGATCAGGCCTGGATAATCTTTTGAATGCAAAAATATGTTTAGTGCTATGAATCCATTATGTATGCAAATAGTCCTAGTCATATACACTATATGCGTGCACAAACATTCAACCATATGCAACATCCGCATGACAACACATTCAATTTCATCCATAAATAAGTATAAATACTCGTGCATATGCAATATGAAATGTGACCGAGTCGAGCTACTATCTAATGTAAATTCGCGCATCCACGAGCAACCACTTGCAACCATTTGCAACCATATCAACCATAACATGTTTCAAATACATGTTTACATCCATAGCGTTCTACCTAAGGTTCCCAAAATAAGATCGAGAAGATAAACAAAACAAACTCCTTACGGGGTTTGTAACAGAAACAGGACCGAGGGGATATCCATAAAAGATAGCCTACAAGCAAGCTCAACAAAAAACAGGGATCGAGGATATATTCCCAAAAGAGATATCATGCACGTATTTAGTCTTCAGTCTCCTGAGTCGCATTACCTTGAGCTTAGTTCCATCGTGCCTTGACCGCCCCTTTTACTTCACGATTTCGCAGCTTCTTATTTCCTGTTTCCATAACATGAGTTGGAACTCATTTCCTCGTCGCCTCTCGTTCCACTTGCACTTATTCTCCTTTTCCTAGAATACTTGACGCAAATATGACTGCGTACTCATGATCTCATGCAAGCTTTCCAAAATTCACTAGTGAATCTCGGACCTCGTACCACAGGGTATTTCTCGTAGAAGAACTTCCTCTTGAAAGTAAACAGATGCCAACCAGGTTATCAAGCGCACTTACTAGGGTGATCTCTATAACCCATGCATAAATGAAGTAAACCATCCATCTTATCGGCGAACACCACTCGATCGGGCTTCAAATTTCCAATAAAGGCATCAAGGGATTCTAAGTAACTAGTCATGACAGAACCTCAAAAAGGTTACACGATACTTCGAGGGCATTACCAAGGCTAGTCAAAAGGTCTAACTACCCTCCTATCAAAACCGAGAGTGGCACCCCTTACTGGATAACCACTTCATCCCTAGAATCCATCCATAGCTTATAAACATAAGCATTATTTCCAAACTCAACACTTGGCATAGACATTCCCAAATCCAAACAAGCCATGAGTAAATGGACCGATCTTCCAATAGGACTTGAGACAAAAACGGGATCCTCTACTACGCTAGTACTAAGGTGTAGAGACTCAACTATCGAAGCGGACTTAAAAGATGCGGTGATCAAAACAAAGTCCCGACGGGATGATAGAGAAGAAAAAAACTAAACCTTTAACAAGATCGTTACCCTTCCTCCTGAGGTACCCTAGAAATGAGAGCATACTATTGCCCTCCCAATGATCTTGTCCTTGTCCCATGATACTTAACTATCCACCCCGTTTCACCATGCCAAAGGTACTCTCTCGTCATGGGTTTCATTGTTCATCTTTCTACCTCCTTTTAGGACTCAGCCATACCAACATGTTGCTTATCCCTGAGCTCGTATCCTTTATCCTTGTTCTTACTATCCTTTCATGCATAACTCTGCAACGGTCTCTCGAGAACCACCTCCATCGTACGGAAAACACTTACGCAGCTAGAAAGACTAGTCGCAGTCAAAACCACTGTGACTACAGATGGAGGAAAGAAAGGAAAAGAGATTCAATCAAGGAAACAAGGATAATGCTAATGGCCTTTGGGGAATAGCCTTTTTCTTTTTAAAAGAAAATTTTCTTGAAAAATGCTTCTTTGTAATCGGTTTTTCAAATAGTTTTCAGAAGGTCTTTAAAAACTTTTGCCCAGTCTAGTAACCTTCTGCTCTGATACCACGTGTAACACCCCGCCTCCGCTAGGGTCACTCGCAAAGGAATGCACTAGCTTTAGAGGGGCATTATTGGTAAACATGCACAGAAATATCACAAGACAGAACATATAAAAATAGCGGAAGTAAAATCAAACTTTCATAACGTGAATAAATAAGGTCTAAAGCCTTTTACATCAGAGTACATCAAAACCTATCTTGCAATAGTAAAGAAGCATAAAGACTTTTTAATAAATTATTCCCCAAGTAAAACAGTAAAGTAGCCATAGCCAAGAGAAGTCCAAGCCATCCATGATGACCTTCAAGCAGAAGAAGTCCGAACTAAACAGCATTGTTTCCTCCCTGAAACCTGGGGGGGGGGGAACGGAAGAAAAGAGGCGAAACAAAACGGGTCAGTCAAAAAGACTGAGTAAGTCCTATCTACTTCCAGTATAAAAACAGGTAAAGGTAACATGACATGCATAAACTGAAAGTAAACATAAGGATAACTACAAGATAGATAAACCAGGGTAGCCGGTTGAACTACTGCGGCAAGGTAAACTAAGGTATCATGATAAACTACGGTGTTATGATAAGTCAAGGTATCACATCGTCAGATTTCTATCGTATACATTATCCCGAGGTATCTACCCCGTCTAACATCCCACGGTATCTATTATGCATATTCTTCCTAGTTCTAACATGTATATTTGCTCTGCACCTCTCGTACTAGTATCCCTACCCGCGTCATGTGTTAATCATGAATGTCCCGTGCTCAAAGTCGTGTAATGGTCCATGTCAACCTAATATCGCATATATAGGTTACTCAAATCATATGTTTCGTTATAAGTTCAGTCCTTTGCCGTACCTCGTACGGGCTTCCTCATGTCGTATTATCCTTGAAATCGTTTGGACTGTCACCCTTGTTCTAGCTAGGCTCTTCCATATGAATCATCGTTTGAACTACTAGGACTTACGCCACCTAGCACCACTAGGGATTACGCTTACCTATTGCACGCTTTCGTATTTCGGTTTGGGTTAAACCACCTAGGCCACTAGGGATTACGCTAACCCTCAACCGCGCCCTTTTTCCCACGCATTCATCGTGAATCGTTTTTCTATAACTGTATGCACATGTATCACATCGTGCCATCCGAGTCCTGTCACAGGGCAAAACAAGAAATACAAGACTCGGTCGGGAGCTTTAGATTTATCTGCCAATGCAGATACTAAGGTCTGCTTTTCTACACGTGGCTATGGTCCCACGAGACCCCTCCCTCAACTAGTGAAAGGCAACACAAGAGAAAATCTTGCATGAGAACTACACTCCGGCCAGCCCACATCCTACGGCCTACCTCACCCATAATTAGATAGCAATTATGGTCTGTTGGGTGTTCCCTGCCTTTCCGTACGTACACGCTTGACTCAAGATGGTAGATGATCGACGAACTTGCTATCTAGGGCACTATCATGTATTCGTTGACTCACTGCTATCCATCCCAGTCTTTAGGTCGCTCGTATAGCAACCAAGGCATACTCTTGGTTCTTCTAACGCAGACCTTAACCTCTTGTGAGCCCAGGATGATCATCTGCGACCTCACAGAGGGATACCAAGAATATCCTCACGTTCCCCGAAGCCGCTGCTTCGTTACCCAGTTCGCTGGAGCCTTTATCTAAATCAGATAGCCTGCTCCTACACGTATACTTAAACGATGACCTACCGTATCGGGTTACTCATCTATCTAAGAGGTGGTCCACATTTCCTTGTCTAAGAATTATTACTTAGTTTCCCTTAACTAAGGTTTACCACTTAGCCTTATTTCCATTATCCTTGTTAACTATGGTTATTTACCTAATCCTCCGAATTAGGGTTTATCTAATGGGTTAAGTGTCACTTAAGTTCACAACTTAACCCGTCTACAAAACATGTCGAAACTGGCTAAGTATCCCAGTCCAAGACTTAACCCTACAGACCATGTGTCAAGTTGGTTAAGTATATCAAGCAATCCATGACTTAACCTCGTCTAATTATCATTTTAGATTGGTTAAGTATATATTAATTTGACCCTATCAAATTACCGAGTCAAATCGGTCAAGCGTATTCGAAACGATTCGTGACTTAGCCTTATCATGTTTTCACGTTAGATTGGTTAAGTATAGGTTAACTTAACCTCATCAAATTTACGAGTTAGATTGGTTAAGTATATGTCACTTAACCTCATCAAATCATCGTGTTAAATTAGTTAAGTGTTTAACTTAACCCCATTAAATTACCAAGTTAAGTTGGTTAAGTATGGGTTACTTGACCTCATTGAATTACCAAGTTTAAATTGGTTAAGTGTTTAACTTAACCCCATCGAATTACCGTGTTTAGATTAGTTAAGTGTGGATTACTTAACCCCATCTAATTACCGTGGTTAGGTTAGTTAAGTCTTAATTACTTAACCCCATCTAATTACCCAGTCGGATTAGTTAAGTGTAAATTACTTAACCCCATCTCCTAATCATCTTGCATGGTTAAGTGTCATTAAGGAATCAAGTCCGGTCCCACTTAACCTACCCATTCGTGTCATATCGGTTAAGTGTCATTAGTCAAATTTACTTAACCTTATCATGTGGCATTAATTTAATTAATGCACTCTTAACCTCTCACATTAGACCTTGTTGTGGTTACTAGTTAAGCCGGGCGGGTCCGGGTAGATTTACACCACAACTTAGTCTAACCTCGGGTCTTAAGCGCGACATGACCAACTTCTCACATTGGATCCTATTGTTTGTAGCTACTAGTTAAGCCGGGCGGGTCCGGGTAGATTTATGCTACAAACTCAACCCAACCTCGAGTTGGCCACACTTATATTATCTAAGTTCATCATGTTTCCAAAACATGTTACAAGTTTTCAAGCATTTGGGTAGACCTAACTTAATAGGTGAATTCCCAAAGGGTAGACCTAACTTAATAGGTAAATTCCCAAGCTCATGTTTTTATGCATACTTACATGCCAACTTCCATGTTATCTTCCAAGTCATATTTTCAAGTATAAACACATGTCATAATCAAGTTAAGATTTCACGACATGTTCATGTTTATCTAACTACCCAAAATCGTGTTTTCCCAATGCAAGCAAAGCGAGCCAACATAGTAAGGATACTATGTCACATATTGGTCTCAAAACATGCATGATGCTAAAAAGGGCTTGGTTTCCACATGCATAACATCATAAAGGGATTGACCATAAACATGCATAGTGTCATAAGGTAATTTGGCCACAAACATGCATGTTACCATAAGGGGTTTGGGTTCATAAACATGCATAAGCCCCAAAATCTTGTCTTAGCCAATGTTTCACACGTAAAGTGGTTCCTAAAGGTTCATGCTAGCATTTCATGCATAAAGATCCAAACTTGCAAGTTAAACTAGGTTATGCATAGCATGAGAGGCATGATTAAGTCACTCACATGGCCTAAAATCATAAACATGAACACAAGAGGCAAGGTAAGGTTCATATAGGTTCGCATAATCATGTTTAGCCTCATTTTATCCCATGTCATTATCAAAACTACCGTTTCCATGTAAAAGTAGCTAGAACTTACATAGTTAGGCCTAGGGAAAGTAGCATGAATCATCTTGGCTAAGAAAGGTGCCTCCTTTGTAGAAGAATCGTCATGGAACTCGCATAGCAATGTTGATTTGGCCTTGATTTGGTGTAGCAAGCTTGCACCTTTTGATTTGAACTTGATTTGAGTGCATAGGCTCTAGGGATTTGAGATGGAGGCCATGAGAGTAGAAATTTGGCCATAGTTTAGTTACATGAGTGAATAATGAGGGTTTAGGGGTAGGTTTAGGGTCTTTTTATAGAGATTAGGATAGTTTTAGGCCCTTAGATTAATCCTAGGACCAACCTGAACCGTCAGATTTCAAACCAGGCCCAAAAACCTAGCCAAGATAGAAAATAGGTGCACCAGACCAGAATCAGCCGACAGGGCAAGTCGACATGCCTGTCGACATGCCTGTCGACTTGTCTGGGCGGGAATTTTCCCGCCTGGCCCCATTTCTGCATGTTTCGAAATTCAAATTTCCCGAAAACTTCTTTGGGCCTTAACCGGGTCATACGGACTCCGATTTTCGAAAACTCGGACTCTATTTCGCGTATTTTTCCGAGACGAACGCAATGGCATAGCCCGTTTTACTTGATTCAGAATTTAAAATTAAATTCTGCCTTGATTCTCGTTTTAACATGTTATTGAAATACGGGTTGTTACATTCTCCCCATCTTTTAGGATTTCGTCCCCGAAATCTCTAAGTTAGGAAGAACATATCCTACCATCCATCATCCATCTACTCAAAACATCATCCACAAGCAACCATTGTCCTTAGATGATTTCTAATGCTGTATGAATATATGCAAAACGTGTGTGTACATGTTCCTTATCTAATGCTAATGATCAGGCCTGGATAATCTTTTGAATGCAAAAATATGTTTAGTGCTATGAATCCATCATGTATGCAAATAGTCCTAGTCATATACACTATATGCGTACACAAACATTCAACCATATGCAACATCCGCATGACAACACATTCAATTTCATCCATAAATAAGTATAAATACTCGTGCATATGCAATATGAAATGTGACCGAGTCGAGCTACTATCTAATGTAAATTCGCGCATCCACGAGCAACCACTTGCAACCATTTGCAACCATAACATGTTTCAAATACATGTTTACATCCATAGCGTTCTACCTAAGGTTCCCAAAATAAGATCGAGAAGATAAACAAAACAAACTCCTTACGGGGTTTGTAACAGAAACAGGACCGAGGGGATATCCATAAAAGATAGCCTACAAGCAAGCTCAACAAAAAACAGGGATCGAGGATATATTCCCAAAAGAGATATCATGCACGTATTTAGTCTTCAGTCTCCTGAGTCGCATTACCTTGAGCTTAGTTCCATCGTGCCTTGACCGCCCCTTTTACTTCACGATTTCGCAGCTTCTTATTTCCTGTTTCCATAACATGAGTTGGAACTCATTTCCTCGTCGCCTCTCGTTCCACTTGCACTTATTCTCCTTTTCCTAGAATACTTGACGCAAATATGACTGCGTACTCATGATCTCATGCAAGCTTTCCAAAATTCACTAGTGAATCTCGGACCTCGTACCACAGGGTATTTCTCGTAGAAGAACTTCCTCTTGAAAGTAAACAGATGCCAACCAGGTTATCAAGCGCACTTACTAGGGTGATCTCTATAACCCATGCATAAATGAAGTAAACCATCCGTCTTATCGGCGAATACCACTCGATCGGGCTTCAAATTTCCAATAAAGGCATCAAGGGATTCTAAGTAACTAGTCATGATAGAACCTCAAAAAGGTTACACGATACTTCGAGGGCATTACCAAGGCTAGTAAAAAGGTCTAACTACCCTCCTATCAAAACCGAGAGTGGCACCCCCTACTGGATAACCACTTCATCCCTAGAATCCATCCATAGCTTATAAACATAAGCATTATTTCCAAACTCAACACTTGGCGCAGACATTCCCAAATCCAAACAAGCCATGAGTAAATGGACCGATCTTCCAATAGGACTTGAGACAAAAACGGGATCCTCTACTACGCTAGTACTAAGGTGTAGAGACTCAACTATCGAAGCGGACTTAAAAGATGCGGTGATCAAAACAAAGTCCCGACGGGATGATAGAGAAGAAAAAAACTAAACCTTTAACAAGATCGTTACCCTTCCTCCCGAGGTACCCTAGAAATGAGAGCATACTATTGCCCTCCCAATGATCTTGTCCTTGTCCCATGATACTTAACTATCCACCCCGTTTCACCATGCCAAAGGTACTCTCTCGTCATGGGTTTCATTGTTCATCTTTCTCCCTCCTTTTAGGACTCAGCCATACCAACATGTTGCTTATCCCTGAGCTCGTATCCATTATCCTTGTTCTTACTATCCTTTCATGCATAACTCTGCAACGGTCTCTCGAGAACCACCTCCATCGTACGGGAAACACTTACGCAGCTAGAAAGACTAGTCGCAGTCAAAACCACTGTGACTACAGATGGAGGAAAGAAAGGAAAAGAGATTCAATCAAGGAAACAAGGATAATGCTAATGGCCTTTGGGGAATAGCCTTTTTCTTTTTAAAAGAAAATTTTCTTGAAAAATGCTTCTTTGTAAACGGTTTTTCAAATAGTTTTCAGAAGGTCTTTAAAAACTTTTGCCCAGTCTAGTAACCTTCTGCTCTGATACCACGTGTAACACCCCGCCTCCGCTAGGGTCACTCGCAAAGGAATGCACTAGCTTTAGAGGGGCATTATTGGTAAACATGCACAGAAATATCACAAGACAGAACATATAAAAATAGCGGAAGTAAAATCAAACTTTCATAACATGAATAAATAAGGTCTAAAGCCTTTTACATCAGAGTACATCAAAACCTGTCTTGCAATAGTAAAGAAGCATAAAGACTTTTTAATAAATTATTCCCCAAGTAAAACAGTAAAGTAGCCATAGCCAAGAGAAGTCCAAGCCATCCATGATGACCTTCAAGCAGAAGAAGTCCGAACTAAACAGCATTGTTTCCTCCCTGAAACCTGGGGGGGAAACGGAAGAAAAGAGGCGAAACAAAACGGGTCAGTCAAAAAGACTGAGTAAGTCCTATCTACTTCCAGTATAAAAACAGGTAAAGGTAACATGACATGCATAAACTGAAAGTAAACATAAGGATAACTACAAGATAGATAAACCAGGGTAGCCGGTTGAACTACTGCGGCAAGGTAAACTAAGGTATCATGATAAACTACGGTGTTATGATAAGTCAAGGTATCACATCGTCAGATTTCTATCGAGTACATTATCCCAAGGTATCTACCCCGTCTAACATCCCACGGTATCTATTATGCATATTCGTCCTAGTTCTAACATGTATATTTGCTCTGCACCTCTCGTACTAGTATCCCTACCCGCGTCATGTGTTAACCATGAATGTCCCGTGCTCAAAGTCGTGTAATGGTCCATGTCAACCTAATATCGCATATATAGGTTACTCAAATCATATGTTTCGTTATAAGTTCAGTCCTTTGCCGTACCTCGTACGGGCTTCCTCATGTCGTATTATCCTTGAAATCGTTTGGACTGTCACCCTTGTTCTAGCTAGGCTCTTGCATATGAATCATCGTTTGAACTACTAGGACTTACGCCACCTAGCACCACTAGGGATTACGCTTACCTATTGCACGCTTTCGTATTTCGGTTTCGGTTAAACCACCTAGGCCACTAGGGATTACGCTAACCCTCAACCGCGCCCTTTTTCCCACGCATTCATCGTGAATCGTTTTTCTATAACTGTATGCACATGTATCACATCGTGCCATCCGAGTCCTTTCACAGGGCAAAACAAGAAATACAAGACTCGGTCGGGAGCTTTAGATTTATCTGCCGATGCAGATACTAAGGTCTGCTTTTCTACATGTGGCTATGGTCCCACGAGACCCCTCCCTCAACTAGTGAAAGGCAACACAAGAGAAAATCTTGCATGAGAACTACACTCCGGCCAGCCCACATCCTACGGCCTACCTCACCCATAATTCGATAGCAATTATGGTCTGTTGGGTGTTCCCTGCCTTTCCGTACGTACACGCTTGACTCAAGATGGTAGATAATCGACGAACTTGCTATCTAGGGCACTATCATGTATTCGTTGACTCACTGCTATCCATCCCAGTCTTTAGGTCGCTCGTATAGCAACCAAGGCATACTCTTGGTTCTTCTAACGCAGACCTTAACCTCTTGTGAGCCCAGGATGATCATCTGCGACCTCACAGAGGGATACCAAGAATATCCTCACGTTCCCCGAAGCCGCTGCTTCGTTATCCAGTTCGCTGGAGCCTTTATCTAAATCAGATAGCCTGCTCCTACACGTATACTTAAACGATGACCTACCGTATCGGGTTACTCATCTATCTAAGAGGTGGTCCACATTTCCTTGTCTAAGAATTATTACTTAGTTTCCCTTAACTAAGGTTTACCACTTAGCCTTATTTCCATTATCCTTGTTAACTATGGTTATTTACCTAATCCTACGAATTAGGGTTTATCTAATGGGTTAAGTGTCACTTAAGTTCACAACTTAACCCGTCTACAAAACATGTCGAAACTGGCTAAGTATCCCAGTCCAAGACTTAACCCTACAGACCATGTGTCAAGTTGGTTAAGTATATCAAGCAATCCATGACTTAACCTCGTCTAATTATCATTTTAGATTGGTTAAGTATATATTAATTTGACTCTATCAAATTACCGAGTCAAATCGGTCAAGCTTATTCGAAACGATTCGTGACTTAGCCTTATCATGTTTTCACGTTAGATTGGTTAAGTATAGGTTAACTTAACCTCATCAAATTTACGAGTTAGATTGGTTAAGTATAGGTCACTTAACCTCATCAAATCATCGTGTTAAATTAGTTAAGTGTTTAACTTAACCCCATTAAATTACCAAGTTAAGTTGGTTAAGTATGGGTTACTTGACCTCATTGAATTACCAAGTTTAAATTGGTTAAGTGTTTAACTTAACCCCATCGAATTACCGTGTTTAGATTAGTTAAGTGTGGATTACTTAACCCCATCTAATTACCGTGGTTAGGTTAGTTAAGTCTTAATTACTTAACCCCATCTAATTACCCAGTCGGATTAGTTAAGTGTAAATTACTTAACCCCATCTCCTAATCATCTTGCATGGTTAAGTGTCATTAAGGAATCAAGTCCGGTCCCACTTAACCTACCCATTCGTGTCATATCGGTTAAGTGTCATTAGTCAAATTTACTTAACCTTATCATGTGGCATTAATTTAATTAATGCACTCTTAACCTCTCACATTAGACCTTGTTGTGGTTACTAGTTAAGCTGGGCGGGTCCGGGTAGATTTACACCACAACTTAGTCTAACCTCGGGTCTTAAGCGCGACATGACCAACTTCTCACATTGGATCCTATTGTTTGTAGCTACTAGTTAAGCCGGGCGGGTCCGGGTAGATTTATGCTACAAACTCAACCCAACCTCGAGTTGGCCACACTTATATTATCTAAGTTCATCATGTTTCCAAAACATGTTACAAGTTTTCAAGCATTTGGGTAGACCTAACTTAGTAGGTAAATTCCCAAAGGGTAGACCTAGCTTAATAGGTAAATTCCCAAGCTCATGTTTTTATGCATACTTACATGCCAACTTCCATGTTATCTTCCAAGTCATATTTTCAAGTATAAACACATGTCATAATTAAGTTAAGATTTCACGACATGTTCATGTTTATCTAACTACCCAAAATCGTGTTTTCCCAACGCAAGCAAAGCGAGCCAACATAGTAAGGATACTATGTCACATATTGGTCTCAAAACATGCATGATGCTAAAAAGGGCTTGGTTTCCACATGCATAACATCATAAAGGGATTGACCATAAACATGCATAGTGTCATAAGGTAATTTGGCCACAAACATGCATGTTACCATAAGGGGTTTGGGTTCATAAACATGCATAAGCCCCAAAATCTTGTCTTAGCCAATGTTTCACACGTAAAGTAGTTCCTAAAGGTTCATGCTAGCATTTCATGCATAAAGATCCAAACTTGCAAGTTAAACTAGGTTATGCATAGCATGAGAGGCATGATTAAGTCACTCACATGGCCTAAAATCATAAACATGAACACAAGAGGCAAGGTAAGGTTCATATAGGTTCGCATAATCATGTTTATCCTCATTTTATCCCATGTCATTATCAAAACTACCGTTTCCATCTAAAAGTAGCTAGAACTTACATAGTTAGGCCTAGGGAAAGGAGCATGAATCATCTTGGCTAAGAAAGGTGCCTCCTTTGTAGAAGAATCGTCATGGAACTCGCATAGCAATGTTGATTTGGCCTTGATTTGGTGTAGCAAGCTTGCACCTTTTGATTTGAACTTGATTTGAGTGCATAGGCTCTAGGGATTTGAGATGGAGGCCATGAGAGTAGAAATTTGGCCATTATTTAGTTACATGAGTGAATAATGAGGGTTTAGGGGTAGGTTTAGGGTCTTTTTATAGAGATTAGGATAGTTTTAGGCCCTTAGATTAACCCTAGGACCAACCTGAACCGTCAGATTTCAAACCAGGCCCAAAAACCTAGCCAAGATAGAAAATAGGTGCACCAGACCAGAATCAGCCGACAGGGCAAGTCGACAGCCCTGTCGACATGCCTGTCGACATGCCTGTCGACTTGTCTGGGCGGGAATTTTCCCGCCTGGCCCCATTTCTGCATGTTTCGAAATTCAAATTTCCCAAAAACTTCTTTGGGCCTTAACCGGGTCATACGGACTCCGATTTTCGAAAACTCGGACTCTATTTCGCGTATTTTTCCGAGACGAACGCAATGGCATAGCCCGTTTTACTTGATTCAGAATTTAAAATTAAATTCTGCCTTGATTCTCGTTTTAACATGTTATTGAAATACGGGTTGTTACAGTTACTATATGCTTATCTTGTCATTATGCCACTGTATGTTTATGCCATTACATGTAAACCTTGTTAGGATGATCATCTCTGTCATCTTCCCTTCATCCTCTCCCTTTTGTTTTTATAGGAAGGCTACTTTTGAGCCTAGGAATGCCGCTAAAATATGCGAATACGTTAAAATGGGAACGAGGGGGAAAACAGTATAATTTGGGGCATAAGTTGTAATTAGAAATTTGGGCATAACTTGAATGAAAATATGAATATGAATTTGAGCATATGGTTCAATATGAAATGACTTGAAAAAGGGGCATGAAAACTTATAACGACATAGGAATAATTGGTTAATAATTGGAACGCTTAGGATTACAGTAATTGGAAATAGTAACCGCGCTTAGACACGAGGTTAGATTACACTTGTAGTGGAATTCTGCCCGGAAATTCTCATCATATCCAGCGACCGCAAGTAGTGAATCTAATGTGAGGGGTCTAAGTGCATAAATATTAGACGTGCTAAGACACGAGGTTAAGTCCGACTTATTGAAGAAGTCTGCCCGGAACCGACCGGCATATCCAGCATCCATAAGTGATAGGCTTAATGTGGGAGGTCTAACACATTATAACCATAAATGGACATGGTAATTAATTGGAATACTTATCCTAGTTGAATCCATAGGGATTGAATTGAATAGGGGTTAAGTAAACTTGTTTGAAAAAGTGGGTGGGTTAAGTAAATCTGGGTTGGTAGGTAATATTTATATATAGGCACACAAACTTAACCTATTGGGATTATGCAATTTTATAACACCAGTAGGTAGGCATAATCTGTGGAAAACCTAGTGGCGATGCAAGACAAAGGGGAGAGCTTGCATCATCTTGTGTGTGGGACCCGTTTCAGTTAGTAGCCCTTATATAGGTATCAAACGAGTACTCCAAGCTAGGTTGAAGTTGGGGCACGCTTACTGGGATGATTGTAAGATATCCAAATGTGGGGGATGGTGTCGGCAGCGCGTACTGATAGGGTCATGTGCGTGTAGGGTCCGGACAGAGGAAAATAAGACGTCATGACACTAGTAGATATGGTTGTGCACATCCGGAAAACGAAGGGTTGCCACTTTATGGAGTGATACACCTTACTGTGGGGCCAGCACAGGGTATCTACGGAGTAGGGAGCCGATTGATTAAGGTAGTAATTAGGATACATTTAGGCTCTAGTATGTTTAGGAGCCTGTTATTACCATTAGAGGTGATTCCGGAACGTTAGGTTGCCCGTTGATTGTATGGGGTGAAAACCTCTCACTGGAAGTACACCTAAGTCTACCATCTTACAGTTGTAGGGATCATCTCATTCTGGTTATACTAGTATTGGTGTAGAGAAATCATTAGAGAAGTGCAATATACTCTATCATGTTTATTATGTTTACCTTGTCATACCTGCCTTTTATGATGTTACCTCTCTTATCCATTTTATATGCCTATCATGATACTTTTACTTATTTATATGTTAAAAGTAATTGGACTTGCCAGAATTTATGTCTGACCCATTTTGTTTCCTCTTCTTTCTCTTCTGTTTCCCCCTATGTTCTCAGGGTGGGAATACACAAGCTTGATCAAGACTTTGCTTTCATCTTGCTTGGAGCTGCTTAGATGTATTGCTTGAGCTCTTATCTTTTCTACTATGGCTATGCTTTTGTTTGGGGAATTATGCTTCTTTTATTTATTGTACTCTGATATTTTAAGTACAAGACATAATTTTAATGATGTACTGGCTTTTATGTTTTTCAGACATATGATGTAACCGTGTTTTGAACTATGATGCTTCATGATTAATAAAGTTTCAAATTCCACTGCTATTTTATATCTATCTTGTAATGTTTCTGTTTCTGTTTCTGTTTCTGTTTCTGTTTACCTATAATGCTTCACGAAACTTAATGCACTCTCTTAATGAGTGACATTTACGGATGTGGGGTGTCACAATTACTTACGAGTCTTGATTCTCTTCTGAATTCTGAATCTCTTGAAACACTAAAACTGTACAACCTTCAGTATTTACGTTCTGTATACAAATCCTGCACATATATTTTCTAGATATAGATGTTAGTATATATTTTATAATCAGTTAACAATGATAATTGAAATAAGGTTGTAGTCATCAAAAGTCCGTTCTCCAACACCATTAAGAGCTAAGTGATCGAGCCTTACAGCCAAAAAATATAAACATCCAATTGGTATTGTCGCTTATCCAATGTCTCGGTAGTGCAAAATCACTATCCTTTTGGTTTAGCTCCAGTCTTCCCGTTTTCTCTCTGACTGATGATCGTCGATACCCATATGAGACTATCCTTCTAGGAATTTACCCACCAAAATCATGCTTATAGTGCCATGAGTCCTAGTGTCTTATGAGTATCCTCCTCTTTACATCATCCTTTCGAGTGCTAGTAAAGGACATCTTAGTTAGGCCTATAATACTAATGTAATCAAGGCGCACTCTTGTGATGGAACCTATACAGACCTTTCTCCCAGGGTGCATCTTTGTTAGACCTGTCTCGCACTTCCTTTAAACCTCGTTAAATAAAATGTTGGACATGCTCACACTATGAAAAAGCATCTGCGATGATCTGCTTCATTAGATTCTTCATCTAAACTCCCTTCGGACTACACGAAACACACCTCACTATTTAACTAGACACTATGCCTAATATTTCGTTATGCATTTATCTTTTTTTTTTCTTTTATTATGTTACTGATTTGCATTTCCTGCTGAGTTCCACCTAATCTAGGTCTTATTTGTTTGCTTATTAACTTAATTCAAGATCTAAGTTTTAATATAATAAGCCTCTTTTATTTTTCCTTTCTTCTTTTTAATTACAACCCTCGTGTTATAATTTTACTTGCAAATATCCAGATTTGCCTAATTTATTCTGATTCCTTTTTAATACAGATCTACAATTTATGCATATGTTTTCGCAAATTAATTTCTCCTTTATTTAATCTGTGTTTGCAAAGTTAACTTTTTATTCTATTTTTCAAGCATAAAAGGAGGATTAAATCCTCATCTTTTAACTAATATTTACATATCTATGCATTTTAAGAACATATGTAATTAATTGCAGAAAACTATAAATAAGTAAATTGTCAATCCTTGTATATTACGTTATTTTTCTTCTTTTCATTATAGCTTTACTTACTTTGTAGTTATTGTAAGTTTCCTTTTAGGAAGTAGTCTTATTCCACTTAGTTGGTTACAAAAACTACATAAAATCTATTTGCTTATTTTAATACTAATAGCGTAAATAATAACACATAATTGCAAGATTCTTTCTTCGTTCTTTCTTTAATTGTATAATAGTGCAAAATACTATAATATTTGCACTAACCCCACTTTTCTTTCATTTATTCTTGCAATTACATTTACCGTCTTTCCTATGATATTAAATTTAGGAAATATATCCTCTTTTCTCAACTAACCAATTAATCCACTACTAATCTTTTCGACCAATTTATTCACTAAAATTCCCATTTTATGTCAATTTCCAAGTTTTGACATTTTGCTGTAAATTTCTTACTTTTAAGCTTATGCCATTTTCCACAAATCTCAATCCCAACACTACTT
This sequence comes from Allium sativum, assembly GCA_030737875.1. Classification (NCBI taxonomy): domain Eukaryota; kingdom Viridiplantae; phylum Streptophyta; class Magnoliopsida; order Asparagales; family Amaryllidaceae; genus Allium; species Allium sativum. The sequence goes on from CM060910.1 coordinate 57,790,353, forward strand.
ATATTCATTTATTTGGATTTTGTTCCACAATAATAACGATTTCATATAAATATACTTTAACCGTTTATTGTTTAATTAGGAATAACTTGCATAAACCAGTTCTATAATTATCCCAAACATAACTTACGTCAAATTGAACCAATTAACGAGAATTTGACAACATTCAATAGTACAAAATATGCTTGTTGCTTTGCTTCATTAGCTTCAGTTATGCTTACAATCTGTGCAGTTAATGCCCTACTATTACTCTTCCATATTCCCACTATATCGTTTAGCATATTTCTATCTCTACATTATTTCCAAATAGCCTCTGAATAGCCTTTCTGCTTTAGGCCTTGCTACATTCCTATATTCCCGATTTATTCCATTATTTCAGCTATATTCCACTATTTTCATTATATCTTCTATAAAAGAAATGAAATTAAAAACGATATTTGTACATTTTTAAATTAGTTTTTAATAGAATTTATTAACATATATTTTTCAGAATAGAAAATACTATGATATTCTATTAAGTTTAGTCTAGATAAATAAAAGTTTGCATTTATTTACATATGCTTTTATTTAAAATTAAAAATGTACTAATTATAATTAAGTTGAATATTAATTTTCTATTTATTTATCATTTATATATTTTTAAAAGCATTAAACATGAGTTTTATATGCTATTTTCATCTCATTTGCTATATCGTGTTATTTCCTCACTTTATCCTCAAACAACTTTTTGCACCTCTGCCACATTGGATCCGTTGATAACTTTAACTGCACAGCTTACAACCAAAACAAATAATACCATTTGCTTCAGTTTTCTTAACAAGGGAAGCAAATTCAACGAAGCAAATAACATTATTAGCTTCTGGTGTCCTTTAAATTTAATAAATAATATTTAATAATTTATAATAGCTAAGAATTTATTGATTAATATCTTATAAATACCATTGATAACTAATAAATGAGAACAAGTAACAATTATTGTTGAAATGAATATTCAATTATAATTATTAATTAGCATTGATGGTAACTATTAATTATATTTTAGAAATAATTAATAAAAATTAAGAAGTAGCATTTAATATTTATTAATCTTATTTTATAATTATAATTAATATAAATAATTTATAACTATGACAAATAAATAATATACATAACTTGATGAGGACTAATTATGTTTTCATAACTAATATTTAATAGTTAATGTTTAGTATTTAATACTTAATTAATTTACAATTTGATAATTAATATTTCATAATTTATAGTAATAACCTTGAATTTAAATAACATCACTTAGGAATTTAATAGGTTAATTGAAATGAGAATGATGCTGTGAAGGGGGAAATGGGATTTGTGTTTAATAAACTAATTAGTAGGTTGGCAGTAATAGCAAATCAAATAATGCATAAGAAAGAGTATAAGAGAAGGGAAAAGTAATAAACTTTCAATCCTTACATATTCTCATATCCTACCACATTTGTTTTATTTCTCATTAATTTTCTAAAAACTAATAGAAACATAAGATCGCCATTATTAAAGGTAGGAAAGAAGAGGAGAAAAGAAAGTTAGGATTTAAAGCTTCGAAACATTAGCAATAAATCTCACAGACCCTGTTAATCAAGATGAATAATACTCTTACCCTTGTGTTTTGATTATTGGGTAAATATTCAATAATTTTGTGCGTTCATGATGGTTTTCATGATAGAAATTATGTTGTTCAGTGGTTAATCAATAACTATGTTTGACATGATTATATGGTTAATATATAGGAAAATTGATAGGTTCTGGGTTTAACCTATAGCTAGAAAATCCCAAATACCACAAAATTTTATTATGATGCTTGTTATATGATTTTGTAGATGGGTGTTGAATTTCATAATTTTTCATGATTCTATGAATTAATTATGAATTTTCTAAGTTTGAATACCATAGAGAAATCCTATATGTTAATTAAGATGATTAATATATTCGAATAAACAATATTGGATAATATTTTATTTTATAAGCCAATAAGAATTTGAAAAATATGGTAAAGTAGGTATAAAGTTGTATTTTATAAAGGAAATAAGTCAAATTTACCCACTTTTAATGTTAGTGCCATTGATTTATCCGAAAGCAACGTTCCAATACTTTCAGAATCCAACTTTCGGTAGCGTTGGATATTTGAAATGTCATAACATGGTATTAGAAGTTTCTAGACATCCATATCTCAACTTCGGAGGAGATTTAGTATTGATATTTATACATTTAAAAGCTAACATCTCCGCAAGAGGGTTTCGCCTCCACCCTTTCGGCAGGGACCACTACGTCATAAATGGCCTTCTGCAACACAAAAAAAAGTTTGCTCAAGCCCAAAAAATGTTGCCACAGGTCTTTGGCAATACTTTTCCTATGTTGCAATTTTTGTTAGGGATTGCAGAATGGATGTTTAAGGCAAAACTAACACTAGAGGGGGGTGAATAATTTTTTTGAGAAATTAAACAAAATCTAAAACTTATATGTTATATGATCTACTATATGAATTACACACCACAGAAACATTCACAAACACAGAATCAAACACAAAGATAAACAGAAATAAAATGTAGAAAAGGAAAGAACACAACGGGTTTTATAGTAGTTCCGATTACTCCTACGTCCAATCTCACGCAACACTGGATTGCGCAGAGTTTTATTACTATATCAATATCCAAGTACAACCTCCTTGATTTCACGGCTGCAAGGTTAACAACGATTCCAAGCACCCTTGATCAAGTATATTCCCCTTGATTTCATGGCTACAAGGTTAACACCGCTCTAGTTCCTTGATTTCACGGCTACAAGGAAACATCATTACACAAACACTTCCCAAATGATTACAATAGCTCTATAACTCTTCAATAACACTTTGATTTAGAGGGTAATGAGTAGAGAGTGAGAAGAGAAGAAGTTTTATGTAAATAGAATTGAATTCGACAGAGTATAGGTTTAGAAGTCATAAATATAAGAAAATATAATGGTGTAAAGAAAGGAGATGAAGATGGAGAAGAAGAATGATGAAAAAATTCGAAATCAACCCCTATTTTTAAGATTTGAAAGGTTGCAACGCTTCTGAAATGTTACAAATAATGAAAAGACACTTCCTTTAAAAATAAAAAACATAACAGTTTTATGTCAACATAAGCATAAATGTATGTCGACATAACCTAGTATAAAATTGAATTTCGAGCATATTTTTAGTGTTTTGATATATATATATATATATATATATTTATGGAAACTCTTGAATTAAAACATAGTATTGTAAATGGATATTATAAAGTAGAAAATCATTTGAAACTATAAGTATAAACTTTGTAAACATATTTGTAAAATTATATAGTTTAAAACTATATGAATCAAAAGTAAAATAAAGAAAGTAAAATGGAGAAGATAAAGATTGAAGATTGAATTTAAAATAGAATTCAAAATCAGAATTTGAATTTTGAATTTAAATTTGAACCTGGAGTGCTATTCAGAGTCTTACGTAAACTAGACTATATTACTATATTTATCTTGAACTCTTGAAATTTTGATTACTCATGAGTCTTGAATCATCTCTAAATTCATAAAATCTAGAAACTTTTAAATTGTACAGTCTTCAATATTAATTCCTGTATATAAATCCTGCATATGTGTCTGTATATATATATATATATATATATATATATATATATATTCTAGATGAAAGTTTTAGTATGTATTTTATAATAAATTAATATTGAAATAAGGTTTTTGTCATCAAAACTCCATTCTCCAACAATCTCCTCCTTTTTGATGATGACAACCTTAGTTTATAAAATATCATACTTGTACAAACCTGTTGATGATGATCCTTCTAATACTCCCCATGTTTATATGAATCCTATAAACTAATTCTTTATTTTATAATTTCTCCCCTTTTGGCATTATCAAAAAGGAATTCTAAAACTACTCCCCCTAAATCTTGTAACTATCTAACTAATTTCTATACAAAGTAAAATACTGCCTCTGAGTCTTAAATCTATTTGAAGTAAAGTACTCCCCTTAATCCTAAATTAATCTATATAATCCTTATATTAAAGAAATATACTCCCCCAAAATTTATGATTTTACAATAATCAATACTAATTGTATAAACAAACCAATCCAAATAACATATATACATATGTTATGAGTAATATTTACAAACCAAATCAAGCACACCACACCATATGTTTAATATATACAAGTTTTAAGTCATAGAATCCAAATTAAAGAAATTCAAACAAATCAATCATACCAAACAATTAAACGTTTCTTGGGACTTCTACCTAACAGTCTTCTCCAAAGATTGTGTCCTTCTTGATGACCTCCTAATCTTCATCTTCTTTGTTTGGTGGTGCCTTAGCGAGATTGTTATCTTCATCTCTGAAAAGAGAGGAGATTAGCCACCGAATTTCATCAAAATGCTTCTCTTGTTGTTCAAACATCTTTATTTGGCTTAATTCAAGATGGCGTTGGTTTCATAGAATTATAGAGAGGATATTCTTAAAGAAATTAAATGTTTCTTTAAGATTTTGACTTAGATTATGAATTGGGTTTGCCATAGTTTTGATAAGAAATGAATAGAAAGGAAGGAGAAATGAAATAGTGAAGTTTTCTGGAAGAAATAGACTTAAATAGGGTCTGTAATTCGTTGGATTTTGAATGGATATGAGTTAGTTATTTAATTTTAAAATTTTAAATTTTTTTGAAAATCTAGCAGTTATTTGTTGACATATGAAATCATGTATGTCGACATATCCTATTAAAATTTTGAATCTTTTGTTCTTATATTATATTATAATTAATTCTGAACTTTTTACAGTAACTTAAAGATGATTTTGACATAAAGAAAACTCCATTCATTACTTCATAAAAGCAAATACTTCCAAATAATTAAGACACACTAAATACGAGATTCGAAAGCAAATACAAGCGAATACATAAAGATAATTAAACTAGATAGACTAGTTTTCAGCAGATGATGATGAGGAAGATGAAATTCCAAGCTTTCTTCCTATCTTGACCATGAACTTGGTCATTTTGGAAAAGTTCTTTTTGATCTTCTTTTGATTATTGACAATCTTTACTTGATTTTGAACAATCATCTCTCTAGAAATGAGTCTAGTGTTGATGGGACACTCAAAACTTACTAAAGAAGTTTCCTCTTCTTCGACTTCCGTAGGTGCTTATTCTTATTGCATTCGAGTTTATTTGACTTCGAATGTCTTATATGGTTAGAGAGTGAGAGGAATTTGCATAAGATGTATGTTTGAGGAGTCAAACACTTTCCTTGGCACAAATTCTTCTCCGTGAAGATCAACTCCAAAGTATTTGAAAATGCGGATGAGATAAACACCATAGCAAAGAGTGTTTTCTCTTGATGACATTTCTATGGGCTTGATTTCTCTTAAGATCATGTCGGCCCAATTGATGTTATAGCCACCCATAATAGCAGACTTTTTGGACCTTGAGAGTTGGATTATTAAAGTTTCTGGAATGAGGAGTGATGGTATGTTGGAGGAGAAGGTTGACAATTCTTGTTTTTGGATGGAAAAAAACGATTTTTGAAATCCATTTGAGCATCGCTTTCGAATATGTCATGATAAGTCTCTAAATCAATTTCATCGATAATGAAATTTGAAAAATCTGAGCCTATGCTTCTACAATTTAAGATACTTCCCAAGACTTCGGCATAAAGAACAATTTGTGTGCCTCTGACGCTACTCCAAATTTGGTCTTTGTTGCCTTTGTAAAATCCGCGATTATGATTCACATAGAACATCTTGACAAGCTTAGGATAACACACTTCATCATTATCCCGTGAGTCAATTAAACTCAAGACTTCATTGTATTAAAAGAGAGAGATAAGATCATAAGAAGGAAAGTCTCCAAAGCCGGTGAAATCTCCCGTATTAACTTTAGCATTTGCTAAATAGTTAACATAGGTTTTGATAGCTTCTTTGTCATTATGAAGATAAACTTTGATGGTTTTGGTTAACTTCAATTTCTGAGATGAACTTAAGGAAGCCATTTGAATTGATAGTTTTGAAGAGAATAGATATAAAGAATATTGTTTGAATTGTGAATGAAAGGCAGAGAGAATAGATGTATATATAGAAATTAAATGGATATCAATTGAATAGGCATAACTTTTTGGAGTCAATGACACCTTTTCAGACCTTGGGAGTTGATGAAAAGTTGGAGGGAAGTTTGAAAGTTTAAACCTTTGAAATTCAAAATTTAAATTTCTAATTACTGGTCAGATATGTCAACATATAGACATAGTATGTCGACATATGTACTCATTTTCAAGGGAAAATTGATTTTTGTGAAAAGTGATTTAAAATATTGATTTATATTTTAGGTTTAACATCCAAAAAATTTATTTTATTATTTATTTTATTATTTCGGATTTAGAAATTCAAATTTCAAATTTGAATTTCAAGTTTTAATTTTTAAATTCGAAACAAAGCAAACAAACAAAGCAACCATTCAACCAAAGAAAATATAAAATTAATTAAGGCGTACACAGTTTTTATATCTTTTTTTATTTTTTGAATTTTGAATTACTGTGAAGCACAAATGTAAATTTCCAGTTTCTAGCTCTCCATCACTTGTTGATGAATCTGAATCATCTAACGTTGCTTCTTATGCTTTCTTTCTCTTCCTTGATGAATTGCTATTATTCGTTTGTTGAGTTGATTTATCTGGATATGGGCATATTCTCCTTATATTACCTGGTTTGTTGTAGTTATAACATCGTTCATCATTTCTTCTTGAACTTCCTTGGTTATTATTTTGAAAATAATTTTTCCTTCTATATTGAAGAAATTTTCTAAAATGACTTGTCATAAGGGCTATTTCTTTATCATCTTCACTACTTGAGTCGGAATCATTTGTTGTTGTTTTAATTGTGATTGATTTCTTCTCAATTGGCCTATTTTCCTTTCTTTTCTGTATCTGGACTTCAAAAGACGTCAGATTTTCGATTAACTCTTCAATCTTTATTTCACTTAAACTATTGGCTTCTTCAATCGCTAATGTTTTCTGATCCCATATGAAGTCAGTGAATTCAATATTTTTCTGACTTGATCTTCTTCAGAATAAGTTTTTCCCAATGCTGTTAACGAATGCACTATCCCTTGAAATCTGCAATACATATTGGAGATAGACTCATTCCCGTTCATTTTGAATAACTCAAACTGGTTAACTAACATTGATTTCTTAGTTTGTTTATCTATACTAGTTCCTTCATGAGTAACTTGTAAAGTTCTCCAAATCTCATAAGCAGTTTTACACACTGACACTCTATTAAACTCATTCCTATCTAATGAACAAAATAACATATTCATGGCTTTAAAATTGCTTTGTGCAACAGGCTTTTGTTCATTTGTCCGTCATGCAAAAGCAGTTGTGGGTTCAACAAAATCATTTTGTGTACTATTCCATGTGTCTAATCCTACTGATTATAAATATATTTTCATTTTACATGCCCAATATGAATAATTAATACCACTAAACGGTGGTGGTCTAACAGCGGACTGACCCTCTACAAAAGAACTATTACTGCTACCAGTGTTGGTTGCAATTATAACTATTTTCAAAAATCAGATTATGAATTTTTTGAAAGACCTTGCACTAATAAAAATTGTTAGGGATTGCGGAATAGATCATTAAATCAAAACTAACACTAGAGGGAAGTGAATCGGTTTTTTAGAAATTAAACAAAATCTAAAACTTATATGTTATATGATCTTCTATATGAATTACACACCACAGAAACTATCACTGACACAAAATCAAACACAAACACAAAGATAAACAAAAATAAAATGCATAAAAGGAAAGAACACACTAGATTTTATACTGGTTCAAATTGATCCTACGTCCAGTCCCATGCAACACTGGATTGCGCAGAGTTTTATTACTATATCAATATCCAAGTGCAACCCCCTTGATTTCACGGCTGCAAGGTTAACACTGATTCCAAACACCATTAATCAAGTATATTCCCCTTGATTTCACGGCTACAAGGTTAACACCACTCCGGCTCCTTGATTTCAAGGCTACAAGGAAACATCATTACCCAAACACTTCCCAAATGATTACAGTAGCCCTATAACTCTTCAATAGCACTTTGATTTAGAGAGTAATGAGTAGAGAGTGAGAAGAGAAGAATTTTTATGTAAATAGATTGAATTTGGTAGAGTACAGGTGTAGAAATCATAAATATAAGAAAATATAATGGTGTAAAAAAGGAGATGAAGATGGAGAAGAAGAATGATTAAAAAATTCGAAATCAGCCCCTATTTATAAGATTTGAAACATTGCAACGCTTCTGGAACATTACTAATAATGAAAAGACACTTCCTTTCAAAATAAAAAATATGACAGTTATATGTCGACATAAGCATAAATGTATGTCGACATAACCTAGTATAAAATTGAATTTTGAGCATTTTTGAACTGTTTCGATATATATATATAATTCTGGAAACTCTTGAATTAAAACATAGTGTTGTAAATGAATATTATAAAGTAGAAAATCATTTGAAACTATAAGTATAAACTATGTAAACAAATTTATAAAATTACAGATTTTAAAACTATATAAATAAAAAGTAAAATAAAGAATGTAAAATAGAGAAGATAAAGGTTGACGTTAAAATTTGAAAGTAGAATTTGAAATCATAATTTGAATTTTGATTTTAAATTTGAACCTGGAGTGCTATTCAGAGTCCTACATAAACTAGACTCTATTACTATATTTATCTTGAACTCTTGAAATCTTGATTACTCATGTGTCTTGAATCATCTCTGAATCTCTAGAAACTTTTAAACTGTACAGTCTTCAGTATTAATTCCTGTATATAATTCCTGCATATGTGTATATATATATATATATATATATATATATTCTAGATAAAAGTGTTAGTATATACTTTATAACCAATTAATATTGAAATAAGGCTGTGGTCATCGAAACTCCATGCTCCAATTTTTTTTTTCGTTGCCTTAGAACTCAAAGGCAACATTTCGACTATCTAACGCAACATAAGAAATACTGTTGCAATAGAACCTTATTTGGGTCTATAGCAACATCCATAGATGTCTGTAGCAACATTCCAAAAATGTTGCTATGGATATTAACTTTCTGAATTTATTTGGGTCCACATCTTGTATATTATACTATTTTGCATCTCAATATATATATATATATATATATTGAATAGTAGTACTATTACAAAGAATTTAAATGATTCAAAGAATATTTTATTCAATATAATATTTCAACATTCAAATAGTAAAATATTTTGCATCTCTCTATAATATGAGTCACATTTACACTTCACTACATACACTCAAACACTCAATACACTGTTTGTCTTTGTATATGTTCTACACTTATGGTCCAGCTTCTCCTTTCAATCTGCCTCTTATTTACCTGTACAATAAACAACTAGAGCAGTAATCTGAAACTAAAAAAAAAATTGCAAAAATATAAATTTGTTTGTGTGTTTATTTGCCTTAGGTATGTGAGTCGTTTGTCATCATATTTTGATTATGTAGTATTTGTTTCTTTATCAGTATTCACATGGACAAACGAATCTCAAGAGCATGCACATATACATGTGTACTCTGCCACAACATTCTAGAATCATTTCATGGTAGTGTAAAAAACTTAGGAGTAGCCATGTGGACCAACTCAACTCAAGGGACATACAAAAAACGTACAAGGATAGACTCAGTTGTACATACACATGTGAAAAAAGAACAACCAGGGATCATCTTGCATACAACACATATAAGCAATTTTTTAGAAATAAGTTTACAAAGCAAATGCAGATTCACATACAATGGTGAAGCACAAACTCAATGTAGATACAAGGGTCCACATGGTACAACATGCACAAGATAGTATTTAAGCATATGCAATGTACAGTAGGCCAGTGAAGCATGGCAAGTTAAAATCAAGTGACACATGTTCAAGAATAGTCGCAAGACACAAAATAACGTAGCAATTTTAACAAGAGATGCACAATTACAACACGTGATAGTTTGCATATACACAAAATGGTATATGCGGCAATTTGAACCAACCAAAGCATTTAAGACCCACAAGCATGAGCAAATAAATAGATCAGTAGCAAATAGTAAGTTACAAAGAATAAGCATGCAACACAATAAGATCACATATACACGTAAGTACCATATATATATATATGTGTATATATATATATATATATATATATATATGAGTATATGTGTATAGATTACTTACTAAATAGCGCGTGCATATGGATCTTTTTACAGAAGAAAATGAGTTAAAGTTCGATCTCAGTCCCTGCCTCAAAATTATGCAGATATATAGGAACAACCAGGGGAAATATTCCAAATATAGCATGGCATGTTTTGGCAAGGTAAATTTTAGTATTTACAGAATTGAAAACAGTTAAAATTGGCACAAGTTTTGTTTCCAGGAAATTATGAAGAATTCAATAATTTAGTATCATGCAAGAAACCATCAACGGATTTAAAGGTGTACAAATGGCAAGAAATTCAATTTCAACGCTGGAGGATCTCGCAAGAAAATATATGGATATGTTATTTGTGGCAAGAATTATTTTCTCAATTTCAAGACATTCTAGAGATTCACGCAAGCATTGTTTTAGCCAAGAGAATCAAAACATTTCTTCCTAGAAAACAATCAAAGGATACAACAGTTATTCAATGTAACTCAATGTCGTGAAAATCAATTGAACAATCATACAAATCAAGAACAAATCATATCATGTGAAATCGGAGAATCAATGGATTTGTAAATCCTATAAATACAAGTAATTCATCATCGACATTTTCATCAAAATCAAGCAACAAATTCGAAAGCAAAATCATATCAAATCAGAATACTCACAAGTTTCGATCATAAGCTAAAGCCCAAATCGTTCAACCAAGAGTATCGAAAGATTAGAGCATTAGATAACATAATCCAGAGCATCGTTGAAATCGCGATTTGGGGAAGAGTACAAAAAACCCTAATTTTAATCAATTTGGCTACCATTAAAGTTTAAAGGAGGAAAGAGGGTGAATGAAAATAAAAGTGGAAAACAGAAACAGCTGAGGTGTGGATTGATGGTTGAGATTTTGTTTTAAATGATGTTGTGGGTCGCTAAGGTGTAAATTTTTTAATTTTTTAATTTGAATATATTTATAGCTAATGTAACATCTTGTTGATATCTATGCTAACATCTTGAAGTGAATATTGCAGTAGAACCAAAATTTATAGCTGTTGCAACATATTAGTTGGCAACACCTTGCAAATCTATTGTAGAAGGCCATCTATGGTGTAGCGGACAAAGAAGGGTCTTTTATAAGAAAGAACAGTTTTGTATAAAGGATTTTACACCTTTAGGAGGAACCAAAAAGGGGTATTAATTGTTTTATATCTTGGAGCTTATGCTTCCAAAACAGTTGAAGCAATTTCATATAATGATAAACCTTTATAAGCCTATTTCCTAAACTTATTTCCTTCGACGCGGTTAATGGTCCGTAAGGAAGTTTTTTTACTACAAATTTGACCCTTCGCCTCTATGGATGCTAGCATCGGTAATGATAACGAGGAGATATTTACTTTATGTTTGTTTAAAGGAGTTAGAAGTGTATGTCAGTATATCATGTCGTCATGGTTTTGACGCCAAGTCTTAAATGATTGCTTGGTTGCATAGTCTGGAAGGGGTACCTTTCAGAGGAATTGTATGGTGTTAGAGGGGTTTGCCTTCGCCGTAAATGACTATTAGTCCTAGAGCCAAAAGGAGTTACCCTATGAAGATAAGTAATTGCTGAACTTAGTAGGACACCATGGAAATTTGCACATGTTTTCTAGTGGGTGGCTATGGACATGACATTTGCATTTATGTGAACATCGGGGATTTGGGGTTAATAAATTGGGGGAACCAATTAATTAAAAGGATAAGCCTTCGGTCATGTTGTTAGTAATAGGTTAACTTATGAAGCAAGTGGGTAACAGAAGCTAGGAGGGATGGTTCTGTTGCCTTGCACAATACGAAAATCATAATAAGAAACTGGCCCATTGCTTTGCATAGTGCGAAAGTCAAATGAATAAGAAGGAACGGTTCTATAACCTAGCAAGGGGATACCTTGAGTTGTGAAGTGCGGACACTAAAAAAAAAGAAGTCAACTGGGTTACCAATTAACTTAAATAAATGACATCTAGAACCATTACTTCGTGCAGTATGGATGGTGCTTTGGTTTTGAATGTTAGCAAAAAATGGTTAGGGAACCTAAACAAAGAATAAAAATGTTGGGGAATCATTAAAAATCGTTAAGGTCAGAAATATGGAATAATGAGGAAGGGGAAACCATTGTGTGTTTCATATTGCACATTTATATTGTCTTTTATGTTATTGTGGTTTTTGTGCGAACCACTAGAGTGCAGGTGTTTCGAGGTTGGTTCCAAAGGTAGCTTGATGCTAGCTGGGGGAAACCCGTTCCGCAATCTGGCATAGTCCCGCTAGATATCTAAGTGTATGGTATAAAGGATTATTATTCACAATAGTCTATTAACTAAGCCAAATTTTTTGCTTTCCCCTATAACTGTAGGGTGCTCATTCGAGTAGATTGAAGATTAAGGTCTTTTAGGAGCTTCATCGAATAAGCTTCCAGAGGCAAGCAAGAGGCTATAGCTATTTAGGAGCACCACAGTTTGTTTTGTATTCTGTTGTATATATTGGAAAAATTGTAATTGCTTAAATATTTAGACTCTGATCAACCAAGGGGCACCATCATATGTTTCTCTAAGATTTTATTTTGTAATAACTTATATTTTATCTAAACGGGTTACACAAAAGGGATGCACAAAAGAAATGGTTATTAATGAATGTTTTGTAATTTTTTCATAGTCCAATTTCTTATGATGTTATGATTTATTGACATCGGTATCTATCGTTGAAAACTGACACATGGCATGACTGCAACATCTTAAGGGTTGCTCTTCCGGTCTCGAAGAATGAGGTATTACCAATTATGTATCAGAGCATAGATTACGAAAATTTAAAGGAATGTTTTCCCCACAAGGAATTTCTAATTTAAACCCAAAGATCAGAGAAATATTTTAAAGGTTAGGATAATGAAGCTATTATGTATTTGTATTGTGTAAGTACATACATGTATGGTCTCACGATCAACCTTTGTATCTTACTAAAGTTTATCTACAGAAGACGGAAGTAAAATATGGAGACAAGGAGTGCAAGAATGAATTTTAGTGGTAGAAGCACCATGAATGAATTTTATGAATTATCTAAGTTTGTATTGCTTACTGAAAGCTTATATGTTAATCAAAATGATTAAATATACATATAAACTATATATAAATAGTATCTTAACGTATAAGCCAATAAGAATTCAAATAATATGGCGGAGTGAGTATAAAATTGTACTTTATAAGGAAATAAGTCAGTTCTACCTGTATTTGATGTCAATGCCACTGCCTTATCCGAAAGCAATGTTCTTATATTTTCATAAGCCACCTGTCTATAGTGCTGGATACTTGGAATATTATACGCATGGTATATGAAGTATTTAGATATCCACAAGTGGTATACAGTATTAAAAGTTTCATATGTTTTAAAAGTTAACTTCTCCACAAGAGGCTTTGACCTGCATCCTTCCAACTGGGATGGATGGGGCCTTTTATAAGAAAGAACTTTTTTGTATAAAGGACTCTACACCTTTCGAGGGATAACGGGGGCCTTTTATAAGAAAGAACTTTTTTGTATGAATGTGTAACTACCTGCATAGTTTACGATAATTTATTTAAATATTTTGTTGAATTATAACGTCGTTAATCGAGTATAGGTCAAAAAAGTCACTTTTTGCATACGGATGAATTTGGAATCGAAACCACTTCCATTGAGTTCAAAATGTCATTTACGACAAGGGAAACTGTGAACATCGACATATTTTGAGTAGAGAAATTTAGGACTTTGGGTAGGGTCTTGGGTTTGTAAACCTAGCACATTAACCCACTTCCCTATAACCCTTCATAGCCCACTCCCTCTTCATTCTCTTCCAATCCTTCAAGAGGAAAAAAATGGAGACTGGAAAGGGAAATTAAAACTTCCTAAGCCAAGTTTAATTCTAGAGATCCAAATTCCTGAGGAAATCAAGTGTAGAAGCTTGGGTAAGCCTACTCTTCATCTTCTACAACATATTCGCTCTTTAATTTCTTAAATTTCCTAAACCTAACTCTTAGGAAATTCATTTATATGATCTTAGATTGGAGATTCTAGAGTGTTGCATGAAGATAAGTTAATCTCGCTTGGTTTTGAAGTTTCTGCCTCCTTCCTTTAAGACCAAAGGCGAGTTTTTGCAAACTCACATCTATGTAATCAAGATACTGGGCTTGGCGTGTGTTCCCAGGGAATGTATATGTTGTGTATGTGCAATTGTTTGATTGGTTTGTTGTGTGTGAACTTCCCGATTTGAGTGTGTTGGAATTCGTTTATATGAATTCAAAGTGTAAATCCTTGTAGTGGATTGGGTTGATGTATTCTTGGGTACTCACATTTTGTGCACGAGCTATCAAGTTTGTGCATGCGCTCTTATCACGTTTGAATTGAGTATGCATTGTGCGTGTATAGTTTGGTTTCGTGAATTTGAGCATTTTAGCGTTTTAAAAGCAAAACCTTTGCATTCCCATGAATGTGTGTTTATACATGTCGTTTTTATGCATTAGAGAGTGTATGCAAACTTTCTACATTTGTAATCAATAAGGAGGTATGGGCTTGTCCTAAGTTGATTTGGAGGTCATAGGCAAGGCAAATTATTGATATGCTTCAGCACAGACGTCTGACCAAAGTGTCAGACGTCTGTCAAAGTGCTCGGAGAAAACAAAAAAAACTGCATACTGTCAGCTTAAGCGTCTGAACTAAAGCCTCAGATGTTTGAGCTGAAGCCTAAAAAGTCTGAGGACCAAATTTCTACTGTTGACCAGTGGGTACCATGGTCAACAGTTTAGGTGCATCCAGGCTCTTACCCAACCGAGTTTCGACCCATTTGGCCTTTTTTGAAACTTTTCAGTTTCTCTGGTTCACAGATTTCTATAGCTCGATTTTACGGACTTTCGATTTAATTGTTGTGAATGAATTTGTGATTGATATTCATGAGATTTAATTTTCGTTATTAAAACCTGAGTTGTTAGTTTGATCGTTATTCGGTCGCTATTACATAAGTTTTGCCACTTCGAAACTATATAAAAGGGTGTTTATATTACTAGTAGATACCAATTTTTTTATTAGAATGGTTTCTAATTCTATTCCATTATATGAAGTTATTTTCCAAATTGTTTTACTGTCTACAAGTTTATGACTTCATAAATCTTTTTCTTGTTCATATGAGAAATCTAATTAAACCCCTTAGTAAAAACGAGGACTATGAACCCTTGTTTGCTTCGATGGTTAATTCTTGGACTCGTTTGATTGAAAATCATAGTAATGATCATTTTATATTTCTAGTGGATTATACAACTTTTTCATAAATATTTGAGTAGAGCAAGTGGTTATGGGACATGTAGATTGACCCTTGTATTTACTAGTTTGGCGTAGTTTGCACTATGCTTGATCAATTTTGATCATCGATGGATCTTCGGATCATCTTATCTTAGGAGCTTCGGTTCCGGTGGATCTTCGGATCATTTCGACCTTCGTGTCATCCTAATGATATTCATATCATCTAAAGATTACTACGTCATAGATTGCATATTGCAACACCAGAGAAGTGATGCAAGAAGTGCCAAAAAATGTTGTTATAGACAAAAAATGATTTGTGGCAACACTTTCCCGGTGTTGCATTTTTTCGCGTTGCCATAGAGTCAATGGCAACACCTTTGCGACCTTATGGCAACACTAGTACAGTTGTTGCCACAGGTACTAAATTTACTAAAAAGTGAGACCTACAATCTGGGTCCCAACATGTGGGGCCCACTAAATTCTGTACCCAGGGTTTACAGAATCCTGTTGTGGGTCCCACATTCATTAATCTATGGCAACACTTTTACCATTCAATGGCAACACTATATCATAGCTATGGCAATATTTTACATCACATACTACAACATTATATCATAGCTATGGCAACATTACATAACATACTGCAACATAACAACAATTACCATCACACACTAAAATTAACAAAGAACTTTTCAATTCAAATTTACCAGTAACACAAGTACTACTTAGTCAATTACAAGATAAAAAAACATGGCCATAAAATTCAGTTTTATAGACAATACTAACAAACACAACGAGTATTAAATTCATATTTACATCAAACTAAAACGGTTTAAAAATATAGCGCGAGCCACCGGTGCGTTCAGTGCCTCCACTATGTAACACCCCGAATTTTCTGTTAATAGTAAATCAACAAATTATAGTATAATTAATTCTAATTGAAATAATTAAGGGAAACGGGTTACGCCATTGTGTTTGTCTCGGAATTCTGCTTGAGATAGAGTCCGAGTTTGCGTGAATCGGACTCCGTATGAAGGAGTTATGACCTCAGGAAGTTTCAGAATTCAAATTTAAAATTCAAACGGTTCAAAATTCAGTTCAAATTTCGAATTCAGACCCAAACTGGGATGGGCGGGAAAATTTCCGCCCAGGCACCAGGTCGACCATAGGGTCGACCTGGGAGACCAGGTCGACCATAGGGTCGACCTGCCCAATCGACCTGAATTGGCCCTGGCTGGCCTGGTCGGGTTCTGGTCGATTTCTGAGGCTTGGCTGTGTCACTATGGCTGACTTATCGCATTTTGGTTAGCTCCTCTCGAAGTGATTGGTCTAGATTCGTCTACGATCACCTGACGGCTCAAATCAATCTGAAATTCTATAAATATAACTCAACACTCCAACCTAAATTCACATAAGAAATTAGAGACGGAGCCGCCATGCTGTCGGGAGAAAACTAAGGGGAGCCTCCACTTATAGAAAAGCTTAGTGACGAGCCAAAATTAAAGTAAAACAAGAATCAAATCAACGTTAGTCTACCCAAAAGAAAGCACTTCAAAATTAGAATTCAGAAATCAGAAAACAAGACCGTCGTTTGTTGTAAGTATAGTGATTTTTCCGATGTGAATAAAATTTAGGATTTGATTCAATGTAAAATGGAAATGGAATTGTGTTATTGTGTAACAACGATGTTAATTCATTTCTATGTATTGAAATGATTGTGGTATTATGATGTTTGTGGTATAGTTGAGTTGATATTGATCCTATTGTACATATAGAATCACATGCAAGTTGTATAGTTCATGTTGTAATCGACACCTATATGTTTATGTGATTATATAGGTTGTATGTGATTAAGATTTCATGTATATATATATGCTAGAACCTTTATGCCTAGACGATTATGTTCACATACATGCTAGTATGTTTGTAAGAAAGTTGCAAGTTAATTGGATCCATGCCAAGATCCACTTTAATACATGTTTCATGTTGTAATTAGATATATGATTGGATCTAGTTCTCACCCTTGTCATAAAATTATACATACTTATGAAAATGTCATATTCTTGTCATATGCTAGTGATGTTCGATGTTATGCCTAGATCCAAAACATGTTTAGGCTTATGTTGTCTAAATCATATGCTAATTTATATGATACCTATTTGGTTAGATCCCTATTTCAATGCAAGTTCACATGATAAGTTGAAACCCATGATTTAGTCTACATTGCAAATTCTCATATATGTATGTTGACTATTTTGCAAGTTCACAACTATGATGTTCATATTGACTATGCCAAAAATGCCTAGTTTACACCTACGTCATGTTTATGTTTATGAATTCCCTTATGTCAATTTGTGTGCGCTAAATTAGGCTAAGTTTTTAGCCTAATATTATATGTTAAAAAAAACCATGCGAACGAGAATTAGGCTAAGATTGTTAGCCTAATATTTAAATGGGGTAACGTTGGAAATATTGGTAAAACTTGAAATAAGAAAATATATGAAATTGGCATGTTTATCACATGCCAAAATTGGTGGCACTTGAACGGTATAAATCCTTATACCAAAAATGTTAAACTTGGAAAGTGGGCCACAACATTTAATTGTTGACAAATTTACATATATTAAGTAATAAAGACAAATATGTAAATTTAGAAAATACGAGTATGCTTAACACGAGGTTGGATTGAGTTGTGATGTAAACCTTCCTGGACCCGCCCGGCTGTCCAGTAGTCACAACAATACCTATCCAATGTGGGTGGTTAAGCATGGAGCCCAATAAGGACCCGAGGTCAGACTGAGTTACGGTGTAAATCTGCCCAGAACCGACTGGCACATCCAGTAACTGTAACAATATCTGTCTAATGTGAGTGGTCGGTGCTTTCAAAAGCTAAGGACAGACAAGTTAGGATGGTAGGGTTAAGTTAACTAAAACACTTAACCAATTCAACATGTTAAATTAAACTGATGGGTAGGGTTAGGTAAATACAGACGCTTAACCACTTAACATGTTTGACTAGAAAACCCTAGTAACGGGGACCCATTTCAGCAATAACCCAATTAGGTATCATGGTACCCTGCAGGGTGGGGCACGATTACTGGGCTGATTGTAAGCGGTCAAAAGCGACAGCGGTGGGTGCAACAGTGTGGGTTCTTGTAACGACCCGCATTCTACGCATCATAGGATCGTAGGATATTTATTTCTGTCACATACGAAGTCGTATCGTCATGTAACTTTGGGAGACGACTATTGGGGTCATTTCCCATGTTCATGATTTTTCCCGATTTTTAAATGACCATTTTACCCCTAGTTGGCACTGTTTTGGCCATAACTTTTGACTGGAAAGGAATTTTGACCTGAAACCACTTCCATTGGCTTCGGATGATGGTTTCTCTTTCCGTAGAGTGGTCACATTAGCCAAACGGACTTACCGTTTGGGAGATATGGCTGAAACAAGTTTCAGATGTTGGAAAACAGCTTAATTGGGCTTAACCGGGTGATTAGCAGCTAGGCCCAGAGGGGAATTTCGGGTTTAGAGGTATAGGAGGACTGATTAGGGTTAGGTTATCACTTTCATTTCAGTTTTGAGCCGCCACAAACCTTCTTGAGACCTTAGTAATGGCTTCCATCCTCTAAAACCACTCTAAAACACATTTTTAGTGAAGATTAAGCCTAAACTACATCAAAACAAGGCCAAATAGCGACAAAGCAAGGTTGGAGCTGCTGCTATACATAGGAATTCGACCCAAACAGAGGATACTTCAGATTTGGTGTTTCATTTGTGGCCTAGGTGAGTGATTTGCATAGTTTTTGCACTAATTACGGTGATTAAGGGTAATTAATGAAGATTAGCGAATTTATACACCAATAAATTCTGGAAAAATGTTTAGAAATTCTTAAATAATATTTCATGCCTCTGTTATAAAATTTAGACGATTTGGTTAAGTTTTACTAAGTATGTGCTTAAACATGATTAAGAGGAACTATGGGAAAATATGAAGTTTTAGTCACTTTTTGATCCCTTTTGATTCATTTGAATTGTTGTTTGCTGTTTGTGGTTGCTATTACATGTTGCTATGACTCTATGGTATGTTTTATGATTGATTAGAATAGTTAAATTGCTCGAAAACGTCGTCGAATGGCGTAGAAAGCTCGTTGGAAAGTTGCAGAGATGTGCAGGTTCCTAACCGGATCGGATCGGAAGGGGGGCTCGGATCGGAAATGTGAACTGGGCAAGAAACCCGACCCGAACTGGAGTTTGGCACATAGAAGACTTGGCAAAAAGGAAGGCTGTTTACTTAGATTTGGAGTGGACAAGGGGATCGGATCGGAGTAAGCTAGGGAGCGGAGCGGATCAGACTGAAGTAAAGCGAAGTGATCGGATCGGATCGGAGTAAATGGGAACGAGGGAGCTGATCGGAGAAGGAGCATGAGCTGGAAGGAGGATAGCAACCCGACCCGACCCGGAGGAGAACACCGACCCGACCCGGAGTGAAGTACCCGAACCGAACCGACGAGGGCAATGACTACCGAACCGAACTGAGTTCTAGGACTGTTACTGCGCGACAATTCTTCTGAAGACCCACTCCAATTCGACCAAACCCGAGATGCAAAGGAAGTCCAAATGAGAAGTTAGAGCTCAGGATTCAGATGGGAATCAACGAGTTCGCTTCATGGTTGGGCTTTGCTGCGGGACGCGTGCCAAGGGGTTATCGACGTCTATAGCTTTGGACCACTATGGTAGGAGGTACGAAGGCGGATTCAGGGCCATTATGGCATCGGTAGAACCAAGGGCTACAACCAATGAAGTGGGTCATTGAAATGTTTGGTCATGACTCCATATGTTTAGCTTGGTCATAGCAGGGTTTCTACAAGTCGGGATTCGTCGTTGCCTCAGTTTGTCTAGTGTTCCAAAGTGGTAGATATCGTATGCTTTACGCACTGAGTGAGAGATGTGAGGATGGTTGCTATGGATGATTTGTTTGCTATCATTGTGACATGCACACCCCACCCCCGTATTCTTACACTATTTATTATGGCACCTTGGAGTATTGTACGGTATGTGGTACTAACTCTTTGGTTGCAGGTCCAGGTTCAGGTATGGTTTAGTATACCTGTTATCATTCTGTTTAGATGCTTATCGCTCACACCAGGCTTTATGTCTGACCCAGAGTTTTATGTCTCCTCTTATTACTTTGGGTGCTCACACGAGCAGACTAGAGACAGGTTAGCTGGTGATGCATGGGTAGATGATCCGGAGACGAGCAGGAGGCTTCCACGTAACATATATAGTATTCTCCCTGTGTTGTTGAAGATCACTGCTTGGGCATTGGTGGTGTATCTTCCATTTTAGCTTTCTTTTGCTTTGAGACAGTTTGAGAGTTGTAATAAGCTGTATTCTGAATTTTCCGCTGCTATGATGTTTAGTTTTGATTTTCAGCTTATGCACTGTCTCTCCTGTTTTATGTCAAGTATGTTATTATCATATTTTATTCCATGCGCTGTGAGACATTCTACAGGTTCCTTGATTAGTTCATTCTCTTCTTTCCTTTCTCTTGACGACCGTCTTGTGCTAGTCGGGCATGTGTACAACGCACTTTTGGAGGAAATGCAGACTGGTGCGGGGCGGGCCGTCACAGTTCTAACGGAGTGTGGGCGTGCACACACTTCGGAGCAGACGAATAGGGCATTGGGGGGCACCAGTAGTATAACCTATGCATGATAGAATTGTGTGGGGTCACCACCATGGGGCTTGATACACCCCATGGTGGGACCAGCATGGGTATCTACAATCTTTGGGGGCCGTAAGACACATATGAGTATGCGAGTAGGAGTTGATCTTTAGAAAGGGGATCACTTCACCCGATCATAGGGTGCCAGTTGAGAAAATACAAGTAGGTGCAGAGATATAGTGTGGGGTGCGATAGTATATTCGATTCAAACTGCTTTACCTTAGTTTATGATATCTTCCTTTTTCCAGTTTATACTTATCATGTCCTTTTTATTATTCTCATAATGAAGAGTCACTAGACTTACCAGGCTTTATGTATGACCCTATTTTCTTTCGTCTTCTTTTCTTCCGTTCCCCCCCTCCAGGTCCACAGGGAGGAAACAACCCAGCTTAGTCAGACTCTTTGCAAGCTTCAAGATAGTAGATGTACGGTTTGGACTCTCTTTGGCTATGGCTGTTGGACACACTCTATGGGGATTTATGAAGTTTTAATTATGTTTTTATGCTCCTTTATTTAATAACCAAGACAGAAATGATGATGTAATGTTTTGGAAGTTATTATGTGACAGTTATGGAAATGTTTTGTTTGAACACATATTTATGAAATAAAAAATTTGTTGTTTTCCGCTGCTTATATATATGTGTTTATATCTGTCTTGTGTTTTATCTGTGACTTTTACTTATAAACCTCCACCAAAGTTAAGGTATTCCCTTTGTGAGTGACCTTAATGGAGGGTGGGGTATTTCACTTGGTATCAGAGCACAGTATTACCAGACTAGATAAAAGTTTTTGAAACTATTTTCAAAAAGAAGTTTAAAGAAGCAGTGTTTTCAAGAAAATGAGTCATTTCTAAAAGGCATAATTCCCCAAAAGCTGTATGCACTATATCTCTATCCTTTGTCTTGAATACTTTCCTTTTTGTTCCAGCTTGTTTGGAGATCTTAACCTTCCAGAAGGAGTACCGATTCCTGGCTGGTTCCGAAGGTACCTAGAGGCTAGGGCCAATGGTGCAGGCCCTGCAAACATTCTTCCTCCCACAGTGGCAGCGGTACCTCCTCCTCCTCCTTCTCCTCGTGGAAATACTTTCGCTAAGACATGTAGAGACTTCAAGGCTATGGGTGGAAGGGACTTTTATGGAACTGAATCCTTTGTGGTAGCAAGGAACTGGCTGAAGGAGACCGAGGACTTGTTCATCATCTTCGAGGTTGACGACAGGCAAAAGATACAATTAGCAATGTGGTTGCTTAAAGATGAGGCTTCCTATTGGTGGGAAGTTACCCATGTTGAGAGTCCAGTGGAGACCTGGGAAGATTTCAGGATGAGGTTTGAGATGAAATTCCTCTCCCAAGCTGAAAGAAGCCTGCAAATGGAGAAGTTCCTAACTTTAAAACAAGTGAATATGACAATCAAGGAGTACGTCAATCAGTTTAACCAGCTGGCCAGATTTGGGCTGTATTTGGTAAACACCCAACACAAGAAGGCCTTTCGCTTCGTCAAAGGTCTGAATGAGCCTCTACACAGCCTTGCAATGACCCATATACCCATGGGAGAAACTTATGAAAGCTTGGTGGACATGGCGCTGCTACACGAGGAAGATAAAGGCAAGAAAGAGGCAAAGGTGGAAGTGCCTCAGGAAAAGAAATAGGGTTTACAGGCAAAGAAAACAGACTTCAAGAAAGGCGGGAAGAACAACAAACCTCGCGAAAAGAGAAGGTTCAATTTCTATGGCATTGTGGGGCATATAGCAAAAGACTGTAGAAAGAAGAAGGCAAAGATGAATGGAGGTTGTTTCCATTATGGAGAGACTGGACACTTGGCTAAGGACTTCCTAAAGAAGCGGGGGCAGGGACAGAGGACTGGATCCACTCAGGGGGACAGGTTCACATGCTGGTGGCATCTCTACAGGAATGAGGTAGAAATATTTCTACAGAAAGCTTACTTTATCTTTATGATCATCTAGTTCGCACCCTCTTTGATTCTGGTGCATCACACTCCTTTATTTCATCTGCTTTAGTAGAATCTCTGCACCTAGACACTAGTATGGTAGAAGATCCCTTGGTTGTTTCGAGTCCAATTGGGGGTTCGGCTTATTTGTCGGTTTTTTGCTTGGATTTGAAAATCTCTATTCTAAGTGTTGAATTTAGATGTAGTGCCTTTGTTTTGGGCTTCTCAGGATATGGACTGATCTTAGGCATGGACTGGTTATCCAGTAATGGTGCCATTCTTGACTGTGAGAAAAGAGTGGTTAGACTCTTAACTCGGCTCGGTAACACTCTAGAAATTTCTTGTAATCCCTTGAATGTTGTTATGCTTAGTTATCTAGAGTCGCTTGGCACTTCTATTGAGAATTTGCAGTCAGTTAGAGTGGTCCGGGAATATCCGAATGTTTTGAAGAGGTGAAAGGCTTACCTCCGAAGCAGGAAATAGACTTCCGCATATATCTTGTTGATAATGCAAAGTCCGTAGCTCTGCCTGTTAGACACATGGCTCCAAATGAGAGAAAGGAGCTCAGTAAGAAAATTAAGGAACTTCTCGAGAAGAGGTTTATAAGGAGAAGTATCTCGGAATGGGGTGCTCCAGTGGTGTTTGCCACCAAAGCAGATGGTTCACTACGTCTTTGTGTGGACTATAACAAGCTGACTAAAAAGAATAGACACCCACTTCCCAGAATAAACGATTTGTTTGATCAACTTGTAGGTGAGTTGGTCTTCTCCCAACTTGATCTGGCTACTGGGTTCCATCAGCTAAGGGTAGCTAAAGATAACATTGATAAAACGGCATTCAGAACCCCAAACGGTTTCTATGAGTGGCTTGTCATACCTTTCGGTTTGACAAACGCACCCGATTATTTCGTGGACCTAATGAGCAGGGTATTCGGAGAATTCCTCAATAAGTTCGTAGTGGTCTTCGTAGACGATATTTTGATCTTCTCAAAGAATGAGGAAGAACATGCTCAGCATCTGAAGGAGATCATGGAAACTCTTCGAGTTCATCAGCTAAAAGCCAAATTCTCCAAGTGCCACTTTTGGAGAGAAGAAGTAAGATTTCTTGGACATATAGTGTCCAAAGAGGGGTTAGCTGTGGACCCCGCGAAAGTGGTGGCAGTGCAATATTGGAAGACACCAAGAAATGCAACCGAAGTCCGAAGCTTTCTTGGGTTAGCCGGTTTCTACCGAAAGTTCATTAGGGATTTCGCGAAAATCTCAGCTCCACTCACAAGGCTAACAAAGAAGAATCTGGCGTTCACTTGGGATTTTGATTGCGAGTTTGTTTTCCAACGATTAAAAAGGGCTCTTACAACAGCCCCAGTTCTGACTTTGTCAGATGGAAGCAAAATGTTCACAATATATACGGATGCATGTGGTACAGGGCTAGACGCCATTCTGATGCAAGAAGGAAGGGTAGTAGCTTATGGTGGAAGACAATTGAGGGTTCATGAAAAGAACTACCCAACCCACGATCTTGAGTTGGCCTCCATCGTCTTTGCGCTTAAGTCTTGGCGCCATTATCTCCTAGGTGAGAAGATTGAATTATATATGACCATAAATCGTTGAAGTATATTTTCTCGCATAAAGATCTCAACTTGAGGCAGCAAAGGTGGATGGAGTTCCTCGCCTCGTATGACTTTGAGATTTCCTATACTCCTGGTAAAGGCAGCGTAGTAGCAGACACGTTGAGAAGAAAGAAACTGACCCTAAGCCCTCTCTTTGTAGAAAGGAAAAGCTTGGAGTATATAGCCAGTTTCGACTTTAAGCCCTCCTCAGATTTTATACCTGGTTTATTGGCATCCCTAGAAGTACGGCCCACTCTTTTAGACTCGATAGGGGCCGCACAACGTGAAGACCCTCAGCTTGTTGATGTGATTGATAAACTAATTAGGGGTGAAACTTTCAGTCACCTCAATAGGTACTCCATCGATGATAAGGGCTGGCTAAGACGGGATGGAAGGCTATGCGTCCCACAAGCGAGGGATTTAGTAAAGAAGGTTCTCAAGGAAGCACATCATTTCAAGATGACAATACATCCAGGTGGAGACAAGGTGTACAAGGATGTAAAGAGAGTTTTCTATTGAAGCGGCATGAAGAAGGACGTGGCAGATTTCGTTTCTAAGTGCGTGACATGCCAACAGGTCAAGGCGGAACAAAAGAAGCCTGGAGGACTGCTTCATCCTAAAAAAGTCCCGCAATGGAAGTGGGATATCATTTCAGTGGACTTCATTGACGGGTTGCCTAGGCAAGAAGAGGTAATACTAGCATTTGGGTAATAGTGGACAGGCTTACTAAAAGCACCCACTTTATACCAATCAACAGTAGAAGGACCGCTTCGTCTCTAGCTTCTCTTTATCTTAAGGAAATAGTTCGACTCCATGGAATACCCTCCAGCATAGTGAGTGAAAGAGATCCCATCTTCACGAGCGAATTTTGGCTGAGTCTACAAGAAGCTGTCGGCACACAGTTATGCTTAAGCACGGCCTATCACCCCCAAACTGATGGTCAAACAGAAAGGGTGAATAGAGTACTAGAAGATCTTCTAAGACTGTGTGTTCTTGACTTCGGAGGGACTTGGGAGGATCACCTTCCTTTAGTGGAATTCACCTACAACAACAATTACCAAGCCACCATCGGTATGGCGCCCTTCGAAGCTTTGTATGGAAGACCTTGTCGATCACCAACTTGTTGGTGAGAGTCTACTGAGAAGATTATACTTGGGCCAGACATGATTAGAGAGACTTCATAAAAAGTATACTTGATACGAAGGTGAATGAAGACTGCCCAAGATAGACAGAAATCCTACGCAGACAAAAGAAGGATCGACCTTGAGTTTGAGGTTGGGGACAGGGTTTTCCTTAAGGTATCCCCTTTAAGGAACGTCGTTCGCTTTGGGTCCACAGGAAAGCTCACACCAAAATTTGTAGGACCGTACCCTATCATTGAGAAGATTGGGAAAATGGATTATAGAGTAGAGCTGCCTGAAAGATTGACTGGAACTCACAACGTCTTTCACGTTTCTCATCTACGAAAATGTCTACATGAATCCGTGGAAGTGGTGGAGCCAAGCATTCTAGAAGAAGCCGAAGTGGAACACGAAGCAACTGTGAGGAGAGTTCCAACTCAAATCGTAGGAACTGAAATCAAGAAGCTACGCAACCGCGAAATCAAGCTCGTTAAGGTATAGTGGAGCGACGCCGAGGAAGACGCGACTTGGGAAACTGAGGACAGAATACGCGCAGCCTACCCTTTTCTTTTTGAGGGTATATCTTTGATCTCTCTTTTTCCTTAAGTTGTGCTTGTATCTATCTTTTAGGTATATCTCCTCGATATTATCCTTTATCCTTAGGTAGTAACCCTTTTGGATGTAAACATGTATTTGGAACATGTTAAGGTTGATGGCTGCAAGTTGTTGCAAGTGGTTGCTAGTGGTTGCTCGTGGATAATATACACACACAACCTAGGTTTTAGATCGGCTCAATCACTTCGTATTGCATATATGTATTCATATTTGTATGTGGTTGAAACTTGATATGTCGTCATATGGATGTTGCATTTGTATAAATAGTTGCGCACTCATGTAGAATTATGAGTAAGGACAAATTTGCATACATATGGATTCATGACACTTACATGATTTGCATTAAGGAGGTCAACTAAATCAGTAGACTGCCTAATTTTTGCATTAGATAAAAACCTGTACACACACTATGCATATGATCATAAAGCATGAGAAGTCTTATAAGGACAATGGATGCCTGTGTTTGATGGTTGAGTAGATGGACGATTGGATGTTAGGATTTATGTTCTCCTAGACTTGAAGATTTCGGGGACGAAATCCTTTAAGGAGGGGAAAATGTAACACCCCGAATTTTCTATTAACAGTAAATCAAAAAATTATAATATAATTAATTCTAATTGAAAGAATTAAGGGAAACGAGTTACGCCATTGCGTTTGTCTCGGAATTCTGCTTGAGAAAGAGTCCGAGTTTGCGTGAATCGGTCTCCGTATGAAGGAGTTATGACCTCCGAAAGTTTCAGAATTCAAATTTAAAATTCAAACGGTTCAAAATTCAGTTCAAATTTCGAATTCAGACCCAAACTGGGTTAGGCGGGAAAATTCCCGCCCAGGCACCAGGTCGACCCTGGTCACCCAGGTTGACCCTATGGTCGACCTGGGGGTCGACCTACCCAGTCGACCTGGTTTGGCCCTGGCTAGCATGGTCGGGTTTTAGTCGATTTCTGAGGCTTGGTTGTGTCACTAGGGCTGACTTGTCGCATTTTGGTTGGCTCCTCTCGAAGTGAATGGTTTAAATTCATCTATGATCATCTGACGACTCAAATCAATCTGAAATTCTATAAATATAACTCAACACTTCAACCTAAATTTACATAAGAAATTAGAGACAGGGCCGCCATGCTGTCGGGAGAAAACTAAGGGGAGCCTCCACTTGTAGAAAAGCTTAGTGACGAGCCAAAATTAAAGTAAAACAAGAATCAAATCAATTTAGTCTACCCAAAGGAAAGCAATTCAAATTCAGAATTCAGAAATCAGAAAACAAGAACGTCGTTTGTTGTAAGTGTAGTGATTTTTCCGATGTGAATAAAAGTTAGGATTTGATTCGATGTAAAATGGAAATGGAATTGTGCAACAACGATGTTAACTCATATCTATGTATTGAAATGATTGTGGTATTATGATGTTTGTGGTATAGTTGAGTTGATATTGATCCTATTGTACACATAGAATCACATTCAAGTTGTATAGTTCATGTTGTAATCGACATCTATATGTTTATGTGATTATATAGGTTGTATGTGATTAAGATTTCATGTGTATATATGCTAGAACCTTTATGCCTAGACGATTATGTTCACATACATGCTAGTATGTTTGTAAGAAAGTTGCAAGTTAATTGGATCCACGTCAAGATCCACTTAAATAAATGTTTCATGTTGTAATTAGATATATGATTGGATCTAGTTCACACCCTTGTCATAAAATTATACATACTTATGAAAATGTCATATTCTTGTCATTTGCTAGTGATGTTCGATGTTATGCCTAGATCCAAAACATGTTTAGGCTTATGTTGTCTAAATCATATGCTAATTTATGTGATACCTATTTGGTTAGATCCCTATTTCAATGCAAGTTCATATGATAAGTTGAAACCCAAGATTTAGTCTATGTTGCAAATTCACATATATGTATGTTGACTATTTTGCAAGTTCACACCTATGATGTTCATATTGACTATGCCTAAATGCCAAGTATACACCTATGTCATGTTTATGTTTATGAATTCCCTTATGCCAATTTGTGTGCGCTAAATTAGGCTAAGTTTTTAGCCTAATATTATATGTTTAAAAAAAACCATGCGAACGAGAATTAGGATAAGATTGTTAGCCTAATATTTAAACGGGGTAACGTTGGGAATATTGGTAAAACATGACATAAGAAAATATATGAAATTGACATGTTTGTCACATGCCAAAATTGGTGGCACTTGAATGGTATAAATCCTTATACCAAAAATGTTAAACTTGGAAAGTGGGCCACAACATTTAATTGTTGACAAATTTACATATATTAAGTAATAAAGACAAATATGTAAATTTAGAAAATACGAGTATGCTTAACACGAGGTTGGATTGAGTTGTGATGTAAACCTATCCAGAACCGCCCGACTGTCCAGTAGTCACAACAATACCTATCCAATGTGGGTGGTTAAGCATGGAGCCCAATAAGGACCCGAGGTCAGACTGAGTTACGGTGTAAATCTGCCCAGAACCGACCGGCACATCCAGTAACCGTGACAATATCTGTCTAATGTGAGTGGTCGGTGCTTTAAAAAGCTAAGGACAGACAAGTCAGGATGGTAGGGTTAAGTTAACTAAAACACTTAACCAATTCAACATGTTAAATTAAACTGATGGATGGGGTTAGGTAAATACAGACACTTAACCACTTAACATGTTTGACCAGAAAACCCTAGTAATGGGGACCCATTTCAGCAGTAACCCAATTAGGTATCATGGTACCCTGAAACTAGGCAGGGTAGGGCACGATTACTGGACTGATTGTAAGCGCTCAAAAGCGACGGCGGTGGGTGCAACAGTGTGGGTTCTAACGGAGTGCGGGCATGCACACACTTCGGAGCAGACAAATAGGGCACTGAGGGCACCAGTAGTATAACCTTTGCATTCTGGAATTGTGTAGGGTTGCCACCATGGGACTTGATACACCCCATGGTGGGACCAGCATGGGTATCTACAATCTTTGGGGGCCGTAAGACACAGATGAGTATGCGAGTAGGAGCCGATCTTTAGAAAGGGGATCACTTCACCCGATCATGGGGTGCCAGTTGAGAAAATACAAGTAGGTGCAGAGATATAGTATGGGGTGCGATAGTATATTCGATTCAAACTGCTTTACCTTAGTTTATGATACCTTCCTATTTCCAGTTTATACTTATCATGTCCTTTTTCTTATTCTCATACTGAAGAGTCACTAGACTTACCAGGCTTTATGTCTGAACCTATTTTCTTTCGTCTTCTTTTCCTCCGTTCACCTCCCCAGGTCCATAGGGAGGAAACAACCCAGCTTAGTCAGACTCTTTGCAAGCTTCAAGATAGTAGATGTACGGTTTGGACTCTCTTTGGCTATGGCTGTTGGACACACTCTATAGGGATTTATGCAGTTTTAATTATGTTTTTATGCTTCTTTATTTAATAACCAAGACAGAAATGATGATGTAATGTTTTGGAAGTTATTATGTGACAGTTATGGAAATGTTTTGTTTGAACGCATATTTATGAAATAAAAAGTTTGTTGTTTTCCGCTGCTTATATATATGTGTTTATATCTGTCTTATGTTTTATCTATGACTTTTACTTACAAACCTCCACCAAAGTTAAGGCATTCCCTTTGTGAGTGACCTTAATGGAGGGTGGGGTGTTTCATACTACCTCCAGTACCTCTAGTGCCTTCAGTAATAAGTTCTTAAACAACTTCATCACTGCCTCCTTCACCTGCAAAATAAAGCAGTTTCAAAAGTCATACATTTTAGTTGCATAACTGAGTTTTATTTGCATTTCAGCACAACCCGAGTTTCATTTGCATTTCATTTGCATAACTAAGTGGCATCACTGAGTTTCATTTGCATAACTGAGTTGCATTTCAGTTGTATAACTGAGTTTCATTTGCATTTCAGGTACAAACTCAAATTCTAAGTAAATGTCATAGTATGAGGCACTCCCCCAGTTTGATATAAGTGTATACTGATTAAATTCTGGATGATACAAGTATATACTGAGTAAAGTCTTATACAAGTGTTTACTGAGTCAACTGCCTTAATTACTACATGTGGCAAAAAATTTGGATGTCCTATAATGGGAAAAAAGTACTGTGACAAAACTTAAAATTATACCTGAAAAACTGTCCATGCATGTTATTTCATGTTACTTCACTATACTACATTGACATAGCAACACATAAAAGAATTCCGAACATGATCCAGGACATAGCTAAAGTTGTTGCAAAGAATTTTTCTCCTTTCTCATGTTATCCACATTCAACGCGCATTAGGGACAACTCTTCCTTCATATCTGCCACAAATTCATCGGCTTTTGCCCTCTTTTTCTTTTGCTTCAGCAGCTTTTCTTCAATTGACTTCTTTTCCACAAGAAATTGCGGTATAGTCATTTCTTTTCCCATTAATTTAACAGTAGTATCATCCAATTCAGCATTTCTATTGATTTCATACACTTCATCATGCCACATAAAATACCCACAATCGCCATTTTACACATATCTTAAATTCTCGACTAAAACATCACTGAAAGATACGATAGTCGACAAAGAAACAAAAAAACCTAATTTATACTTACCGGCACATGGACCAACTAGAAAACTTCTTCCCTGCATTCGACCCCACCTTTATAGTCCTTATCTTCGCTAGGATTTTGCGGTGACAATTCTTTCTTGCGGCGCAGTTGACGAATTTGAAGTACAAATTGATTGAGCAATCATTGAACTTGAATTGAAGTGATATCACAAACTACAAATCATTTCAGTAATATCACAAACTACAAATGATTAAATAGTCTTACACGCACATGCACGCACACACGCACACACATACAAACACACACACACATACACACACACACACACACACACACACATATATATATATATATATGAATAGTTCTTAAAGCTCACATAAAATTTTAGAAGCATGCATCATGAAGATACAATCATCCATTAGCAGTTTATTGATCCATGTGTGCAAATATTTCATTGTATGGCCTTTTAAGCATATCCAAGCATTACTTAAACAGTGCTTGGTTAACTGGCATATAATGATGTCAATGTTGATGCACACATTAATGTACAGCAGGTGTAAACATTCATAGATGAAGTGAATTTTCACATAATTTCTAACTATGCATACTGATCTTATCTGATTGGGAATTAGATGAAAAAACATGCATATGACAAACATGAAAATACTTAAGAAATGAATATTATCTTGTATATGTAAGCATCCTTATGAAACCATTTTAACCTCTATATATCTTATTAAAAAGCTAGCAGTATCATGTCTCAATCATCACCGACCACAACAACCTGGAAAACCTGAGCAGTTGTTTAGAACATGTGGCTCATATAAGGTCGATGGCCTAACTGTTCACAACCACACTTCATTAGGAACTAAAGTTCTGTTTATTAAATTGATTAACAACCAAATCTATGCTCAAAGAACATTTTAGCGAATCAACATACAAAAGAACCACAAAATAACACCACCAACCAAACAAAATGATGTACACGTTCTTCTAGTACGATATATGAACTATGAAATCACTGGAAATAACACCATTTACAGGTATAGTTTCATTAGTATGCAACTCTGAAAAATTGTGGATTCATTGACAAATAACAGTAATGAATTGTTAATCACTTAACACCAATTATAAACATGGTGATAATAATTTCTGTTTCTCGATAGACTAATTAATAACAATGATAAAAAAACCAACAGAAACGTACATGAGAAACATAGGATAAAAAGATAGAACCTTTCTTCTTGGATTGACTGATGTTTGATGATAGGGGAGGGGAGAAGTGGGTTCATTTGGAGTTGGAGTCAAGTACTAGCTGGAAGAAGTGGAGGACGCAGAGAGGGTTGGAGTGGAAGAAGTAGGTGAATGAAAATTAGGGATTGGAATTGGAATTAGGGGGTGAGAACGAACAGATCTGAGAAGTTGAGAAAGAGGAATGGAATGAGTAACATAAGTTGATTTCCTATTTATGGGGTAGGATTTTAACAAATTAG
This sequence comes from Allium sativum, assembly GCA_030737875.1. Taxonomy (NCBI): domain Eukaryota; kingdom Viridiplantae; phylum Streptophyta; class Magnoliopsida; order Asparagales; family Amaryllidaceae; genus Allium; species Allium sativum. Next base: position 57,822,959 of record CM060910.1, read on the forward strand.
TGAGGTGTCAAATACATATGTTGTTTTTAAAAGGTAAACTGACAGATAGATATGCATGTTTTTATAGGTGTAGATTGATGATGTGGAAAATTAAACTTATAAGTTTATAACTATAGCTACTGCAACACAACTTGATATCTATGCTAACATATTGAAGAGTGCGTTGCAATAGACAAAAATCAACATAGCTATGGAAAAATTTTAGCTGGAAACACCTTAAATTTTCATTGCAGTAGGCCATCTATGACGTAGTGGATCTTCAGTTCATCTTGAAAGTCTTCAGACTATTTGTTGAACTGCGGTTTTTAGCGAAATTATATGTTCCAAGTGGAATTGTGTATTTCCTGATCTTTGGATTATCTCGATTTTTGTTATCCAACCTTGTGCTGAATTAGGTATGCATTAACATTTCTTGTGAACAACTATAACGTGGAATGAAATATTTCCCTTTAGCACTGAGATTCCATTAAGACATTTCATGAACATGATTTCGAGTCTTCACGTTTTCTGCGTGTTTTATTATGTATTACGTGTGTGCCATTACTTGTTTATATCTCTATTTCTATCTCGGTTTATTATGATAAGTACAACTAGACTAATCCGTTTATTGTTTATTTCCTATAAATAATAATCGGGTCAGACCGAGTGTTGTAGGTGCTTCCATATCTCTTCTGACGGAGACCATTCTTAGCTTTTGTCTTTCTACTCTATAGTCGTAGATTTTGGGTATATGTACATGAGACAGTGACTCCTTATGTATAATATTCTTTTGGCTTGCACTTGAATCTATTCATATGTTGTATAGTGGATCTTATCTGACGCTGATTTTATTGTTATATATCGCATATTATTTTCGAGTTATATATAGCCACTATGTAGTAAATTTTAACTTGAATTAGATGTGTCGGATTTCCACATTATCCGACATGTTTAACACTCGTTCAAGCTAATATACAAATGATCACTCCTCAACGACCATATTCATCGAGTTAGTTGACACCATTGCTTGCAATGGCCTTAGTTAACGTGAGTATAGAGATGAGGCATTACACTTGGTATCAGAGCCAGGTTTGGAACAATATAATATATTATGGCAAGGATCATTGTCCTAAGTCTCCCTTAGGAAATTATGTTTAGAATTTTACTCGAGTCTTAGGACCCTCCATATCCTACCTTATGTCATGATCCTTTGTTTGACCAATCAAATTATTTGAGTTCATCTTTGTGTTTCCTTATTTGTTGAATCGAATTCTTCTTTAGAATAACATTTTTTTTCTTCTTCTTTTCTTAAAGGAAAATGTCTAGACCTACTCGTAAGAATTCCACTCAATCCAATACAACTCCGGTTGGGGGATTTCATATGTCGACTCAACAACTCCTTGATATAGTGACTAATGCCCAAGAGGCAGGGGCCCTCTTTGTGACTACACATCCCAAATCTGGGTTTGCTAGCTTGTGTGGCAATTACACATCCCAAATATGGGTTTGCTAGCTTGTGTGGCAATTACACCAAGCTTGGTGGAATGCCCTTCAAGGATTCTGAAAGTGTTACGGAAGTTCAAGCTTGGATCAAATCATGAGAACGCATCTTTACCTGCATGAATCTAGTGGACTTGCATCAGGTTCAGGTGGTTTCTAGTATGCTCGTAGAATGAGCATTAGATTGGAATGAGCTTCTAGTTTCTGAAGTTCAAGAAAAAGATCTAACTTGGAAACAATTCTAAGAAAAGTTTGAAGCTAAGTACATGCCCGAGAGTGATAAATAGGCATTAGCCCAACCTTTTATAGATCTTATTCAGGGACACTTTTCTGTCATTGAGTACACCACATCTTTTGACTCTCTCTCTCTCTAAATATGGGATTGAGTATATTGATATGAAAAGAAGAAGAATCAAAAATTTGTTCATGGGCTCAATAAGAGTCTCAAGAAGCCCATATTTCTTAAATTGTCCGAGCCTTTTGATGAGCTAGTGGATATCGCGCTTAATCTCGAGGAAGCCAATAAGGATAGTGATGTCGAAGTTGAGAACTCCAAGAAGAAGTTCAACAAGAAAAGAAATTTTAGAGGCAAGTCTATATCTTATCCTAACAAGAAAGAAAAGCAAGAGGCCTCCTGATCTGGGACTTCTTACTCTATTCGTGGTAAATTTTACAACTGTGGATCAAAGGACCATTACGCTAATAAGTGTACCGAGCCCCCGTACTTGTCGCATTTGCAAGGACATCTTCATGCCCCGCACATCAAAAGGATAGCTAGGTGTTGTTTATGCCTGTAGCAACACTTCTTCCAATCCAGGTAATTTTCTTCCTATCCATGAAGGAATTACTAAGTTTTATAGACATTCTGTGCTTGTTTGTGAATGCCTTGCATGGTTCTATATGACGACCTTTCCAAGGATTGTGAATGTAGTCGTTGGTTCTGCAATACTTAGTTTGTTGTAAGATCTTGCCCAAAATAAACTTAGAGTCTTGCCCCCTTTTGTGAGTAGGAATTTAGATTTGTTTCCTATTTTTAAGTTGAAATCATCTTTGGGACTTACTCGTGAACACTATTGAATTGTTTTATAAAATGGTTCAATAGAGTAATTCTTAGCCAAGTAATATCCTAATCCGCTTGTGATTAACTTGACGATTCGAAAGTGGATAAATTATTTCCGCTAAGTGTCAAGAAATGGTTGCATTAATTTTCCCTTGGAGTACGTCGTGAATTCTGATCGAGATATAGGATGCCATGGTATCGATAGGAATTTCTAAACACTTCAACATGACAAATTTCGACATAATGATTTTGTGTTTCGAGTTTGATAGTGGAATTTGCCACTCGTTCGTAAATAGTTGAGTTAAGTCAACGGTTATGGGACATTTAGCCAAACTTGTCTATTTATTAACTTAATGTAAATTATGCTCTCCCTGTTGATTATTGGTTATCACTTTGGGGTTTTAATCATTGATCATTTGTCGAGTTCTTGGCCTTATAACCAACTGTTGAGCTGTGAGCTCACCTGAGCTGTGTGTTCACCATTGAGTTGGTGCTCACCTTAGTTGTGTGGTCACCATTAAATTGTGACCCGAGCTATGTGATCACCATTGAGTTGTGTGCTAACCCGTGTTGTGTTCTCACCCTTGAGCTATGTGCTCCCCTAAGTTGTGTGCTTACCATCAAGTTTTGTGCTCACAACCAGAGCTTTGTGCTCGGAACGATAGGCTAGCTATCTAGAGATCACGTCCATCTTGTGATAGGGCTCCTCCATCCCTTTTACAATCTCCCGATTTTGAGTTTCTGCCTATGTGTTCTTCTGGGGGTTGAGGGCTTGATTGTGTATTGTGGACATTTGCGTGTTTCCACTTTTGGGTTACGAGTACCCTTTATGGATTTGTACGCTTGCACTTATCATGGTTTGAGTGTCTTCCCATCTTGAGATTTTCTAGTTGTCCATGGAAGATTTCTAGAATTTGAGGAATTCAAGGTTTCATGGAAATTTATCTCGAATTTTCTTTTGAGAAGTGATAAGCTAAATTTGGCTTATTGAACTTAGCCTCTTATTTTCGAATTTCAATTCTCGACCTCTGGGTTTTCGGGATGTGGGGATCTTGTGTAAATCCCAATTTTTCATTCCTTAAATGTTAAATTAAATTTGATATTTCGATAAATCAACTTGTAAAAGGCGATCATTCTCTTGTGAGAATAACTCTTGAGGCTAACTTCGGCGGGAGGTTAAAACTATATTTTTAGGATGATGAGCTCTCTTTAATAAATTCCATGCACTGGACCGATGACCTACTCAAAAAGGTTGTATGTGGTTAAGTCATTTCACTGTTTGACTCAGCAATCAGTTTTCACCAACACTTTAATTTTCTGCTTGTTTTGTCATTTGGGGTTGTTAAATATTCCGGTATATTTTGCTGACCATGATGAACAAAATTTTCGACGTTATAACCTAACTGGTTTGACCTCTCCTTGTTAGTGATATTTTGTGTATTCTAAAACTAATGGTTTCAAATTTTGTTTAAATCATTCAACTTCTACCATTTATCATGCTCGCATGATTTAGAAGTTGATTTTTAATATTAGAGGACGGATATATCAAATTTGAAATACCGAGGAATAATTGGAAATGTAAAGTTCCAGTTTATTTGTTTATGGAATATTATAAAACGTGCTAATATTTCTTATTTAAGGTGTGTAACTTGAATTTCGGTTTGTCGTCTTATTTCCCCAACGGGATCGCTTATTTTTGTGAACCAGACATATATGACCATCGTATACATCCTATTCAATATCAGAAAATTTTGTAAGCTAGAATATTTTTTGAGAAAGTTTAGTGGATAAATTTCTCTAGCAAAAACATGATAAGGAATGTTCGATGATTTTGGAAAGTCGATATTTCCAATTTTTTATTTGATTGTTTAATTATTTTATATTGAAAATGTAAGAGAATAGGTTTATAATTTATAAGCTTATTGAACGCTAAACGAATTGATTAGATTTTATTAAAATGAGCTCGCAGCATGGTGGTAGTTTATGATTTTGAGAAATGAACTTCAAGTGAGTATATAGGATCCAATACAAATCGAACTTCTTCAGATCAAGAGTTATCTGGATCTATTGAATTATGGTTTTCTAATGGAAGAAAAAGATTTGAATTTCATTGTGCAAATTATGAGATATGTCTAAACCAAGTTCATAAAAATCGCGGTGTTGTAGTTCGCGATTTAAAACTTAAATAATTATTGAAATTTAGTTTTAGAATGTTTAGAAATTAAGTAAGGAAAACTTTAATTTTTTGAAACCGCTTATGAGAAGGACAAAGTAGTTTCATGTATATGTTCATGAGATTTATTCGAACATTATACGTGTATTAAACTTAAGTTATAAAACGATTTATAACTCAAAGTTAAAGGTTTATGATATTACTCATGAGAATTTTTTATTATAAGAATGATACACTAAATATAAAAATAAAACCGATTTTCTTGAGTTAATCTAATTCTATATAGATTTTCTTGATGCTTGGTTGTTATTTGTATTGAGTTTTTCCTTAAGTAATTGTGGGGATGCAATTTCTTTAAGGGGGAAGTCTGCAAAATCCTGCATATTTCATGATAACATATTTTAATATTTTTTTTAAATATAACGTCACTAATCGAGTATAGGTCGAAAAAGTCACTTTTCATTTGGATTAATTTGGACTCGAAACCACTTCCATTGGGTTCAAAATGTCGTTTATGACAAGAAAAACTGTAAACATCGAAATATTTCAGGGTAAGGAAACTTAGGACCCTTGCCCTTTAACCCACTTCTCTATAACCCTTCTTAGCCCAATCTCCCTTCATTCGATTCCAAACCTTCAATAGAGAAAAAATGGAGAGGGGGAAAGGGAAATTAAAACTCCCTAAGCCTAGTTTAATTTTAGAGATCCAAATCCTGAGAAAATCAAGAGTAAAAGCTTGGGTAAGACTCCTCTTCATCTTATCCAACTTATTCTCTCTTTAATTTCTGAAATTTCCTAAACCTAGCTCTTAGGAAATTCATTTATATGATCTTAGATTGGAGATTCTAGAGCGTTGCTTGAAGAGTGGTAGATCTCACTTGGTTTTAAAGCTTCTACCTCCTTCCTTAAGAGCAAAGGTGAGTTATTGTGAACTAACATCTATGTAATTAAGCTATTGGGCTTGGTATGTGTGCCTTTGGCACATATATGTTGTGTGTGTGTGCGTGTGTGCATTTTCTTGATTGACTTGTTGTGCGTGAACTTCCCAATTCGAATGCGTTTGAATTCGTTTATATGAATTCAAAGTGTAAATCCATGTAATGAATTGGGTTGATGTGTTCTTGGGTACTCACCATTTCGTATAAGAGCTATCAAGGTTGGGCGTGCACTCTTATCACCTTTGAATTGAGTATGCTGTGACGACCCCAAACCCCATAAGACGGTGGCAAGGGTAATATTTGGAATATAACACATAAACAGATAACATCAGAATAGAAATAAATAAATACACCAGATAATGTACAATAGAATACACTGGATAAACATAATCATCAGAGTTGCACAGTATACAGGATCATAATTAGTACATAATACAGTTCAGCTATACATAAATGTCTACAGCAGAAAACAAACATAATATGTACAATAGGAGCTGAACAGCTCCAACTATCCAGAAAGAGCCTACTAAACCTGAATACAAGGCTACCCGTGTAGAAATAGGGGCACACGAGTTTGTAAGTGAAGCAAACTACGAGTCAGTCATGGGACTGGTATGAGAAATCTACTTAACACATTTTATGATATGGCCAATCACATGACCACGCCACTTTCGCGGAACGGGTTCACTCCATTGGACTGCCAGTGCTTTAAACAAGTAAATCTTTTAAACATCGCAATGCTTTTTTATTAAAATGAAGACATTATAAGACCCAGTTCCCATCACACAATGCAACATAAACCAGAGGATAGAGTTTTACCTTATAATGGCCAAAATATGCTTGATACGAATAAAACAAAAGCCTTTGATATTATTACTAGTGTTTATATGTTTCAAAAACAATTTCAAATCATAAGTATCAATCATAGACGGCATGGGTACCATATATCATGTCGCCCTATATATATACAATCCAAAACCGCACGATGTCGTATTTGGAAATTGGATTTCCACCATGAACCAAGGCAAAAAATGTCCTTACCGATTCGAGACAATCTAGCCCATGTCTCAGGACCCAGACACAGGTGGGCCCTTGGATCGTCAGGGCCGGTCCACCGATGTGGATTAAAATTCCTGAACACTGCGTTTCCCCGCCCTATGGAGCGTAAACTGGTCATATCTGACCACACCATCGGCTCCGAAGAGACCGAAGAACACTGAGGCCTCGCTTTCCATCATCCACATAAGTAAAATACCCGGGCATGCAAAACCCAAAGCACCACTCCTAGCTAGAAGGAAACGCATGTCCTCCCTGATGTCCTCTCCCGTTTCTGGCTCATACAGGGGTGTGAGGCTCACGAAACAACGCTATACACAAAGCTATGCCACATAGGTCGTGCTTTGATCATCAACTTCAAGACTTTGCTTTTCAACAGAAGCCTTGATCATCTGCCACTTAGGCGTGCCACACAGGCAATTCACTCCATGCGACTGATTCATATCGATATATAACCTCTGATCTCGTATGTCTCAGAGAAGGGTGTTAAGAAAGAGAATAAATTCTTCGCTGCCAAACAGATATATATTTGATAGAAATCCATCAGCACAGAACAAAATCCTATGTCAGACACACAGTCCATTTACAAGTTCGTTCTGGGTCTGAAAGAAACCGGAGGCACTCAATACCTCGCATATCCGTACAATCAACAAGTACGTCCGCTCGGCTACTACTTCAGTCCCTTCAAGGTAGCTACTCCCATCATGAGCATCAGTAGCACCCCTCCATTCGACGTGAAGATCATCGGTCTTGCACCGTCTACATATCTTCGACTTTCACTCATCAAACAATTATTTGAAATGAGGATCAACTCGGACTTTTCAAATAATTCACATATATTTAGAATTTCAAATCAATTCATTTCAATTGTTAAATTATTCGATATCACTAATTCTGTTCTTTAATATAATTTTACGCCAAACACATTCAACCATCAAATATCACATAAACCGAGCAAATTCAGTTTATTTCCATTCCATATCATTTATAATATTTTATCATGATTTATCGCTATTTTTTATTTATTTAAAAATAGACAATTCATTCAAATGACGCTTCAGGCCATAACGCGGCCATGGCGCAGTTTTTCTTCAAATTTTATTTGCACATATCTGAAAATCTAACCGTTGGATCTTCATAGATTTTATATAATTAGAAAGATCTTTTCAAAACGAATCCAACGGTTTCGGTTTTGGGAAAATCCGACGGTCGGATCTCCCGGTACAATCGTTTGAAGATACGATTTCAAAATACGAACTGCAGCGTCGTTATTCGATTTAATTTAATTATATTTATATATACATATATATATATATATATATAATTGATTCTGGCACTATTTTTCTTCAGATTTGAATTAAACATTTCAGACAATCCAACCGTTGGATCTTTACAAAGTTGGTGTCGTTGGAAAGATATTTCCAAAGCGAACCCAACGGTTTCGGTTTTGGGAAAATCCGATGGTCGGATCTCCCGCACTAATCGTTTGAAATCACGGTTTCAAAACACGAACTGCAGCTTTGTTATTTGATTTATTTTAATTATATTTATATAAATATATATAAATATAATTCTTCCTTCGATTTCAAAACTATATTCATTTCATATATTTGATAAAAATGATATTTTTATCGTCAAAAATATTTATTCAACACATGAATATTTTTAGCATTTCATTTTCGAAATAAAAATGTAGATTTTATTGTTCAATCCATATATTCAACACATGAATGTTTTCGACTTCACACATACGATAAAAATATGATTTTTATCGTTCTAGTCCTTTATTCAACACATGAATATTTTCTATAGTTGATATATTTAATAGAAATGTGATTTTTATTGTAAAACAATTTATTTCAAAACACGATTATTTTATATAGTCAATACATAAGGTAAAAATGTTACTTTTGGTGTTAAAACAATTTATTTAAATTACTAATATTTTATATAGCCTATATGTATAATAAAAATGTGATTTTTATTGTAAAACAATTTATTCAACACATGAACTTCATTCAACACATGAATTTCTACTCAACACATGAACATAGTTTACAACACATGAAAATAATTCTAACACATGAATATTATTGAAAATATCGCCAGCATAACGGCAGGGTAGTTAAAACCGGGACCGTTCCTAGTACGGCTCCTCGCTCTACCTTAAAACCTCGCGGTTTTTGACAATGGGGATTTCATGCATCTAATTCGTACGCAGAATGAGCATGTTTATTTTTCTTTTCCACAAACTAATCCTATGTGGTTTCATCCAAAATAATTTTCAACCACAAATAGGTATTTTTCAACCACAATTAGTCATTCATGATTTTCACCAAATTTCACATCAACCAATAATCCAAACAATATCACAACCAATAAATATCGTCCATGGTACGTGGACGAGGGGAGTATAAATATATATATATATATTTATATTTATATTTATATTCGTATATAAATATATTTCAATTTCATTTCACTTCATTTCAACGCATATATAATTTTTACAATGCATATATAATTTATACATCGAACGTACAACTTATACAACGCTTATACATGAGGTGTACAACGCTTATATAACTCATACATCGACTATATAATTTATACATCGTCGTTTTCCATATCGTCTATAATTTAGAAATCTCATATTGGGTTCCACTCCACCAAAAATAGCAGAAGGCTCAAAAAAATATCCAGCCTCTTCTAGAATGTAGAAGACGTCCACACTAGTCCACTGTCTCTTGTTTCACTGGATTTTGACAAGAAAAGAAAAAGATATGATTTTTACAGTAAAATCAAGATTTGTCACACTTATAAATGTTAAAACAGTTTAAATATATAAAACCCGAACCTCTGCCCTTTTAATTCGAAACTAGGTTTCAAATTATTTTCAAATCCATTGATCTTTGTTTCAATCAACCAGTGCCACCATCTAGGGCTTAGAGAGGCGCACCGATCGAACCCGGGCTTGGCGAACTCGACGGCGTCCAGCAGCTCCGGCGGCGGCTTGAAGTTGGCGAGTTCGAGCAGGTGGATCTCGAGCTACAGGCGAAAAGACGGAGGGTGGTGGGTATGGATTCGAAGCTCTCGTCGAGGGCTACAAAATCCTCAACTGGGTCGAGGTCTGAATCGAAGCGGTTTGGCCAAAGAATGGATGGGAAGGGGGGAAGCACTTTTCGCCATCGATCAGATGTCGGGGAGAGAGAATACGGGGAGAGAGAAAAGTGAGGTGGCCAATCAGATTTTTTATATTTATATATTTTATAAAATCCGAAAATACCCCCTTCCGGTCACGAACTCCAATCCAAACCCAACAACTGTCGTCCCTAGCTAAATACCCCCATTCTGAACACAATGGGATATGTTTCGTAGGCCCATTCGACTGTTTTAGTTAGTTTTCCTTCAAATTAAAATATAAAACATTTAATATTTGATTTGAATGTACATTTCAATTTGCCGGGCCACATACTGATCCCAAAAATTCCAGAAAAATAAATCTAGTTATGTTTTGATGGTACGGTCCCAACAAAACTAGTTTCATCGAATTTTGAGACTGTTTGAAAAATGGCCATTTTCTGGTCGATCAAATTTAGCTGTAATTGATCAAACACATTTTCCTTCGCCACGCTCACATATTAACTTCAAAAATTATGGAATTTGAAACCTAGCAATAATTTGAGATCCCAAATCCAACAAAAGTGGTTTCGTCGAATTCTGAGGTCGTATGAAAAATGTCTATTTTCAAGGGCGATATATTCTCTATAGCGACCTTTCTGAAAATTCATTTGGCCATAACTTTTGATTCCCGTTATGAAACTTTGATTTTTCAGATTCATTAGAAAGAAATTCACCAATAGATTTAAATATTTTTGGTTTCACTAAAATCCATTTTATTTTACACCCGGTACAATCAGTCAAAGTTTGAATTGAAATTTTGAAACTGCCGCGCCTTTTCAGGCCTTGTTTATAATTCAAAATAATTATATTTATTTTCAAACATCGATTCAAACATACTTTTCGTCGTTATTATTTAAAATATTTATTTTAAATATTTAAAATCCACTAAAATAGCCAAATTAAAAATTTTAAACTGGCTCAGATTTTCCGGGTTGTTACATATGCATTGTGTGTGTATTGTTTGGTATCGTGAATTTGAGCATTTTGGCGTTTTAAAAGAAATTCCTTTGCATTCCCGTGAATGTGTGTTTATGCATGTCATTTTTATGCATTAGAGAGTGTAAGTGTCCTTTCTAAACATTTCGAATCAATACGGGAGGTCCTGCCTTGGTCGAAGTTGATTTGGATGTCATAGGCAAGGAAAATTATTGACATGCTTCAGGATAGACATCTGACAAAAGTGTTAAACGTCTGTCAAAGCTCTTGGGAAAAATAAAAAAACTACGTACTGTTAATGCAGATGTCTGAGCTGAAGTCTTAGACGTCTAAGGTCCAAATTTCTGTTGTTGACCAATGGGTTCCACGGTCAACAGTTTAGGTTCATCCAGGCTCTTTCCTAGCCAAGTTTCAACACGTTTAGCCTTTTTGTAACTTTTCGGTTTCTCTAATTAACAAATTTCTACAGCTCGATTTTATGGAATTTCAATTTATTTGTTGTGAATGAATCTACGATTGATATTCATGAGATTTAATTTTTGTTATTAAAACGTGAGTTGTTAGTTCGATCGTTAATTCAGTCGCTATTACACGAGATTTGCCGCTTTGAAAGTATATAAAAGAATTTTACATTATTAGCAGATACCAATGCATTTATTAAAATGGTTTCTAATTCTACTTCATTGTGAAGTTATTTTCCAAATTGTTTTACTATCTACTTGTATAAGACTTCATAAACCTTTTTCTCGTTCACATGAAAAATCTAATTAAACGCCTTAGTAAAAACAAGGAGTATGAACCTTTGTATTTTCTTTGACGCCGAATTCTTTGAATCGTTCGCCTGAAAACAGTGGCAACAATCATTTTATATTTCTACTTGATTATAAAACTTGTTCGTAAATATTCGAGTAGAGTAAGTGGTTAGTACATGTAGCTTGACTTTCATATTTACTAGTTTGGCGTAGTTTACACTATATTTGATTAATTTTGATCATCGGTGGATCTTTGGATCATCTTATCTTAGGAGCTTTGGTTCCAGTGATTCTTCGGACTATTTGTTGAACTTCGGTTCACTTAGTCGAATTGTGTGTTCCAAGTGGGATTGTGTATTTCCTAATCTTTGAATCATCTCGATTTATGTTATCAATCTTGTGTTGAATTCGGTATGCATTTACATTTCTTGGGAGTGACTATAATATAGAATGAGATATTTTGTTTTAGCATTGAGATTCCATTGAGACATTTCATTAACATGACTTTGAGTCTTCACATTTTCTGCGTGTATTATATTGTATTACATATGTGTCATTGCTTGTTCATATCTCTATTTCTATCTCAGTTTATTATGATAAGTAAAGCTAGACTGATCAATTTATTGTTTATTTTTCTATAAATAATACTCGGGTCAGGCCAAGTGTTGCAAGTGCTTCCACATCCCTTCTAGCAAAGACTATTCTTGGCTTTTGACTTTCTACTCTATAGTTGTAGGTTTTTGGTATATGTACATGAGACAGTGATTCCTTATGTATAATATTATTTTGCCTTGCACTTGAATTTATTCATATGTTCTATAGTGGATCTTATCCGACTCTGATTTTATTGTTATATATCGCATATTGTTTCCGAATTATATATTGCCACTGTGTAGTAAATTTGAACTTGAATTAGACATGTCGGATTGCCACATTATCCGGTATGTTTAACACTTGTTCGAAGCTAATATACATATGGTCACTCCTCAACGGCCTTATTCATCAGATTAGTTGACACCATTGCTTGCAATGGCCTTAGCTAACGCGAGTATAGAGGTGGGGCGTTATGAAAGTACTCTGCACCTTTCAAGGGAACCAGAAGCTAGTCTTAATTGTTTTCTAACTTGGAGCTTATGCTTCCAAAATCCTTGAAGTCATTGCCTATAATGACAAGCATTTATAAAATAGTCTCTTGAACTTATTTTCTTGGACGCGGTTAATAGACCTAAGGAGATCTTTTTACTAAAGGTTTGAGGCTTCACCTCCTTAGATGTCAGCGTCAATAATGAAAAAAGGAAAGATAAACTTCATGACTGTATAATGGAGTTAGTGGTTTCCACCTCTATATCCTAGCTTCATGGTTTTGACACTAGGTCTTGATTGATTGATTGCATGGATCTAGAAGGAATACTTTTTAGGGGAATTGTATAGTGCCGGAATGGCTCGCCTTTGAAGTAAATGAATGTTTGTCTTATGGAATCAGATGGGGTTACCTTTTGGAGATAAGTAATTATTGGACTTGGCAAGGCCCAATTGAAAATTACACGTGTTATTTGGTGGGTATTGGAACGACATTTGTATTTATGTGAATATTAATGGTACCAATGGGTGAAATAAAATTGTTGAACCAGTTATTTAAAATGATAAGCCTTCAGTCTCATTGTTAGTGAGGGGTTACCTTGCAAAGCATGTGGGAGGGATTGGAAGGAGGGAAAGTTGCATTGCTTCACCCAGTACAGAAATCATAATAAGAAATTGGCTTCATTGCTGCAACAACCCTAATTTCGAGAGACCTATGTTTTTCTCAAAAATCTCATTCTATCGAAGCTTGAGACGGCTAGTTTGATATCCTGCAGAAAAGACAGAGATAATAAATATATCAGATATCGGTAAACAACTCACAGAAGAATGGATAAAATATAATATATTTGAACATACCCTTACCAAAGTAATAATATTGTCCAAGTAGTGTCCAAAACTATCGTATCTTTGCCATAAACCAAACCTACGAGTATGTTATGAGAAGAGGGTCAGAACACAAAGTTCTGGTGGTTCGACAAATTTTTCATTTTGAAATAACCCTACATATACCGTTCAGTTATGTTTTCTTATGTATTAGGTTGTTTGGGTTAACAACACTCAAGGCTCCATACTCACGTTGTACCCATCCACTTCCCAGTAGATTAACCTTATATATATATATATATATATACATATACATACATATATATATATGTAGCTACCCCCAATATATCAAGGTACTCCCCATAGTACCCTCCTCGCACGGCCTCCGCAGTCACGCCATGAAAGTATATGCAACTCTCATCCTACGCCAAAGACGTACGGACATTCATATTACAACACCACGTTATCGCAAAGAACCACCATCGCTATGCCACGTAAACATCCAGATCGTCACATCTGAACTCCTTGATTGAATCAGGTCTCAATACGGAGTAATTCCCTATTGTCTACAATACACCACCCATTGCGTGTATCTAGACCCTCACACGTATGTACAGTAACACCCCGTAATTTTAAAGCATGACATAAGAGATAATTAAAGAATAATTAATTTTTAAAAGAAGAATTAAGTGAAACGGGTTACGCCATTGCGTTCTTCTCGGAATTCTACTTGAGATAGAATGCAAGTTTGCGTAAAACGGATACCATATGAGGAAGTTATGGTCGATGGAAGTTGGGCAGAAAAATCAGAAAACACACTGGGATAACTGGCGCACTTGTGAAGTGCGCGAGAACAAAAATGCACTGGCGCACTTGGGAAGTGCGCCCATGCCAAGGCAGAACCTGCACAGAATTCTGGAAAGTTCTTTGATGATGTGTCCTTCGAGGATTGGCTGGATGACATGTCTTTTGAGTTGTGTGGTTCTGATGATCTCTAATCTAATCTAAAGGCCCTAATTCACCTAATACATCTATAAAACACACCTAGACCTAACCCTAATTTCATTACACTAATCCATGGAGCCTCCATGCTCTCCTAATCTAAATTAAAACTAGCCTCTCTTCTCTTCTCCAAAGTAAATCAGAACTGGAGTATTCAAATTGGAAGATAAGAATCAAATTCTACAACAACGGTTTAGCTAATCAAATTCAGAATTATTCTCTTCCAAAATCCAATCTCAGTGAGTCCACTGATTATTTTTAGATTTAAATATACAAAAGCAATTCTGACATGTTGTAAATTGGAGTTGGAAATTAAACATGATAATAAGATCTAATCTCATCAGTTATATCTTAGCCTATATATTACATTCATGATTCTTGTATGCCTATGTTGATATTATCATCAGTTTTATCATATCTTTATGATCAGTTCATCCTTATGCCTATTTTGTTGTTATTATTATGTCTGTTCTATATCTCTTCCCTCCCCCTTCCCTTTTTATTTTATATCCAGGATACTTTCAAGCCTAGGCCGAATCTCGTAGAGATGAATGTATGAATGGTAATCTAGGGAACGTTGGGAAATATGGCATAATATATGTTGGGTTGATTTGGGCATGATTAATGTTAAATTTTGGGCATGATACGAAATTGGGGATTTTGGGTAATTGGCATAATTGACCTAAAATTGACATAAAACGCAAATAAATAAATTGACAAAGATAAGCATGCCGAGACATGAGGTTAGACTCCTTTTGCAGTAGAAGCTTGCCCGGAACCAACCGGTCTAACCAGTAACTGCAAACGGCTAGTCTAATGTGAGAGGTCGTAGGCATAACTAAAAGATGCTTAGACACGAGGTTAAGTCTAGCTTGTGGTAGAAGTCTGCCCGGAACCGCCCGGCACATCCAGCAGCTACAAGCCATCGACTTAATGTGAGAGGTCTGTGCATAAATAACTAATTAATGTTGATCAAAGATGAATATGATCCCTAAAACATGTTAGGTGAGTGGGGTTAAGTTAACCTGTGTGAGATGATAAATTAACCAATATTACATGAATAAAGTGGATAGGGTTAAGGCAAGCTTAACCAATAATACATATTGATTTGATAAGTGGATAGGGTTAAGTCAACTAGGCGGATAGATAACACTTAACCAATATAAGTTGGGTTAAGATAAACCCTGGGGGAAAACCTAGTAGCAGTAGGGACCCTTTTCAGACAGTAAACCACTTAGAGGTATCGGGAACCCTGAGCTAGGCAGGGTTGGCGCACGCTTACTGGGATGATTATAAGCAGTCAAATAAGAGTGAGGGTGTAGCACTGCAGGTTCCAACGGGTTCATTAAGCATACAAAAGGTGTTCCCGGCATTGGAAGATTTAGCCACTGTACATCAGTAGGTATAAAGTTGTGCAACCAAGGGTTGCCACTTAGGGAGTGATACACCCTAAGCTGGGACCCGCACAGGTATCTACAAGTTAGGATGCCGATCGACTAGGGGTAGTGTGGGGACATCTAGTATCTATTATGGGCAAGTAGGCTTTCAAGGATTATATGGGACGGGTACCTCTTACTAGGTGTTATGCCTGAGGGCTACCAATTGCGGGGTTGGGATCATTTCGTTAAGAATTACTAGTAGGTGGTGCAGAGAATTAAATTAAGTAAGAAATCTAGGAAGCGCACTAGACATTCCTTTATATTCACCCTGTTATCCAGCTTTACCTTATGTCATGTTTATACTTTCCATCATGTTTATTCCTGTCATATTGCTTTACTTATTTTCATATTAAAAGTAACTGAACTCGCCAGGCTTTATGTCTGACCTTTTTGTTTTCGCCTCTTTTTCTTCCGTTCCCCCCCCCCCCAGGTTCTTTGGGAGGAAACACTGAAACTTGACTTGGATTTCTTTCTTCTGGAAGCGCTTGGAAGTGTTGAAAGTAATGCTCAGCTTTATCTCTTTTTCATTATGGCTATTTGGAGTGGGATTATGGTTTTACTTTTATGTACTCTGATAATAATTTTGTACAAGATGGATATTTGTGTACTTGACTCTAGTATGTGGTTTTGATGTTGTAACCAAACATGTTTTTCCGATGCAATGAATAAATTTAGAATTTTCTTAAGTACCATTTTATATATCTGTATTGTGATATTCTGTTCTATACTCATATAATGCTACATGAAAGTTAATGCATTCCCTTAGTGAGTGATATTAATGGACGTGGGGTGTTACACATGGTATCAGAGCTGAAGGTTACCAGAACAGATAAAAGATTTAGAAAACTGTTTTCAAAAGCATTTTTTAAAAAAAATGAAGTATTTTCAAAAACATGTTTTAAAGAGGGTATTTTCAAGAGAAAAGTTTAGTATGGAAAACATAATCCCCAAAAGCCATATATCTTTCTTTCGATTCTCTACTTGAATCCCTTTTTCCTTTCTTTTCGCCCTAGTTCCGTAGGCATGTTAAAACAACGGCATATGTCGGAGGGCAAAGAAGTGCCCAACCTCCATCTGTAGCCACAGTATTTTCACCTACGGCTAATCTTCTTTCAAGCTTCGTGGGGTTTTGCGTGCGATGGAGGTAGCTTTCGAGAGACTTGTTAACGTGTTACACAAGGATGGTAGAAATGAGAATGAGGGAGTTTAGGCTAAGGAGCACAACCCGAGGATGAGAAACTTGTTGATATGGCTTTAATCCACGAAGAAGGTAAAGGTGAAAAGAAAAAGGTGAAAGTGGAAGAATCACAGAACAAGAAAGTAGAACCCAAGAAGGGTGGAAAGAATAGCAAACCCCATGACAAGAGGAAGTGTCTTCATTATGGTATAACGGGCCATGTAATTAAGGACTGCCTAAGGAGGCAAGGACAAGGGAGAGGACAGAGGACAGGATCTACTTCTGGAGGGCAAGTTCATGCTCTCATGGCAGCTACACAAGAGAGAGGTAGAAACATTTTTGTTGAAATTTTGATTTTCCTCTTCGATCGTCCTGTACGTACTTTGTTTAATTATAGAGCTTCGCATTCATTTATATTTGCTTCTGTTGTTGAGTCTCTACACCTAGATACTAGTATAGTAGTGGATCCCGTCGTTGTCTCAAATCCTATTGGGGGTACGACTCATCTTTCTATGTTATGTCGGGATTTGAGAATATATGTGTATGGCGTTGAGTTCGAATGCAACGCCTATGTGCTTGGCTTCACGGGCTATAGGTTGATTCTAGGAATGGATTGGCTAGCCAGGTATGGTGCCATTCTCGACTGTGAAAGGAGGGTAGTTAGACTGTTGACTAGTTAGGGTAATACTCTCATTATCTCATGCGAACCTAAGGGTGCTTAGCTACTTAGAATCTCTTGACGTGTCTATTAATGATTTGCAATCTGTTCGAGTAGTCCGTGAGTATGCAGATGTCTTTGAGGAGGTTAGGGCATTACCTCCAAAGCGCGAGATAGATTTCCGTATATACTTGGTGGACAATGCAAAGCCAGTTGCATTACCTATGAGCCACATGGCTTCAAGAGAAAGGAGGGAGCTTAGTAACCAAGTGAAATAGTTGCTTAAGAAAGGGTTCATAAGAAGAAGTATCTCGGAGTGGGGTGCTCCAATTGTTTTTGCTACGAAGGCTGATGCTTCACTTAGATTGTGCGTGGACTATAGAGAGCTGAATAAGCTCACGAAGAAGAGAAAACACCCATTGCCGAGGATAGATGATTTGTTCGATCAGTTGGTTGGTGCTTCAGTTTTCTCGCAGTTGGACTTAGCTACAGGATTTCATCAATTGAGGATGGCTGAGGATAGTATAGATAAGACTGCTTTTAGGACTCCCGATGGTTTCTTTGAATGGCTCGTCATGCCTTTTGGTTTGACGAATGCACCCGCATATTTCGTAGACTTGATGAGTAGGGTGTTTAGGGAGTTTCTAAACAAGTTCGTGGTAGTCTTTGTGGATGATATCTTGATATTTTCTAGAAGCGAGGAAAAGCATGCCCTACATCTTAGGGAAGTCTTAGAGGCCCTTCAAGCATATCAACTCAAAGCTAAGTTCTCCAAATGTCATTTTTGGAGAAAGGAAGTAATGTTCTTAGGGGACGTGGTCTGTAAGAAAGGGATAGCTATGGATCACGCGAAGGTGGTAGCAATCCAAGATTGGAAGGTTCCTAAGAATGCAACAGAAGTAAGAAGTTTTCTTGGTTTGGTGGGCTATTTCAGAAAGTTCATCAAGGACTTTGCCAAGATATTAGCCCCGCTTACACGATTGATGAAAAAGAATTTGACCTTTTCTTGGAATGTTGACTGTGACGATGCTTTCCGACGTTTGAAGAGAGCATTGACGAAAGCTCCAGTTTTAGTTTTGCCTGATGGGAGTAAACCGTTCACAATGTATACTGATGCTTGCGGGACAGGGCTTGGCGCAATTTTGATGTAAAAGGGAAGGGTGATATGCTATGGTGGAAGGTAATTAAAGGCCCATGAGAAGAATCACCCTACCCACGACTTAGAGTTAGCTGCCATAGTTTTTGCGCTTAAGTCTTGGCGTCACTATTTATTTGGTGAGAGGTTTGAGTTGTATACAGACCATAAGTCACAAAAGTACTTGTTCTCCTGAAAACATTTAAACTTAAGGCAACAAAGGTGGATGTAGTTCTTAGCATCCTACGATTTTGAGATTGCATATACCCCTGGCAAGGGTAACGTTGTAGCTGACGCCTTGAGTAGAAAGAAGTTGACTTTGAGTCCTTTGTTTGTCGAGCGGCAGAGTTTAGAGTATATCTCTACCTTTGACTTTAGACCCTCTATTGATTATGTACCCGGGTTTGTTGGCATTGTTAGAGGTACGACCTACGCTTTTGGTACAGATAGGTGCGGCATAGCGGGATGACCCACATTTGATAGAGATAGTAGACCAGCGCATCATAGCGGAGTCTTCAAGCCATCTTAGTAGGTATACTATCGATGACAAAGGTTGGTTGCGTAGAGATAGAATACTTTGCATATCACGAGACGAGGGTTTGAGGAGGACAATCCTTGAAGAAGCACATCGTTCTAAGCTAACCATACATCTCAGTGGGGACAAGATGTATAGGGACATGAAGCGAGTTTTCTTTTGGGCCGGAATGAAGAAGGATGTGGCTGAGTTCGTTTCTAGATGCTTAGTGTGCCAGCAATTCAAGGCTGAGCAAAAGAAGCCTAGTGGTTTGCTTCACCCTTTAGAGGTCCCACAGTGGAAATGGGAAAGTGTTTCCATGGATTTCATCGATGGGTTGCCGAGGTCAAGGAAGGGTAATACGGGGATTTGGGTAGTAGTAGATAGACTTACCAAGAGCGCCCATTTCATTCCCGTTAAGAGTAGAAGAGCAGCGGCATGGTTGGTATCTGTTTAGCTCCGAGAGATAGTTCATCTACACGACATACCTTCTAGTATTGTGAGCGATCGAGATCCCATTTTCACTAGTGAGTTTTGGAAGAGCTCACAAGAAGCGGTAGGAACGCAATTGTGTTTGAGTATCGCTTATCGTCCTCAGACGGATGGCCAAACAGAATGAGTGAATCAGATACTAGAAGATCTTTTGAGGTTATGTATCATGGACTTTGGAGTGACATGGGAGGAATACCTTCCATTAGTAGAGTTCGCATACAACAACAGCTATCATACTAGTATTGGCATGACACTTTTTGAAGCTCTATATGGACGACCTTAGCGATCACCTACTTGTTGGTGGGAATCTATGGATAAGATTTTTCTTGGGCCCGAGATGATTAGGGAAACTTCAGAGAAGATAGACTTGATTCGAAGACGCATGAAGACGACACAGGACCGACAAAAGTCATATGCTGATAAGAGAAGGACCGGTCTTGAGTTCAATGTTGGAGACATGGTCTTTATTAAAGTATCACCGTTGAGGAATGTAGTTCGTTTTGGGTCTGTAGAGAAATTGGCACCAAGGTTCGTAGGGCGATTCCCCATTACAGAGCGAATTGGACAGATGGCCTACAGAGTGAAGTTGCCCGAGAAGCTCAGTGGTGTTGATGACGTATTTCATGTGTCGCATTTGCGGAAGTGTTTACATGATACCGTGGAAGTAGTAGAGCCGATCATGCTTAGGGAAGTGGAAGTAGAGCGAGATGCAACGATTAGACGAGCTCCTACATGCATCCTTGGATCGGAGGTCAAGAAATTACGCAACCAAGAGGTCAAGTTGGTTAAAGTCCAGTGGGGAGATGATCAAGGAAACACGACTTAGGAGACTGAAGACAAGATACGCGCATCGTACCCTTTCCTTTTTGAGGGTATGTTCTTAATTTCTCCTTTTTCTACCATTTTGTTTATACTTGTTCTATCGTTTAGTGTATCCTCTCGATTATATCTTCGATCTTTAGGTAGAAAATCCTATGGTTATAAACATGTGTTTGAGACATTGTGGATGCAAGTGGATGTAAGTGTTTGCTAGTGGTTGCTCGTGGATGCAAGTGGATGTAAGTGTTTGCTAGTGGTTGCTCGTGGATGCATTTACACACACATTAGACACTAGATTGGCTCAATCACCTTCATATTGTATATGAATGAGTGTACATATTTAAATAAATGGATGTATATTGAATGTGTTATCATATGGATGCTGCATTTGAATGAATGGTTGTGCACTCATATAGAAATGATATGTATCATTAGAATTCTTTTGCATACATAATGGACGCATGGCACTATCATGTTTTGCATTAAGGAGGTCAACTGAATCAGTAGACCGCCCGATCTTTGCATTAGATAAGGAACATATACACACACTTTTGCATATGTTCGTTTAGCATTAGAAATCTTTTAAGGACAATGGATGCTTGTGGATGATGGATGATTGGATGGTAGGATATATTCTTCTTAACTTGAAGATTGCGGGGACGAAATCCTTTAAAGAGGGGAGAATGTAACACCCTGTAATTTTAAAGCATGACATAAGAGATAATTAAAGAATAAATAATTTTCAAAAGAAGAATTAGGTGGAATAGGTTACGCCATTACATTCGCCTCAGAATTCTGCTTGAGATAGAGTCTGAGTTTGCATAAAACGGATATCATATGAAGAAGTTATGGTCAATAGAAGTTGGGCAGAAAAATCAGAAAACAGGCTGGGATAACTGGCGCACTTGTGAAGTGCGCCAGAACAAAAATGCACTGGTGCACTTGGGAAGTGCGCCCATGCCGAGGTAGAACCTACAAAGAATTCTGGAGAGTTCTCTGATGATGTGTCCTTTGGGGATTGGTTGGATGAAGTGTCTTTTGAGCTATGTGGTTCTGATGATCTCTAATCTAAAGGCCCTAATTCAGCTAATACATCTATAAAAACACACCTAGACCTAACCCTAATTTCATTACACTAATCCTTGGCGCCTCCATGCTGCCCTAATCTAAATTAAAACTAGCCTCTCTTCTCTTCTTCAAAGCAAATCAGAACATGAGTATTCAAATTGGAAGATAAGAATCAAATTCTACAACAACGGTTTAGCTAATCAAATTTAGAATTCAGAATTCAGAACTATTCCCTTCCTAAATCCAATCTCAGTGAGTCCATTGATTATTTTTAGATTTGAATAATACAAAAGCAATTCTGACATGTTGTAAATTGGAGTAGGAAATTAAACATGAAAATAAGATCTAATCTCATCAGTTATATCTTAGCCTATATATCAGATTCATGATTCTTGTATGCCCATGTTGATATTATCATCAGTTTTATCATATCTTTATGATCAGTTCATCCTTATGCCTATTTTTTTGTTATTATTATGTCTGTTCTGTATCTCTTCCCTCCCTCCTTCCCTTTTTATTTTTATATCCAGGCTACTTTCGAGCCTAGGCCAAATCTCGTAGAGATGAACGTACGAATGGTAATCTAGGGAATGTTAGGAAATATGGTATAATATATGTTGGGTTGGTTTGGGCATGATTAATGTTAAATTTTGGGCATGATACGAAATTGGGGATTTTGGGTATTTGGCATAATTAACCTAAAATTGGCATAGACTGCAAATAAATAAATCGGCTAAGATAAGCATGCCGAGACACGAGGTTAGACTCCGTTTGCGGTAGAAGCCTGCCCGGAACCAACCGGCCTAACTAGTAACCGTAAACGGCCAGTCTAATGTGAGAGGTCGTAGGCATAATTAAAAGATGCTTAGACATGAGGTTAAGTCTGGCTTGTGGCAGAAGTCTGCCCGGAACCGCTCGACACATCCAGCAGCCACAAGCCATCAACTTAATGTGAGAGGTTTATGCATTAATAACTAATTAATGCTGATCAAAGATGAATATGATACCTAAAACATGTTAGGTGAGTGGGGTTAAGTTAACCTATGTGAGATGACAACTTAACTAATATTACATGAATAAAGTGGATAGGGTTAAGGCAAGCTTAACCAATAATACATATTGATTTGATAAGTGGATGGGGTTAAGTCAACTGAGCGGATAGACAATATTTAACCAACATAAGTTGGGTTAGGATAAACCCTGAGGAAAAACCTAGTAGTTGTAGGGACCCTTTTCAGACAGTAACATACTTAGAGGTATCGGGAACCCTGAGCTAGGCAGGGTTGGAGAAGCTTATTGGGCTGATTATAAGCAGTCAAATAAGAGCGAGGGTGTAGCAGTGCAGGTTCCGACGGGTTCGTTAAGCGTGCACAAGGTGTTCCCGGCATTGGAAGATTTAGCCAATGTACATCAATAGGTATAAAGCTGTGCAACCAAGGGTTGCCACTTAGGGAGTGATACACCCTAAGCTGGGACCCACACAGGTATCTACAAGTTAGGGAGCCGATCGACTAGGGGTAGTGTGGGGACATCTAGTATCTATTATAGGCAAGTAGGCTTTCAAGGATTGTATGGGGTAGGTGCCTCTTACTAGATGTTACGCCTGATGGCTACCAATTGCGGGGTTGGGATCATTTAGTTAAGAATTACTAGTAGGTGGTGCAAAGAATTAAATTAAGTAAGAAATCTAGGAAGAACACTAGACATTCCTTTATATTCACCATGCTATCCAGCTTTACCTTATGTCATGGTTATACTTTCCATCCTGTTTATTCCTGTCATATTGCTTTACTTATTTTCATACTAAAAGTAACTGAACTCGCCAAGCTTTATGTCTGACCTTTTTGTTTTCGCCTCTTTTTCTTCTGTCCCCCCCAGTTTCTTAGGGAGGAAACACTGAAACTTGACTTAGGTTTCTTTCTTCTGGAAGCGCTTGGAAGTGTTGAAAGTAATGCTCAGCTTTATCTCTTTTTCATTATGGCTATTTCGAGTGGGATTATGGTTTTACTTTTATGTACTCTGATAATAATTTTGTACAAGATGGATATTTGTGTACTTGACTCTAGTATGTGGTTTTGATGTTGTAACCAAACATTTTTTCCGATGCAATGAATAAATTTTGAATTTTCTTAAGTACCATTTTATATATCTGTCTTGTGATATTCTGTTCTATACTCTTATAATGCTACATGAAAGTTAATGCATTCCCTTAGTGAGTGACATTAATGGATGTGGGGTGTTACATGTACTGACTGTCTATTGTACCCCGAGTCCCGTAATAGAGATGCACCCAATGCACGGAACTCGGTCAGAAGCTTTTCATATCTGTATAGGTCCGCTCAAAGGACCTACGGTACATATATACAGAATATGGTCTGCATTTTCACGGTGGCTATGGTCCCACCTTGACCCCTCCCTCAACTAGTGAAAGACTACATTAAGAGCTAAGTGACGTGCCCCTAGCTAACAATCTATTTTCCAATTTAGCGTGTCCTTCAACAAACATCTCGATAGGGAAAGATCGATGGTCTCTTGGTTTAGCTCTAGTCTTTCTGCATCTCACTGACTGCAGATGACAGGTACCCGACGATTATTATCCATAATTTGGTCGTGACCAACCTCTCCCGAGGCAAACCACCGAATCACCTAACACCATCTGCCACAACCTTGTGACTACCAAACTACCATTGCAGTTAAGGTATACTCACTGAGTGGTACCGCGCAGACCAAAGCTTTACGAGTACAGCCTAAGAATGCACCATAATAGAGGACTACCACAAATTACCCTACTATGTCCCTCGGAAGCCTCGTGCTTCGCTCCAGTCCCGCAAAGCAAGAAAACGGAATTACAAGGCAGAATAATCAGATGGAAGTGATCTTCTTGTGTCTTTGGACACAATGATGATCTAACCCATTGGGTTCTTCACCTTCGTACATGCGGATTGGTCCAAGCACATTACACTAACGGGTTATTAGATTCTACATCTAATCTTTTCATCACGCGCTTGTTTTTATCTTATCAGATTGTCAATTAACTTAATTACCACATATTTACTTTTTATCAAGTTATCAAGTTTTCTCTAGTCCCCTTATATCACAAAGGAATTGACCCCTCTCGCTTAATTATCCAGTGATTTAACTTAACCTATTTTAAGTTCATTAATAAGCCAACGACGTGTCACGTTATTTCCTAGATTGTAATTAACGAAAGTAATATACAATCTTTTAACCTCGGGTTGTAATTAATGAAAGTAGTCTACAACCCCCTTTTTTTACAATGTTATTTATTGTCCAATTACATGTTTACAAGTACAATAACATTTTTACATAATGTATAATTAAGTATATCCTACCCCAATCTTTGTATTTTCTTATGACATGTCTACGTAATACATAATTAAGTACAAATTATTTCATTCCATAATTTTACCAATAAACCTACTTTACTCTTTCTTATTTAGTCAAAACTTCTTCTTACACTGCTATCTCAACTTGTTGTTGTTTACTTATCAACTTATTTCTCTTAACCAAGGTTTATTAATAAGTTCTCATTTTCATTTATTATAACCCATGCTAAAATTTCCGCTTGTCCATAGGACAAGCCTCCCATTCATATAATTAATTATTATAGGTTATATTCCCTGTTCATCATTATTCTATTTAGGTTCCTTTATACGAACCAACTATAATCTTTCTTTTCATTACCGTCTTGTACATTTCATTATTTTAGAAAAAAACATTTCATGCACCTTATTAGTTTGGTCAATATAAACATATAATGATCTACTTCCACAACGCACACCAACTTAGATCCGTAGGTTCAAGCTTGTTTCTTTTACTTCTAATGTGGACATACATACATATTTTATTCGATTAGTGTGCAATACAGTTACAGAACATCTATTCAACACTAATCCCCATTTTCTTTCTCTTTTTGCAACTACGTTCTTAGTAATTTTTTCGTTATGGAAATATATCATTTTTACCCATATCCCAGTAACTCAGTCCAGTACAAAATTTCTCTTTTCTAATATCTGAGTTAGACATTGAGTTTCTGTTTCATTTACTATTTATAGTTATGGTAAATTTAGCCAACTAGACATATCCATTCTTTTCCATTTCCCCCAAATTTTACTGCAATTCTATTTACAATATTTTGGCATAATAATACCCTTAAGAAAATATTCATGTTTATTGTAAATTCCACAATTTCGGTGTTTACAGTAATTCCCGATTCAAACAGATGATTAATGGAAATAGGTTTTATACAACTGTAAATTTCTTAACATGTTCCAAGCAGATTTAAACTCAATTACCACAAATTCCAATTATTTATCACTTAAGAATTACAGGGAATGCAAATGATAAATATATCGTTACCCAAAAGGTATAATTTAAATCGACTCACCTGACAACTTTCTAGTCCTTGAATCTAATCCAGACCAATTATTTTGTGGCCTTCCTAACTGAATCTATTATTAAGGCAATTACGGATTCAAAAAACTGATGCTAAAAGAAGAGGGAAAGAAAGAGAGAAACCTAAATAAATCAGATTCAAGAACTTACCTTACATTGATCAGAAATCTGAGCACCTATATTGTTGATTTATAATCTTTACCTTCAAATCTTGAATCAGAACCCCTAAGAACTAATAGTCTAATTTCTGAAAGATTTAGAGACGAAAGAAAATGGCAGATCCTTGCTAGTGTCTCAGAAAATATGACTTTAAGGCTAGGCCCTACTAGTTTATTTATAGGTGTATAAGAAAGTCCGGTCCATCGGATTTAGCAACATAAAATACGAACCATATAATCCAAAAAAAAACATCATCAGCCATGCAGATCTGACCCCGAGTGGGTCGACCACTGTGTTGACCCACCTTAGAGGTGGGTCGACCCATGTGAGGCCTGGGTCGACCCATCCTGCGTCTGAACGTGTATTTTCTGCCTCGCTTAAATTCTAATTAATGTTAATTAATAACATTTAATTTATTTCTTTATATAACCTATCTGAATTATAATTTTCCAGCTATAACTTATGTTTAAGTTTGAATTTCGAATCTATGTGTATATATACGCATATAATCTTTTGGTTTATTAATTCATTAATAACTTTCCCATACAAGCTTCGTTTTGGATATGTCATATACCAAAAGGAATCAGAAAATTGCCTCGAACACAATGGTATATGTTTCGGGGTCAAATTCTGAAATCATAAATTGTTTATTATTAATATTAAATATGAGGTGTTACATTCTCCCCTCTTTAGGAAATTTCTCCCTCGAAATTTGATAAGGATGGAGCGATGCTCTTCCTCGTATAAATTGTAACCATTATGTGTACATCCAATTTTTCAATCATATATGCAAAGTGTAACAGAATATAATAATACATGAATTTAATGAATGCCTAAGCGGTACCTCTTATATGAATGCAAATTTTCTTGAAAATCTTTTGAAAACATGATGCACACATCATAAATATACTAGCAATTTCTATATGAATGCAACATTTTGAAAATCAAAATCCTCTTTCATCCAAATTTTCCAACACTCTTACAAAATAAGAACGTAATTCATCTAATTTTTGCATCCAAATGCTACCTACCAATTTTAAATTTGCTAATTTCAAAAAGTTTAATTTCCTAATTTAATTTCTTACGTTACGGAAAGGTGGAAAACGGAAAACTTCACATCTTCCGTTTTTCATTCATGTACCTTTTCTTTCTATACATGGATTTTATGCAACTATTATATAAAGATTTCCTATCTTCCTATCCAAGCACAATTCACATATTTTTTTCTTTGTTATATATTTTCTTTTTCAACTTACTTTGGAAAAATCCATATTTCTCAACTGTCATGTTTGTTAGTCTAGTGGATTTGTTGTTTGTTTTTAGTTATGGAATCACCTTTTTGCTTAGTTTATTAAACTTAAATTTTTAAATAAGCCTTCTATTTCTCTCAAAACTAAAATAAGAAAACAAGCACACTACACAACTACTACTTAGGGCCAAGAATCCTAGGACTATGTCCCTGCTAGCAAAAAAAGTCCAAACCAAAGAATCTAAACTATTTACTTGCCCTCTACCATCTGGTATTCACAACTAATCTTTGCTATATATTAACGATCTTTTCCAAGAAACAACGTAGGCTTTATACTGCTTATGAACTCTATGGGAATTCACAATTATTCCAATATAATTCTTGTTATCCCCTTTATAGCTTCAAAATATTTTCCCCTTTTTCCTAGATATTATTCCTTACCTACTCCATGATTTAAAAACATGGTTTGAAATTCGCATTTCATTTTCCTTCCAAAGACTAAAAGCTTCAAACCTTTATTTTCCTTCATTAAAACTTATTTTTGCCAAACATAAAAATGACATCTCATGAAAAAACACAAAACTCCCTTTTTTCAAATCATTAAAATTGTAGTGGACAAGAAAAACTATTTCAACCCTGTTCATGTTTACAATGTCAGTTCAATTACTTACATCTAATTGTTAATTTCTAAACTTATCCCAAAACATATGCTCTATTCTACAGCTTATTTTGTCCACCACTCAAAGCTTATGTCAAAATAATTGCCAAAAAAGTTGACTTTGATCAACCAAGAGGGCATTCTTGGAGTATGTTTTGTAATAACTTATATTTTCTCTGAACGGGTTGTACGAAAGAGATGTTTAAAAGAAATAATTATTAATGTATGTTTTATGAAAATTTTCATACTCCCATGTCTTTTGATGCTTCGATTTAATAACATTCATGTTTTCTATCACTGAAAGTCGACACTAGAAATGACTGTACAATCCAAAGAGTTGTGCTTTCGGTCCTGGAGAATGGGATGTTACATTTATCATAGTTTAATATTTAATGGTTTAACTAAAAAGTACTGTTGATAACTAATAAATTAGAACAAGTAACAAATAGTGTTGAAATTAATATTTAGTTATAATTAATAATTAAATTTAAAACTTCTTTCGATAATCAATATCTAATAAATAATAGATATACGAGGACAACAACGTTGAATCTTATATTCAAAAGCCTCTGTGGCATGCGATACAAGAAAAAAAATGTGCCATACATGTCTCCCATGCCTGACCTGTAAATTTGATATTATAAAGTATCTGTTCGTTTCATTTATTTTCTTTTCCTAACTAAGTTTCCGCTTTTTGCTTCCACCTCTAGCTCACATCAATAAAATGGAAAAGAAAAGCCAAAAACGCATTTCATTTATTCGCTCTGTATACAAATTATCATTATTTAACAACAACCCAACTTTTGATTTTCAATCGGGAATGGTGTTTATACCAAATTAAAGCTCAAAAGTCGGTTTTTTAAAAAGGCGAACAATTCTTCATGAAAATGATAAAGAGAAAGTATACTAGTTCTTCTTTGCATCACTTTTCTTGCCTCACGTGTTTTAAACATAGATAGAGTCTCTCCTTCTCTCTACACTCCATATGAGAATTTTCATGTATTTTGACATTTTAAGTTATTTTGGGATTTTCTAGGCTCCAACTTTCTTTGGTAATATTTACTTTTAATTTTTGTATTGCAGCACATCATCGCTTTTTCCATAATATTTTGAATTTGTAATGATTCTTTTTAAGTAGTTTAACTTGTCTTAGTGGGAATTCCATAATAGCTGTTTGGCTATTATAAGGGAAAACCCTATCCCCCGGCTTGCGTTGCATTGTGTGATAGGCCCTGGGTCTTATAATAGCTTCATTTTTTCCAAAAAGCATTGCGCTGTTTTGTTATATGCATTGGTATTCTTGGGAGGAAACCCGTTCCGTGTTATACGGCGTGGTCCCTTGATTTACCTTACTTTGAAAATAAAGATAAATAACTGTTTTAGTTCTCACACCAGTCCCATGACTGACCTGGAGTTTATTGTTTTTACCTAAACTCTGGGTGCCCTTATTTTGACACGGGCAGCTAGTAGTTTTGGTTTTGCAGATTTATATTCACAGGATCCTGGTTTACAGCTGGAACGATATCCGGAAAGCTTTGTATCCGTATATCTCCTTCAGTTGTGTATTGTATTATTTTCCGCTGCTATGTATTTAAATGTAAATTTAAATCTCTGATATTTCTGTGTAATATTCATTTATACTCTGTATATTCTTGTATTCTGGTGCATTGTTGTAATATACAATGAAATGTTCTTTCGTCTGCGTTCTGATTTGTCTTGTCCTCACAGTAATTCGTTCTTTCTCATCTCTTCGGAGACCGGGGAAGTTCGGGTCGCTTCATTTTGTATCCGAGCTTTGGTTTACAAAGCTTAGAGAACAAGACACGTTAGAACCATACGAAGGAATTCATCAGAAATTGGATTAGTAATATCCAATGGGAATGGCTCGTTAGAGATGGGATCAGTAGTATCCTAGAACGAGTGTGAAGAGTATATTTTTAAAGTGAAAACAAATTTTGTTTTGAAAATTTAAATCAATTATTCGTATTTGATTATTTATTTGTATTGATTTGGACAGTCCAGTATATAAAGTTTTGCATATACGCCTTGCAAACGTGTATTGGAAGTTTTAATATACTGGATAGATATAGAATTACACTCTAATCGCCCGGAGATGATTTTGATGATGGAGCTCCATCATTAGAATTTATGTTCGAGTGACGAAAGTGGGCTTTCTATATATTTCCTATTGACTGGTGTGAGAACCAAAATTAGATAGGGCCTATTGTTGTGATTTGGCATCAAAAATCTGATTTTTGACTATGTATCAAAGTTATGAATTTCAAAAGCTAATTAACTAATTGATTGATGGTGGTGTTGTTTGACTATAGTTTAATTAATTAAATTTTGAACCATTTAGCAAATAGATCAAATAGTGAATTGTATTGGAAATTTGTCGCATTTGTAGGCATATACATGTACTTACATTGAACAGGTCATAGCAAAGAGGCTAGAGCAAAAGAATAAAATTGTTTGCCCGACAAATAGGTACATGTTTACCATAATTTACTGTTTTGTTTGGGTGATGATGATTTTATGAGCCGATTGGCTAGCCGCTTGGCTAGCCACTTGGCTTTTTCTTTTTGAGATCAGAAGGCCTGTATGGCAATTTCGGGATTTTCCCGGTGCTCCCGGTACAGGGGAGGTTATGGCGAAATTTTTCGAAAATTTAGGGTGTTAGCCAAATTTTTGAAAAATTTGAAAAGTTTTTAGAAACTGAAAAGTTGAAGAACTTAAGCCGTAGTCAAAATACTGAAAGTTGAGTTGATTAGTTAAACAACTTTCGGCTTCGTTCCTTTTCGGGGACGAAAAGTTTTAAGTGGGGGAGATTGTAATAACCCGGAAATCTGGGCCAGTTTAAAATTTTTATTTTGGCAATTTTAGCGAATTTTGATTATTTAAAATGATTTATTTTAAATAATATCGATGAGAAATCTATTTTGAATATAATTCGAACGTATATATTCATTTGAATCGACGATAGAATATGAATATTTATTTATATTTATAAAAGTAATTGAAAATGGCGCGGTAGTTCGATAATTCGATTTCAAACTTCAATTGAACATACCGGGTGCAAAATAAACTGGATTTTAGTGAAACCAAAAATAATAGAATCTAATTGGGAATATCTTTCCAACGAATCCAAAAAATCAAAATTTCAAAGCGGGAATCAAAATATATGCCCAGTTGAAAATTCTGAATAGTCGCTATGGAATTCAGGCCCTTAAAAATGGAAATTTTGCAAACGACCTCGGATTTCGACGAAACCACTTTGGTTGGATCCGTGATGTAAATTTATTGCTAGGTTTCAAATTTCATAATTTTTCGAATCAATATGTGAGCTTGGCAATGGAAAACGTGTTCTGTCAGTTTTAGTTGATTTTAATCGACTGAAAAATGGCCATTTTTCAAACGGTCTCAGAATTTGACGAAACTAGTTTTGTTAGGACCATATCGTTAATACGAAGCTAGAAATAATTTTTCGGGAATTTTTAGAGTTAATATGTGGCCCCGATAAATTGAAATGTGCGTTTAAATCGAATATATAAAGATTTATATTTTAAATTCAACGGAAACTGATCGTAATGGTCGAATTGGCCTGTGATATATATCCCATTGTGTTCGGAATGGGGGTAAAACGCTAGGAGTGACAGTCGGTTGGTCTCGTCTCGAGTTCGAAATTAAAAGTTATTTTTGGGGATAATAAAATAAAATATTAATTAAATATATTTCCCCCCTATATTCTCCTTCACCCGGTCAAACCCCCCTCCTTCTCTTCACAATTTCAGATTTCAAAAAAAAAACCTAATCGGCGACACAGCCCCCCCATCGATCGACGCCCCATCTGACGTCGTCGCGCACCACCGCCGTCGAAGCCCCCCTTTCCACCAGCCTCCACCCTCTCCACTCGAGAAACCCCCTCCGACGCGAACCCAGGACCCGCGAGCACCATTGAAGATCGCGCCCACTCCTACAATCGTACACCCCGGCGCCACCCTAGCCTCGACAGCAACCCCGCCGCCTTACAACGCCTCACGCCACCCCTCCGACGATCTCAGCGCTCCAAGCCCCCCCCCCCCCCCCCCAACCACCTACGAACACTCCCCTTCTGAAAAACGTAAGCTTTTCTACTTTCTTTTCATTTAATTTGCAAGTTAGTTTTTATTTTTATATAACAGCAGTTTAAATCAGTTTTAATCTATATAAAACATTGGCTAAAAATCAGTTTTGTTTATAGAAAACATAAAAAAAAAATTAGATTTTTAGATGTAGAAAGCGAGGGTAAAAATTCGATTTTTATATATTGAATAGCAAAGTAAAAATTCAATTTTTATATATTGAATAGCAAAGTAAAAATTCGATTTTTATATATTGAATAGCGAAGTAAAAATTCGATTTTTATATATTGAATAGCGAAGTAAAAATTCGATTTTTATATATTGAATAGCGAAGTAAAAATTCGATTTTTATATATTGAATAGCGAAGTAAAAATTCAATTTTTATATATTGAATAGCAAAGTAAAAATTCGATTTTTATATATTGAATAGCGAAGTAAAAATTCGATTTTTATATATTGAATAGCGAAGTAAAAATTCGATTTTTATATATTGAATAACAAAATAAAAATTTGATTTTTATATATTGAATAGCGAAGTAAAAATGTGATTTTTATGTATGTAGTGAATACGGGCAAAGAATGTGACAAGAGGCAAGAACGGCGAAGATTTCTACCTAAGAAGAGTCGTGGGATTGGATTAGCTATTCTGTGAGAACTTCTCACTTTTAATTTAAATTTTCTAGTTAAAATATATACTAGGATGAAGACGGTGTTTAGTAGCACCCGACACCCGTCGTCCACAGACCATGGATGGCTTGTATGCTTGTTTGTTTGATTTTGATGTGTAGCTGATTGTGTGATGTGACGTGAAATGAAATAAAATATTTATATAGTTAAAAATATTTTATAGTTAAAAATGGAATTTTTAACGTATATATGAAAGGAAATAAAAATAAACAAATCGGACGATTTGTTTATATACACACATTTGACTGATATTGATTGGGACGATAAATTTTACACATCGCCCAACTGCACAAATAAAATCTGTGTTTGATTGTTTGAAACCCCACACAGGTATTGGGATGATATTTGACGTACACTAATCCCGATTGTTTAGTGTATGTCGATCGATTGATTGACAGACTGTTATAAGCGTTAAATATTTATATTCGATGCTTATACAGTGTAGAATGCACTTTGGATGATGGTTGATTATTCATCGTTGTTATTGTATACATGTGTTGTAGAAAATCAATATAATTAACATTATATGGTTATTGATTGGGCCTCATTCAATATTTAAAATAGAAATATTTGAAATAGAATATTTGAAAATAGAAATATATGAAGCCGTGTCGATTAGATTGACGCCATTTTGACATGAACGATATTTATATCGATTTTATCCAATTTATAATGAACATTGAAAGTGATTTCAAAATCTGATATTTTGAATAGAAAACGAATTCGAATTGAATTGAATAGAAAACGAATTTGATTTGAATTGAATAGAAAACGAATTTGATTTGAATTGAATAGAAAACGAATTTGATTTGAATTGAAAAGAAAATGAATTTGAATTGAATTGAAAAGGAAACGAATTCGAATTGAATTGAATTGAAATTTGAATTGAATTGAATTGAAATGAATTTAAAACGAATTTATAAGATAAAATTCAATTTTGATTTGAATTTGAATTGGAAGTTGAAATTGTTTTCGAAACGAATTTAAAACTATTTATAAAATTCGTTTTAAATAGAAATCGACGAAATATATATCATGTATATAATATAATGGCCTGAATAGAACGTGCCGCGCCGCGGCAGTTCGTAAATTTCGACCATTGACTTCGAACGGACATTACGGGAGATCCGACCGTCGGATTCTCCTAAAACCGGAACCGTTGGGTTCGTATCGAAAAGAGCTTTCTAACGAATATTTGAAATTTGAAATCTAAAGGTTGGATTTGGAGATACCTCCAAATCAAATTTGGAAAAGGTCGCTGTAAGTGCAGTTCGATGGCCGTTGATGGAAATCGACTGTACGGGCCTTAATAAAATTAATAAAAATATCAATAATTTGTGTAAAATCATAAGAAATGATTTGGGAAAAATTGGGATGAAAAACTCCATATTTGAAAAGATAAAAATAGATTTTTATCGAAATGAACTAGTTTTGAACTAGAATTAAAATTCTATTTATTTTTAAATAAATAAATTTGATTTGAAAGGGTTTTAAAAGTAACTAGGATTTCCAATAATTGAATTGGACTGGATTTGAATCGAAATTGTCTTTGGATTATTTCGATGTTGGATTTCGTGATTATACAGATATTGTTATGGAAATTTGAAAGATATATTTATATCGTTATTTCCAATACGATACTTGTTGGTCGTAGAATTTGATATTGAATATAAGCCGATATATTTTCTATTCAGAGCCTTGTATTTAATATCAAATGTGATTTGGGTTTATCGTGAACAGTGTTTTAAATAACACTTGTTCTTTAACCCGATAATTAATAGAATGTGATTTTGGGTTGTCGTGAACGATATCTTCAATAATACTGTTCTTAGATCCAAAGGAGTTAAGAAAATCAGAAACTAACTGGAGATTAGTTAAGTTGAATGGTTTTTGGGGTATTGATCTGATGTTGGTTTCGGCCTTCGGGGTTAATACTTAGGGAATTGCTCACTGGCTAATTTATGGTTAGGGTCTGATTGAAATGTAATGTGATTTTGGGTTTATAGTGAACGGTGTTTTAAATGACACTGATTCTTTAACCCAGTTAAAGATTAAAACTAAGTGGAGTTTTAATGAATCTTTAATTAGATTGAAAAGATCGAAAATGGAGTATCACCAGTTTTGCTCCAAAGCGATAGTTAAATCTTTAATTAGATTTGGACGTGGAATGGTAATTAATTTTACCGATAACACTGTGGTATTAGATATGGAGTATTACCAGTTTTGCTTCATGGGATGAATAGGTTGGGATTGGAAAATAAAATAAATAATTACTTCGGTGTGGTTCGCTAATCCCGACTAGTTTGGAAAACCATAATTTGGTTTGAAATGATATCCAAAGGAAGATTAAAGAATAAATTTTAAAGAATTTATCTTTGATAAAATTAATGGGAACCTTTCCCTAAGAATGTGAAATTTAGAAACTAACTGTAGGTTAGCTAAGAAGGATGGTTTCCTGGGTATTGATCTGATGTTGGTTTCGGCCTTCGGGGTTAATATTTGGGGAATTGTTCTCTTGATAATTTACGGTTAGAGACTGATGAATTGGGATGAGGCGTATGTTGTGTTTAGGTAACATTTGTTTACTACATACGCGGGTTGTTCGGAAAGGCCGGGTTTATACCCATTCTGAATAACCGATTCGACGATAAGTCGAAGATGATGATGGTGATCGAAGACCGAAAGTCTTCACATCGTTTGGGTGATTACTGATGATCTTGATTGGGTTGTACACCCATGATGAGGGAATTAGTTGGTGGTTGTCCAGACGTACTTGGAGATCGACGGATATGCGAGGAAAGTGCCTCCGGTTTCGTTTAGACCTAGAACGGACTTGTAAATGGATGGTGTGTCTGACATTGTATTCCTTTATATTGTATTTGTTGATCTCTGCTAAATAAATATCTGTTTGGCGGCGGAGAATTTATTCTCTTGCTTAACGCCCTTCTCTGAGACATACGAGCTCAGAGGTTATATATTGGCAGAAATCATTGGTATGATATGGATTGATAGTGTGGCATGTTGAGATGCAGTGATCCAGACTTTTGTTGAAAAGCAAAGTTTCTTGGATGATGATCAAAGCGACACTTTAATATAGCATGGCTTTGTGTATAGCGTTGATTCGCGAGCCTCACACCTCGGTATGGTGGTAAACCGATGGTTTGATCAATATGCTTTTTAGTGGATGGGCACCTTAGTGGTGTCGTGGATTCGGTCGACCGAGATGAGCTTAGTGCTCAGGGATAGAGTAAGCGGTGTTTTCTCTCGCTGGGACATAATCCGCGGTGATACTCTAGTCCCAAAAGTGTGGATGTGCAGACGGTGTTTTCCTCTTGTTGGGACGTAAGCCGTGGGGAATTGCATTACTCGATCGATCTTTCGAATCAGGAGCCACCATGACGGAAATCCAATTTCCAATACGCAATATTGCGGTTTTAATTGTAGAACTAGTATGGCGACATGATATATGGTACCCATGCCGTCTATGATTGATGCTTATGATTTGAAGTTGTTTTACACGCTATGCACTTATAGTAGTATCAGATGATTTGTTTTAAACGTACTAAGCATGTTTGGCTATTATAAGGGAAAACCTTATCTCCCGGCTTGCGTTGCATTATGTGATAGGACCTGGGTCTTATAATAGCTTCATTTTTTCCAAAAAGCATTGCGTTGTTTTTTTATATGCACTGGTATTCTTGGGAGGAAACCCGTTCCGTGTTATACGGCGTGGTCCCTTGATTTACCTTACTTTGAAAATAAAGATAAATAACTGTTTTAGTTCTCACACCAGTCCCATGACTGACCTGGAGTTTTTTGTTTTTACCTAAACTCTGGGTGCCCTTATTTTGACACGGGCAGCTAGTAGTTTTGGTTTTGCAGATTTATATTCACAGGATCTTGGTTTACAGTTGGAACGATATCCGGAAAGCTTTGTATCCGTATATCTCCTTTATTTGTGTATTGTATTATTTTCCGCTGCTATGTATTTAAATGTAAATTTAAATCTCTGATATTTCTGTGTAATATTCATTTATACTCTATATATTCTTGTATTCTGGTGCATTGTTGTAATATACAATGAAATGTTCTTTCGTCTGCGTTCTGATTTGTCTTGTCCTCACAGTAATTCGGTCTTTCTCATCTCTTTGGAGACCGGGGAAGTTCGGGTTGCTTCAGATAAGCAGGCCCAGCCCTGGGCATAGGCAGCCCAGGCGGCCGCCTAGGGCCTCGAATTTTCGGTGGTTGTTGCCCAGGGCCTCGGATTAGGTAGGGGGCCGCAAAGATGCATTTGACTGCATTTGTAAATAACGTTAGCATCAAGCAAATGAAGTATGGAGGGGTGAAGTGGTTGAGATGCCTGGCTTGTATCATGGAGGTCTGCAGTTCAAGGCTTTGCATTGTCATAGGATTTTTTTTCCACCTTCTTTACATGTCACTTTATTTTTGCCTAGGGCCTCACTGACCTCAGGGTTGACACTGATGATAAGTCAATTTTTATAAGATTAACCTAAGAATCTATGAAATTGCACAAGTTTATAATTTTTTGTCAAAGCATAGCAAGTACTAGTGTAACGTCAAGATAACTTTGGTGGTCAACATACCCATTTATTATATGCCATAACGAACTGTATATGCTTGTATGCAACTTCCAAAGCATGTATACCAAGACTATCAGTTAGGAATGGAGCACGAAAGTTGTTTCTTAGGAGTTTTAAGTTCAATGAAGTTTCTAGATAATGTGGATTGTATAGTATGGATTGTTTGAATGTTACTTGAAAATTCATGGTTGAATGCATATGTTTGATTGTTACTTGATAATTCATGTGTGTAATTCTAATTATTGATTGTCAAACTTGTCTGTAGGTAATTAGGTTTTTTAAAATTGAGACCAACTGCAATAAAGAATTAATGCTAACCTAGAAATAAAGATGACATTAGTTTATATTTTATAATGTTCTGTTAGTGCTAGTTATGTAAACTTGTTTATGAATGGTTGTGGTAACCGAATTCGCTTATTCTGTTGAAAATATATTATCGAAATGGTTATGGGTATTATAATTGATTACGTGATTAATGAGTTTTTTTTTCAGTTATTTAAATATGATGATTATATTATTATTAATTAGAATATGATAATTTTCTAATTAATCGTTGGTTTGAATATGATAGTTATATAATTGATTGTCGGTTTTTGATACGACTATTATATATAAGTGATTGCTAAAATGATACAAGCCATTAACAGTAAATACAAATATGATGAAGAATGACTGGTAACTATCAGTAGAATTCTAAAAATGTTACTGAAATAAATGTAAACTTCTATAGAAATATAGTATAATAGAAAAATGTAACAAAAATTGTTTGGTAGTATAAAGTAACCCTGCGGAAATGTATATAACAAGGTAAAAGCACTACAAATTTTTTATCGTAGACAAAAAAATCAAAGAATGATGCAAGAAGTTATA
Organism: Allium sativum; assembly: GCA_030737875.1. Classification (NCBI taxonomy): domain Eukaryota; kingdom Viridiplantae; phylum Streptophyta; class Magnoliopsida; order Asparagales; family Amaryllidaceae; genus Allium; species Allium sativum. Next base: position 57,861,507 of record CM060910.1, read on the forward strand.
ACTTTGGTAGCATCATGTAAAGACTGCAAATTTTTTTTATAGCATTTCATTAATGCTGCATTATATTAAGTTTTGGTAGAATTTACTAGAACACAACAAAAAATTCAGACTTTTAGTTGCATCGTCCTATCATAGCATTATCAAAATGTTACTGAATGCAATGGTAGCGCTTTTTCAACTCTACAGATGACTTTTTATGGTGTAGTGAAAATATCTTAAACCAATAATACTAGGTAGCAATTCCCACTTAGAGACTTAGAAACGAACATCGATAATGTCGCAATTATTATGAGATTTTTTTTCTTCCTACAACTCAAGTGATATTGATGCATTTTATTCCTTTAAAATCTCTTTGAAATATTTATATAAATCTTTTCATATAATACTACTATTATTTTCTCAACTTTGAAGAAAAAAATTCAAAATGCTAATATTTTATGCTCTCAATATTTTAGGTTTAATTATTCTAAATTGTAACCTTATTCACAAACTATTCCCGATAAATCTAAATTTCAACGTAACGTTGATATCGAGCGCCTTACAGTCAAATTGTGAAACTCGATTCACAAGATGTTTGTTTCTCTATTTCCTAAAACTACTACCTACCTGACCTATGCTATTAAAATGGAAAATTTTCTTATAAACTAGGCGAACAAATATAATTGTCTAATAATGATTATAATTTTGAAGTTATTCCGTTATATATATAAGATAGTGTTTTTTAATTTACTTCATTTAATAAATTTAAAACAATACTATGTCGATTGGTCCTCTTCAGGTTTTTGGGATTCCTATCAATAACGTTGTCTAGATGCATCGATTGGAATTTATATACCACTCAATCGATCAAACAACATAATATAAAAAAAATTAATATCACTAACAAACATGAGCTCTCATATATTATACTCACAAACTCATCATAGGTTCTTGTTTACCCTACCTCAGTTGAGTCAACCCCACCAGAGCCAAGGTTCTCACTTAACCTTCGACTCTTATATGACATATAGTGATTTATCATTCTTACCACTTAGGACGACACTTAATATATCCTCAATACTAGTGTGTTTGTAACACCTTGCATTTTTAATAATAAAGATTAACAAAATAATTAGAAAACATATTCGCACATTAATTTTATAAACAATGTGCATTTGAATTTGAAAGTAATGAAAGATTATTAACATTAACATATTAACAAACTTAATCGTTTAATAAAATAGGAAAACAAAGTTGTGTGATAGAAGGGATTAAATCAAGAAAGGGAAAGTAATTAATATTAAAATGGCAATATTTACTTTAAATTGACAGTGCATGTCATAAAGGACATTAAAAGATGAACAATCGAAAAAAATGTCAAAAATTGGAAACATGTAACTAACTCTGGAGTGTGACACGCATGTGAACACACATACAGATATATTTAAAATAAATATATTTAGACATAAAATTATAATAGTAACACGTGTCATTAATGGTATAAAACCATGTAATAAAAGAAAGTTCAAATGATGTTAATCAAGTAATGTTTTAATTTAAATGGACATGTATGTATTAATAATGCGCATTTGAAATTGGAAATTAAATGCGTGTTAAAATGGTAGAAATAAACGTTAAATTCAACATTCATGGAATTAAAAGAATTATACTTGCAAAAGTTTAAAGAAGAAGAAAATTTATGTGTATATTAATTACGCATTTGAAATTCAAAATAGATGGACAAAAAAACAGAAAGAATAAATAAAAACGGTTAAGGAATAGTAACGTTAAAGGTAATGTTTAAAACAACACAAATCATGCATAAAAAATTGACTCTATACATGTTTTTATAATGTGTATGGGTCGACCATGGCTTGGGGAGGGTCGACCCACTTATGATTTGCGTCAACCCAGGGGTCGACCTAGGAATGGGCAGGGTCGACCCAATCGGGCCAAAGATGACGTGATTTTATATTTTTGATGGCTCGGATTTAATCTTTGCGAATAGGACGACCGTGGTTCTTCTAGGCAGCTATAAATAAACCAATATGACCTACCTTCTAACTCATATTTCCTGAGAGGGCGCCGGATCTCTACCATTTCCTTTCTCCTCCAAACTCTACATAAATAAATTATATTTTATATTTTTGATTTCTAATTCAAGAATTGGAGTAAAATATATAGATTCAAGGTGTAGATGCCAAGATCCCCTTTCTGCATCAAAATATATAGTTTATGTTGAATTTTGGTTATGTCCTAAATATACATAAACCTAAAATGTAGACACATATATATGACTGAATTGTGCGCCTAATTTATACGACCGATTATAATCTTTTTTGTTTGTGCATGTTGGAAAACATAATTTAATTAAAATGATGAACAGAACAGGATTTGATAATTGTGGGAATTGCATAATCAATATTATGGATAATAAATTTGCAGTTAAATGGTTAATCTAGGAATTTCTATGTTAGTTGAAAAGATTACCTTCCAAATGTAGAGAGGAATCAGTATAGAAGTTGTTGGGATTGAAAAAGGAATATAACCTAATTGCATTCAAATTTACTGTAATTATATAGAAAAGGGAAAATAATTTAAAACAAGAATTAATGTGTACCAATTAAAATAGGAAGTTAGAAATAACTTAGATTGATTAGTTAAGAAAAAGGGAATATATTTCCATCGCTTGCTTTGGAAAAAAAGTGGAAAACATAAATGCAAGTTTAAAAATAAATAGAGGTGTGGATTAATACGAAATAGGGATTAAGCCATATTTAGCAATATTCAATAGCCTAAAAATAACTGAAAGAGATGTCTTGCAATCATGCATTTCTATGGCGGTAATTACCTTAAGCTATGAAAATAGATTTTTGTACAGTTTTAATAACCAATCAATTAGGAATAGGTCTAATTTCCTAAAAAGTAAACTGTAAAGACAAAAAGAAAAAGGGGTAACGTAATTGAAAGATGTTATGAAAGGAAAAGGAACATGTGAGGTTTATTATAAACCTATAATCGCAACTTATATTTGCATAAATACAAAAATTTGGAAATCATAACAAATAGGTATGGTTCAATTGCAAATATGAATATGACAAAATATGGTTAAAATAACAATTAAGATTTAATATGGACATATTTACTTAAATGGATTAAGTTACGATCTTAAAAGGCATTAGGCTTTAATATGAACATATTGATTTACGAGGTGTAAATTACAAGTGCAAGATTCAGTGGTAGCCCTGAGACTAGGTATTGAAATTGATGAATAAATAATAACCTGAGTAAATAAATCAAGGAATATTGTAAATCAACGAAATGAAAAGTAAGTGGAATGCATAATAAATTAGACATGGGTTCTAATTAATATAATGATATGTGTTTGGACCAGTCTATGGGGATGAAGAGCCCAACGGGGAAATCATCGTAGGTGTCGGGAGGCACGGTCGAGCATGTCTAACTTATTCAATGAAACTGAAAGGAAGTGCAAGACTTCGACGGAACGTGAGGATACTACGTGATGGCCCTTTATGGTAGGCCTATCGAAGCTGACCCACAGAGGCATGATCTATAAGGTTCCATCCGGTGTGTATGCCCTGGCTGCATTTATGGTTTAGGGCACCTTAAGAACTGACTGGGATGATTTTAGGATGATTCAGCGGCTGCTTTGGATCGGGAAGCAGACTTCGTGGTTAGGACCCAAAGAGGATAATAGGTTGTCGGATACCTTCATCGTCATTTGAAGCAATTACAGGAAAGGATAGAGCTTAGCTAAGAGGCCAATGATCTTTTACTATCGGGTCATTGGATGAGGAACTATTGAATGTTTAGACTTTTTATTAGGGAGGCCACTTAGCACTTTGTATGGTATTTCATTAGTAGAGGCAGGGTAGGGTCATAGCCACCAAAAGGGACATGCCAATATTTGATATATGTATTGTGGGCTATTCAAGCCATTATTGTGGGCCTAACGAAGCCATCCTTGACAGATATAGAAAGCCCCGACTGAGTTCCGTGGAAGAACTTAGGGTAAGAACCTTTATGGCGCAACAGTAGAAACTTATTCGCCTTCCTGGCGTAGTCTAGTACGCTTTCTTGGCGTAGCGATGGAGACTTAGTGTGCCTTTATGGCATGGTTTAGTACGCTTTCGTAGCGTGGAGATAAAGGTCTTATACATTTTTGCAGTACGGAGATAGAGACCACTCAAAGAGGGTACTATGGGGAGTACCTTGATATATTGGGCATATGGCTACATATATATGACTTATTAGGTTATTATACTTGGGATTAGATGGGTATGATTTATGCATGAAATCAAAAGTGCAATGTGAGATAAACCCAAAGTAACTTAATTAAGGCAAACCAGTGATAAAGTGACATATGTAGTGTTACTTATAGAAAGCATAATTTGTCCATTCACCAGAACTTTTGTTCTTACCCCCTCCTCATAACAAACTCACAGGTTAGGCAATTTTCAGAGGTTACAACTTAAATACACTTGCTAGACTATGTCGTTATTTGGGTAAGTATTTGCTCACTATTATATTTTATTCATTTCCACTATAAGATATTTCTACATGAGCTATATTATATTTTATCTTTGCTTTTCTGCAGGATACCATACAAACCAACTTGGGTTTTAGTGGAATTGGATTTTTAGCATTTTACAAAAAACTCAAGCCTGTTGAAATTTGGGTTGTTACAATGTCCATCATTTTGTCTTCTAAAAGACAGGTCATTATAGATGAAATAAAGAGATAGATATAACAGAATCGTACATTGCAATGGAAAATTTATAATATAACATAAGCCTTTACTAAAAATACTTTCATTCATGCACATACTATATCATAGTACAACCCTAGTCAATTATCAAACATAGAAAGTTATAGCAACTTATCCATATATATGTTGAAGATTATAGGCAAACACAACAATCGATATAGAAAATATGAATGTAAGTCATAGGTTGTCAACTAGTTTCTTTAGCACCGAAGCATCTAAACCTAACCTAACGTATATGCTTGGTCTGACCTGAAAATTAGAGGAAAATAAAGCCATCGTCAAATTGGAATATCAGCATAAGAAAATTCAAATAAGGAGAAATTGAATTGTGTCATCTTTGAAAATCTTTTGAAAAACCAAGTATTTCACAAGATCATGCCGCAAATAAATAAAGATGAGTATTGATAACCAAAATGTTTTCTATTCTAAATCGAATGATGCTATAATAATGTCCAGAGTACAATATAACTATAACACCCACATCCCATAGCACACCCTTTATGAGTCATACAAAGGAATGTGGAGCATCTAGATATAGCTAAAAACTTTACAAAGACGAAGATTTAGGAGACATAAAAGAAATTATAGCAGAAGTATAATATCTTAGTTAAGCTTTTAAGAAATTATTATTTCATAACTAAACAAAATGTCATTGCATCATAGTCTTAAAATTTCTATAATATCAAAGTACATAATATATCACAACATCCAACTTTCTCAAATCCAAATACATTAAACAAATGAACTAGAATAAACTATAAATAAGAATGAAGCATCCATGCAATGCTCTAAGCCAAATCTACTACTTACTTGTATGCCTATAGAGGTTGAAGGAAAGGAGACTGGATCAGCCATAAAATCTAGTGAATACATAGTGATTACTACAAAGAGAATAATTAAGGGATAATAGACTTAAAGATGGTTCTAGTATTATAGGATTAAGTTTTCTTACTTTAATTGGGTTTATTGCATAGATTATTGTTTGCACTGAAGTTCTTATTATAGAAGTATTGTTAGGACTGATTCATACTTCAAGCTAGATTGATCGCTGCTCTCTACCATGAAACTAGCATGTTAGTTGATGCCTCTTACACCAAAACAAAACCTGCTCGAATATGAATCGGTCCATCTGAATCACCCTCCATGGATTCATTCAGGCATACATTTATCTTGTGCTAGAACAAACAATGGCTTATCAACCTCAAGTCGATGTTGCTTGCTCAGCAAACGCTCTTATGGATTGACATGGGATCCTTTCTTTATTGGGCACTTATCTATTGCAACAACTAAGATTTTCAGTACTTGAACAATTAATTTATTCAAATATGAAAATCATTATTTTAGAAGTGTATAATAGTGAATTCAGAATATATAAGTTATTTAATACAACCGAATGGTGATATTGTAATTTGAATATCGCAATTACTCGAGTAAGTGAATTTGGAATTTAATATGAAACTAAATTGATTTTGAAATTATACGAAATTTTATTTAAATATGAATGATAATAATTTATTATCTATGAATTTGAGTGCTTTGAAATCGAATTATTATTAACTGATTTTAGTTAGCATGTGAAAATAGTCATTTTTCAAATAGTCTCCAAATTCGACGAAACTAATTTCATTGGGTTTGGAGTGTAGACTATTATAGGATTCCAAATTTCATAGCATTTGTATATAGATATGATCGTGCGAGCTTGGAACGTTCAAAAAAATTTGAATGGATAAAATATTTAAATACCAAGCCTACAAATACGTCTTCATCCCTAAACTAGTTCCCTTTCTCATCTTTTGTTTCCTATGACAAATTTTTGAGCCGTTGCCATTGTTTTCCCTTCAATAGAATTAAACCACCAAAATAGGCAACAAAATTTACCTATTTTCGATAATCGATCGAAGTGGCAAAGCAACTAGGGCATCACGAGGCGTAGGCCTAGATCGGTACGCTCATGTCGATCTAATCAGGATCTGTCCATCCATATCGATCTAAACTGGTCGTTTCTGATGATGTGGCAACGCCACATTCTACATGATTTCCACTCTCTCCGGTACTCCGCAATTCTCACTCAGCTCCATACTAATCCAAATTTAACCCTTACCTATAAATATAGCCTTGGGACTCTATTTAAGAGGATCTTTTGGGGTTTGAAACGTCCATACTCTGCTGGACTCAGAATTCAGCTCTATTCGTCTCATATTTCTCACATCAATAAACAATTATTTTTGTAATCCTTCATTATAAATAATAGATTATAACAAGTATTTACATTTTAATATTCCTTCTAGTTAAATGGTCGGCTCTCTTTCCAATGGAGACTGCCTAATTGCCTCTTTTTTCTTCATTCTTTCTCCTGCCTTTTCGACATTCCCCCTCATTTTCTACCCTTTTTGCTCGATCTCCTTTCGCTTTCCAACCCTTAGTTAGTTTTCACTTTTGCGAAGTTTACCTTCTTTTTCCCTATACTCATTTCCACCAGATCTGTGATTTTTTTTCCCTACTGTCATCGTTATGGTTTACGTCTACTTATTCATCTTGTAACCCATTACAATCTCAGATCCTACTCGCGGTGGACACACTGGCTAGCTCTGTAATACGCTAGCGAATTATTAGTGTTCAGTTGCGACCACTTTCTCAGATCTTCTTGCTGCTAGTGCTCATCAAAAGGAAAACCCTGGCTGTGGATTGCTTTAGCGACATGCTAGTGAGTTTTTTGGTGTTGAGTTTGCTCTTGAACTTGCGTGGCTGGCTTAGTAGTTTCCTTTTTGATTAGTCTGGTCATGGCTATATGCTGGTGTGTTTTTGACTTGTGTAGGTTTTTCGTGTTGTAGTGGTGTTGGTGGTGGTCTGAGTTGTTTGTTTCCTTAAGGCAGTGCTGCATTTTAGATCTAGTGGTGCACTTTCAGGTTTTAGGTATGGAATTGGTGTTAGGTTAGGCAGTACTGTGAGAGGTTGTTACGGCTCATCATAAGCAAGTTGCGTACTCTTCGGAGACTTCTCTACAGCTTATCGAGTGAGTGGTGGGTGTTATTGTTCTTGCCTTGTTGCTTGGACTAGTGTTGTTATAAGTTTTGTTCTGGTGATGATTGTTTGATTGGTTTGATGTACTTCCCGGTCTGTATTGTAGTCAACTAATTACGATTCATTCTTGCTGTTGTTGTGCTGTGTCATAGTGTGGTGTTGATACTAGTGTTTTGCTAGTAGTTGGTCGTGGTGAATGTGTTGTCTTCTCTATTAGGTAATTTCCTTGTGATTTACTCTTTGTGTGGAGTTTGTAAGGGTTTGTGTTAGTTTGGTTCTGGGATTGCTTGCATATAAGCTTAGGGTATTTGATTTTGTAATGTTGTATGTAACATAGTGTAGGTTTGTTGTTTTAGTGTCTGCCTTTCAAGCTATTATGTACTTCTGATTCTCACCCTATGTGGTAAATATTATCATTAGTTAATAGCTAGGGCTAGAAATTGACTGTAGCAGATAGACAATCTGGCTATATTTTGTACTATCTTGTACTCCTTATTTGTTTAAATGGGAAAAGTGTTACATACCACTTTACAAATCTGTTGGCCTTACCAAAAAAATTACAAGTAAACGTAGGCACATTGTTGAACCTTTATAAATCTACATGTATTTTATGTTTTTGTGCATTATGTGATATGTGAAATATATGGTTATCTGTGTTATATGTGATGTAGAGTGAATCAGGTGTTGGTAGAACAATTTCGAAGCTAACAAGCGAATTTCAGGAATAACTTGGATATTGATTAGATTTGTGGATGATAGGAGGAGGGAATATGTGTTTCAAGTGGGTTATGTACTTGTTCCTATTATAGGTAGAGCGAAATGGAAGTGGTTGCCTGCAGTCTCTTAAGATAATGGATATGGATTTGATTCATTTAGCAAGCCCTATAGAGTAATGGGATGCTCATTAGCGCATTCCCAACCGGGAGATTGTTGAGGGTCAAATCAAATTTGGTTGACCCAACTGGGAAAAACAAAAACCACCTTAACCATCTTATTTAAGCCGGCCAAGGGAATACCAAATAAATAAATAAAATGCCTTAACCAAAAAAAAAAAATGTTAGTGGGTTTATTTAAAGTCGGCTAAGGTCAATTTTAAAACCGACCCCCTACATTGCTTTAAAAACCTTCAGGGTTGCCAAAACAACTCAAAAGAGCGTAACTGATCTCCTGTTGGGGGGAAATTACTTTCCAATAGACACTCGGTTGGAAATAATCTTATAATCATCAGACGTGGGAAGTTTGCTATGATCTATAGTTGTTTGTCCTAGGATTCTGAACCAATTAAAACCGAGCGCAACATCTGCTCCACTAAGGGCATTACCAACCAAGCGGGTTGTTGGAGGTCAAATATAACTCGGCTGACCTCCAACTTCCCTCAATTGGGAGAAGCTGAGAACCACCTTAGCCGGCTTATTTTAAATAAATCAGCTAAGGCCAATTTTAAAAACAAACCTCTGGGTTGCTTTGGCAACCTTCAGGGTTGTCAAATCAATCCAAAAGAGCTCAATTATTAGGGTCAATTGCTTCCTAACGGACTCTCGGTTGGGAATGCTCTAATAGAGTTAATTTAAAATTGATGATAGAATTACACCCCTCAATTATAACAGCACCTTTCGACAAACTCCCTCATAGCAAAGTTTACCGCCATTTCCGACCGCTATGCCCAAACGATAGTGGTCTTCTAATCTTAAACCTCAAACTCTGGCTGCCAATCGATCTGAATACTGCCGAAGTCGATTATAGTGAGGATGGGTTTGTTGTTGATTGTTGCGGCTAGTCGCATAGCTTGCAGGTATGCGGATCCAATTAGGGCGCAGTAGGAGACGGTAGAATCGATAGTGTTGGTATTGTCGAGTAGATTCATTGGATGAGTCATTGTCACTTGGATGAGAAGGAGGATCTTGATCCATTTGTATTTGTGGGTGAGAGTGTAACATTCATCACAATAGTAGCCCAACCCTTACGCTTGTTGGTGGTTCATCTGTTTTAGGGAAAGTTGTTAGATGGAATAGGTATTGTTGCGACTTGGGGATAGTGTTTGAGGAAGGGGTGGAATTGCTGGTAGGGGTATACGCATATAAGGATAGGGTTGCGGTTGAAGAGAGTATGGGCTTCTTGTAGTTTTGCTCCACTAGCTTGACTAGGCCGATAGATTCAGTTATGTGGTTGGGCTTAAGAGGAAGATCTCATTTCATATGGGGTTTGAGGCCTGAAATGTAGGTGTAGATTAGTAACACGATTGCTTAACAATTTGAATTGAGATTGGTATTCATCGATGGTGGATGTTTGTCCAAGCTTAACTAGTAATGATTAGGATTGATGAAGGAAAAATTGGTTGAACCATTGTTCTATTGGTCTCGTGACGGTACTTCATGAAGATATTGGTGATTCTGTAACAACCCGAATTCCAACAGACCGATTTTTTTTCAAAATTTTAATCTATCGAAACTCGTAGTCATTTGTCCGGTATCTTGTAGAAAAGACAGAGATATAAAATATATCAAAGCTCAGAAAATATCTCACAGCGGAATGGATAAAATATAATATAATCAAAATATAGTCTTACCATAGTAATAATGCTACCTAACCAGTATCCAAAGCTACCATATCTCTGTCACCAATCTAACCTGCGGGTATGTATGAGGAGAGGGTCAAAATACAAGTTCTGGTGAATGGATTTAAATTACACATTTTGGATAATCCTACATATACCATTCAGTTACATTTTATTATTTATTAGGTTACTTGGGTTAACAACACTCAAGGCTTTCATACACGTCGTACGCATCTACTTTCCAGTGGATCAACCTAATACAATATATATGTAGTTACCCCAATATTAAGGTACACCCCATAGTACCCCACTCGCACGGTCTCCGCCGTAACGCTACAGAAATATACGCAGTCCCTCATCCTATGCCGGAGCCACGTACAGATATCTATATAACAACGCTACGTTCCGCATAGATATATCATCGCCATGCTACATAAGCATACGGACTGCCATCTTCGAACCATTCGATTGAATCAGTTTCCATCACAGAGTAATGCCCTAGAGTCTACGATACACCACCCAGAGTAAACATGCATGACTTTTCCACATACGTATCGTTAATCGTACTCGATGCCTTAACCGCACATAACCTCTACTGTGCACTGAGTCCTGTGGCAGGGCTATACAAGAAACACGAAACTCGGTCGGGAGCTTTTCAGATATCTGTATACATAAATACTAGGGTCTGCATTTTCAGTGGCTATGGTCCCACCTGACCCTTCCCACAACTAGTGAAAGACGAACAAGATTGAGAACCAGTGACCTGGCCCAAGAGCAAACAACAAACAAAAAAAATCCTAATTTGCCTCTCCCTCACCCATAGCCTTGATAACAAAAGGTCTATGGTCTTTTGGTTTAGCTCTCCGTCTTTCTGTATCGCGTATCACGTATCATGTTGACTATCGATGGTAGGTACCCGATGTCTTGCTATCAACTAATGGTTAGACCTGTCAGTACTCAAGAGTGGTAGTAACCCAGCTTAGTCACAAGGAAACTTGGATCTTCGAATCACCATGCTACCCTATAGTCTTTTGATTGCCCACTATCGTGGCAATCAAGGCATACTCACCGAGTAGAAATGCGCAGACCTAACCTCTGTGAGCACAGTCGAATGTTGTCATAGCACAGAGGACTACCAGGAGTACCCTCCACGTCCCAGGAAGTCGCATGCTTCCCCTTCCAGTCCTTCGAAGCCAGCAGAATATCAGCAAAACAACAGATATAATAGGCAGAACAATCAGATGGACGTGCGCTCCTTTTGTGTCTCATGACACCACGATGATCTACCCCGTTGGGTTATTCGCCCTCAAACGTACGAACTGGTCCAAGCGCCTCAGTTTAATGTGTTATTAGACCGTATGTCTAAACATTCAATTATGCGCTTGCTCTACCTCATCAAGTTTCTAGTTAACTTGGTTATTCCCAATTATATTAACTTATTATTTAAGTTACCGAGTTCTTTTCGAGCCTCTTATATCTCTAAGAAATGGACCCCTCTTGCTTATTAATTTTGGTTGCAAAGCTTAACCCTTTTACGTTCATTAATAAGCCCATAACATGTAATTCTCTAGATTGTAATTTAAGGTCTGCAACCTACAATCTCTTTATAATATTCATTGTCCGATTCAATCGTTACAATAACTTGTTTTACTTAATATGTAATTAAGTATATCTCAATTCACATGTTTTCTGTTTAACGTGTCGCTTATTATTTACGATTAAATATAACTTATTTCATCTCATATATTCATCTCGATCTTTCTTATTTAATCATAATTCCATCTTACACTATTACAACAACTTTTAGTTGTTTACTTATTAACTTAGTTCTCTTAACTAAGGTTTACTAATAAGTCTCTTTTCGTTTATTATAACTTATGTTATAATTTCCTCTTGTCCCTAGGACAAGTCTTTAACATGTTATCCTTATCAGCAGATTTCAGATTTTTCAAGTTTATAGATTACTTAATTTATAATTAAGTACAACTTATTGCATTTCATAAGTTATCACATTCAATTCCCTCTATTGTTTATTATAACCTAAGTTATTATTTCCACTTGTCCCTAGGACAAGCCTACCTATTATCTTCCCTTTTCCCCTTCAGGTTTATTCATAATAGGTTATTATCATTCTCATTTCATTACATGTCTTTTACTGTTGTAACTTTCATTCGTTTCCATTAATCACAATTAGTGCCTTTTACCACATTTCGCTCAAAGCAAAGGGTTGAAGGGTTTGTATTCTTATATATGTATGTATGTATGTATGTATGTATGTATGTATGTATGTATGTATGTATGTATGTATATATATATATATATATATATATATGTGCACTAGACCTCTCACATTAAGCCGACCACTTGTGGATGCTGAATTTGCCGAGTGGTTCCGACCAGACTTCTACCACAAGTTGGGATTAACCTCATGTCTTAGCATCGTTACATGTATATTTACGCACTGGACCCTCACATTTAATTAACAACTTGTGGACGCTGGATTTGCTGGCGATTCCGGGTAGACTTCTACCACAAGTTGAATTTAATCTCGTGTCTAAGTGCGGCTATAGTTTTCTATTTACTGTAAATTTTTCATATAATTTGGGCATGTCTGTTCTTCCAAAATTTTACTGTAATTTTGTTTTCTTCATGTCACACTTAATACCATGTTAATTCTATTTTAACTTATAATCATGTCGCTTGTTCTTCCTAATATGTAATTAACTCCATTCTAAAATAATAACATGTAACTACTTTGTTATCCCAATTTCTATAGTTAAGGGTTCAAGTACATAATATGTCACAGGTTAACATGAAATTATCCCAATTCTTATAATTAAGCGTTCAAGTACATAATATGTCACAGATTAACATGTAATTAGAACATGCATGTATTCAACAGTAATCGTTACACATACTTTAACAAGTTTACACATTTCAACATATTAACGTTCAACAATTTCAACGTATTAACATTTCAACATATTAATCATTCTAACAGATTTACATTGCATATTAACGGGGGATGTCAAACGATAAATATACCATTATCAAAAAGGTATATTTTAAATCTACTCACCTAATTGCTTTCCAAATCATGAATCCGGTCCAGATCTAGCATTCCATGGTTCCCCTAACCGAATTGAAAACCTAAACAACCATGGATCACAATTCTTAACTAAAAGAAAAAGGGAAGAAAGAGGAGAAATTTAAATCGACAAGATCTAAGAATTTACCTTACTTCGAATAGAATTCTGAACACCTTCTTTATTGATATTCATTCTTTTCCTCCAAATCTTGAATCAGAATTTTCCTAAACTAATTATTCTATTTTTCTGAAGAGATTTGAGGAGGAAGAAGAATGACAGAGCTTAGGCGGCTTCTCTGATGAGATTTAGGCTAGGCTCTGATAGCCTATTTATAGGTGTTCAAGATCTTATCGTATACGCAGCGCTGAGTCAGCAACGAACATGGTTAAGAAAACAATGCAGATTCATTGATGAATCTAGCCAGATCTGGGGTGGGTTCGACCCCGGGGTCGACCCCATGTGTATGTGTCGACCCTAGGGTCGACCCTCCTTATGTTAGTGTCGACCCTAGGGTCGTCCCCTTAGGTCCCGCTAGCCTTTTCTGGGCAGATGTTTACCGTTTTGATGTTTTTGATTTTAAACATTTGATTAGTATCCCGTTATACATTCTTTGATTTATCTGAATATTATATTTACATATAATCTTGTTATGTGTATACAAATCTTTTAGCGACCATTTTTACACGTATATATATACGCAACTTTTATTTCGTTTTCAAAATTCAAATGATGTTATGCCGTTATTTAATTCTTACCATATTTCTTTGATTGCAGCCTTATTTTGAACTTTTCTCTTGTATATATACATATATTTCTGCACATATATACGCATATATTTTCATATATATATATACATATACATATGTTTTTCTATACTTTATTATATGTTTACTTTTCTTTATATGTGCGTTTATATATATTTTCTCTTTAGAGCATGCATTATTTTAACCTTTCCCTTAAAATAAAAATGTAGCGTCGGCGAAGATCGAACTCTACACCTCTCACTTAAAAGCCATATGTTCTAACCAATTGGACTACTTAGACTTTTATTAACAAAACACAGAACAATGATGGTCATTGCTCTTTTCTTATTTCTGTTCTTCATGTTTGTTACAATATTTCATTAAACCATTGCATGTAATTTTTTTTTCCTTCTATTATTAATGCATAATATTTGTAAATCGGTGCATGCAACATAATTATACTGCATGCAATCATTTTTTTTAATGCATGTGTTGCATTGTTATTTACCTTAATCTTTTCTTCTTATATATATATATATATATATATATATATATATATATATATATATATATATATGAGGAGGGTTCTGCTACACCTCTTATATTGCATGTGAACCCTTCCCCTGAATCTCAGTCATCCATTCCCCCACTCATTCTCTTTCTTCCCATTTGAATATTGTTTGCTAGTGGGAAGAGAGAGAATGAGTGCGGGAAATGTGTGGCTGAGATTCAAGAAGAGGATTCACGTGCAATATAAGAGGTGTAGCGGAACTCTCTCTCTCTCTGTATATCTCTCTCTGTATATATGTATATATGTATATATGTATATGTATATATATATATATATATATATATATATATATATATATATATACACACACACACACATGCATTATTTAAATATTTAATTATCATAAAATGCGGAGTGTTACAGATTCCGGTGATTCCATTGAAATCATGTTAAGGCTTGCAAGAATAATGCATTCTTCATTCGAAGTTGGGTTGTAGGCAAAGAAACGTTCGGCTTGGATAATGAGGTTGCATTTTGATGTTCCTATTTGGACTAGGTTTGAGTGATGAGGAGATGGGAGGGGCGGTGGAGGAGGCGATTGTAGTTGGGAGAATGTTTGTGTAGATGATGAGATATCCTTTATGGATGGAGAGTTATCGATTTTGATTGTGTAGATGATGAGATATCCTTTATGGATGGAGAGTTATCGATTTTGAGGAAAGGGTGTGGATGATGTATGTTATCAACGGAGGCTTGGAGGTTAGCGCAGTTGGTTTGGAGGTTTTCGATAGAGCCCGCACTTTGTGCTGGGACTTGGGTAAGAACTTCATCCTCTTGTACATTTTGTTGTTGAGTTTCTTCCATGTTAGAAGTTCACTATTCACTAGTGTGGTGAAAGCAACAAATGAGAAATTGCATGAAAGACAAGAATGGAACTGAAACTGTAAAAATAATACTTTGGAGCAGTCAATTATATAGAGTATACCAAGTTTCCCTTCTAATAATATACGAGATATTTGGCATAATGCTCACCATTACACACTTATTTAAATTCAATCATACATCTGTAAAATAAAATGATATATTTAGAAGCTAGCTAGTATTTTCTTTATCTGTAGTCATGCTCTAATTTTCCGATGGATCCTCCCTAATCCATTGTGCCAAGAAGTCCCTAATAGGCGTAGGGGCGCATGTAGGGTCCCATAGCATCCTTCCTGTTGTTTCTAAAGGCACAGCAGCCAATAGAGTAAACAATGATCACAAAAACGATCAAGACCACGTTTACAATAGTGAACTTTCTCCAGTCCTTTTTCAGATCTGCAAGAATACCAGCTTTGCACGAGTCGCAATCGTAACATAGCTTGTTTACGTCGTTGTTCCATTGAGCACAATCTGGGTTGTTTGAGGTGATATTGCTTTTGTTCCATACAATTGGGCTTTGATATGTGAATCCGCATTCTACTGGTGGCTTGCAACAACCAGACTGGAAGAAAAGAAAAAGAAGAAAAAAAAAAAAAAAGTTGTTTATAGTTACTCTGAATAAGCATACATAAACATTAGGTAAAAAAGAAATATGTTAAAATAAGTAAATACTAGACAACTTCTGATTATTACATTTTTGATTAAGTGGATAAAGGCAAAATACATTTTTGACAAAGAGAATACTTTACACTCCACTACGAATAAGTCAAGTGATATGACAAAATGAAGTGCCTGTTATGATCATTTTGCAAAAGATAGTAAACTATTTCCTTTCTCAATTTAAAAACACTAAAATGGTTAAATTATTATTCAACATACTGAATAAAGCATGCTATTGGATAGCTAAATTTACCTTAAGGTTGAATTTAGATATAAGCCTGTTAAAAAAAAGCCTTATTGCTAAAATATGGTTTCCCTGGAAGTTTATTACAAAAACAATTGTTTTTTTTTTGCCAAATCAGCTTCATGTACTTGTTAAAAGTGGAATGCACAGTAAAAAAATGTACATGTATACTTTTAAGGTGCAAATCAATAAAATGCATACCTTTAAAAGTGAACATGGACAAATTTTACCCTAATGAAAACAAACCTATAAAGTTTTCAGTGAAGCGTATTTTTACCATGGTTCTTTTGGTAAACATAAATACAAAATTTGCACTTAACTTAGAACTAAGCTTAAATGGTATAAAGCATGTAAGGATATGATATTAGTACTGGTCCACCATGTTAGCGAACAAACTACAAGTTAATTTTAATTGTTTGAATTCAAATCAAAAGTAATTAAATTATAATTAGTTCAATATTTAATTTATATTCAAATCAAAGAGAATTAGTCTGTAGTCGTTCGCTAATATATCGGTCTATTTTGGTAATCGTACATCTACATTGATGTTACTTCTAAACAGTAGAAAAGAAATGCATTAGGAAATCCCAAAGAAGAGATGCTCATAAATGAACCAAAACAATTTACCTGAACCACAAGGAATATGAATAGTCTGTAAAGGGAATATAAAGTGAAGCATTACCGTGATTGCTCGTTTGCAAATGCTTAGTCGTGATTAGTTTTAGAAATAATATGACCGCATGAAGTAGCGATGCCATGAAAGTTATTCCTACAATTTTAATATGTTGGAAACCAAAATGATCAGGCCAACCTCCGAGGCAAGGCCGACAAGATGGCTGTCTAGAGCAACTGATTCGATGGGGGCAACAATATCTAATAAGTCAGTCAAATTACTGTGATATTTGATGTAGTGACAATACAATTTGCTCAAATGCTCTAACTGGGTTGGGATAACCTAACTGTTTGGACCGGCATGAGATCAATATAACATTATAGAAATACATATTTTTCTTTGTTTATGGATCAACTGAATATTTTTAACCTTTATTCCAAACTAAGCTAATATTTTATTTTTTAGTGCTATCTTCTACACTTAAATCTATCTAAATCACGGTTTAGGATTTCATTTTCCCTCTTTCTTACTTTTAGGAATTCCAATCTGAATCATAAATTTCAGTTTTAGTTTATATTTGGTAATATCACAATTTTTTTTGTTAAATTTTTTTTGTATAATTTATCTTTAAGTTATAAAAGAAGAACACGGAT
The DNA here is from genome assembly GCA_030737875.1 of Allium sativum. Lineage (NCBI taxonomy): Eukaryota > Viridiplantae > Streptophyta > Magnoliopsida > Asparagales > Amaryllidaceae > Allium > Allium sativum. The sequence continues at coordinate 57,879,284 of CM060910.1, forward strand.
TACTAATGCATGTCGATAACATTAAAAAATGTTTACTAATACTTTGGTTTTAACTATTTTAGATATATCACTTACATATTTGTGATTTTATATGTTTCCTCAGTTGAAAATTCAAAATACCAAAAAGTTTGCATACTTGAACATTTCTTTTTGAGTTTCTTTTGTGAAATTTGAAAATCAATGGTTTTTCGACTCCAAGTTCCATTTTGGTTTAGAATTTGAACCATTGAAACCTAAATGGATTGACCAAAATCTCAGTGTTTCAGTTGGAACATTGATTCACATGTTACAATAGCTAGATAAGAACCTAAAATTATAAGAACTATATAAAAAGATTATGGTTTTCTTGTGTAATTCTAATTTGCAATAAGATATTTCAGTAGTATTGATGTAACAAACGGATATATTTAGATGATGGCTCTCTAACAAATTTTTAGTATAATTAAATATATGACCTTGTTTTTATGCACTTGACCATTGTTATTTGCAGTTCTCAGTGAAAACATTTTAGATAGCAGTTAAGGAGCGGTGACAAAATACATAACTATGGAGACAAAAGCTAAATTAAATTGACAAGAAATATATATGCACAAATAGTTTTAATGTTTTGATACTTTATATTTTAAGACATAATAAGCATGAAGTCACATGTCATGGAAAAAAAACAATAAATCATGGAAGCGTGTTCTTGCGATACGAAGTGGACATGGAAAAATGGAAAGATTAGAAAAGGAGAACGTGTTTATGTCTATATATAATGAAAGAAGAATAAAACTGTATTTGAAAAGGGAATTAATTGTTCTATTATTGTAATTATGTTTGAAAGTATTAATTATTTGTGTTGACCACTCTATTAATATTTGTTTGGAGGTGGACCAATATATTAATATTTGTAAGGAAGGGGGACAAAAATCGTGTTTTCAAAATGAGTTTCAATTTTGGAAATTGTAGAAGTTAAAGCTTCATATCAAAATGGTAGTTCAATTGTAACAAGTAGAATAAAATTGTTCGTATTTAAATATTTGCACGCACTTTGAAATTTATTATGTTGTTTCCTACCTCTAAACCTTGAACTCATTTTTCACTTTTGTTACTTTTGTATTTTGTTCAGAGAACACTAGATCGTGGATCCAAACAAACATATTGAATATAAAAGCATGAATTAAATACGTTTTCGCAATTTTAAACCGAACTCGACTTGGAATGTATATTGAATTGGTAAAGAAGAGATTCGATCTAAAATGACATTTAAATTGTAAATACTAAAGTAGTGTTTGGTATAAAATATAATTTGAGTTTCGAGTTTCCAATACTGATAACAAAACATCAGAAAAGTTAAGAGACGATGAAGGTAGTGAAAGGGTTCTGGAGGAGACCACGTAAAGGAGAGAAGGACGACGGAATGATATATTATATTTTCTTTTGTGTTAATTCTCAAAATAAGAAATACAAATAAAAGTTGTTTTTTATTTTGTGTTTTAACTTTGTTTTCTATAACGATTGTTTTTGGTGTTATAAATGCATCGTTCGTATTTTACTATGGGCGAAAACTTAAAAAAAAAAAAAAAACGTAAATCAAACACCATCTAAGTTTTTTTATACCAATGTATTAAAGTATTAATTATTGTAACTTACTGTTGGTGCTCGAACAGGTCAATTTGATTATTTCATCCAAAGGACCGCTATTGATGCATCAAACACAACGCCGGTACATCAAGCAGATCTTTTACCTCCTTTTTTTTTTTTTTTTCTGATTGAAAGCACTCTATATGTATTAAAAAAATAACGAGTTGAATAAAATTCTCATACTTGATGTCATATCTGTGAAAGTACAATACTAAATAAAAGTGGTAAACGCAGTAAGATTAGAATTGTAGTATTGTGCTATTCTAATATTTGTGAATTTTAATATTATTCAGTTAACCCAAATAAATCATTCTTATGTTAAAAGAGGCCACGTCTAAAAAACAACCTTTTCAATATTTCTCTGAGGTTATTTTTTCTCAGATAAAAGTTAGGTTATTTGATATTTATACTTTTTAAAATAAAATAAATATAGGGAAAAAAAGTACAAACCCTAGTTTTCAAAATTAGAACCGTCATACAATTAAGATTCAGATTAAAGGATTTAACTCTTCATACAAAATCCTAAGTATCTCAATTTCCCTAATTGTTCCCATTTCAAACTAAGTACAAACCCTAGTTTTCACACAGTCTACCACCAATTACTCACCGATTTCATAAAATCAGAACCCAATCAATCTATGAACAAAATACCGGCACAAAATTACCTCGAGAGGCGACAAATTCAAAGCAGAAAATTGATCGACGTTTATATTTCCTTTCTCCTCAGCCAACTCCACACAAACTTTAGTTTCAACCAAACAGCCCCTGATGTTGTTCCAGTTCTTCGGATCATTAATCCATTTCTGCAACCAGTGCGAAAAATCACCAAGCCTGAACTGCTGAAACCCTTTTCCACTTACAGCCTTCCCTGCCCCTTGATTCGTAACCAAAAAAGCAAGTATCGCGAAAGCAATTAGCAGAACAATAAGGACGAACATCACAAAGAGATAAATCCACATCAACAGCACGTTCCTGCAGCAGGCGCCAAGCAAACCACATAGCGAAACGATTAATAGAACGACTCCAAACGCAAGAACTGGGACACGCAAGAAACTTTGGCATTGGGATTGCATATGATGCGGAAACCAAATTTGGCCGACAAGGATCAGAATCGAGAGTACTAAGGTTATGAAGTTTAGAGTTCCGAGCAACCAGTTGCTTACACGACAACCCATTTTTAGTAGATTATATTATTTTATTTTGAGATCGAGGGAGATGGAACGAGGGATATTTGTAGGTGGAGGGAAGTGAAAAGTTGATTTGATTTCAAACTACAGAGAGGAAGAATGCCAGCTTTCTAGCTAAGATGCTTTTAATTATTTTCCAAATGCATTCACTCGTATTCTAGTTTTGCTCGTAGTAAAAAATGCTCTTTCCAATATTATACGTCCGGATGCAAGTGATATGAATGTAGGCCAATTCTATTCAACCCTCTATTTTCTGCTTTCACACCCACTACTTTATCTATTCTTAGATTTTCCAAATTTGCTCTTGTCTTCAAACAATAGCGAGTTACGTTTCAAAGGAATAACTGCCTTATAAGCTTCAATGGGGAGATGCATCTGTGCATACATACTGCAATTCAAGTGACGTTCGTATATAAACGTAGTCTGGACTGAGCGCGGTTCATATGTTAACCTAGTTCAGATCGAGCGAACTTTGTATAATAACCTAGTACGGACAAAGCGAGATTGGTGAACAAAAAACGTCCCGCTGAACGTGATTCAAACATTTTAAAGGTAATTTTGGGATAAACGGAGGATAAAAGGGAAAAAGTGAAGTTTGATGATTTTTTTTAGTTATGTGGGGTGTAAAAGAAATAGAGGGATGCTAATAGAACTAGCCAGCTGGCCACGAATCCATTGCTCAGTAAAACACTGAGAATTTTTTTTTAAAAAAAGTCTCGTGTTTTTCTTTCATAAAAAATGTTTTATTGTGAAATATGCACATAGTTCCATGTTTTTATTGGCTTTCTCACGAGGGCACAAAATATTAGGTTCAGATGATCTGAATTGAAATTCCATGTACATTCATGAATCTTTCTTAGATATAACCAAAGGACAAATGTTTGATATCCTGATTCTTGGATAGTCTAAGATATAATTCTTTATCCAAGTATTATATATAGCCTTTTGTGTAATTAAAATGTTTAGGTTAACCGACATGCTAGATGTCGTTCAGATGGTTTAAAAATCACATCCTTGGAACTAAAACATTTTTAAATATAAGAAAAATCGAGTTTAGGAAATCATGATACATGATTAGAAAGTCAACAATGAATACCCAAAAAGTCAAGAAGTTGTTCGTATCGGTATCCGTAAAATGGATAAATATCCTTTATTCGAAAAACGAATCTGTATACGAAGACTTCAACATTGAGAAATTAACCATTTAGTTTTTTCCAATGTTATAGTTTAAATTTGCTCTACTAATTAAATAGTATATATTATACACATGAAATACATATTTATTGTTCAAAACAATTTTATCATTGTATTTTTAGTATTTTTTACAATTTAATAATAAGTGGGATTAAAAAAATGTTAAACTAAACTTGCAATTTTAATCCATTTTTTCATCCAATTTTTCCACTCAAAAAGTAATTCAAACTTATACATGCATGTGTGCATATATGAGACACACACTCTATGACATGCATATTTTTACAGCATTTCAAAAGCACTTCAATATCAACCACAAGTTTTTATTTAATTAATACTTTGAGGGGATGAAATAATTAGCGGGAGAAGAGAGAAACATAGCATATAGTTGAAACCAATGAACATTTAGGGATGCTGCACTATGTAGGACACAATGGAACGCTTCTTACACACACATACACTCACACACAAACACACACACACACATGCATGCATGTTTGTGTGGCTGCTGAGACGTGTTTAAGGAATGGTAGAGTTATAGATTTGGACGAATTATAGGAAGTGGTAAAATTGTGTATTTATATGGATGTGAAGACACTGACTCGAACGTACAGAAGAAATTTTTTGGCTTTTACCTTTTTAATGACGATGTGCATGCTAAAGCACAACCGAGGGACATTACAAGTAAATAATTTTTTCCGTACCTACTATATTATATATAAAATTCAATATATGATCATTTAAATTCTCGCTTCTCATTCATTTTTACTTCCAGTCCTATTCTCTGGTTGGTTTGAGAGCAAAGTTTCGCTTATCCCTCTAATAAATACTTGCATTTCAAGCTGCAAATTGTATTTCCGTTACATGTAAATAACAATATGTCCTTCTGATTTCTGTTTTAACTATTCTGAAAATGTTCCACACTTATTGTTGAGGAATTCAGAGAATCAGATTGGTATGATTCTGAGGCGCGAGATCGCTTTCCTTAAAGAAATATGCGCCTCCACTCGGATCGAGTTTGTTAAAGGGTTCAGCGGCAGATTGCTTTCCAGGATACAACAAAATCAGAACAAAGAGACTAAGCAATGTCTGTGGGTTCAACGGGAGCTCGTATTGGGAAGAAAAAGATAAAACAGAGAAGAGGAAGAGGAGTAATCCGAAGAGAAAAAACAGGGTGCATATATAGCCGCGGAACAGACACAACCGTTGGAAGCAGTTGTACACAAACAGACATGTCCGTCTATTCGAATTCAAAAATTACAATTGTTGCCAACAGCCAAGTCGCTTCCGTACGGTCATGCGCGCACCTACATGCCTCAAGTGCCCAATCTTTGACCCATAATAAACATTTTATAGGCCCAAGCCCGTATGCATACCCATCCGAGCCACTACTCAAGCCCAAGTCATTTTAACTCACAATATCATACACAAGGCTTTGTTATATACCTTGGAGTAGTCCAAATAACTTGGTGATGTGGGACTTATTCCCTTCATTGAAACAATCTTCCTCAACAAAACCCCACTAGATTGTTTTATTGATGATGTTCAGTTTTATCTTAGCTAGAAACTGTGCATCATATGTGGTATCCATTCGATTAAACCACGTATTAGTGTCAATATTTCAGGACTTTAAAGAAGAGCTGGGTGGTCTTAACTTAAACCAAGTCTCCTTGAATTATAAAGCCGGAAATACTACACACGCAATTTCAATTTTCCAATAAATTTCCCTACCTGTGAGCACCGTTATGGCCATGTGCTCCATCCCAGCTTAATGAACTTTTACAAAGAGTAAACCCTAAAACTCTTGTTTAGAAGCGGCAACACTTCCAAGTTCATAAAGGTAAAGTTCTTTTCCTTATCAATGTCTCTGTTACCAGACTAGCTAGAACTTTATTAAGAGTTATTCAACTCAACCTCTTCACACCTGTAACAGTTTACACTAATTTGACTTAGTGTCTTCCCAATCATATGATAATTTGTTTTTTTACTCATTAAACCTTAAAATTAAGTTAATTAATATTAAGGTTGGGTTTCCACTATCATTGATTAAAGCAAGGTTTAAGTCTTCCAACTGAGGTTGAGCTTACCATTTCCCTAGTCAAAGCTTTTGTGAATGGGTCTGCTAAATTATCGCTAGATCTTATGTAGAATATAGCGATTATTCCATCATTTATTATTTCTCTAACATACTCATGTCTAAGACTTATATGTCTTGATTTTCCATTGTATATGTTACTATATGCTCGTGACATAGTAGCCTGATTATCGCATCGTAATGATATGTCTGGCATTGGTTTTGGCCATAGCTTGATATCTAGTAATATATTTCGTAGCCACTCTGCCTCTTTTCTAGTGGCAGCAAGTGCTATAAATTCTGATTCCATTGTGGAGTGCGAAATGCAAGTATTTTCTTTGATTCCCAAGAAACTACACCTCCACCTAATGTAAAAATCCAACCCGAAGTAGATTTATTATCACCTACACTACTCATCCAACTTGCATTAGTGTATCCTTCTAATACACTTAGAAATCCATTGTAAACAAGACCTAGATTATTGGTTCTTTTTAGGTAACTAAGTAATCTTCCAATAGCTTTCAAGTGATCTATACTAGGATTGCTAGTATATCGTGCAAGTTTGCATATTGCATATGCTAAGTCAGGTCTTGTACAATGCATTGCATACATTATACTTCCAATAGCACTTGCATATTCGAGTTGAGAAATACATCTTCCTTCATTTTTATTGAGATTGATACTCGAGTCTATTGGGGTACTGGCATCTTTAATTTTTAGATGTCTAAACTTCTGGAGCACTTTTTGAATATAATGTGATTGACTTAGTGCATTAACCCCCGCTAACTTTACTTACTTTTATACCCAGAATTGTATCAACTTCGTTTAAATCTTTCATTTTGAATTTTGAAGTTAAATATTTCTTGGTGTCTTGTATTCCTTTCATGTTAGTACCGAATATTAATTAGTCATCTACATATAAATAAATTATTACTCCATATTCCTTTGTAAACATGGAGTAGATACATTTGTCTGCACTATTATATGTGAAGCCATTTTGAAGTATAATTGAGTCAAGTTTATCATGCCACTGTTTTGGTGCTTGTTTTAATCTGTATAATGATATTGTTAGCTTGCAAACTGTTCTCTCATTTCCAGGAAGGATAAAACCCTCTGGTTGTTCCATGTAAACTTCTTCATTAAGTTCACCATTAAGGAAGTTTGTTTTGACATCCATTTGGTGGATATGCAACTGATAGATTGATGCTAATGCTATTAGTACTCGAACTGATGTAATTCTTGCAACTAGAGCATAAGTATCAAAGAAATCAATTCCTTCCTTTTGCCGAAAACCCTTGGATACTAATCTAACCTTGAAAGTTTGCATGCTACCATCATTATTACGTTTTCTTCGAAACACCCATTTGCAACCAATAGGTTTTGACCCTTGAGAAAAATCTTCCAATACCCAAGTATTGTTTGATAAAATTGAATCCATTTCATCATTAGTTGCCTCCTTCCAAAAAGCAGAATCTCTGGAAGTTATAGCTTCTTTGTACTTTCTTAGATCGTCTTCTATATTCAGTATAATAGGAATTTTGTTAGTAACTTCATCTCGAGTTCCTTCTACAAGGAATGTTATAGCTTGAGAAGATATAAAATATGGACCAAAAGATTTCTGTTTTCTGATTCTTTGTGTCCTTCTTATTTCTGTCTGTTCATTTGTTACTTTCCTTTTATTGCCAGCAGAAGGTGTAGTAACATTCGTTGGTGTTTCAATAATTTCGGGGTTTAATGATTGATTTCTATTTGAATCATCCTTGAATTTATTTTCAATAAAATCAACATCCCTCGATTCAACAATTGTGTTTGAGGATAAATCTAGTAGCCTATATGCTTTGGAGTTTTCAGCATACAAACTTCTCAATGCTCTTGGACCTAGTTTAGTTCGATTTGGATCAGTCACCATATAGAAGGCAATACACCCCCACACCTTTAGATACCGCAGATTAGATTTTTGACCATTCTATAGTTCATAAGGAGAAACTTTAGTTTTCCTTGAAGTGATTCTATTGTGCAAATGACATGCAGATAACAATACTCCCCTCCCCCCCTCCCCCAAACAAATTAAGTGGTAACTAAGAATTTAATAACATATAATTTACCATATCAACCAGAGTTGTATTTTTTCTTTTAGCCAAACCATTTTGTTGTGGTGTGTATAGCGCAGTATGCGGATGAATAATTTCATGTTCTTCACAGAAGTTAGAAAATTCAGCAGAGAATTATTCTCCTCCTCTATCACTACGTAGGACCTTTATTTTCCTTTGATTTTCAACTTCTGTTTTATAGTGTTTGAACATATCAAAAGCTTCCTCTTTATTGTTGAGCAAATACACAAATGTGTTTATAAAAATCATCAATAAAGGTAATGAAATACCTTTTTTTGCCTCTGGTTAAAACTCCATTTAATTCACATATATCAGAATGAATTAAATCCAATATTTCTGAACTTCTTTCAACTATGGGAATGGTTTCTTTGTAATCTTGGCTTGTATACATATTTCGCATTTATCATAGTTATCATTGGTAACAGAAATAAGACCATGGTTTGCCATATACTTCAAAGATTTATAATTTAAATGTCTTAAACGTGCATGCCTAATGGTAAAGAATCAAAATATAAGAAGAACATTCCTTTATTTCATTAATATTGAGTTTAAACATCCCATTACATGCATAATCTTTACCCACAAACATGCCATTTTTAGACAAAATCAAACTATTAGCCTCTAAGACAGATTTGATGCCACTCTTGCATAAAATTGATGCAAAAACCAAGTTATTTTCAATATCAGGAACGTGGGAGAACATTAGTGAGAGTTATCTTCTTGTTGGAAGTGAAATGAATCTCCACGTTTCCTTTTCCCAGAACTTTTGCACCATTTCCAATTCCCATGAGCACTTCTTGTTGGTCAACCACCTCTGTATAGGTTTTGAACAGACCTTTGTTGTTGCAAACATGAACCGTTGCACCAGAATCGAACCACCAATTCGGAGATTTCATTTCAGCAATAGCCATGCAAGTCAGTTATCATGCCAATTTACAAATCAGAGACCATAGCAATGATTTCCTGCATTTTCTGGTTCTTAACCATATTCTCATTTTCAAAGATTCCCTTTTCTGTTTTGGAGGAGCCCTACATTCAAGCTTAAAGTGCCCAAGTTTACCGCAGTTATAACATGCTTTATTTCATTTGTCTTTCGGATTAGAGTCGCTCCCTTGCTTACTCTTCTTGTTTGGATTGAAGCTCTTGTTCTGATTTCCCTTCCTTTTCTTTCCAGAAACCACATTGTTCACGTCAGTGGAAGGGAAAACACCATCACGTATTTTGTTTTCTTCCTCAATTCATATGTGTTTTCCGATCTTTTCCAACGTTAGTTCCTCAGTCATATGCAAGAGCTTTTTGTGATAATTATTCCAACTTGGTGGAAGTTTAGCAATTATCGCCCCCAACTTGAAATGATTCAGGAATCAGCACCTTCAAGTCATTAAGTTTGCTAACCAGAACTTGTAAGTCGTGCATTTGATCCATGACAAAAACATTGTCTTTCATTTGGAATTCAAAATATTTTAGAGTAAGAAACTTATCTATTCCAATTTTATCGGTCTTGTATTTCATTTCCAATGCATCCCAGATTTCCTTATGTGACTTCAATGGAGTGTAAAGATCGTATAAACGATCGGATAAGGTGTTAAGAATATGACCTCTACACACCAGTTCATCCTCTTCGCGTTTTAGCCTCTGCTTTTTCAAATCATCAATGTCTTCATCTGTCGGCGGAGGAAGAGGCGGAAGGTTTTCATGTAGGACGTAGGAGATTTTAAGAGTGGTAAGAAGGAACTTCATTTTGTCCTGCCAGCGTGTGAAATTTGTTCCATCAAGTCTGTCCAGTCTGACAAAGTCTTTGTTCATAATTTTGAATGCAGAATCCAATCCGTTCTCCATTGTAGATATTGCTTTAAGTTCGTTGAGGAATTCAGAGAATCAGATTGGTATGATTTTGAGGCACGAGATCGCTTTCCTTAAAGCAATATCTGCCCCCACTCAGATCGAGTTTGCTAACAGGTTCAGCGGTAGATTGGTTCCAGGATACAACAAATCAGAACTCAGAGACTCAGCAATGTCTATGAATTCAACGGGAGCTCGTATTGGGAAGAAAAAGATAAAAACAGAGAGAAGGAAGAGGAGTACTCCGAAGAGGAAAAAATAGGGTGCATACATAGCCATGGAACAGACACAACCGTTGGAAGCAGTTGCACAAAAACAGACGCGTCCGTCTGTTCGAATTCAAAAATTACGACTATTGCCAATAGCCAAGTCGCTTCCGTATGGTCATGCACGCGCCTACGTGCCCCCAAGTGCCCAAGTACCTAATCTTTGACCCATAATAAATATTTTACAGGCCCAAGCCCATATGCATACCAATCCAAGCAACAACTCTAGGCCAAGTCATTTTAATTCACAATATCATGCACAAGGCTTTGTTATATATCTTGGAATAGTCCAAATAACTTGGTGATGTGGGACTTGTTCCCTTCATTAAAACAATATTCCTCAACACTTATTTCTCTTCTTTGTTTCATTTTCTCGACTTCTTGCCTGAAATAAAATGATTTATGCTTCATCAATTCATGAATATTCCATGCTTACTATCTTTTCTTAATTATTTTTTTCCTACTTCTTATCTGAAATAATTTTTAAATCCATAAATACTAGTAAAACCTACATTTATTTCACTATAAAAACTATTTTGTTTAGCAACGGCTTTTAGCCGTTGGCACCATCGTCAGCTGTAGATAAAAGCCACGACTCCGTAACAAAACTCGCTACGATTGGCGATGGCTAATCTAACCACGTGACCTATTTATGGACAATCTTGTTTGTGTCAAAAACTGTCGTCAACCGTTTCTAATATTTCGTAACGAGCCATCTCCAATTGAAGTTAATCCGGAACTATAGGCCGTAGCCAGCCGTCGCCAGCCATACCATGTAATTGGAAATATGTCACTAGACATTGTCAACCGTGGCTATTCTGGAACTATTTCTATAGCTTTTAAGCATTATACTTCCCTCAAGCCACACATACACATATCTATTCATTTCACAACTCATATATAATCAATTCCATAACCCAACGTGTCATATATATTAAAATTCATAACATAAACCAACATATATACTATAAACCAACTCATATACCACAAACTAACTAATAAACCATACATAACAACTTTAAACATTGCATAACAAACTGTCACATTTACAACCATCAAGGCAAACCATATCCCCAAACCAACATCATATCCAGAAACCATCAAAAACAAATCATATCTATAACCATCATATGTTTATATTTATAAAAGCTACGAAAAAAATAAAAAAGACAAGTACTTAACCGTCTCTATCATCGTTATCATTCTCATCACCCGACCCATCCTCATCCCCACGCATCCTCCCATGCTCGGATAAAAATGCAGCGATCCGCTCATCGAGCATTGCAGTCAGTCCACTCTTCCTCCAATCTTACAGCTCAATCATTTGCTGATGGAGCCTGACGATCTCCTCCTCCTATTGTGATCTCCTATAAAAGGCATGGGTCGCACTACCTATAATATATTATATTATAAGTTTTAATTTATATTATTCAATGGATCATCAAGGTTGATGTAATGATCTAAAACAACACAAATGTAATATAACATTATGTATAATCATATGCAATCAACACATAATCAAATCATATCCAAATTCACCACAAGTTAATATACCCACCAAGTATATTTTATTTATGAAATTTCCTATTTTATGTTCTTAAAATCCTTTCATTTTATTAAATGAATCGTTATAGTTTAAACGCTACCACATCATGGTTTTTCTAAAAAAAATTGATTTTTCCATAATAAAAAAACTACTAGATGAAATCTCAATTTTTCCCTTTATTAGAAAATTATAATCCAATAGATTTAGAAGATTCTTGTTTTGAAATAATTTCAACTTATATCATATACACTCATTCAAAGTTCAAATAATAAAATTACGAATTACCACTGCATTATGAGCTCGTTTAAAGTATATTTAATTTATATGTTCAACCTTTGTGAAATTAAAATGCGGACATCAGTAGAGATTTAATTTGTAAGTTCTTTTGGTTATGTAACTGTGGTTGATTTTAATCTATACAACTAATTAGCACACTAAGTATTATAGATGTGCACGCTATTGGATTGTCAGTGCATATTTCTTGGTAAAAATATATACTCAAAAAAGTATGGATTTTCCACTACTAGAATTCAAGATTAAATAGCAGTTATAACTTAGTTGATAAAAAAACTTTACCTTTATATTTCCGGACCGTAGTGTTCATTCCAAGTTAGCGGGTCAATGATGGCTACAGATGCGATTGCACCCCTATGGGGTTGGGTTATGTCATCTAAGCGATCTCTGCCTGATATCTCTCTTGCAATGGCAAACAATTAAATCACACATTAAATATTCAATTTCAAATGAACAAGGTTAAATACAAAATATTACGAATAATGAAGACAATAGAGTTTTCCAGAATACATATTATCTATTAGTCATTAGCGTATGAACACATTTTATCATATTTAGTATGTTTTGTAATTATCTATTAGCCGTTAGCGTGTGAACACGTTTTATCATATTTAGTATGTTTTGTAATTATCCATTATCCGTTATAATGCTTCTCTATATAAGCATACCATTGTTACATTACTCCTAGTACAAGATATAATATTCATCAATAAAATCTTTTGCTTCCTCAGTATTCTTCTTATTTCCTTCAATCTTATTCTTCAATTTTGTATCAGAGCAAATTGCCGAAAGGCTTTCTATCAACCAAGAGTTGTTTTATTTTATTCTTTCTGCTCAGTTTTGATTTTTCTCACCATTAGAGATTTTACCGAAGGGACATCCAACTCTTGTTTGTTTTGGATCATCGGTTTGTAAACTAGCCACGCCTAGATCAACTGGCTGCTAGTTTACTCTACCTCTACTAAATCATAGGTATTTTTTGTAGCGGCTACAAATATCATTCTTGATTTGCCAAGCACAAAGGCGGCTACAATATTTGATATTGCTTGCTAGGCATAAAATATATACCTTATTATTGTTCTTCGATTTCTTTCTATCTTAGATTACGTTGGCTGCATTTTCCTGCTTCAGCCTCACCAAATATATTTTTTCTGTTCGATTATGGCGAACAGTAATGAAGCCACGTCTACATCAACGGTCAACACTAGCATAGTAGCACTGATCCACCACCAAACATCCCTAACCTGATAAAATCCAAAAGTCAAATTATTACCACATCACTTGATGAAGACAATTATATATTATGGAAATATCAAGTGGAAGTTTCCTTAAAAGGTTATGCACTGCTGGAATACATCAATAGAACCACAATTATACCACCAGTCATGACTTTGAGTCAAGATGGTAGCACTGTTTCAAATCCAGATTATGTTAGATATCAAAAGCAGGACAATCTATTATTATCATGGCTTATGTCTTATATAAGTTCAAATTTGTTATCACAGATATTAGGATGTAACAATTCTCATGAAATTTGGTCATCTATTGAGCAAATTTTTTAGTTCTCAGTCTGCAGCTAGTATAATGTTGTATAGAAGGAATTTACGAAACTCTAGAAAAGAAGGCATGAGTATGAAAGAATATTTAGGCAAAATTAAAAATACTTGCGATAGATTAAATGCTATTGGGCATAAGATAAGTGATAGTGAACAAATATTGTTTATCACTGGTGGACTTGATGAAGAATATGACTCATTAATAATTGTTATTGCTACTCAGCAAACATTACCTGACTTGCAGTTTGTTCGATCCGCTCTACTTGCTCATGAAGGAAGATTGAACAAAGAAAAACCATACAAGGTGATTTTTCTATCAACTATGCAGCAGCTAAAAGTAATCAACAAAGAAACAACTACAGCAATGATTCAAACAGACAAGAAAGTCAGTATTCAAAAGGTTTTCAATCAAAAAAAGGAGGTTTTCAGGGAGTTTTTCAATCACAAAGAGGAGGTTTTCAAGCACAAAGAGGGGGTTTCCATCCTCAAAGAGGTCGTGGAAGAGGCTGATGGAATAATAACAATCATGTTAAATGTTAAATTTGTCAAAAATTTGGTCATATGGCAAATAAATGTTACTTTAGGTACAATCCAAATAATAGTTCTCAAAGCAGTCAAGGCAGTTTTTCTCAGAAAGGAGCACAGGCAAATTTTGCTACAACAAACTCAAGCATAGGCAACAATGGCACTCAAAGCAGTAATAATGCTGATAAGGGTGATGAAGGTAACTTTGAGGAATGGTATCCAGACTCAGGTGCAACCCATCATATTACAAATAATCTTCAGAATTTAAACATTGGTAGCAAAGATTACTCAGGTACGAAATATTTATATATGGGCAATGGTGAGACTGCAAATATAACACATACTGGCAAAGGAACTATTTTTGATAAAAGACCACTTCAACTAAATAACATGCTAAGGGTTCCTACCATAAATAAAAATCTTTTAAGTGTATCAAAATTTTCCAGTGATAATTATGTATATTTTGAGTTTCATCCAAAATTTTGCTTAGTCAAAGATATTCTAAGTCATGAAATATTACTACAGGGTAGTCTACATGATGGACTTTACCGATTTAACAACTCGAAGACTGGAAACTCAAGTGGTGAACTCTGGTGCAACAATGTGGATGCTTGTAGTAATAATGATTGTAGTAGTAATAATCATTATAATAGAAATAATGTTTTAGATAATATTACTTTATGGCGTGAAACTTGGTCATCCAAATTTTTGAAACTGTCAGAACTTTTTTATCTATTAATAATATTGCTTTTAAAAATGCATCTGTTAAACACACATGTACACATTGTCAGCTTGGAAAAAGCCACAAGCTTCCTTTTAGTAATTCTGAAACTAGGTATAATAAGACATTGGAGCTTGTAGTTGCAGATTTATGGGCCCTAGCACCTCTAAATTCATATTAGGGGCATAAGTACTATCTTTCTTTTGTAGATTCCTATTCAAGATATACTTGGATATATATGCTAAAAATAAATCTAAAACTTGTGACACCGTTATACAATTTATAGCTCATGTTGAAAAGCAATTTAATTGTAATGTAGAAATTCTGCAAATAGATGGTGGGGCAGAATTCAAGCCTTTGGCTAATTATTTTGCTACAAGAGAAATTAAACAGAGATTTGTTGGAGAATGGAGTTTTGATGACAACAACCTTATTTCAATTATCATTGATTATAAAATATATACTAACATCTTTATCTAGAATATATATATGCACACACATAAACACATGCAGGATTTTTATACAGGAATTAATACTGAAGACTGTACAGTTTATGAGCTTTAGAGATTAAGAATTCAGAATAGATTCAAAACTCATGAGTAATCAAGATTTCAATAGTTTAAGAATTCAAGATTAATATAATTATAGAGTCTAGATTTTGTAAGACTCTAAATAACACTCCAGGTTCAAATTCAAATTTTGATTTTTCAATTCTTTTCTCAATCCTCTCTATTTTGTTTTTCTATTTTATTCTCAGTCTTCTCTATTTTATTTTTATATTTGTTTCTATTATTCTTCTTCTTTGTTTTTAAAACTTAAGTTTTTATATATACTTTATTTATATTTTATATAGTTTAGATCCTTATAATTTTATAAATATATTTATATAGTTTAAAAATATGTTTTCATGTGTTTTTCTATCATATAATATTGATTTACAACATTAGAATTTTACTCAAGAATTTTCGGAATAAATTTTATGTCAAAAAACTTGAAAAATGCTTTGAAAATGGAAATTACACATGACTATGTCGACATAGCAAAATATGTATGTCGACATATAACAACTATTTTTCTAATTTTGAAGGGAAGTGTCTTTTCACTATTTGAAACGCTTTAGAACCGTTGCAACCCTTCGTACTCTATAAAAAGAAGTTAAAACCGAATTTTTTATCATCTCTTCTTCTCCATCTTCATCCTATTTCATCCTACCATTATTCTTAACCATCTTTATGGTTTTTACACTTATACTCTGCCTAATTCACTTCTGACAAAATTCTTCTCTCTACACTCTCTACTCTCTGAATTAATTGTTATTGAATGAGTTATAGGGCTGTTTTGTAATTGCTTGGGTTGAATAAACCCTGCTTTGTAAGTCAAAGAGTAATCGGTGTATCCTTGCAACCGTGAAATCAAGGAATAAGAGTCGGTGTGCCCTTGTTGAGCCGTGAATCAAGGGATAGGAGTCAGTGTCTCCTTGTTGAGCCGTGAAATCAGGGAGGTTGTACTTTGCTATTTGAAAATAGTAATAAAACTCTGCACGATCCAGCATTGTGCGGACTGGACATAGGAGTGATCCGAACCAGTATAAAATCCGGTGTGTTCTTTCCTTTTTTGCACTTTTATTTCTGTTTATTTTGCGTCTATATTTGAATTTGTGTCTGTGATTGTGTTTTTGGTGTTTGATTCATCCCATAGTTCTCTGTAGTTTTTATTTTTGTTTAAATTCTAACAAACACGATTCACCCCCCACTAGTGTTTGCTTTGCCTGAACGATCCATTCTGCAGTCCCTAACAATTGGTATCAGAGCAAGGTCTTTTAAAAAGTTCATAATCTGACTTTTGAAAATTTGGTAAAATGGCAACCAACACTAGAAGCAATAATAGTTCTTTTTATAGAGGGTTAATCCATTGTTATACCACTACTGTTTATTTGTAGTAATTATTCATATTAGGCATGTAGAATGAAAATCTATTTACAGTCTGTAGGATTAGAAACATGGAATAAAACACAAAATGAATATTTTGAACCCACAACTGCATTATCACAATGGAAAAATGAACAAAAGGCTGCTGCACAGAGCAATTCTAAAGCCATGAATATGTTATTTTGTTCACTAGATAGAAATGAGTTTAATAGAGTATCCATATGTAAAACAGCTCATGAAATCCGGAGAACTTTACAAGTTACTCATGAAGGAACTAGTAAAGTTAAACAGATTAAGATAGGCATGCTAGTCAATCAATTTGAATTATTTAAAATGAATGAGAATGAGTCTATTTCAGATATGTATTGCAGATTTCAAGAGATAGTGCATTCACTAACAACACTTGGAAAAACTTATTCCGAAGCAGATCAAGTTAGAAAAATATTAGATTCGTTAACTTAAGAATGGGATCAGAAGACTTTGGCTATAAAAGAAGCCAATGATGTCAATGGAATGAAGATTGAAGAGCTAATTGGGAATCTAATGTCATATGAAGTTCAACTATAGAAAAGAAAAGAAAATAGATCAACTGAAAAGAAGTCTATTGCACTGAAAGCCACAACAAATGATTCAGACTCGAGCAGTGAAGATGATGAAAAAATAGCACTCATAACAAATCAGTTTAGAAGATTCGTAAAATATAGAAGGAAGGGTTGTAATAATGCAAATTCAATTTAAATGTTGGACGATGCTTTAACTACAACAAACCAGGGCATGTAAAGAAAATGTGTCCATATCCAGACAAATCTACTGAACAACTGGACAACTCAAATTCGTCAAGGAAAAGAAAGAAAGCATATGCAGCAATGTTAGATGATTCAAATTCATCATCAAGTGATGAAGAACCAGAAACCGGAAATATAATTTATGCTTTACAGCAATTCAGAGTTCAGAAGATCATGAAGAAAAGGATCAAAAAACCGTGTACGCATTAATTACATTTTAATTTTATTTGGTTGAATGGTTGCTTTGTTTATTTGCTTTGGTTTGAATTTAAAATTAAATAAACAATTTGAAATTCAAAATAATAATATAATATTAAATAACCAATAAATTAACAAAATAAATTGTTTGTATGTTCATTAGGATTAGAAGTATTTCAGGATATCATTAAACCTGAAATATAAATCGATAATTTAATTCAAAAATTGAAAATCCAATTTTCTTTTGCAATAAGCCTTATATGTCGACATACAGAAATATATATGTCGACATATCAAACAGATTTGAAATTTAAATTTTGAATTTCAAAATTTTAAACTTTCAAACTTCCCTCCAATCTTTCCACCAACTCCCAAGGTCTGAAAAGGTGTTCTTTCAATCTAAAAAGTTGTGCCTACTCAATTCATATTCATTCAATTCATATTTATTCATTTTCTATATATATCCATCCTTTCTACCTTTCATTCACAACTCAAAATAACATTCTTCATATCTATCCTTCTCAAAACTATCATATCAATGGCTTCCTCAAGTTCATCGCAGAAATTGAAGACAACCAAAACAATAAAAGGTTATCTTTACAATGACAAAGAGGTCATTAAAACCTATGGTGACTATTTAGCAAATGCTAAAGTTAACACGGGTGCTTTCGCTGTCTTTAGCGACTTTCCATCTTATGATCTCGTCTCTCTCTTCCAACACAACGAAATCATGAGTCTAATTGACTCTCGTGACAACGACGAAGTATGTTATCCTAAATTCGTGAAGATGTTCTACGCAAATCTCAACCATGGATTTTATCACGGCAACGAAAATCAAATTTGGAGTTCAAATTGTTCTCGATGCCGATCTTTTAGGAGAAATTCTAAATTGTAGAAGCGAGGAAACGGATTTCTCAACTTTTGTTATCGATGAAACCGATTTGGAAACCTATCACGATATCATCGAAGATGGTGCTCCAACGGATTTCAAAAATCGTTTCTTTCGTCCAAAAACAAGAACCGTCAACCTCCTCCTTCAACACACCATCACTCCCCGTTCTGGAAATTACAACAACCCAACTCTTAAAGTTCAAAAGGATCTCTTTGCCATTATGGGTAATTACCTTATCAATCGGGCCGATATGATTCTAAATGAATTTAAGCCTATAGATGTATCTTCAAGAGAAAGCACTCTCTACTATGGTGTTTATCTCACTCGCATTTTCAAATACTTTGGAGTTGATCTTCACAGAGAAGAATTTGCCCTTAGGAAAGTGTTTGACGCATCAAACATTCATCTTATGCAAATTGCTATCACTTTCAAACCTTATGAGACATATGAAGCCAAACAAGCTCGATTGCAACAAGAGCAAGACCCAATGGAAGTCGAAGAAGAAGAGACTTCTATGGAAAGTATCGAGTATCCAACCTCAAATCGTAACCTCAAAGACACGATTATTCAAAATCAAGCGAAAATCGTCAAAAATCAAAAGAAGCTTAACAAGAAGTTTAACAGGAAGCTTTCCAAAATGGTCAAATTCATGGTCAAGATAGGAAGAAAGCTTGGAATTTCATCTTCATCATCATCCAAAAACTAGGTCATCTAATTTAATCTGTCTTTGTATATTTCCTTGTATTTGCTTTCGAATCTCGTATTTAAGTGTGCCTTGTTTAGTTGGATGTATTTGTTTTCTATTAAGTAATGTATGGAGTTTTATTTCTGTTTAAACCATCTTTATGTTTCTGAAAAATCACAAAATATATTATAATATCACAAGAGTTCAAAAAAAATTCAAAATTTTCAAAAAACGTACTATAGTAATGTCGACATAACAAAACATGTATGTCGACATATAACAGAAAAAATTTCAAATTTTAAAATTAAAATAACTACTCATGTCCATTCAAAATACAACAAATTCCAGACCCTATTTAAGGCCATTTCTTCCATAAAACTTCATTATTTCATTACTCCTTCTTCTTTAATCATTTCTCATTAAATCCATGGCAATTCCTATTCATTATACAAGTGAAAGCCTTGATGATTCTTTGAATTCTTTCAAGAAAGCTCTCTCCATAGTACTACGTAATCAGCGCAAACTAGAGTTAATCCAAATGAGGATGGTTAAACATAAAGAAAAACATTTTGATGTAATTCATTGGGATAATTTCTTCTCATTTCAGAAATGAAAACAACCAAACATCACATAACATTGAAGAAGAGTGGAAAGATATCCAAAAGAATCCAATTACGGGACAAGATGAATGGGTTGAAGTTCCAAGAGACGTTTATTTTTTGGTACAATTTGATTGATTTGTTTAATTACTCTAAAAACATATGGTGTGGTTTGATTTAGACTATATTGATTGGAACTTGTAAATATTAAGACATATGGTGTGGTTTATTTTGGATTAGTTTGACAAACATATGTAATAATGATACTTGATTTGGTTTGTGTTTAATTATCATATTAAGTATTATTTTCTTTAGTTTAGATAGATTAGGAATGTTCTACTTAGAATTAGTTAATAAATTAAGGGGGAGTATTTTTTATGTTCTATTCAGAGTAGTTTTAGGAATAATACTTAGATTCTACAGTTGTTCAACATAGGGGGAGTATCTTTAATCTTTCTTTTTGATAATGCCAAAGGGGGAGAAATCATAAAATATAGGCAAAGTTTTATAGAATTCTTACAGACAGGGGGAGTATAAGTGGATCATCATCAAACATGTATATACAAGTATGATATTTTATAAACTAAGGTTGTCGTCATCAAAAAGGGGGAGAGTGTTGGAGAATGGAGTTTTGATGACAACCACCTTACTTCAGTTATCATTGATTATAAAATATATACTGACATCTTCATCTAGAATATATATATATATATATATATATATATATACAGATATGCAGGATTTGTATATAGAAATTAATACTGAAGACTGTACAGTTTAAGAGCTTTTAGAGATTCAAAATTCATAGTAGATTCAAGGCTCATGAGTAATCAAGATTTCAAGAGTTCAAGATTAATACAATTATAGAGTCTAGATTTTGTAAGACTCTAAATAGCACTCTAGGTTCAAATCCAAATTCAAATTCAAATTCAATTCTGATTTTTCAATTCTTTTCTCAATCCTCTCTACCTTGTTTTTCTATTTTATTTTCAATCCTCTCTATTTTGTTTTTATATTTGTTTCTATTAGTGTTCTTCTTTGTTTTTCAAACTTAAGTTTTTATATATACTTTATTTATATTTTATGTGGTTTAAAACCTTATAATTTTATAAATATATTTATATAGTTTAAAAATATGTTTTCGTATGGTTTTCTATCATATAATATTGATTTACAACATTAGAATTTTACTCAAGAATTTTTAGAATTAATTTTGTATCTAAATACTTGGAAAATGCTTTGAAAATGAAAATTACACATAACTATGTCGACATAGCAAAATATCTATGTCAACATATAACAGCTATTTTTCTAATTTTGAAGGGAAGTGTCTTTTCACTATTTGAAACGCTTCAGAATTGTTGCAACCCTTCATACTCTATAAAAAGAGGTTAAAACCAAATTTTTTATTATCTCCTCTTCTCCATCTTCATCCTATTTCATCCTACCATTATTCTTAATCATTTTTATGGTTTTAACAAATATGCTCTGCCGAATTCGCTTCTAATTTGATCAAACTTCTTCTCTCTACACTCTCTACTCTATGAATCAAGTGCTATTGAAGAGTTATAGGGCTGTTTTGTAATTGCTTGGGTTGAATAAACCCTGTTTGTAAGTCAAAGAGCAATGGGTGTGTCCTTGTAACCGTGAAATCAAGGAATAGGAGTCTGTGTGCCCTTATTGAGCCGTGAATCAAGGGATAGGAGCCGGTATCTCCTTGTTGAGTCGTGAAATCAAGGAGGCTGTATTTGGCTATTTGAAAATAG
Source organism: Allium sativum (assembly GCA_030737875.1). Taxonomy (NCBI): domain Eukaryota; kingdom Viridiplantae; phylum Streptophyta; class Magnoliopsida; order Asparagales; family Amaryllidaceae; genus Allium; species Allium sativum. The sequence continues at coordinate 57,901,079 of CM060910.1, forward strand.
TAATAAAACTTTGCACAATCCAGCATTGTGAGGACTGGACGTAGGAGTGATCCGAACTGTAACACCCCGTATTTCTGTTAACACTAAAGTTAATAATTTAAGAATAACCAATGCTTAATATAATAAATGTGTAAAGGGGAGATGTATCTAATGTGCATACAAATTTAATAATAAATGTGTAAAGGGGAGATGTATCTAATGTGCATACAAATTTAATAATAAATGTGTAAAGGGGGGATGTATCTAATGTGCATACAAATTTAATAATAATGTTAATAATGTACATTAAGAAAGTAATTGTGAACATAATTGGCTTCTCTTTAGAACGGATGGCTTTGATTAACCTTGGCTTCATCGACGGCTCAAATTAACTTGCAATCCTATATAAATAGCCCCCTAGTCTCCTTCTCTTTGCACCATTCTTCTCTAACCTTATGCTGCACAAATTCTTGATGGACATGGCTTCTTCTTCTTCCTCTAAATCTAAATAAATAGATTAAAATAAAATATAAATCAAGATGAGGATATGCTGCTCAAGTCTTTCAAGAGAAGATTCAAAACAAGTTAGGATTCAAGTAAAGATTCAACGGCTTCAAGCAACGCTATCTTTCTATCCTTTTCTAGATCCAATCAATGTAAGTCGGTTACTTTTTAGATTTGAACACCTTTTTCTATTTGTGACATGAAATTAAAAGAATATAAGAAATATGCCTTATCATTTCATTGAATCTGTGCTTGTTTATGACTTTGGATATGATTCTTGATTATGGCCTAGAACACATTGTGACTAAATTGCCAATGCTTAAGATTATGACTATGGAACTGTGGCCTTTGAAACCATATGCCTTTGACTATGAACATAAGCCTTTGACTATGAACATAAGCCTTTGACTAGGAGCATAAACCAATGCCTATGACTATGACAAGGACAATAGTGGATAATTACCTATGATTCATGAACATGATATTATTGCCTAAGATTATGACTGTGAAAGTGGATCTAAACTTGATTATCTATTCCAGTCTATTCTTATTTTTCCTGGATCTTGATTATGGGAATTTATCTATTAAGTTAGATCTACCCATATACATGAACCTATGTTATTTATTCAACCCTTTTCATGTCATAATATTATCAGATCTATAGGCCTTTGAAGCTTTAAATCAATTTATTCAGTGTAATTTGTTAGATCTGAAATTAGTGAATTAGTGAATTATCATCTTATGCCAGTTATTATGTATATCTTTTCATGGCATTTTGGTTCATTCCCTTTTATCCATGAATCTAGATTTATTTATAATCTAGGATGAATCACGATTATACGAACGGTGGGAACACGATTTGGGAAAACATGAAATTGACTAAAACGTATTTGTAAACTTGAAAATTGTCATAGTTTGGAACATGAACATAATTATGATTGGCATAATTTAGGACATGTATTATAGCATGTCTATTAAATGCAAATTGGGTAATTTTGACATGAATTATAGGATGTATAATTTGAATCCAGTATTGGCTTGTAAATCTAGTTTTTACATAAACTATAAACAAAAAAATAAGTCTAGTTTGACATGAACTGAAATTATAATATTAAATCAGGATTGGATTAGCTAAATTAAGTTAATTTGGCATAATAAGTATATTAGCACAAATTTTGAATTTAGTCATAATTGTGAGTAATTGTCATGTTTAGAATAATCATGGTTAGTGACACTTAATTTGGTATAATTTACATACCAAAAACTATAAATATGATATATAGGGAAAATGGGCCATAATAATAAATGTTGACAATGTACATTAAAAGAGTAATAATGGAATAAGTAAATTAGGGAAAATTTACTTATAGAATTTATCCTAAATGAGAAAAGTAAATTTAGACAATACGAACATGCTTAACCCGAGGTTGGATTGAGTTGTGATGTAAACCTGCCTAGACCCGCCCAGCTGTCCAGTAATCACAACAATACCTATCCAATGTGGGAGGTTAAGGCATTGAGCCCGATAAAGGCCCGAGGTTAGACTGAGTTGTGGCGTAAGACTGCCCGGAACCAACCGGCATACCGGCAGCCACAACAGTACCTGTCTAATGTGAGTGGATGGTGCTTTAATAAGACAATTAAAGTTAAGCTAGAATGGGAGGGTTAAGTCCATAAGAACACTTAACCAACTTAACACAGTTAAGCTAGAATGGGAGGGTTAAGTCCATAGGAACACTTAACCAACTTAACACAGTTAAGTTAGAACGATAGGGTTAAGTTAACTAGAACACTTAACCAACTTAACATGGCAACAAGACAAGATTTGTAGGGGTTAAGTAACTAAGAAAAACACTTAGCCAATTTAATATGTTAACCAGACTAGAAAGTGGGGGTTAAGTAAATTCAATACACTTAGCCAATTTAACATGTTAACTAGACTAGAGGTTGGGGATAAGTAGAGTTAATACACTTAGCCAATTTAACATGCTAACTAGACTACAGGTTGGGGTTAAGTAAATTTAATACACTTAGCCAATTTAATATGTTAGCTGGACTAGACCGTAGGGTTAAGTAAGCTTGAACACTTAACCATCAGAGTGTGATAAATGAATAGGGTTAAGTTAAAAACATGAAGGGACGATACTTAACCATTAGAACATGTTAATCAAACCAATGTTATGGTTAAGTTAACTAAGGGAACACTTAACCGTTATAACATGTTAGTTAAAACAGATAGGCAAGGTTAAGTTAAAAAGGAACACTTAACCAATACAAGATGAATGGGTAGGGTTAAGTAAATACTTAACCAATATAACTTGATGCTGGTAGGGTAAGTCAACGTGAATTACTGGTAACACTTAACCAGTTTAACATGACAAATGAATAGGTTAAGTTAACTTGTATCGATTAATGACACTTAACCAATCCAACTTGACGAGAAAGAGAACTAAGTAGTAAACCTTAGTTAAAAGTACTAAGTGGTAAACTTTAGTTAAGAAAACGACGATTCAGGAAACTAAGTAGTAAACCTTAGTTAGGAGAACTAAGTAGTAATCCTTAGTGGAACGCAAAAAGGAGCGAACGTCCATCTGATCTTAAGGGAGGCTCAAACGAGCTGGGTGATGAAGCATGCGGCTTCAAGGGGACGTGAGGGTACTCTTGGTATCCCTCTGTGAGGCTGCAGATGATCCGCCTGGGCTCATAGAGGTTAAGGTCTGCATCAGAGGAACCAAGGGTATGCCTTGGTTGCAATATAAGGCAACCTAAAGACTAGGATGGACCAGCGTGATTCGACGAGACCAGAAGCCCTGTGATAGCAACTCGTCGTCTACCTACCATCTTGAGTCAATCGAGATATGTGAAGCGGAAAGGCGGAGAACTCCAACAGACCATATACTTGCTATCTAGGTATGGGTGTGGATGGCCATAGGTTAGTGGGGCATAGAGGGCCTGCGTATAGTTCTCATTTTTCAAGGTGTGCCTTTCATTAGTTGAGGGAGGGGTCAGGTGGGACCATAGCCACTAGAAAAACAGACCTTAGTATCTGCATCGGCAGATATCTGAAAGCTCTCAACCGAGTTCCGTGTTTCTTGATTTGTTCTGCCACGGGACTCGGGTCGTACATTTCAGGACATGTACATCTAGACAGTGATAAACGATTCGCAACACATACGTGGGGAAAGTCTAGGAACATATACCGCTCTAGGTAATGTGTCCTAGACTAGGGGCCTCGTTCGACAGGTAGCGTAATCCCTAGTTGGACCTAGGTGGCATAAACCATGAATCTGTGAAGCATTAGATAAGCCGTGTATACCCGAGTGGAATCTAGGAAGCACTTTGATATAAAACCCTAGATTAGATCTAGGTAATAAATAATAAATGTACGCCTAAAGGCAACCACAATTACTGGGATTGGGATCGTGTTATCATTTTAGACTAATTACTAGTTGGGACACTAGATAGGTGGTGCGGAGACATAGAAACCATAATAACAGGTTAATAGCGAAGCGGAGAAAGTATTAAAGCATATCCAGTTTATCTTGTCTTAGCATATCTTGTGTTAATCTTATCCTATCTTATTGGCCCTATCATCATGGTATTGTCTTGTATTCAGTTAATTCATGTCGTTTTGTTTTTCCTTGTTCACATGCTAGAAGTAACTGAACTTACCAGACTTTATGTCTGACCCAGTTTTCTTTCGTCTTCTTTTCTTCTGTTCCCCCCCCATATAGTTAAGGAGGGAATAGTATAGCTCAGGTTAGTTTGGACCGTCACTCTTCCCAAGCTCGAAGATTCTTTGACAAAGTGCTTTGGACTCTCTTTTTCTGCTGCTATGGCTGGCTTATGCTACATTGGGGAATATAAATGTTATTTTATGCTTCTCTATTTTGTAAGACAGATGATACTCTGATATTGGAAAACAATTGTTGTACAAACTATTTTATCAATAAAGTAAAGTTTTATTTTCCGCTGTTTTAATTTTGTCTGTCTTGTAATTTATCTGCATCTTTTACCCTAAATGCTCCACAGAACTTAGTGCATTCCCATTGTGAGTGACACTAAAGGATGTGGGGTGTTACACGTTTTATCAGAGCTGAAGGTAACTGGATCAGATAAAAGATTTGAAAAAAAAAATTATTATTATTTTCAAACAGTTTTAAAAGAAGCATTTTCAAAAGAAAAGTTTTGTTTTAAAGGCATATTCCCCAAAAGCCATACGCACTATCTTCTGATTCTCTGTTTGAATTCTTGTCCCCTTCTTTCTTGAGTCTCTGGGGCTCCTGGCTTTCGGAGGTAACCTCATCGAAGGGCGAAGTAGTGCCCGACTTCCATCTATAACCGTAGTAGTTTCACCTGCAGCTAGTTTTCTTTCAAGCTTAGTAGGGTTTTCTGTATGATGGAGGCATCTTTCGAGAGATTTGTCAACATGATTACACCCGAAAGAGGATGAGGAGTTTGGCTAAGGAGCACAACCCAAGGATGAGGAATTCCTGGATGTAGACTTGGCTCACGAAGGAGGACGGGATTATAAAACCTAAGACAAGAGGAAATATCTTTACTATGGCAGAATTGGGCATATAATTAAGAATAAAGGACAAGATTTTCAGAAGGGCAAGTACATGCTTTCACCACTAAGCGTACCTACGAGAAAGGTAGCAAAGTTCTGTTGGAAGAGTCTAGCTTTTCTGTTTGTACTCTTTCTTTTGGTTTTAGCACTTCGCATTTGTTCATATTTGCTTCCATAGTTGAGTCTCTGCACCTTAGTACTTGTATAGTAAAAGATCCTAACTGGTGCTCAAGTGTTTGGTTGTTTTTGCTTATATCATCTCACGTAGATCGTCCAAATTCGGAGGAGACATTCCTCGGGTGCTTGTCTGATATTGGTTTAGGCCTTTGGGGCTTGTACTTGAGGGATGTCGAGTTTGACTAGGATGGTTTGCTTGAGAGATGAATAGTTGTGGCAGGCGCTCTATATAGAGAAGGACTAACCTTAAGAGAGGTAAAAAGTACGTAGTGACCTTTTAACCCTCATAGTTATGGCATGATGGATAAGCTAAGAGGAGAGACCTCTGATCATCCTAGTATATACACTCAGTATCATGATTGACATTTGTTTATTTTGGAAATGTAGGTCAAGAAACTTCGCAATCGTGAAGTTGAATCTCTTAAGGTACAGTTGAGTAAAGCTCAAGAAGACGTGAAATAGGAGATTGAAGATAAGGCATACGCGCCTCATACCCTTTTTCTTAAGGGTACATCCTTGATTCCTTTTTTTAGGAATTTTATGCATACTAATTTCTAGCTTTGAAGGTATATCCTCTAGGACGTATCATCGATCCTTAGGTAGAAACCCTTTTGGATGTAAACATGTATTTGAAACATGTTATGTTTGATGGTTGCGAATGGTTGCTCGTGAATGCATATACACACGTATTAGGCACTAGATCAGCTCAGACGCCTTCATATTTCATTTACATATATGTATTTGTTTATGAATTGAACTTAATGTGTTATCATATGGATGTCGCATTTGAGTGAATGATTGTGCACTCATATAAAAATAATATGTATCATTAGGATTTGCATACATATTGTACGCATGGCACTGACATAATTTGCATTAAGGAGGTCAACTGAATCATAGACCGCCTGATTTTGCATTAGATAAAGAAATGTACACACACTATGCATATGAACATACAAGCATTAGAAGTCTTTAAGGACAATGGATTCCTGTGTTTGATGGTTGAGTAGATGGATGATTGGATGGTAGGATTTACATTCTTCTTGACTTGAATATTTCGAGGTCGAAATCCTTTAAGGAGGGGAGAATGTAACACCCCGTATTTCTGTTTACACTAAAGTTACTAATTTAAGAATAACCAATGCTTAATATAATAAATGTGTAAAGGGGAGATGTATCTAATGTGCATACAAATTTAATAATAAATGTGTAAAGGGGAGATGTATCTAATGTGCATATAAATTTAATAATAAATGTGTAAAGTGGAGATGTATCTAATGTGCATACAAATTTAATAATAAATGTGTAAAGGGGGGATGTATCTAATGTGCATACAAATTTAATAATAAATGTTAATAATGTACATTAAGAAAGTAATTGTGAACATAATTGGCTTCTCTTTAGAACGGATGGCTTTGATTAACCTTGGCTTCATCGACGGCTCAAATTAACTTGCAATCCTATATAAATAGACCCTAGTCTCCTTCTCTTTGCACCATTCTTCTCTAACCTTATGCTGCACAAATTCTTGATGGACATGGCTTCTTCTTCTTCCTATAAATCTAAATAAATAGATTAAAATAAAATATAAATCAAGACGAGGATATGTCGCTCAAGTCTTTCAAGAGAAGATTCAAAACAAGTTAGGATTCAAGTAAAGATTCAACAGCTTCAAGCAACGCTATCTTTCTATTCTTTTCTAGATCCAATCAATGTAAGTCGGTTACTTTTTAGATTTGAACGCCTTTTTCTATTTGTGACATGAAATTAAAAGAATATAAGAAATATGCCTTATCATTTCATTGAATCTGTGCTTGTTTATGACTTTGGATATGATTCTTGATTATGGCCTAGAACATATTGTGACTAAATTGCCAATGCTTAAGATTATGACTATGGAACTGTGGCCTTTGAAACCATATGCCTGTGAATATGAACATAAGCCTTTGACTATGAACATAAGCCTTTGACTAGGAGCATAAACCAATGCTTATGACTATGACAAGGACAATAGTGGATAATTACCTATGATTCATGAACATGATATTATTGCCTAAGATTATGACTGTGAAATTGGATCTAAACTTGATTATCTATTCCAGTCTATTCTTAATTATCCTTGGATCTTGATTATGGGAATTTATCTATTAAGTTAGATCTACCTATATACATGAACCTATGTTATTTATTCAACCCTTTTCATGTCATAATATTATCAGATCTATAGGCCTTTGAAGCTTTAAATCAATTTATTCAGTGTAATTTGTTAGATCTGAAATTAGTGAATTAGAGAATTATCATCTTATGCCAGTTACTATGTCTATCTTTTCATGGCATTTTGGTTCATTCCCTTTTATCCATGAATCTAGATTTATTTTTAATCTAGGATGAATCACGATTATACAAACGGTGGGAACACGATTTGGGAAAACATGAAATTGACTAAAACGTACTTGTAAACTTGAAAATTGGCATAATTTGGAACATGAACATAATTGTGATTGGCATAATTTTAGACATGTATTATAGCATGTCTATTAAATGCAAATTGGGTAATTTTGACATGAATTATAGGATGTATAATTTGAATCCAGTATTGGCTTGTAAATCTAGTTTTTACATAAACTGTAAACTAGAAAAATAAGTCTAGTTTGACATGAACTGAAATTAGAATATTAAATCAGGATTGGATTAGCTAAATTAAGTTAATTTGGAATAATAAATATATTAGAATTTTTTTTGAATTTAGTTATAATTGTGAGTAATTGTCATGTTTAGAATAATCATGGTTAGTGACACTTAATTTGGTATAATTTACATACCAAAAACTATATATATGATATATAGGGAAAATGGGCCATAATAATAAATGTTGACAATGTACATTAAAAGAGTAATAATGGAATAAGTAAATTAGGGAAAATTTACTTATAGAATTTATCCTAAATGAGAAAAGTAAATTTAGACAATACGAACATGCTTAACCCGAGGTTGTGTTGAGTTGTGATGTAAACCTGCCCGGACCCGCCCTGCTGTCCAGTGATCACAACAATACCTATCCAATGTGGGAGGTTAAGGCATTGAGCCTGATAAAGGCCCGAGGTTAGGCTGAGTTGTGGCGTAAGACTGCCCGGAACCAACCGGCATACCGACAGCCACAACAATACCTGTCTAATGTGAGTGGCTGGTGCTTTAATAAGACAATTAAAGTTAAGCCAGAATGGAAGGGTTAAGTCCATAAGAACACTTAACCAACTTAACACAGTTAAGCTAGAATGGGAGGGTTAAGTCCATAGAAACACTTAACCAACTTAACACAGTTAAGTTAGAACGATAGGGTTAAGTTAACTAGAACACTTAACCAACATAACATGGTAACAAGACAAGATTTGTAGGGGTTAAGTAACTAAGAAAAACACTTAGCCAATTTAATATGCTAACCAGACTAGAAAGTGAGGGTTAAGTAAATTCAATACACTTAACCAATTTAACATGTTAACTAGACTAGAGGTTGGCGATAAGTAAAGTTAATACACTTAGCCAATCTAACATGCTAACTAGACTTAAGGTTGGGGTTAAGTAAATTTAATACACTTAGCCAATTTAATATGTTAGCTGGACTAGACCGTAGGATTAAGTATGCTTGAACACTTAACCATCAGAGTGTGATAAATGAATAGGGTTAAGTTAAAAACATGAAGGGACAATACTTAACCATTAGAACATGTTAATCAAACCAATGTTAGGGTTAAGTTAACTAAGGGAACACTTAACCATTATAACATGTTAGTTAAAACAAATAGGCAAGGTTAAGTTAAAAAGGAACACTTAACCAATACAAGATGAATGGGTAGGGTTAAGTAAATACTTAACCAATATAACTTGATGCTGGTAAGGTAAGTCAACGTGAATTACTGGTAACACTTAACCAGTTTAACATGACAAATGAATAGGTTAAGTTAACTTGTATCGACTAATGACACTTAACCAATCCAACTTGACGAGAAAGAGAAATATGTAGTAAACCTTAGTTAAAAGGACTAAGTGGTAAACCTTAGTTAAGAAAACGATGATTCAGGAAACTAAGTGGTAAACCTTAGTTAGGAGAACTAAGTAGTAATCCTTAGTGGAACGCAAAAAGGAGCGAACGTCCATCTGATCTTAAGGGAGGCTCAAACGAGCTGGGTGATGAAGCATGCGGCTTCAAGGGGATGTGAGGGTACTCTTGGTATCCCTCTGTGAGGCTGCAGATGATCCGCCTGGGCTCACAGAGGTTAAGGTCTGCGTCAGAGGAACCAAGGGTATGCCTTGGTTGCAATATAAGGCAACCTAAAGACTAGGATGGACCATCATGATTCGACGAGACCAGTAGCCCTATGATAGCAACTCGTCGTCTACCTACCATCTTGAGTCAATCGAGATACGTGAAGCGGAAAGGCGGAGAACTCCAACAGACCATATACTTGCTAACTAGTTATGGGTGCGGATGGCCATAGGTTAGTGGGAGCATAGAGGGTCTGCGTATAGTTCTCATTTTTCAAGGTGTGCCTTTCATTAGTTGAGGGAGGGGTCAGGTGGGACCATAGCCACTGGAAAAACAGACCTTAGTATCTGCATCGGCGGATATCTGAAAGCTCCCGACTGAGTTCTGTGTTTCTTGATTTGCCCTGCCACGGGACTCGGGTCGCACATTTCAGGACATGTGCATCTAGACAGCGATAAACGATTCGCGACACATACGTGGGGGAAAGTCTAGGAACATATACCGCTCTAGGTAGTGTGTCCTAGACTAGGGGCATCGTTTGACAGGTAGCGTAATCCCTAGTTGGACCTAGGTGGCATAAACCCTGAATCTGTGAAGCATTAGATAAGCCGCGTAAACCCGAGTGGAATCTTGGAAGCACTTTGATATAAAACCCTAGATTAGATCTAGGTAATAAATTATAAATGTATGCCTAAAGGCAACCACAATTACTGGGATTGGGATCGCGTTATCATTTTAGACAGATTACTAGTTAGGACAATAGATAGGTGGTGCGGAGACATAGAAACCATAACAATAGGTTAATAGCGAAGCAGAGAAAGTATTAAAGCATATCCAGTTTATCTTGTCATAGCATATCTTGTGTTAATCTTATCCTATCTTGTTGGCCCTATCATCATGGTACTGTCTTGTATTCAGTTAATTCACGTCGTTTTATTTATCCTTGTTCACATGCTAGAAGTAGCTGAACTTACCAGACTTTATGTCTGACCCGGTTTTCTTTCGTCTTCTTTTCTTCCGTTCCCCCCCCCCATGTAGTTAAGGAGGGAATAGTATATCTCAGGTTAGATTGGACCGTCACTCTTCCCAAGCTCGAAGATTCTTTAACAAAGTGCTTTGGACTCTCTTTTTCTGCTGCTATGGCTGGCTTATGCTACATTGGGGAATATAAATGTTATTTTATGCTTCTTTATTTTGTAAGAAAGATGATACTCTGATATTGGAAAACAATTGTTGTACAAACTATTTTATCAATAAAGTAAAGTTTTATTTTCCGCTGTTTTAATTTTGTCTGTCTTGTAATTTATCTGCATCTTTTACCCCAAATGCTCCACAGAACTTAGTGCATTCCCTTTGTGAGTGACCCTAAAGGATGTGGGGTGTTACAAGAACCAATATAAAATCCAATGTGTTCTTTCCTTTTCTGCACTTTTATTTTTGTTTATTTTGTATTTGTTGTTTGAATCTGTGTCTGTGATTGTATTTGTGGTGTTTGATTCATCCCATAGTTCTCTCTATTTTTTAGTGTTGTTTGAATTCTAAAAAACACTATTCACCCCCTCCCCCTCTAGTGTTTGCTTTGCCTGAACGATCCATTCCGCAGTCCCTAACAAGATTGACATGTCCTCACATATCTTAGCAGAATGATTTGGTTGAAAGAAAACACAGACATATTTTGGAAACTGGTTTAACATTGTTATGTCAAAGCTCTTTACCCATGAAGTATTGGAATGAAGCCTTTTTTACTTCAATTTTTCTTGTTAACCTATTATCTACTAAAATCCTAGATAATAAAACCCCGTATGAGGTTATATACAATGTTACACCAGACTATAAATTTTTGAAAGTATATGGTTGTCTGTGTTTTCCATGTTTGAGATATTATAGTGGACATAAATTAAGTATGAGGTTAAGTCCATGCACATTTATTGGCTATGCTCAAAGTCAAAAAGGTTATAAATATCTTGACAAGAATGGTAGAATTTATGTCTCAAGACATGTAATATTTGATGAAAATAAATTTCCTTATGCAGATAGGCATAATTCCAAAGAAAACAACAGAATGGATTCCATTAAAGCTGTGGAGTTCAGACCGGTTACTTTTGAAACAATTAAAGACAATGAGCATTCAGGCATACAAGCAGATGATATAAGCGAAACAAGTGTACACATCAGTGGATCAGAAGAAAGAAATTTAGAAGACACAGAAATAAGCCAAGCTAGTGATAATATGCACAACACTGTTGATGATGATAACACACAAAGCAACAACAGTACAAGGGTATCACAACAAGAACAACAATCACATCAGACACAATAACATCTAAGCAGGCATCACATGACTACTAGATCAAAAAGTGGTATTTTTAGACCAAAAGTTTATAATGTGGTCATCACTGAAACTGAACCACTTAATTTCACTCAAGCACTAAAGTCAAAAGATTGGAAAAGGCCATGGATACATAACGCTCTTATGAAGAACAAGACTTGGGAACTTGTTGTACCACTAGCACACAAAAATGTTATTGGTTGCAGATGGGTATATATGATAAAGAGAAAAGCTGATGGCTCTATTGACAAATACAAGGCTAGAGTGGTAGCTAAAGGTTATGCCCAACAATTTGGTTTTGATTTCAATGAAACTTTTTCTCCAATTATAAAGCCCTTAGGATAATTTTGACTGTAGCCTTAATTAAGGGGTGGAATATGAAACAACTAGATGTGAACAATGCTTTTTTAATGGAGAATTAACTGAAGAAGTCTACATACAACAACCTGAAGGATACAATTCTGATGATAAAAAGGTCTTCAGGCTTTATAAAGCAATCTATGGACTCACAGCTTGGTATGAGAAACTCAAGATGACATTATCAAATTTAGGTTTTATTCAAGTCAAGTCTGACAACTCATTATACATGAGAAGGAGTAGGCAAGGAACTATTTTTATTTTAGTATATGTGGATGATATGTTAATCACAGGAGATAATGATCAAGAGATATGCAGATTCATACAATTATTGGATCAACATTTTGCAGTTAAAGATTTAGGAGAGTTAAAATATTTCCTTGGGATTCAAATTTTCAAACACAGTGAAGGAAAATACATTCTATCTCAGGAAAACGATATTTCTGAAATTTTGCAGAGGGCCAATATGCAACATGCCAAACATCTACCAACACCTATGATAAGTAGTCTACGCTTATCTAAACATAAAGGGGAGGCCATCACAAATGCAAAACAGTACAGAAGTTCAATAGGAGCACTGCAATATGCAACAATCACTCGCTCGGATATTTGTTATAGTGTTAACAAGCTTAGCCAGTTTATGTAAAATCTTATCATAACATTGGATTTATTTAAAAAGGATTCTAAGATATTTTCAAGGCGCAAAACATTTAGGAACAATTATAAAATCAGAGAAACATTTTTCCTTACAGTGCTTTAGCGATGCTGATTGGGCAAATGATGTTGATGATAGACGATCTGTATGAGGATACTGCACTTACCTTGGAGACAACATAATTTCCTGGTGCACTACGAAGCAACAGACTACATCCAGATCCAGTACAGAAGCCAAATATAGGGCTCTCGCAAGTGCAATTGCAGAAGTATCTTGGATTGAAATGATGATGGAGGAATTAGGGCTGAGTTTAACATGAAAATCTGTCATCTGGTGCAACAACAAGAGTACAGTTTCTCTTTCCCTCAATCCAATTGAACATTCAAGGACAAAGCATTTTGAAATCGATCTTCATTTCGTCAGAGAAAGAATGCAGAATGGAAAGCTTGTCATCTGTCATATTCCTGCTTACTGTTTGCGAGATGACATTCTTACAAAAGCATTATCGACCAAGAATTTTGTGAGATTGAGAGAGGAGCTGAAGGTAGTTGGTGGAGGCGGAAATGAAAAAGGAAACCCTAGTTCGAACCGAGGGGGCATAATGAAGACAATAGATCTTTCCAGAATACATATTATCTGTTAGCCATTAGCGTGTGAACACATTTTATCGTATCTAGTCTATTTTGCAATTATCTATTAGCCGTTAGCATGTGAACACGTTTTATCATATTTAGTATGTTTTGTAATTATCTATTAGCCGTTACAATGCTTCTCTATATAAGCATACCATTATTACATTACTCCTAGTACAAGAAATAATATTCATCAATGAAATCTTTTGCTTTCTTAATATTCTTCTTATTTTCTTCAATCTTATTCTTCAATCACGAATGCTTACCATCATGCGCTCAGACTTAACGTCAATCCAGACATATGCAGATAATTTTGACATCCATTTGGAAAGCTAGTGCTTCCGAAAAATCCAAGTTGCAAATATGGTTAACCTCGAATATCAAACAAGGACTGCTGAATATCTTAAGAAAAAGAATCTACTTGTAGATAAAATAATTTTTATTTCTACTTAGGCCTAGAAACATAGCACACCTCAATTATACTCGTCCCATTATTTATTTTATTCTCATTGACAACTCAACATTTCTTACTTTAGCACGATCAACAATAACATTGACTGTGAATACTACCGAAACAATCTAAGTTTCCAATGGACTAAAGATAATAGACTTATATATGATATTATCTTCATTATTACTTATTAGTATATTTGGTTTTGAAAGGAACAAAAGAAAATCTAACAATGAAACACCACTTTTAAAATACCAAATGTACTGCATCGCCCATTCCATTTTGAATTGGGTTGTCAATCCTAGTTGTCAATCCTAGTAACAAACTACATAAAAACATACTATCTCAAAGATTTTATTCAAAAGGCGAAAACTTGTATAGGTATATTAAAGTTAAAAATTGTTCATAGTAGTGGGAGACATAATATGGCATTACTTATTACTCAGTATTAAGGATTTATGAGGATAGCTCTTCAAACACATAGCCCTGACCAATAACTAATCATGTTTTACATTTCATCATGGTCTTTGTTTCTTGAATATATATATATATATATGTAAATAATTATTAAATTGTATATATACATATATACGTATATACATACATACATATACATATACACAAACATACACACGTGTCACACCCTTATTAGTTTTTTTAGTTCTAATTGAGGTCATGGATAGTGTATCCTTAACAAATAATTTGTGGGCACTTGACTACTTGGATGGGTTGTTGATATTTATCCTGCCATAGTTTGTTAAGCATTTGACAATAGCCATGGACATCTCATTTTTGAGTACACAGTTTGGCTGCTTGATCATCGGACATCTAGGTTTGATTCCTTGGATCTACCTCTAGAGATTGTATGTTTGATTTGATTGCCGTTTCAATATTCGGTTTTCACTCTTTCAGGCCGTAAGTATTCTAGTAATCACTCTAGGTTGATCATCGGTTGTTTTATGACTATGGTAATATATGAGTAGGGGTATTTTTATCGTTTTCTTCATTATACCATGGGAGAGTTTGTGAAAAAACCAGATTGTAGTAATAGTTAATAATTGTACTTCAATCATTTAAATTGGAATTCGGAGATCAATTTTATCAATTGGTTTAAATTATATTTAATAAAAGTTTTAAATCATCAAAGCTTGATACTTAAAATTTAATATTTTATAAAGGGATAAAATTGAAGTATTAAAATTAATTTGATAAAGAAGCAATTTTTTAAAAAATAGAAATTTTAAGAATATGTGTGTATATGAAAATGGACAAATATTTTATTCGGATTAATCCAACACAAAGGACAGCGATCACACCAATGCGGCGAGCAAACTGCAAATATTACATGTATTCAAACATCAAAAGCTAAAATGTAAGAATCTCGATAGATCTGAACAAGTACAACATTCTAAAAATAATCTAAATAACTAGTGTGTAACCCGTACGTTACACACGATATATCGTAAAAAATTAATATGTTAAATATATTAATGATATGGTCTGTTATGCAATTTATGGTGAAATTGTTAGAAGAAATGAGATAAATTGAGTCTATAATATTCTAAGTAATTTTTGTATATGAATAAAAATTAACTTATCATTTTCGTATAGTGTATTTTTTCATTTAAATAAAATTTATATTATTGTTTCCTTGATAAAAATGATTTCATATTGATTTATTGTTTTTCAGAATTTTTGATAAAACTAGTTAAATATCGATTTATTATTTTACATGCCAAAATCATTTAAGGAAATAAATGAATAATAGTATTGTTAATTAATTTTGAAATCAATGTGTTTGTAAAATTGCAGCCAAATATTCATGTATATTAATTTGAAGCTAACATTTAGTTTTTGTATATTTTACTAAAAGAAAATTATGCATATATTGAATTTAAAATGTTACTTGAGACAACAACGAAAATACCTAAATATTGGGCTATAGTATTAATGAATTGATTATTTTTAAGCATTAAATTTTTTTATAGCACATATTTCAAAAAATATTAAATGATATTACCAAAGCAATAAATAAAATATTTGTTTAATAACCGAAAATGAAAATAAGATATGAAGGAATATGGATAATGTTGTCATTTTAATTTTGTAAACAAAAATATTTTTAATCTAGTTTTTCTTAACTTAGTAATTTTTATTTGCAATAGAATCTTTTAAATGTGTTAAACATTTGCCTCAAAAAGTAATGAAGTACGAAAGAAAAATAATTTCAATCAAAATATAGTATAATTTTTGCCCATTGGCTAACATAAATTATGAATAAAATAATTGAAATTTCACTTTTCTACAAAAGACATAATCAAACCGACCGTTAGGGAGGCTTCCCTACTTTAAGAGAGCCAAAATAAAACTCTCTAAAGCTAATTATTTCAGCTGAAATATCTAAACTTTCGTGTCTCCCTCTCTCTCCTCCGTTTCTCCCTCTGTTTCTTCCTCCTTCATCTCGCTAATTCCTCCATTGCCTTTACCTTTTCGTTCCCCATCCAACGTGCTAATGCCTTCATTTCTTTTCTCCTCGTTTACGATTTCATCGAGCAATTACCTTATTCCCCAGATCTCCAAAAAAAACTGATTTTTTCATGGGTTCATACACAAAATCGCATTTCTTTTCAATACATAAAATCTGATTTTGAATCAGATTTAATCCGACGTTATCATTTCAAAGAAAATTCTCACCGGAGATCTGGCTTACAAACTTCTTTATAAGGTGCCCTATGACTTTTTCATGATATTCTTCTTTAATATTTTTGTTTCATACCATGTTCTGATGAGCTGTTGTCATATGGTAATTAAACCTACAGCTCTTTTAATTTGTTTACATTAGATGGATCAGTTATTTTCACATGTACTTATATTATCTTACCTCGGTTTTTAATAAGCGAAGTATATACATTAGTTTTGTAGAAAAAATAGTCTGTTAATTTGTTTACATTAACAATTTTGTTTCATACCATGTTATGATGAGTTGTTGTCATATGGTAATTAAACTACAACTCTTTTAATTTGTTTACATCAGATGGATTGGTTTTTTTCACATATATTTGTATTACCTTACCTCGGTTTATTATAAGCGAAGTATATACGTTTGTTTTGTAGAAAAAAATAGAATTTAAAACTGATAGCTGGATGGAAAAAAAATTGAAAGTTGTTTTCTATACAAGTATATACTAGAGTGGTATGGTTTCATAAAATGTTGCTATATTTACCGTCCATTGAGGAAGAAGGTGTGCAGTTTTATTTAGGGCAACTTTGGTGATCAAGTTAACAATATGCTATTTGGATATAATGGACTACCTATCCGTAGTTTATGTTAAATTAGTTAAATAATAGAGAGGAAAAGTTTTAATGCAAACTTATTGTAATTACTTGATACAAGGGTTAAAACAATCGCCAGCTATATATAGAGATGTATGTAATGACTATTACATAGATATGCCTAAAATAAAATAATGGGCTTGGGCCTAATGTAAATGCCCATGTAAAGAACTGATATGAAAGCGGTTTGTATCTTATGTAAACTGAATGGTTGAAATACTATTTGCATTTTTGCTTTATTATTCCCCCTCAAATCAAGCTAGGGTTTTCCATTCATGTCTCCATTTCCGCCTCCATTCTACTACTCTAAGTTCATCCCTCAATCGTATGAAATTTTGGTAGACAAGGCCTTCGTGAGAACGTCGTCCCTTTGGTAGTAGGCACGGACATGACATACTGCTAGTCTTCCTGATTGTGCCCTTTCTCTGACAATTTGGAGGTCGATTTCATGGTGTTTCATTCTTGTATGTTGGATCGGATTAAGAGATAGAGAAACAATACTCTTATTGTCACACCAGATGACTGGCTTCCGCCTTAGGGAAAAACCAAGTTCTTCCATCAACGACTCTATCCACGTGACTTCTGCAGTTGCGCTTGCTCGAGCACAGTATTCATCCTTTGTGCTGGATCTAGAAGTAGTTTGTTGCTTCTTAGTACACCAGGATACGATATTGGAGCCAATGTAGACACAATAACCTGATTTTGATTTTCGATCATCTACAACATTTGCCCAGTCTGTATCACTAAAGCACTATAAGTTGAGCTCTTTTTCTGATTTTAAGATTATGTCGTAGTGGTTTGTGCCTTGTAATTTATCATAATACCCTTTTTAGTGCTATCTAATGTTCAGATAATGTGTTCTGCGTGTATTGGCTAAGTTTATTCATAGTGTAGCATATGTTTAGGCGTGTAATTGTCGCATACTGTAGTGCTCCTATTATGCTTCTGTATTGTTTCGAATTGTCAATGGCTTCCCCTTTGTGCTTAGATGGTATTAGATTGCTAATCATAGGTGTTGGTAATTGATTTGCCTTATGCATGTTTGCTCTTTGAAGAATTTCGAGATATAATTTTGCTGAGATAAAATCAATTCCCCATTACTTTTCTCAATGACCTGTATTCCAAGAAAAAATTTCAGTTCCCCCGAGTCCTTTATAGAAAATGTTTGATCTAGCTTGTGCATTATCCTATTTGTTTCTTAATTGTTTCCGCCTGTGATCAACATATCGTCAATATATACCAAGATGAACACAGTTCCATGTGTACTTTTCTTCATGTATAGGGAGTTATCTAATTTAGCTTGCAAGAAACCCAAGTTAGATAGAGTCAATTTGAGTGTTCCGTACCAAGCTCTTGATGCTTTTTTTAAACCATATATCGCTTTGTGTAGTTTGCATACTTTGTCCCCATTGTTGTAGCCTTCTGGCCACTGCATGTATACCTCTTCAGTCAGCTTCCCATTTGGGAATGCATTATTAATGTCCAGTTGTCTTATATTCAATGTTTAATGCGATAGTCAATATAATTCTGATGGTTTTGGGTTTCATGACTGGAGTGAAGGTTTTGTTGAAGTCAAACCCAAATTGTTGAGCGTAACCTTTAGCGACCAGTCTAGCCTTGTATTTGTCAATAGATCCATCCTATTTCCTTTTTATTTTGTATGTCCATCTACACCTGATAACATTCTTGTGGTTTGGCGGTGTTACCAAACTCCAAGTATTATTTCTTGTGAGCGCTTTGTATTCAGTGTCCATCACCTCCTTCCATTTGTTTGATCTTATTGCTTGAGTGAAACTTAATGGTTCAGTCTCAATAAATGAAATGTTGTATACTTTGTGTTTGAAGATTCCACTCTTTGATCTCGTGGTCATGTGATGTCCTGCTAATTGTGGTTGTGTCTATTGTAGTGCTACATTGTAATAGGTTGAGTTGTCCTGGTGGTTACTCTGTGTTTCTTCATTATCCTCCTCATTCTGACTCGTTTGGTGTGTGTCTGAATTTCTTGAATCATTGCCTATCTCACTTGTTTGCTCATTTGTTCCTCCCATTGTTTCATCTTATGGGTTACAATTGCGTGTGTGTTGTTGTCCTACATTTATAACATATAGGGGTGGCTCAATGAAATATGGTTTCAGTTGTATGTTTCTGCTTAAGCTTTCCTCACCATTCTTCTTGATAGTTTGCTTTTCTATAAAAGGAAACTTGTTTTCATCCAATATAACATGTCTAGAAATATAAACTTTTCCATTTTTGTTCATGCACTTGTAACCTTTTTGATTTTGAGCATACCCAATGAATGTGCATGGACTTGATCTCATGATTAACTTATGATTGTTATAGTCCCTTAAACACGGAAAACACAAGCACCCATATGTTTTTAGGAATTGGTAATCTTGTCTAACATTGTAAATCATCTCATGGGGTGTTTTGTTGTTTAGAACCTTAGTTGGAAGTTTGTTAATAAGAAAAACAGATGTATAAAATGCTTCGTTCCTGTATTTCATAGGCAATGAGCTTTGTGATAACAATGTTAGACCCGCATCTACTATGTGCATGTGTTTCCTCTCGATTAAACCATTTTGTTCTGATGTATGGGGGCAGGTTAGTCTATGTTTGATGCCATTTTTGAGAAAACAACCAGCTAATAGTTTAAATTCAGCTCCTCCATCTGTCTGTATTATCTTTACACTGTAATTAGTTTGATTTTCAATGTGTGTTATGAATTGTATAACAGTATTGCAAGCTTCTGATTTAGTTTTCACCATATATCCAAGTATATTTGGAATAAGCGTCAACAAATGAAAGATAGTACATGTGCCCCTGATATGAATTTAATGGTGTTGATCACTATAAGTCAGCGACTATAAGCTCTAGTGGCTTATTGTAGCCGGTTCCAGAATTACCAAAAGGAAGTTTGTGGCTTTTGCCGAGTTGGCAGTGTTTGCATATGTGCTTAATAGGTACATTATTGTTAAAAGAAATATTATTACTACACAAAACATTCTTTACAGTTTTAAAATTTGGATGTCCCAATTTAATATGCCATGATTCGATAACATTACAATTACTGTTATTACCAATATTATTACTGCTAGCATTACATCAATTGTTGTCACAACTATTACTACTAGCATATACGTTATTGCATCCATATTCTCCACTTGAATTTCCAGTCTTCAAGCTGTTGAATTTGTATAGGCCTTCAGGTAAATTACCTTGTGGGAATATTTTATGATTTAGACGGTCTTTAACTAAACAAAACCTAGGGTGAAATTCAAAGTAAACATTGTTACCGTTTGCAAACCTTGGTACATTTAACATATTTTTATTAATTGAGGGTACTCTAAGAATGTTGTTTAATTTGAGTAGTCTATTCCCAAAGATTATGCCTTTGCCAATGTGTGCGATATTAGCGGTGTCACCGTTACCTATATGTAAATATCTCATATCTGAGTAATTTTTTCTCCTAATGTTTAAGTTTTGGAGGTTGTTAGTTATATTATGAGTTGCGCCTAAGATGTTATCCTTGTTATTCCCTCCATCATCACTTGTAGTGCTCTGATTTTTGTCTGTACCGTTATTGTTTCTACCTGATTTTCCCATTATGGAAGTATTAGCTTGTGCACCTCTTTGTGAAGGGTTATTTTGATTAGCTTGTTGTCCACCATTGTCTGGATTATACCTGAAATAGCACTTGTTTGCCGTGTGACAAATTTTTGGTAAATTTGACACTTTACTCCTTTGTTATTGTTCCATCGGCCTCTTCTGCGTCCTCTTTGGGGCTAATAACCTCCTCTTTGAGGTCGATATCCACGTTGATACTGGTTCTCTTATCTGCCTGTATTGTTATTGTTACTTCCTTGTGTATGCTTACTTTTTGTTGCTGCATAATTGATAGAGAATTCATTTTATGTTTTTTTCTTTAGTCAATTATGTCTTCATGAGCGAGAAGTGCAGATCGAACAAACTGCAAGTCAGGTAAGGTTTGTTGTGTGGCTAAAACAATTACTAGACATTCATATTCTTTGTCTAATCCACTAGTAATAAATAGAATTTTTCGCTATCACTAATTTTTTGTCCGACAACGTTTAATTTATCACATATTCCTTTAATTTTTCCTAGATATTCCTTCATACTTGCACCCTCTTTTCTAGAGTTTTGTAGTTCTCGCTTGTATTGCATGACCCTTGCCGCTGATTGAGAACTGGAAATTTGTTGAACTGTTGACCATATTTCGTTAGATGTGTTGCACCCTACTAGCTGTGATAATAGCTTTGTGCTTATCGATGATAGCTGCCATGTTGATAAAAGGCTGTCATGTTTCTGATATATGATGTGATCTGGATTTAGTGAAAGGTTGCTTTCTTAGTCTGCTATCATCACCGATAGCACAGTTATGGTTCCATTGATGTATTCTTGTAGGTCGTACCCTTTTAAAGCTATTTCAATTTGATATTTCCATAATATATAATTATCTTCATCCAACGATGTGGTGATAATCTGACTCTTTGGTTTTATCAGGTTTTGATGGCTTGGTGGTGCACCATTGTTCATACTGGCTGGTACTGCTGGTGTGGAATCACTATCATTGGCCATTGATATCAGGAATATGGCGAGGGAGTAAGATAATTTCTACAGCCTGTTCTTGAAAGAAACGGATCGACGAGCAGGGAAAAGAAAGACAAAGGCTATAGAAGTTGTATACGCCTGATACGGCAGTGTTGATTTCATTGCCGCCATTGCGCTTGGCATGACGAAGTTGATGCTGCATCCACTATCAACTTCACTGAGAGCAAGGTGAGTTTGGATATTGAGCAGTTGACCCAGCATAGCTAGGCATGGCTAATATTCAGATGATGATCCAAAAGCAATTCAGAGAGACGTTGGATTGTCCCTTCGATGAATCTCCAGTGATGAAGATAAAATCTACGGAGAAAACCCTAAAACGAAATTCAACTCTTTGATTGTGAATAAGCCTTTTGACATTTATGCTCTGATACCAAGTTAAACAATAGAGAGGAAAAGTTTTATTGAGAACTTGTTGTAATTACTTGATACAAGGGTTAGAAACAATCGGCAGCTATATATATAAATATGTATGCAACAGCTATTACATAGATATGCCTAAAATAAAATAATGGGCTTGGGCCTAATGTAAATGCCTCATGTAAAGAACTGAGATGAAAGCGGTTTGTATCTTATGTAAATCGAATGGTTGAAATACTATCTGCATATTTGCTTTATTAATATTATCTTACCTCAGTTTTTTTATAAGCGAAGTACGTACATTTGTTTTGTAGAAACAAAGAGACTGTTTAAGTATTGATGAATGTTTATCTTAACGCTTACATTGCACAGTCGTGTTTTTGTTTTGAGGCATCACCATATAAGTTGATTATTTTAAAGAGTAAAAAAAGTACAACTAAAGTTGAAGATCAAATTCATGATGCCATGCTTATAAATTGATAGTTATCATCAAGGTTGCAGGTACAACTGAAGTTTGAAAAAAAAACATTGTTTTTAACTATATTATATGCACATAATTATTTTATTATTTTATTTTAGTTATGCCTATTTGATTAATTATGTGTACATAACTTTTTGCATGTGTAGAAAAACATAACATCAAAAATGGTTCATATTGATTTGGATGTTATTTCTTCACCTGACAATGATAAGCAAACATTCGGGCATTATGTTGAATCTACATAGGTGTCCTCGTTGGAGTTATCCAATCATACGGTATTTTTGTCAAAATGTCCAATTTTTATTTTTATGCTTTTATCATACACCAAATATGAATCATTTTGTCTGCCTACCAATGAACAACAACAATTTGAGAATCATATCAGCCATATGCAAGAGGCTGCGACCACAAAATCTACTAGGCAAGTTAATCTTTCATCAGCCATATGAAATCCAATAATATTGCTCTCATTGGATTTATTTATTTATTGATTTCAATTGCAAAGAGCTTATGCATTGAATTATGCTCTTTTTATTTATATAAATGGGAAAGGAGGGAAAATATACATTAATACGAAATCAATAGCATGGATAATACTAGGTTGATTTGATTTGTTTGATAAATTGATTAGAGATCAATGTACATATGTCCTAATGCTTATGAACATATAGATAATGATATTGGTGGATGATATTTGTAGTGCATATGAAAGGATTGACCATCCACCATGGAATGGATGCACACCTACATATATCATCGTCTTTCTTTATGTTCATTGTCAGCGTTTCAATTGCTCTTGCTCTCAAGGTATGAAAACTTTTAATGTTTGTAATTTATGTAACATATTTAGCATACATGGATTTTTTATATATAGCAAATATGAAAGTTCTGAATCTATTGGCAAGTTCATAATTGTTTCCCTATACAGATATTTATTTCATATCAAGCTTTGATGTATGAAATAATTTATGCAAAAATTAATTATATTCATAAATTCTATTTGACTTCTTTCTAGCATAGAATTCTAAAGCTTTCAGGTGTAATGAGAAAAATAATGATTAGAACTATAAACTTCTGTCCTCGGGAATTATTCTACAAGGTTCTAATTCTAAGCTTTCAACAATTTAGAAATTTGGAAATCAAAAAGAAAAAAAAGAAAAAGAAAACCTGGAACTGCCTTATAGAATAAATCAATATAGAAATCAACTCTCTGATTTCATGAAAAAATTAGTCAGACGTAGATTCAATTTTGTAGTTATGTCTGAAACCTTGGAAGTATGTATACTACATACACATGTATATATAAATCAAATTCGGTCATAATAGACCAGAAGTTCTTTGTATGTTGCAAAGTACACAAATTGGCCTCTGCTTATTTTAAAATAACTTCCAACTTGAGCTTCATAATTGACTATTGTTCATAATTAAACTTTTAAGAGTTGATCAAAAGCTTTGGTTAACTGTATGGTTGATTTGCTGCTTACAAGTTGTGAAATTTTAATTTTCACCTAACAAAACAAATGTGTTTATTTAATCTTATTTTATATGGATTTTCTATTTTGTTTATTGTAATCCTGGAAATTCCTCATAAGTAATGCAAGTTGACAGGTACTGTTCTCTTGTTGAATTGGATAGATAAAAATCTATTGTGAATACATTGTTATTTGCATAATATACTATAATGAAAAACATGATTGAATGTCCAAATTTTTAAGAAGGAAAAAGGGTCAATATGTGACTTGAGTCTCTATGTCAGCCTGTGTCTCAACCTCTTGAATCTGCTCTTGATATTGTATGGTCTTTTTGATCAACACATGTCTAAATCATGTGTTATATATTATATATAACTTGATTAACCATTATTGTCTATATTTTATATATCATATGGTTGTTGTCAGACCTATGCATAAGGTACTAGCATTTTCTACATTTTAAAGCTGATTACTTTGTCTTTTTACTCCTATGAGCCATAATAAGGATAACAAAATTTTCCGTGGCATGTATAACTTAGAATCTCATATGAATTAGAATTATAGGTAAATGGCAATATAAGGTAGTACTAATTACATATACGATCAAAAAAAGTCTTACAGCTTTTATGTAGGATTTTGATAACCGTTTTTTTTAATTTGAATGTTCCATATACAATCTATTGGTTAGATATCCTTTGTAACAGAAACAACTAGTATAACGCACATCCTTTGTGCCAAAACCAAAACAAAAGGAGAAGAAAGAAGAATATATTCACTTAGATTATGTGCGGACTCAATTAGCAACAAATGCAATTGAATCTCATGTTAATACTAAGCGCCAATTTAGTGGATTGTTTGGATGTTTATAAGAAAACTTTGAATAGCGATGGTTTTGTAGGCCTTTATAGAGGATTTGGGGTTTCCATAATGGGCATCACATTGTATCGAGGCCTCTATTTTGGCATTTATAACACTTTGAAGCCATTCCTTCTAGTTGGACAATTTGAGGTTTGAATAATGCTCACTGCAACGTGCTAAGCTTGTTTATGTTGTTTAGTGTAGTTGCGTGGATAGCCATTCATTTTATATAGTAAGTTTACATTCATATTTGATAGTTTTTTTACTGATGATACATGGTAACTTCATAGCCAGTTTTGCCTTGGGTTAGAGTGTAAGGACAACATCGAGCATCTGTATATACCCTTTCGATACACGGTGTGGAAGAATGATGTTGACTTCGGGAGAGCCTTCTAAGTACGGAAACGCGATACAGGCTTTGAAAAAAATAGTTAAACAAGAAGTTTTTTTGCCCTATACATGAGAGCTACTGCCAACTTGCTTTCCGGAGTAGCAGGGGCTGGTGTCCTTGCTGGATATGACCAGTTGCATTGGTTTGTGTATAGACAAGGGAATGTAAAGTTGCAGGGAGCTTGAAATATTATCTTCTATACTCGGTGTAGTTTGTCAAGTGTAAATATTATACCGCCTTTCATACGTAAATGGTAAACTTGTATTGGGAGAAACTTATCACTACAAGGAACGGTTCAATTCCTTACGGACCCTAGCGACGGCTAAAAATAGCGGCTCTCGCCGACCGTCACTAGACATAGCCAAATATCATATAACCCGCGAGCCTACAGGGAAAATAACATTTCCCTCTCTCGCTCCCAATTTTCTTCTAGCGAAAAAAAACCTACGTCGTTGCGCCTCCCTCCTACCGCCGCCTTCGTCCCTACCGTCGCCGCCTAACGCCGCCCGAGATCCCCCTTTCTCCAGCCGTCTTCCCTTGCTTTCCTCTCTTCTAGAAATATAATTTATGCCCTAATTTCTTAATTTAATTAATTAATAGTAATTTAAATGTATATGTTATGTGATTTGATTATGATTGTTGAATTATTGTTGATTTAGTAATGATTGGAAACCCTAAAATGTGGATTTAGTTATTTATCGATGTAAATGTGGATTTAGGTTATTTTGTGCATATGTATGTGTTAATGAACCATTACTTTATAGATAATAATCAATTATTGATATTGAATTTATAATATAGCCAATTAGATTTTAAATTTAAAAGCTACTTAGGTGATTATCGATTAGAAATCGATTAATAATTTTTGTGAATTTAGTTGATTGGTATACACGTTGTTGTTTCTGGGTTTTGGATATCGGATTGGTATACATGTTGTTGGTAATCCTATTTAAAAGCGATGCTTCTGAAGTTGTTGTATATATGGGTTTTAAAGAAGAACAAAGCCCTTTAAAATCAGAACCATTTTCATTGTGTTGTGAAAATGAATTGTATTGTGGAAATTATGGAAATGAAATTGTTGTAAGGTTGCAAGGCCTAGGTTAGAAGAGGAGCAGTGCTCGGACACTGTGCCAGTGCTACAACACCCTGCCGTTGTAATGCCGATTTTTTTTGAAATGAACTATATAAAATAGTTGTTGCGTTGAATAAATTCTTTGAACAATAAAAATATCATTTTTGTTGTATGTATGAACCACTAAAAATATTCATGCGTTGAATAAATTTTTTGAACAATAAAAACATCATTTTTATTGTATGTATGGACCATACAAAATATTCATGCGTTGAATAAATTCTTTGAACAATAAAAACATCATTTTTATTGTATGTATGAACCATTAAAAATATTCATGCATTGAGTAAATTCTTTGAATAATAAAAACATCATTTTTATTATATGTATGAACCATTAAAAATATTCATGTATTGAATAAATTCTTTAAACAATAAAAATAACATTTTTATTGTATGTATGAACCACTGAAAATATTCATAGACGTTGTTGGATAATTTTTTTGTTAATAGTGCAATCCAAGTTAAGGAGAGGGGTAATGCATAGACGTTACTCCAGTGCTACAAAATGGCGCCATTGTAATGCTAAACTTTTTTAAAACAGTTTGGTAGTGCATAGGAATTTTCAGAAAGATAAGTTTTAAAGTTTATCGTTTAGTTGAGAAATCCAAAATGAAATACTGTCGAGATATAACATTGTTGTGCGTAAAAGCTTTAGTCCCAAAAGGCTTTATAATAATATATGTATGCGTTATCGAAATCACTGACAAATATTTTTGAATCAGGAAAAATGTTTGATTATTACATTGTCTGTACTTGGATGTATGAAGTTAGAATTAGAATGAAAGGCTCAGTGAAAGAACATTTCTATAATGGTGTAAATGAATTTGCTAGAATCGCAGTATCTAATAATCGAAATTACGAGGAGCTTCATTGTCCGTGTAGTAAGTGTAAACTTATAAGGTTTCATAAACTAGACATTGTTAAAGTACATTTGTATGAATCGGGTTTGTGCCAAATTATTATTTATGGGATCGTCATGGATAACTTGTTGCGCCTACAGTAAATCCTGTAGCATCGGAGGTCGAATAAGTTATGATGAATCCAATAGAAGATATGGCGGAAGATGCAGAACAGTCAGTGTTACTACCGGTCAAGTTGACGATGATGACATCAATATTGAAGAAGAACCGAACACGGAAGCCAGAAAAATATACGATTTATTGGCTTCAGCTAAGCGGCCATTGTGTAATGGTTGTGAAAGTGGAACTGAATTATCGGTAACCGCTGAGTACATCACCATGAAATCTAAATTTAACCTTACAGAAGCTGCATTTACAGTGGTTGTACAAGCTACAAAAAGACATATGCCACCCGATAATATGATGTGCAATAGTCATTACAAAGTGAAAACACTAATGTCGGCTTTCAGTTTGTCGTACCAAAAAATAGATACTAGTGTTAAAGGTTGCATATTGTGTTGGAAAGATGATACTAATCTTAGAAACTAAAAAAAATGTGGTGGGGAAAGGTGTAAACCTAGAAAAAAGAAAGGTAAGGAGTTCCGTATATGAGAATGCATTATTTACCAATCATCTCTAGACTACAATGGTTATATGCATCCTCAGTACTGCATGTCATATGCGATGGCATAGTGTGCGAAAACAAGAAGATGGAACTTTGACACATCCATCAGATGGAGAAGTATGGAAACATTTTGATAGGACGTATCCTACATTTGCCGTAGAGAGCCGTAACGTCAGACTTGGTTTATTTATAGATGGGTTTTCACCATTTTCTCAGTTTTGTAGTAAATATTCATCTTGGCCTATTATCGTTTCTCCTTATAATTTACCTCCATGGATGTGTATGAAAACACCATATATGTTTCTCACTATTGTCGTTCCTGGTCCTAACGATCCAAAAGAAGGCAACGATGTTTATCTACAACCATTAATAGAAGAGTTGAAAAAACTATGGGATGAGGGAGTTGAAACATACGACATTTCAAGAAAAAAGAATTTTTGTATGTTTGCTTCTTTGTTATGGACGATTAGTGATTTTCTTGCATATGGAATGCTTTCAAGTTGGAGTACGGCCGGTTGTCTATCTTGTCCTTTATGCATGGAAGAAACACAAGCATTTTTCTTACAGCACGGAAGGGAGCATTCATGGTTTGATTGTCACCGTTGTTTTCTGCATACCAATCATACTTTTAGAAGAGATAAAAAAACTTTAAAGCTAACAGCAGAATGACTGTGTAAGAACCCAAAATTTGGACAAGTGAAGAAATATACGATATTGTAAAGGATTATCCCAAGATCCATGAAATTGGAGAACAGAAAGAAATTATGGGTAAATATGACATTAATAATTGGTGTAAACAAAGCATATTCTAGGAGCTACCTTATTGGAAAGATCTCAAGCTTCGATATAATATCGACGTTATGCACAACGAAAAAAATATATTCGATAACGTGTTCAATACTGTTTTGAATGTCAAAGGAAAAACAAAGGATGATATATATTCGAAACGTGACATAGAAGAATATTATAAACGTCCAGAACTCCATATGAAGCCTAATGAAAATAAAAAATCCAAAGAGTGCTATGAACTAGACAACAAACAAATAAAACTTGCACTGAGATGGGTTGAGGGACTGAAATGTCTGGGATTTCTTCTAATCTTCGTAGATATGTTGACTATAAAAACAATAAATTGAGTGGGATGAAAAATCATGATTGTCATATCATGATGGAATAATATTTATTACCAGTGGTGTTCAAAGAATTATTGCCTGTAAAAGTGTAGGGTCTCTTAACAGAGTTAAGCTTATTCAATAAACAGCTTTGTTTAGCAATGTTAAAAATTGATCCTCTCCGTAAACTTGAAGTAGAGATTCCGATATTGATTTGAAAATTGGAAAAAAATCTTCTCTCCAGGATTTTTTAATGTAATGGAACATTTACCTATTCATCTTCCATCCAAAACAATTCTTCGAGGTCCAATGCAATATGGATGGATATATCCTTTTGAAAGGTAAAATTTATGCTTACAATTCAAAGTGACATCAGTGCATATAAATTGAATTAATTTTACTTTGGGTATTTGAATCAACTAAAGAAAAAAGTACGGCAAAAAGCACGAATTGAAGGTTCGATTTGCAAATCTTATCTTGAAGAAGAAGCTTCGTTCTTTTTTTCTCATTACTTTAGTGATCATGTGGACCTATCATTTGTAAGTGGTCCTCGTAATGATGAAACTGTGGAACCTAATTTTTGTCCGATAATGTTATCTGATTTTAGACAACATGAACGATCTTTTGAAAAATGTGTAGAAATATGGTTATATGATAAAGATCACCATGTCGCACACACATATGTTCTTCTAAATTGTGCTGAAGTTGCACCATTTGTTAGGTACTAAATTTTTAACTTTATTACAGTTATGTGTACATCAGTTGTTAGCTAGTAATAAAATCATTTATATTTGCAGTATTTATGAATCAGAAAATCCTAATGGCGATCTCAGTAAAGAATTTGCTAAATGGTTCTCGAAATACGTTTACGATCCAATAAGCGGCGTCAATGACGAGGGTTTGCAACATCTTGCACTTGGACCAAAAAGAAATGTTAAGACTTATCCAATATTCTTCGTCAATGGATTTAAATTCAACAACAAAGACCATGGTACTTACAGATTAACTTATAGTAGTGGTGTATTTGTCAAAGGTAGTGATGATCCCGAAGAGCATATAAAAGACTTTTATGGTGCCTTGACACAGATTTTGAGTTGACATAATATGTACAACCCAATAAAAAAGTTGTTCTATTCAAGTGCAACTGGTTCAACAATATTCCTGGTACTGGAATCAACATGCATAAAGGTTATAAGCTTATAGAAATAAAGCACACATCAAATTACTATAAGTATGATCCTTTTGTATTGGCAATGCAAGCTTTACAAGTTTACTTTGCTCCGTATCTGTCGTTAAAAAGAGATAAAGCAGATTGGTCTATTGTAATTAAAACAAAGGCAAGATTTATATTTGAAGGAATTGCTATTCCAGACGATGCAGCATATCAAACGTATGCAAATCAAAATGATGAAATAATAATTGGTAATGATGTTAATTTATGGTCTTTGAACAATGAATCAAATGAATTAACAGAAGCATTTGAGAGTACATAGGACAACGATATAGAGTATGAGACCGAGACTGAATCAGAAAATAAAGAAGAATAACATTATTTGTATCATTAGTTGTTTACATACGATGTACAATGATATGTTTTATATGATGTGCTATGTTGTGAGCTATGATGTATAATGATATGTTTTATATGATGTGCTATGTTGTGAACTTACATGATGTGCTACGGTTATCTATTATTTGGTTCTTCTTCTTTTATGTAAATGGGTCTTGTAGTTGCATTTGATAATATATGTTGTATGAGTTTATTTGATAATGGATGTGCATAATGATGTATAAGTTATTATTATACGAAATAATATGTTTGTGACAGATATGCTACCTAGACGCCGACCTACCCATAGTTCGGAGGCAGGTGCGAGCGGTACAGCACCGAATACTCGTCTGGTCGTATAGCTCGTACCCAAGACCGTAGGGTAAGTTTTTAATTTCTTAAATGTTTAGTATTCAAAACTTATTAAATGCTAATATCATACTTTCTGCAGGGGGTTGATATTATTCCTGCAGAACTTATTTTATCTATGTCTAGAAATGCATATATCGCCAGGTGGACAGAGGCGTGGGCCCACTGGGATGATATTCTTGCGCATATTAGGAATGCCATTCTCACGGAGGTTCTTATAAGTAAAAATATATTTCTCGTTTACAAAATTATATAAAATATGTAATACAATTTGTTTGTTAATTTATAGGTTGTTGTACGGGTTAGGGAAGAGGATATGGATCTTTTCCTCACCGCATGGAATCAAAAGATGAGGAAAAATTATTCAGGCAACGTACACAAGGAAAAAAGTGGGAAAGAGACCTCCGTGGATGAGCGAGGAGGTTTACGGCGGTTTCCAGCAAATGTGGGTTACGGAAAGAGCGAAGGTAAATTAATTAAGATTATTTTTAAATTTTATTTTGTATATCAATTAATTAATCATATAATTAAATATATAGGAGCTTTTAGAGCGAAACCGGGCAAACAGACTCAAGAATCCTGCTTTGCATCGAGGTGGGTCTAAGTCCTCCTTATAACACCGTCGCGAATTGGTATGAATGATAAATCGCATTTATATAGTTCTAAATTCTTTTAATCATATTGACAAATTCCAAATATAGATTATATCATTTTAGATGTCGTCTCTCCATCGGGAGTTTACACTTGCTGAGATGTTTACACAGACTCATGTTTTCGAGCAGACCGACGAGGGGGGTAACACCTCATATACATGGACAGACAATAAGTCCCATGGAGTGATGGTTAGAATTTGTAACAATTTGTATTTCACATTGTTATTTAGAAATTTTATATTTAATGTATTACATAATTATTCGCTATCGCAGAAGAAATACAATGCGAAGTTAAATGCTCAAGGGTCGCAGTTTGGTCAAAAGCAGTACGTGGAGGAAAGTAATCGTATCTGGAACACCAACATCAACCCGCCTCTCTGGGGTAGATGCTACGGTTTTGGAGACATAGAGGTAAATCATTTTATTAAAGAATTTAAACATATCCAAGTGCTATTAAAAGTTTAAAGTGTTGACATATTTAAGTGTAACGAATTTATAATACATTTATCAAGTCATGCTTATAATATAATAATTACAGATAGTGGGGACTCAAGCCTCATATATGAGGTGTCAGGACGAGGAGGAGATTGTCATGCTTCGACAGTAGGTGGCAGATTTATAGGATTTCCAGAAGAACAGGCTTGTAACCATGCTGGATGAGAGGATTGCTACATATCTCCAGGAGCATGTGCATATGTCGCCGAGTGAGCCTGCTACCGGGGAGGAGGACCAGGAGGAGGACGAGGACGACGTGGATGAGTAGGTACTTGTCCTCTACTTTGATTTTGGACTTGCTTTGTATATATAAACGAGTTGTATTTTGGACGTGATGTTGTTTTTTGGAGACGATAATGGTTTGTTTATATTATGTGGACGTGGTGTTGGTTTTTGGACTGTTGTATTGTTTTTATTTATCGTTTACTAGCTATTTAATCGTGTATGCAACGTTTAATATCATATGTGTTGGTTTATGTGGTTAATTGGAGTATATATGAGGTGATGGATTGTGAAAGTGATAGAATATGAGTTGTGAATTGGTTGGATTTGAGTTGGTGTGGTTTGAAAGGCTTATGACTGTTGGAAAACAAAAAAATGCACTCAGTTTAGCGACGGCTGGTCACGACCTATTTACCCAGTTTAGAGATGGCTAATGACGGTTTGTTATAGTTTATTTACCCCACTTTAGCG
Source organism: Allium sativum (assembly GCA_030737875.1). NCBI lineage: Eukaryota > Viridiplantae > Streptophyta > Magnoliopsida > Asparagales > Amaryllidaceae > Allium > Allium sativum. Next base: position 57,934,047 of record CM060910.1, read on the forward strand.
ACGGCTAGTGACGGCTGATGACGTTTTATTTGCATGGTTTAGCGACGGGTGGTTATGGTGTTTTAGCTTACCATTAGTGACGGCTTGTCACGAGTGTTGAAAGTCAAACGAATTGTCCACGTGGCAAGTTTGTCATCCCAGCCGTCGCTATTCTGCAGACCACAGCCGTCGCTATTTGCTTAGCGTCCGGATACATAGCAACGGCTATTGGTGACGGCTGGTGGCGGCTTTTTGCCGTCGCTAATCTGACATTTTCTTGTAGTGTATATGCCAATGGTGGTTCTTACTGAGATTTGATTCATTTCACTGGGGGAACTTGATTTGGAATGATTTTTGGTTAATTCTTTTCATTTGATTTCTTTGGTTAATACATTTTAAGTGATTGAATACATATGTTTTAGTACATATGAGGTCGTACTTCGTATGAACGTTCATCTTATATCTGACGTCTTGTTTACTTATGTATTGTGAATAAATCAAATGTCTATGCTGAGCTCGTCTTTTATTCGTCAAGACATGTTACAGATTATTAAAACACATTCATGTATGTATATCATTTGCTACACGCGTATGACTCAACAATATATATATAGTTTATGTTCCAATACAATTTGTATTTTTGCATAAATAATCATGTAAAGGGATGTAATTTTTGCTTGAAGCAATTGAATTCATTCCTCTTTTCTTTGATGATCAAATGCATCACTCTTCATGTCTTTGTTAACAATGTGTACTAATATTTCAACACCAGCTTTAATTGTTAGAGCATCCATCTTGCTTTCATTGACAATAGGGGACAAAGAATTGTTTTTAACTAATTGCTTGGGAATGAAAGTCCTACTCCTATAGTGGGAATGGGGAAAATCGATGATATTATTGGCACTTATTTTCATTTTTTTAAATATCACTGCAAATTTGTAATTAATTTCTTGTTTAAGAATATATTTAATAGAATTATTTTTCTTTGATAGCAAATATTCTAATGGTCGGTTTTCCCACCGTTATGCGGTAATACTAGTAAATGAATTTATTTATTTTTCAATATTTTAAATACTAACACTTATCATTTATTTTGAATAAATTCTGTAAATAACAAAGAATCCACTTTATGTATCAATTTGGAAAGACGATACATTGTACATGTTTTTAGTGATATACAATTTTAGAAAGTAAATATTGCATATATGTATATATATTAAGCGTACAAATTTTCAATATATATACATATATATATATATATACATATATATATATTTGTATGTAATGAAATCCAAACTTTAAAATGGAAAAATATATTTATTTGTATTAAATCCAAAACTTAAGAAAATTTAAGAGCTTGAATGTAAAATGGTATAATATAATTAAAGACAACCATTTATATATTTTAATTATGCGGACTCGAATGAAAAATGATTTAACCATTTTTGTCCATGTGAATGTGGTGTACACAGAGTGAAATGTCATTTTTATTTATTTATTAGTCACAAAACAGATCTTTGTTGATTTGACTTATTAGAGAGTTTAAATTTAAAACCACTTGATAAGAATGTAAAACAGTATAAGAAAATTTAGGAGAAGTCAATAAATTGTAATAGATACTAGACGTTGATATAAGGTAAAATGACAACATTGTAATAACTTGTATAAGTGACGCAATTTAAAACTATTCAGACTTGAAATGAAAATCAGTTTTACCATTCTGACAATATAAATATTACACGCAGTTGAACTGCCATTTTCTAGAATTTATTAGACATAACAAATATTTGTTTTTTGTTGTTTATGTGAATAGTTTTGACTTAAGATCACCTAATTATTTTTTAATTATGTACTTAGTTGTTGAATAATATAGTGGAAAATAGGCTAAAGGACAAACTTAACCAAAAAAAATTGGTGGAAAGTTTGAAATTTAGGGAGGACAACTTTTAGTGTAAAAGTGGAAATGACATTGGTCCCCCGAATTCCACCTTTACACTAAGAGTTGTCATTCTCCCTAAATTTCAAAATTTCCATACTTTTCACCAATTTTTTTGCTAAGTTGGTCCTTTAAAAGAAAATCCTCTATAATATATAAGTCAACCTGAAAAAAATATTTATATTATAAAATTAGTTTAATATTGGTATTTAGATGTAAAGCAATAAGAAAGGGAACCAACATAAATATTATTATAATTACAATAACAAATAAATATTGAAAATTTTAAATCTAAAGAAATTAAGGAGAGAAAGAAAATTTTCTAGAATTAATAAGAAAACATAATTTTTTTTTCTACTTTTGAATATTAAATTGACAGCTGGGTAAAAAGTCACTTTTATTATAAGCATTACGGCATGTGCTTTGCACGTCATGATGATGAATGCTTCATGCATGAATTGTTTTCTGCAAATTATACATGATTAATACATGTAGGAGAATAGTTTATATGAATATTTAACCACATTTTAATGTTGAAATCTTGTGTACTTGGTCAAAATTATTATTTTTAAGTTGCAAAATTTAATTTTTTGTTAGTTTGAATTATTATTTATACAATTAATAATTAATAGAAAACGAATTTGTAAATAATGTTTAATTTTTAGATTCTATTTTTAAGAATTGAGACATATTATGAATTTGAAAAGTAGTTTAATCACTGGATCATATTTTTCCAAGCATGAATGATTTTTCGAAAATATAAAGAAGTTTAATCATTATATTCTATTTTGAAAGATATTGAAATTTATTGATATTTATAGAGAGATAGTTTTGATAATTCATGTTGACTGCAAAACATATATGAGAGTATAGGTATGGTGTAGTTATTGATACTCCAACTATTGTCAAGGAGGGGTCATTTTTTAAAAACACTCCACTTTTTGAAAAATTGTTAAGAGGCTAAAGAAACATATTATTTCACACAACTTAGTATTCCTGGATTGCCACTTTAAATTAGTTTAAAAAAACTTATTCGATAAGGGAAACCAAGTTAAAATAAGCAGTTCGTTACCACTGCACCGAATGCAACACGTAATCAATTATATATGTTTTCGACGATGATATATCAAAAATTAATAATCATTTCGGTGCATTGTCTCCGTAATTATAAAATTCGGCATATTTATGTCAACAAAAAAAATTTGTTTGATCCTATTCCTCTGAAAATGCTTTTCCTTTAGGGTTTAAAAAAATCGATATATGCGAATCGAAAAAAATTTACTACGACCCTTGCAATATTTGTTAAAATAAAATTACAATTATTTATTAAGGGGCTAAATGAGTAATAAGGTAAAGTTATATTTATTTGTTAAGGGGCTACTTTCCTCGTTGGTACTCCGCTTAACAATTTTTGAAAGAAAAAAAAATTGGCCTTCCCTTAACAATATTTGGAGTGTCAATAACAATGCACTATAGGTATGCAGCTATTAATAAGGATAAAAATTAGACATTTCCCTAAAACATGATGTTAAATTTTAAATTCTACACGGAATATCTTGAGAGGTTTAAACCGAATAGAGATAATATAGAGAATTAAGGTTAGAGCTTTAAAAGGTTCTGTTTTACTATTATTTAATAGATTGCTTCCTCTTCAGTGGTGGTTAGTGTTAGCCTGCTTTGTGACCAGGCCACCCAAAGCCCAGCAATCGGTGCTCTCTTAAATGAAGTAATAAAAGTTGGAAAACTTGGCATTTTCATATATAAAGAACTCGAGTCGGATCTACACTTTGAATCGGATCGGGTCTAGGCAGGCATGCCTCATTAGCCTAACACAACATCGGCTCGACCTCTCGGATCGGGTTGATGCCCGATTTGACCCCCTGTATTTGCATGAACATGGCGTTCAGATCACACCATATTGGATCGGGTCGAATGGAATACCAATCAACCTCAGAGCATCAACGCCGGTTCGGGTCGGAGGAGCCAAGACTCGACGCACTCGCACCTAAGAAAGCTGGGCCCAGAATGAAGACACCGGATCAGATCGAGGAAACTAAGGTCCGATCCGATCCATACGTAGGAACAGCAGGGCATAGTCACGTCTTTGGATCAAGCTGGAGGATTCCTTTACCGGATCCGCTCTGCACCTGGTGCTCTAAAGCAGTTATGCCACATCATCCATGGACCGAGTTTCATGCCTAAAAAAGAGGATTGGAGGCCACTTGTTTCTCATGAACTGAAGACATCAGCCCTACGTTTCCCACTACTCAAGACAGTTTCGTGTTCCACTAATGGAGGTCACGTATGCATCCAACCGCTCACCAATGAAGCCAATAAATACATGATCAAGCACCCTTTTTGGGGGACTTTTCGGGCACTTAATTGGCTCATGGCTACCATGATCAGTATTCTTCCACAGAAAACCACCTTCTCCATTAGAATCCATGAACTCGAAGAGGAGTATTGATTGTATTTGAGTGATTAAATGTAAATATCCATTGTGATTGTAATTTCTTAAGGAATGATGAACTATGAAGTGGATGTAGGCTCATTAACACCGAACCACTATAAATCTCGTGTCTCTACTTGATTTTCTATATTTTTAGATAATTATACTTGATTTTCTATATTTTTAGATTATTATTCTCTATAAATCAGAAACATCCCACCTCCGTTAAGGTCACTCACAAAGGGAATGCCTTAATTTTGGTGGAGGTTTATAAGTAAAAGGCACAGATAAAACACAAGACAGATATAAACACATATAAATAAGCAACGGAAAAACCAACAGACTTTTATTATCATAAATACGTGTTCATACAGAACATTTCCAACATTGTCTCAAAACAAACTTCCAATTATTACAACCATAATACTGTCTTGATTTTAAAAGTTAAAGAAGCATGAAACATAAATAAAGCTACATAATCCCCATAAATGATATCCAAAGCCATGGTCCAAATGAAAGAAATCCAAGCAATACATTCTCTCTCTTCAAGCTGGATGAAAAACTGACTAAGCTGCGGTGTTTGCTCCCTGTGGACCTTGGGGGGGGGGGGACGGAAGAAAAGAAGACGAAAGGAAAATGGGTCAGATATAAGTCCGGTAAGTCTAGCTATATTCCTAGAATGTTAATAATAAAAAGATCATGACTTGCATAAAGTGAGAACATGACGATATCAGGATAATGGACTATCCTAGAACTAGATAAGGTGTCCTAAAACGAACATCCCTTCGCACCCTATTTTAAATCTCTATCTCTGCACCTACTAATTCTTATACCAACAGGCACCCCGTGATTGGGGTGAAGTGATCCCTTTCTCTTTCTTTAAAAGACCGGCTCCTACTCGTATATTCACATGTGTCCTACGGCCCTATATGGTGGATACCTATGTTGGTCCCACCATGGGGTGTATCAAGTCCCATGGTGGCGGCCCCGACACAATTCTAGCATGCATAGGGTATACTACTGATGCTCCAGTGCCTTAACTTGTCTGCCCCAGAGTGTGTGCACGCCTGCACTCTGTTAGAACCCACACTGTGCACCAACCGCCGTCGCTTTTGACCGCTTACAATCAACCCAGTAATCATGCCCCACCCTGCCTAATTCAGGGTACCATGATACCTAATTGGGTTACTGCTGAAACGGGTCCCCGTTACTAGGCTTTCTAGTCAAACATGTTAAGTGGTTAAGTGTCTGAATGAACCTAACCCCCCCCCCCCCATCCAAATTATTTAACATGTTGAATTTGATTAATTATTTATTGAATTGACTTAACCCTATCAGTCCTAACTCAGCTCTAATTGTCTTATTAGAGCACCAACCTCTCAGATTAGACAGATATTGTTGTGGCTGCCTGTATGCCGGTTGGGTCCGGGCAGTCTTACGCCACAACTCAGTTTAACCTCGGGTCTTTATTGGGCCCCATGCCTTAACATCTCACATTGGATAGCTATTGTTGTGACAACTGGACAGCCGGGCGGGTCCGGGCAGGTTTACGTCACAACTCAATCCAACCTCGGGTTAAGCGCATTCGTATTTTCTAATTTACATTTTAATTATGTAAATTATTCAAATTCAAATTACTGTCACATTCATTTCCAATTAATCTCAATAATTAAGGTAATTAATGCCTTTTTATGCCATAAATCACTTATGTGATTAATGACCAATATGTAAATTAGAAAATATTCAAATTACTGTCACATTCATTTCCAATTAATCTCATTAATTAAGGTAATTAATGCCTTTTTGTGCCATAAATCACTTATGTGATTAACGACCAATTTATGACAAGTTTTCCTAATATTATCATTTTAACCCAACGTTACCCCGTCCAATATTAGGCTAACCATCTCAGCCTAATTTACGTTCGCATGATTTTTGGTGTAAAGTATTAGGCTAAAAACTTAGCCCAATTTAATATACACAAATTGGCATAAATTAGCATAAAAATGACAAGTGTTTAACTTTGGTATTGATGGCATAATCAATATGAACATAATAGGGTGTACTTGCAAAATAACTAACATGAACATTTTAGGGGTGAACTTGCAAAATAACTAACATGAACAATTTAGGGGTGAACTTGCAAAATAACTAACATGAACATTATAATGTCATAGATACAAACTTGCAAAAAGACTAACATAAACATTATAATGTCATAGGTATGAACTTGCACTTATAGGCTAACTCAACATATATGTGTTTTTAACATAGGCCATATTAACAACATACATGAGAATTAGCAATATGAACTAATCCATATACATATGTTAATTCGCAACATAGGCAAATCAACATACGTATATGTGAGTTAGCATCATAGGCTAATCAACATACACATGTGCTAATTAGTAACATAGATTTAAACATACTTGCAAATTAATCCCAACATACGATAATTATGAACATGGCATAATTTTTTCATAAACGTGGACATATAGATTTGACAATTGGTCGCATAACTTCACTACATAAACTTGCATAATAAACTACACAATTCTCATAACATGTTACAATCCAAGTCTGTGCTTATACAAGTAATCTAATCCAATAATCCCAAATTTAACATGATAATAGAATCAAGTCACTGGCATAGATTAATATTATAAAACATAATAAACATCATACTTAATAATTCTCAATTCAACATGATAATAGAATCAAATCACAAACGTATATTAATAACATAACGAGTATCGTACTATTATCATTTCATCGCAACACATGATATTCATATTAATTCGCATTCTAAAAATGTAGCTAAACTTACAATCGTAGACGGTCTTGTTTTCTGAGTTCTGAAATTCTGAATTTGCAAAGCTTTCCTTTGGGAAGACGTTGCTTTGATTCTAATTTGTTATTGCTTTTTAATCTTTTAGTTTGTATTCGCTATGTTGTTCGTCTCTTTCAAGTGGAGGCTCCCTCTAGTTCTCAGCAGACAGCATGGTGGCTCCAATTCTTATTCTTTTTTTTTGTGAATTTTTAGTTTGAGACCTAGGGTCTTATTATAGAGTTGCAAGTTAATTTGAGCCGTCGATGAAGCTAGGGTTAACCAGAGCCGTCCGTTGTAAAGAGAAGCCAATTATGTTCACCATTTCTTTCTTAATGTACATTTACTATTATTTGTCAATCCATATAAATACGTACGCATTAGATACATCTCCCCTTTACACATTTATTATTATTTTTGTATGCACATTAGATACATCTCCTCTTTTCACATTTATTATTATTCTTGTATGCACATTAGATACATCTCCCCTTTACACATTTATTATTATTCTTGTATGCACATTAGATACATCTCCCCTTTACACATTTATTATTATATTATCAACTTTAGTGTTAACAGAAATACGGGGTGTTACATTCTCCCCTCCTTAAAGGATTTCGTCCCCGAAATCTACAAGTCTAGTAGAACATATATCTTACCATCCAAATGTCCATCTACTCAATCATCAAACACGAGCGTCCATTGTCCTTAAAAGACTTCTAATGCTTCATGATATGCATCGTGTGTGTACATGTCCTTATCTAATGCAAAAATCAGGCGGTCTACTGATTCAGTTGACCTCCTTAATGCAAATTATGTAAGTATCATGAATCCATTATGTATGCAAACTTTTCCTATTCATAATTCTACATGAGTGCGCAATCATTCAAACAAATGCGACATCCATTTGATAACATATTAAGCTTCAACCATATACAAACATAAACACATATATGCATATGCAATATGAAGTGACTGAGCCGATCTAAAACCCTAGATTGTGTGTGTATATGCATCCATGAGCAACCACTAGCAAACATTTGCAACCACTTGCAACCATCATCCATAACATGTTTCAATTACATGTTTACATCCAAAGGGGTTTCCACCTAAGGATAAAAGGGTAAGGTCGGGGAGATATACCTAAAAGATAGATACTAACATGACTTTAAGGAAAAAGAGAGATAAAAAATGTACCCTAAAAAAGAAAAGGTAGGCTGCGCGTATTATATCCTCAGTTTCCCAAGTCGTGTCTTCCTCGGTGTCGCTCCACTGAACTTTGACGAGTTTGATTTCGCGGTTGCATAGCTTTTTCACTTCAGTTCCTAAGATGCGAGTTGGAACTTTCCTCACAGTTGCTTTGCGTTCTACTTCAGCTTCTTCTAGAATGTTTGGCTCTACCACTTCCGCTGACTCATATGGATACTTCTGCAGGTGAGAAACATAAAAGACGTTGTGAACTCCGGCCAGTCTCTCGGGTAACTCTAACCTGTAGGCCATCTTCCCAATCTTCTTGATGATAGGAAACGGCCCTACAAATCTTAGTGCTAGCTTCCCTGTGGATCCAAAGCGAACGACGTTCCTTAAAGGAGATACCTTAAGGAAAACCCTGTCCCCAACATCAAATTCAAGGTCGGTCCTTCTCTTGTCTGCGTAGGATTTTTGTCTGTCTTGGGTTGTCTTCATTCTTCTCCGCATTAAGTCTACTTTCTCTGAAGTCTCTCGGATCATATCTGGTCCAAGTATGAGCTTGTTAGTAGACTCCCACCAACAAGTGGGCGATCGGCACGGTCTTCCATACAAAGCTTCGAAGGGCGCCATTCCGATGGTGGCTTGGTAGCTGTTGTTGTAAGCAAATTCCACCAAAGGAAGATGGTCCTCCCAAGTCCCTCCAAAGTCAAGGACGCAAAGTCTCAAAAGGTCTTCCAAAATCCTGTTCACCCTTTCCGTCTAACCATCGGTTTGGGGGTGATAGGCCGTGCTCAAACATAACTGTGTGTCTACAGCTTCTTGCAGACTCCGCCAAAACTCGCTAGTGAAGATAGGATCTCTGTCGCTAATAATGCTGGAAGGTATTCCATGGAGTCGAACTATCTCCTTAAGATAAAGAGATGCTAGAGACGAGGCAGTATTTCTACGCTTGACAGGTAAAAAGTGGGCACTTTTAGTAAGCCTATCCACTATTACCCAAATGCTAGTGTTGCCTCTTCTAGACCTAGGCAGCCCATCAATGAAGTCCATTGAAATGCTATCCCACTTCCACTGTGGGACCTCTAGAGGATGGAGCAGACCACCAGGCTTCTTTTACTCCGCCTTGACTTATTGGCAAATCATGCACTTAGAAACAAAATCTGCCACGTCCTTCTTCATGCACTCCAAAAGAAAACTCTCTTTAAGTCCTTGTTCATTTTGTCCTCGCCTGGATGTATTGTCATCTTGGAATGATGTGCCTCCTCAAGAACTTTCTTCACCAACTCCTTTGCCTGTGGGACGCATAGTCTTCCATCCCGTCTTAACCACCCTTTGTCGTCGATGGTGTATCTATCGAGGTGACTAGAAGTCTCACCCCTAACGAGCTTATCAACCACTTCTACAAGTTGAGGGTCTTCTGTTGTGCGGTCCCTATTGAGTCTAAGAGAGTGGGCCACACTTCTAGCGATGCTAACAGACCGGGTACAAAATCAGAGGAGGGCCTAAAGTCAAAACAGGCTATAAACTCTAGGCTTCGCCTTTCAACAAATAGCGGGCTCAACGTTAGCTTCTTTCTACTCAAGGAATCTGCGACTACGTTGCCCTTGCCAGGAGTGTAGGAAATCTTGAAATCATACGAGGCAAGAAACTCCATCCACCTTTGTTGCCTTAAGTTAAGGTCCTTCTGCGAGAAGAGATACTTCAAAGATTTATGGTCAGTATACAGTTCAAATTTCTCACCTAGGAGATAGTGGCGCAAAGACTTAAGTGCAAAGACGATGGCGGCCAACTCAAGGTCGTGGGTTGGGTAGTTCCTTTCACGAACTTTCAATTGTCTTCCGCCATAAGCTACTTGTAACGACCCAGAAAATCTGAACCAATTTAAATTTTTTAAATTGGCTAAAATAATGGATTTTAAATATTTAAAATAAATATTTTAGCTAATAGCAATGAAAAGTGAGTTTGAATCGACAATTGAAAACGAGTATAATTAATTATAATTATAAACCAGGCCTGAAAGGGCGCTGTAGTTTCAAAAATTGAATTCAAACTTTGTCGGACTGTACCGGGTGCAAAACAAAACGGATTTTAGTGAAACCAAAAATATTTAAATTTGTTAGTGAATAACTTTCTAACGAATCTGAAAAATCGATTTTTTATAACGGAAAGCAAAAGTTATGGCCAAATGAATTTTCAGAAAGGTCGCTATGGAATTTATATAGCCCGGGAAATTGGCCATTTTGCATACGACCTCGGAATTCGACGAAACCACTTTTGTTGGATCCGGGATGTGAAGTTATTGCTAGGTTTCAAATTTCATAATTTTTGAAGCTAATATGTGAGCGTGGCAAAGGAAAACGTGTTTTGGTCAATTATAGTTAAATTGGATCGACCAGAAATGGGCCTTTTTGCAAACGGTCTCAGAATTCGACGAAACTAGTTTTGTTGGGACAGTATCGTAAAAACATAGCTAGATTTATTTTTTTGGAATTTTTCGAATCAGTTTGTGGCCCTGGCAAATTGAAATGTACGTTCAAATTGAATATTGCATGTAATATATTTTAATTTGAAGGAAAACTGACTGAAACATTCGAATAGGCCTTTGAAACATATCCCATTATGTTCGGAATGGGGGTAAAACGCTAGGGACGACAGTCGTTGGGTTTAGATTGGTGGTCGCGTCAGAAAACCCCTTTAAAACTTCCCCGACCAATCAGAATTTTTATAAAAAAAATTCCTTTTTCTCTCTCCTCGATCGAAGGCGGAAAACGTTCAATCCACGCAAAATTAGCCCCTCCTCCAGTTGACGATTTTGTAGAGCTAGGAGAGATCTTCAAATCCATATAAGGTTTGGATTTTTTCATTGCGTGGTTTGGGAGAACGAACGTCGAGAAGTCAGCGCGTTCAAGTCGCCGCCGCCGCCGCCTCAGGCGATCGAATGCCACCGCACCCCCCTGCGCTGAAAGCTCTCACCTTCCCCTTCGACACTGCGTAGGCCGATCGAGCTATCGATTCACGGATTTCACAAAATCGCGTGACCTAGTTTTGAACATTCCACAAAGGTATACGGCTTGTTTTATTTTCAGCTGTTTTAACACCTTTAAAACGTTGCCAACTTTGAAAAATCATAACTTTTTGCTGTGTTGACGAAATTCAGTGAAACAAGAGACAGTGGACTCGGGTGGACGTCTTCTACCTTCTAGAAGAGACCGCATATTTTTCTGAGCCTTCTGCTATTTTTGGTGGAGTGGAACCCAAGGTGAGATTTCTAATTTATAAACGATATGGAAAATGACGATGTATAAATTATATAGTCGATGTATGAGTTATATAAGCGTTGTACACCTCATGTATAAGCGTTGTATAAGTTGTACGTTCGATGTATAAGTTGTACATGCATTGTAAAAATTATATATGTGTTGAAATAGAAGTGAATTGCTATATATATATATATATATATATATATATATATATATATATATACCCCCCTCGTCCACAAACCATGGACGATATTTATTGGTTGTGATTGGTGTGAAAATTGATTGATAGCGAATGGTTGGTTGGAATTTTTTGTGGTTGATATTGATTGATTGTGGTTGAAAAATACCCGTTTGTGGTTGAGAAATATTTGGTTGAAACCACATAGGATTAGTTTGTGGAAATGAAATAAATATATACATGTCGCCTGCGTGCGAACTAGATGCATGATCCCCATTGTCAAAAACCGCAAGGTTTTAAGGTAGAGCGAGGAGCCGTACTAGGGACGGTCCCGGTTTTAACTACCCTGTCGTTATGCTGCCGAAATTTTGATTAATATTCATGTGTTTGAATTATTTTCATTTGCTGAAACTATATTTATTCGTTGAATAAAAAACCTTCATGTGTTGAATCGATATTCATTCGTTGAATTGAAATTCATGTGTTGAATGGTATTCGTGTTTTAAATATAAAAATCACATTTTTATCTATATATATAAACTATAGAAAACCTTCATGTGTTGAATCGATATTCATTCGTTGAATTGAAATTCATGTGTTGAATGGTATTCGTGTTTTAAATATAAAAATCACATTTTTATCTATATATATAAACTATAGAAAACCTTCATGTGTTGAATCGATATTCATTCGTTGAATTGAAATTCATGTGTTGAATGGTATTCGTGTTTTAAATATAAAAATCACATTTTTATTTATATATATAAACTATAGAAAACCTTCATGTGTTGAATCGATATTCATTCATTGAATTGAAATTCATGCGTTGAATGGTATTCGTATTTTAAATATAAAAATCACATTTTTATCTATATATATAAACTAAAGAAAACCTTCATGTGTTGAATCGATATTCATTCGTTGAATTGAAATTCATGTGTTGAGTGGTATTCATATTTTGAAAGAAATTGTTTTATAATAAAAATCCTAATTTTTACATCAATATGAAATGTATAAAATAATCCTGTTTTGAAACAAATTGTTTTACAATAAAAATCACATTTTTATTATATACATGATTTGTTGAAATGTGAAGTGTGAAAAATAGCAACTCGTTCAAATAAATATGCATGAGTCGAAATATTCATTAATTAGCTAATGATATGATATTTGCCTATGCATGCAACATTAGAATGAATGGTGTTTTTAAACCAAATGGAATCGAATACGAAGTTGAATGGAAAATGATAAGTGATAAGAACTGTATATATGTACATGCATATTTATTGAACAGGTTATAGCAAAGGGGCTAGAGAAGAGGAATAAAATTTTGTGCCCGACAAATAGGTACACGTTTACTGTTTTGTTTGGGTGATGATTTTATAAGCCTGTTGACTAGCCGCTTGGCTTTTCCTTTTTCTTTTTGACATGAGACGCCCGTGTGGCTATTTGGGAATTTTCCCAGCCCCTCCCGTACGAAGGAGGTTATGGCGAAATTTTCCAAAATTTAAAGGCGTTAGTGAAATATCTAAAGGGAAAACGATATTGAAATTGTTGAATGAACTATATTTATATAAATATATAAATATAAATAAAATTAAAACGAAACGTGGCCGTGCAGTTCGTGTTTTGAAACCGTGATTTCAAACGATTAGTACGGGAGATCCGACCATCGGATTTTCCTGAAATCGCAACCGTTGGGTTCGCTTTGGAAAAATCATTCCAACGACACCAACTTTGTAAAAATCCAACGGTTGGATTGTCCGGAATGTTTAATTCAAATATGGAGAAAAACAGCGCCAGAAACGATATTATTTATATAGATAAATATAATTATATTTAATCGAATAACGACGCTGCAGTTCGTATTTTGAAATCGAAACTTCAAACGTTTATACCGGGAGATCCGACCGTCGGATTTTCCCGAAACTGGAACCGTTGGATTCGTTTTGAAAAGACCTTTCTAATGATGTAAATTGTGTGAAGATCCAACGGTTAGATTTTCAGATATGTGTAAATCAAATCTGAAGAAAAATAGCGCCACGGCCGCGTTGTGGCCCGAAGCGTCGTTTTGAATAAATTGGCTATTTTAAAATAAATAAAAATAGCGATAAATCGTTATAAAATATCATAAACAATATGGGATGGAAATAAACTGAATTTATTCGATTTATGTGGTATTTGATGGTTGAATGTGTTTGGTGTGGAAATTACATTAAAGAACAAAATTGGTGTTGTCGAATGATTTAACCATTGAAATAAATTGATTTGAAATTCTAAACGTGAATTATTTGAAAAGGCCGAGTTAATTCTCATTTCAAATAATTGACCGATGATTGAAAGTCGAAGATGAAGACGGTGGTCGAAGACCGGAGATCTTCACCTCGTTTGGATGGTAACCGAGGTCCTGATTGGGAGGCATCCCGAAATATGGATAATGAGTGGTGATCGTCCAGACGTACGTGGTGATCGATGGGTTTGCGAGGTATTTAGTGCCTTCGGTTTCGTTCAGACCCAGAACGGACTTGTAAATGGACTGTGTGTCTGACATTGGATTTTATTCTGTGTTTATTGATCTCTGTTAAATATACATATGTTTGGCGGTGGAGAATTTATTCTTTTGCTTAACGCCCTTCTCTGAAACGCACGAGCTCAGAGGTTGTATATTGATGGACATCAGTCGCATGGCATGAATTGCTAGTGTGGCATGCCTAAGTGGCAAATGATCAGGGCTTCTGTTGAAAAGCAAAGTCTTGTGGTGATAATCAAAGCACCGCCTGTGTGGCGTAGCTTTGTGTATAGTGTGAATTCGCGAGCCTCACACCCCGGTATGAACCAGAAACGGGAGAAGGACCTCAGGGAGGGCATGCATTTCTTTTTAGCTTGGGTGGTGTCAGTGACATACCAGCCCTGACATTTATATACTTTTCACCTATGTGGTTGTTGTTGTTACGAGGCGCCTCGGTTCGGACGATCCGGGTCCGATGGAGTCATTCGTTGGCTCGTTGACGCCCCAAAGGGCGGGGAAACGTAGAGTTCAGGCATAATAATCCACATCGGTGGACCGGCCCTATCGCTCCAAGGGGTAGTTACGGCTGTTCCTGAGACACGGGCTAGAGCGTCTCGAATTCGGTAAGGACTATCTTTTGCCTTGGTTCATGATGGAAATCCAATTTCCAAATACGACATCGTGCGGTTTTGATTGTATATATATATATATGGCGACATGATATATGGTACCCATGCCGTCTATGATTGATAGTTATGATTCGAAATTGTTTTTGAAACATATAAACACTATTAATAATATCAAATGCTCTTGTCTTATTCGTATCAATCATATTTTGGCCATTATAAGGTAAAACTCTATCCTCCGGTTTGCGTTGCATTGTGTGATGGGAACTGAGTCTTATAATGGCTTCATTTTTATAAAAAGCATAGCGGTATTTAAAAGAATGATTTGTTTTAAAGCACTGGCAATCCAATGGAGTAAACCCGTTCCACGAAAGTGGCGTGCTCTTGTGATTTGCCATATATCAAATGTGTTGAGTGGATTTTTCATACCAGTCCCATGACTGACTCGTAGTTTGTTTCACTTTCAAACTCGGGTGCCCCTTTTTCTACACGGGCAGCCTTGTATTCAGGTTTAGCTGGCTTTCTCTGGAGAGCTGGAGCTGAAGATGGATTCTATCATTTATCTCTTTTTATGTTGTTCAGCTCCTATTGTACATATTTTGTTTGATTTCCGCTGTAGACATTTATGTATAGCTGAATTGTAATTGTACTAAGTAAGATCCTGTATACTGTGTAACTCTGATGATTACTTTTATCCAGTATATTCTATTGTTCATTATCTGGTGTATTTATTTAATTCTGTTTTGCTATTATCTGTTTCTGTGTTATATTCCAAAGATAACCCTTGTCTCCGTCTGTACGGGGTTTGGGGTCGTCTCATTTGGTATCAGAGCGAGGTTAAGCTTAGTTCTGGAATATAACTTTTGAACGAACTCGTCAGAAATATAACCCGTAGTGTTCTAGGACGGGTAACTCTATACAGATAGGATCAGTAATATCCTAGTATGAGTAGCAGAATGAAATAACACATCGATAGACACATTTACATTGAAGTATATGTTTCTATATTTTAAATTATCTTTTCTGTGACCTGACACTTGATCTGTTGTTTGCAGAAGTACTAGAAAATGAGTGTCAGAAACAGAAGGAATACAGAACCGGATATTGAGGCCCTATTAATCAAATATCGAAATATGGGTGGAATACCGTTCTTTGGTGAAGAATCTATTATGAAGACACAGGCTTGGATTCGTTCAGCTGAAAAGATCTTTGATGGTTTAAAGCTGAGGGATGACCAGAAAAGATTACTGGCCTCCTGGGCACTCAAAGACGAAGCTTTGTTCTGGTGGGATTCAGTTATAGAGGATAATCCAGAAGGTGATATCACCTGGGACAGATTCAAAGTGATTTTCTTAGAAAGATTTACTCCTCCTGAAGCAACCGAAAGATTATGTGATGAATTTTCTTATCTGATACAAGGTGATATGACCATCCCAGAATATCATAAGAAATTCAACGAACTTTCTCACTTTGCTCCTCATCTGATTAAAGACCCAAAAAAGAAGAATCTGAGATTTATTCACGGCCTGCAAAGAAAATATCAGAATAGTGTGATGAGGAATGTGAAGCTTCCTTTCTCAGAAATGATTTATATGGCTTATCAGTATGAAGATCTCCATAGGAAAGGCATGTTGCGAGATGAAGAAGAAGTCGGTTCTAGCGATAAGGTTGAATCAGAAACTGATCGTCCTGAGGCCAGTACCATGTCTGAGGTCAGTAAGGAACCCAAAGTCAATCGAAAAAGGCCCAGATCAGGAAAAGAACCGGTAACGACCACCGTATGCAATAACTGCCATCTAAAAGGGCATTTGTCGATAAACTGTGGACCTTTAAAGAAGCAACTAAAAGGTGGACTTCTATCCAAAGAAGGATTTCAAGCGAATAGAAAATGCAATCTCTGCCATCAGGTTGGTCACGTAAAGCAAGATTGCTGGAAGATGAAGAAGCCTGAAGTAGTTCAAGTGAATGAAGTAGTAGAAACTTCTGATCCCTCAGCAAGTCAAGGAAGATCTGATGTTTTAGAAGGAACGCTTACTGTCAAAAACATTCCAGTTAAAGTACTGTTTGACACAGGCGCGTCACGAAGCTTTATTGCAAAGAGTGCAGTCAAGAAGTTGGATTTGAGGTTGAAAAAGCTCAAAGAACCAATGACGGTCCAAAATCCAGTTGGGGGTTCCATCAATCTCAGTTGGATCTGTGCAGTACCTGTCTCTTTTTCTTGATATAAATTCCCTATTATCTCTATCGTCATGAATTTTAACGAATTCGATCTTATTCTGGGATTGGATTGGCTAACCAAATATGAAGCAGAGGTTAGATGCGCCGAGAGAGTTGTAAAGGTAAAGGCACAATCGGGGAATTATATAACCATACCTTGTGAAGGCCCGACATCAAATAGAAAGGACTTCTGGGCAGCTTTGGATGTTTCTCCAGCCCAAATAGAAAATATCCCTGAAGTCGCAGAGAAAATTCCTGACCTCATCAAAGATATTCCTATCGTCAAGAACTATGCGGATGTGTTCGAGGAAGTTGTTCGCTTGCCTCCGCAGAGAGAAATAGATTTCAAAATTGCTTTAGTTCCGAATGCAAGGCCGGTAGTTCACGCTATTCGAAGGATGTCCTTGAAAGAGAAAGAGGAATTAGACCATCAAACACAACAGCTAGTATGGAAGGGTCTGATTAGGCCTAGTTTCTCTGATTGGGGTGCAGCAGTGGTGTTTGTCCCAAAATCTGACGGTACTCTACGGCTATGGGTGGATTATCGTGATTTGAACAAGCAGACCATAAAGAACAAATATCCATTGCCGCGGATTGATGATTTGTTGGATCGATTAAATGGCGCACAAGTATTTTCAAGAATGGACCTAGCTACAGGCTTCCTACAACTTCGAATTGCCAAAGAGTGTGTTCCAATGACAGCATTTAGAGATCCCGACTTATTCTACGAGTGGTTAGTAATGCCGTTCGGCTTATATAACGCTCCTATTTACTTCGTCGATCTGATGAATAGAGTGTTCAGAGGAGTTTTGAATAAATTTGTTCTGGTTTTTATTTACGATATTCTAATATTCTCTAAATCAAAGGCCGAACATGAAAAGCATCTGGAACAGGTTCTAGAAATTCTGAGACGGAATGTATTAAAAGACAAATTTTCCAAATGTATCTTCTGGCAAGATGAAGTAAAATTTCTAGGCCACGTCGTATCGAAAGAAGGAATTGCTGTGGATCCAAGCAAAATCACAGCTATTCAGAATTGGAAACAGCACAGTACCCCCACTGAAGTCCGCAGTTTTCTCGGATTGGCTAGCTATTACCGGAAGTTCGTTAAAAACTTTTCGAAGATATCTGGTCATTTAACGAAGCTTACAAAGAAGCACTCTAAATTCAAATGGACTCCAGAAGGTGAGGAGGCTTTTGAGGATCTAAAGTTAAGACTAACGACTGTTCCAGTGTTAACCATCATCGATGGCAACCGGGATTTGAAAGTCTGGACTGATGCTTCTAGAGAAGGCCTTGGCGCAGTATTAATGCAAAGGGGTCAAGTGATTGCTTATGCTAGCCGTCAGCTGAACCCGCACGAGAAAAACTACGTCACTCATGATCTTGAGTTATTGGCGATAGTATTCGCCTTGAAAATCTGGAGACACTATCTTCTGGGTGAGAGATTTGAACTGTTTACAGATCATCAGTCGTTAAAGTATCTATTCACACAGAAGGACTTGAATCTGAGGCAGCAACGTTGGCTGGAGTTTCTTGCAGCATATGACTTTGAAATTATATACACTCCAGGGAAAGCCAATGGCGTGGCCGATGCACTGAGCCGAAAGAATGAAATGATCGCCAGTTTTATTATCATGACTTCATTGCTAGATAAGATATCTGCTCTTCAGAAGGATGATCACTTCATTCAGAAGATCAGAGAGATAATTCAACAAGGCGAACCCTCGAGTTTTCAAGTGGATAATAATGGAATTCTAAGGCTCAAAGGTCGAATCTGTGTCCCTAACATTCCTGAGCTCCGAAAGGAAGTACTGGATGAATGCCATAAGTCAAAACTTAGTATCCATCCGGGAGTAAGAAAAATGTACAATGACATTAGACGCACTTTCTGGTGGAGGTCGATGAAGAGGGACATTTCTTTATATGTTAGCCGATGCCCTACTTATCAGCTAGTCAAAAGCGACCAACAGAAACTAGCTGGATTATTACGACCGCTAGACATTCCAGGCTGGAAGTGGGAACATATTTCTATGGATTTCATTGATGGTCTGCCCAGAACCAGAAAAGGGAATGACAGTATTTGGGTGATCGTAGATCGCTTCACGAAGACCGCCCATTTCATACCTGTCAGATCAAACAGAACTGCTCAGAGTCTGGCGCAGATATACTTCAGGGAAATAGTTAGACTACATGGAGTGTCGCTCAGTATATTCAGTGATAGAGATACAATATTCACTAGCAAATTCTGGGAAGCGTTTCAAGTCGAGCTGGGAACGAAGTTGAATTTGAGCACCGCTTATCATCCTCAGATAGACGGTCAGACTGAGAGGGTGAATCGTATTTTAGAAGATCTATTGCGGGCTTATGTTATAGATTTCGGCGGATCATGGGAAGACCATCTGCATTTGGCTGAATTCTCATATAACAACAGCTACCAGGCGAGTCTGACAATGTCGCCATTCGAAGCATTGTATTGTAGACCGTGCCGATCTCCTGCTTGTTGGGTCGAGCCCGGAAATAGACTTGTATTGGGGCCAGATATGATTCGAGAGGCTGCCGGCAAAGTCAATTTTATTAAGAAACGATTATTGGTCGCTCAAAGCCGACAAAAGTGCTATGCCGATAGAAGAAGAAGAGATATATCCTTTGCTATTGGCGACTACGTGTATTTGAAAGTATCGCCGATGAGAGGAGTTATTCGGTTCGGTAAAATTGGAAAGTTGGCGCCCAAATTCATTGGTTCGTTTCCTATTCCGGAACGGATCGGAACTCTCGCTTATAGGGTCAAATAGCCTGACTGGTTGCCTGGAGTTCATGATGTATTTCATATATCTCAACTTCGAAAACACGTTCATGATCCAGACTTGATCGTGGAAGAAGCAGCTCTACAGGATATTGAAATTACTCCAGAATTAGCTGTGAGACGAGAGCCGCTAAAGATCATCGGCAAAGAGACCAAAGAACTGAGGAACAAGAAGGTTCACTTAGTCAAAGTGCAATGGAGTGGAGATCCTCAAGATTGTACTTGGGAAACTGAGGAGAGCATTCAGAAAGCTTATCCTAGATGCCGAGTGGATATCTCTGATTGACTCCAGTGCAAGGTATATTTACCATACTTTACATCACCATTTAATTCTCTATTCTATTGTTATTTTCTTTCCATGGATGTGTATTTTTAATTCTATAGTCTGAATGATTTTGAAAGAATAGGAATTAATTTGTAAGGTATATTTTTGAAAAGTTAAAAACAATTGCGTGTTGGTTGTGTTGTGTGATTGTAGATTATATTAATTAAAATTATTGAAACGATAGTTAATTTAATCCACAATAGAATAATGGTAGAATTATTCGATTATATCACACATTCAACTGATTAGAAAATAGATAGGAATATATATATACTTGTGCATTATATATGTTTGAACAGGTAAATGGATTAGCTATTGAGTAAAGATTTTATTTGCGTGCCCGACAAATAGGTAAACCTAAATGAGTTGGATGCGAAATATTATTATATCAACTCCTGTGAATGCCATTAGATGCGGAGTGCTGGTTTTTCTGTGTGAAATAATAAATGTCGCCATAGGATAGTAACAATTAATTTTGAACTACATTACATGGCATACTTCAGAAGATAGGCATACTTCATCATATACCACATAAGCATTTGGAGCTTGTGTGACGAGGTGGAAGATTTACCATATGAGCGAGAGGCTTGTATGGCGATGACTATATTTTACAGGTTGAACTGATGACTGATATGGACTATTTAAATTGTAACGATTAAATTGCCAGATTAATAAAAACCCCACACGGGTCTGGAGTTGACAATAACCACGTCTCTCTAGTTATTAGATACGGCACATGGACTATTTATTTCCCACACGGGGCAGGGTGACGAGAATTTATTCTCTGGAGTTATTATCAGTACATGCTCCCCTGTAAACACCAGAATATATCGCTATAAATAGGTGTATGCTTATTAGGATTTATTGGGTACCTAATACAGCCCAATAAATTTCCAAACCTCTCTCCGTACAAGGGAGGTTATGGCGAAATTTTTCGAAAATTCCGGGTGTTAGCCAAATTTTTGAAGAATTTGAAATTTCTCAGAAATTGAAAAGTTGGAGAATTTAAGCCAGACCGAACGTAGAGTTGATTAATCAAACCACTTTCGACTTTGTTCCTTTTCGGGGACGAAAAGTTTTAAGTGGGGGAGATTGTAACGACCCAGAAAATCTAAACCAATTTAAAATTTTTAAATTGGCTAAAATAATGGATTTTAAATATTTAAAATAAATATTTTAGCTAATAGCAATGAAAAGTGAGTTTGAATCAAAAATTGAAAACGAATATAATTAATTATAATTATAAACCAGGCCTGAAAGGGCGCTGTAGTTTCAAAAATTGAATTCAAACTTTGTCGGACTGTATCGGGTGCAAAACAAAACGGATTTTAGTGAAACCAAAAATATTTAAATCTGTTAGTGAATACCTTTCTAACAAATCTGAAAAATCGAATTTTCATAACGGAAAGCAAAAGTTATGGCCAAATGAATTTTCAGAAAGGTCGCTATGGAATTAATATAGCCCGGGAAATTGGCCATTTTGCATACGACCTCGGAATTTGATGAAACCACTTTTGTTGGATCCGAGATGTGAAGTAATTGCTAGGTTTCAAATTTCATAATTTTTGAAGCTAATATGTGAGCGTGGCAAAGGAAAACGTGTTTTGGTCAATTACAGTTAAATTGGATCGACCAGAAATGGGCCTTTTTGCAAACGGTCTCAGAATTCGACGAAACTAGTTTTGTTGGGACCGTATTGTCAAAACATAGCTAGATTTATTTTTCTGGAATTTTTCAAATCAGTTTGTGGCCTTGGCAAATTGAAATGTACATTCAAATTGAATATTGAATGTAATATATTTTAATTTGAAGGAAAACTGACTGAAACATTCGAACGGGCCTTCGAAACATATCCCATTGTGTTCGGAATGGGGGTAAAACGCTAGGGACGATAGTCGTTGGGTTTAGATTGGTGGTCGCGTCAGAAAACCCCTTTAAAACTTCCCCGACCAATCAGAATTTTTATTAAAAAAAAATTTCCTTTTTCTCTCTCCCCGATCGAAGGCGGAAAACGTTCAAAAACTTCCCCCTCATTTTCCGATCAATCCACGCAAAATTAGCCCCTCCTCCAGTTGAAGATTTTGTAGAGCTAGGAGAGATCTTCAAATCCATATAAGGTTTGGATTTTTTCATTGCGTGGTTTGGGAGAACAGACGTCGAGAAGTCAGCGCGTTCAAGTCGCCGCCGCCGCCTCAGGCGATCGAACGCCACCGCACCCCCCTGCGCTGAAAGCTCTCTCCTTCCCCTTCGACACTGCGTAGGCCGATCGAGCTATCGATTCACGGATTTCACGAAATCGCGTGACCTAGTTTTGAGCATTTTAGAAAGGTATACGGCTTGTTTTATTTTCAGCTGTTTTAACACCTTTAAACTGTTGCAAACTTTGAAAAATCATATCTTTTTGCTGTGTTGACGAAATTCAGTGAAACAAGAGACAGTGGACTCGGGTGGACGTCTTCTACCTTCTAGAAGAGACCGCATATTTTTCTGAGCCTTCTGCTATTTTTGGTGGAGTGGAACCCAAGGTGAGATTTCTAATTTATAAACGATATGGAAAACGACGATGTATAAATTATATAGTCGATGTATGAGTTATATAAGCGTTGTACACCTCATGTATAAGCGTTGTATAAGTTGTACGTTCGATGTATAAGTTGTACATGCATTGTAAAAATTATATATGTGTTGAAATAGAAGTGAATTGCTATATATATATATATATATATATATATATATATATATATATATATATATACGCCCCTCGTCCACAAACCATGGACGATATTTATTGGTTGTGATTGGTGTGAAAATTGATTGATAGCGAATGGTTGGTTGGAATTGTTTGTGGTTGATATTGATTGATTGTGGTTGAAAAATACCCGTTTGTGGTTGAGAAATATTTGGTTGAAACCACATAGGATTAGTTTGTGGAAATGAAATAAATATATACATGCCGCCTGCGTGCGAACTAGATGCATGATCCCCATTGTCAAAAACCGCGAGATTTTAAGGTAGACCGAGGAGCCGTACTAGGGACGGTCCCGGTTTTAACCACCCTGCCGTTATGCTGCCGAAATTTTGATTAATATTCATGTGTTTGAATTATTTTCATTTGCTGAAACTATATTTATTCATTGAATAGAAAGCCTTCATTTGTTGAATCGATATTCATTCGTTGAATTGAAATTCATGTGTTGAATGGTATTCGTGTTTTAAATATAAAAATCACATTTTTATCTATATATATAAACTATAGAAAACCTTCATGTGTTGAATCGATATTCATTCGTTGAATTGAAATTCATGTGTTGAATGGTATTCGTATTTTAAATATAAAAATCACATTTTTATCTATATATATAAACTATAGAAAACCTTCATGTGTTGAATCGATATTCATTCGTTGAAATGAAATTCATGGGTTGAATGGTATTCGTGTTTTAAATATAAAAATCACATTTTTATCTATATATATAAACTATAGAAAACCTTCATGTGTTGAATCGATATTCATTCGTTGAATTGAAATTCATGTGTTGAATGGTATTCGTGTTTTAAATATAAAAATCACATTTTTATCTATATATATAAACTATAGAAAACCTTCATGTGTTGAATCGATATTCATTCATTGAATTGAAATTCATGTGTTGAGTGGTATTCATATTTTGAAAGAAATTGTTTTATAATAAAAATCCCAATTTTTACATCAATATGAAATGTATAAAATAATCCTGTTTTGAAACAAATTGTTTTACAATAAAAATCACATTTTTATTATATACATGATTTGTTGAAATGTGAAGTGTTAAAAATAGCAACTCGTTCAAATAAATATGCATGAGTCGAAATATTCATTAATTAGCTAATGATATGATATTTGCCTATGCATGCAACATTAGAATGAATGGTGTTTTTAAACCAAATGGAATCGAATATGAAGTTGAATGGAAAATGATAAGTGATAAGAACTGTATATATGTACATGCATATTTATTGAACAGGTTATAGCAAAGGGGCTAGAGAAGAGGAATAAAATTTTGTGCCCGACAAATTGGTACACGTTTACTGTTTTGTTTGGGTGATGATTTTATGAGCCTGTTGGCTAGCCGCTTGGCTTTTCCTTTTTCTTTTTGACATGAGACGCCCGTGTGGCTATTTGGGAATTTTCCCAGCCCCTCCCGTACAAAGGAGGTTATGGCGAAATTTTCCAAAATTTAAAGGCATTAGTGAAATATTTGAAGGGAAAACGATATTGAAATTGTTGAATGAACTATATTTATATAAATATATAAATATAAATAAAATTAAAACGAAACGTGGCCGTGCAGTTCGTGTTTTGAAACCGTGATTTCAAACGATTAGTACGGGAGATCCGACCATCGGATTTTCCTGAAATCGCAACCGTTGGGTTCGCTTTGGAAAAATCTTTCCAACGGCACCAACTTTGTAAAAATCCAACGGTTGGATTGTCCGAAATGTTTAATTCAAACCTGAAGAAAAACAGCGCCAGAAACGATTATATTTATATATATAAAAAAATATAATTATATTTAATCGAATAACGACGCTGCAGTTCGTATTTTGAAATCGAAACTTCAAACGTTTATACCGGGAGATCCGACCGTCGGATTTTCCCGAAACTGGAACCGTTGGATTCGTTTTGAAAAGACCTTTCTAATTATGTAAATTGTGTGAAGATCCAACGGTTAGATTTTCAGATATTTGTAAATCAAATCTGAAGAAAAACAGGGCCACGGCCGCGTTGTGGCCCGAAGCGTCGTTTTGAATAAATTGGCTATTTTAAAATAAATAAAAATAGCGATAAATCGTTATAAAATATCATAAACTATATGGGATGGAAATAAACTGAATATGCTCGATTTATGTGGTATTTGATGGTTGAATGTGTTTGGTGTGGAAATTACATTAAAGAACAAAATTGGTGTTGTCGAATGATTTAACCATTGAAATAAATTGATTTGAAATTCTAAATATACGTGAATTATTTGAAAAGGCCGAGTTAATTCTCATTTCAAATAATTGACCGACGATTGAAAGTCGAAGATGAAGACGGTGGTCAAAGACTGGAGATCTCCACCTCGTTTGGATGGTAACCGAGGTCCTGATTTGGAAGCATCCCGAAATATGGATAATGGGTGGTGATCGTCCCGACGTACATGGTGATCGATGGGTTTGCGAGGTATTTAGTGCCTCCGGTTTCGTTCAAACCCAGAACGGACTTGTAAATGGACTGTGTGTCTGACATTGGATTTTATTCTGTGTTTATTGATCTCTGTTAAATATACATCTGTTTGGCGGCGGAGAATTTATTCTTTTGCTTAACGCCCTTCTCTGAAACGCACTACCTCAGAGGTTGTATATCGATGGACATCAGTCGCATGGCATGAATTGCTAGTGTGGCATGCCTAAGTGGCAAATGATCAGGGCTTCTGTTGAAAAGCAAAGTCTTGTGTTGATGATCAAAGCACCGCCTGTGTGGCGTAGCTTTGTGTATAGTGTGAATTCGCTAGCCTCACACCCCGGTATGAACCAGAAACGGGAGAAGGACCTCAGGGACGGCATGCGTTTCTTTCTAGCTAGGGTGGTGTCAGTGACCTACCAGCCCTGACATTTATATACTTTTCACCTATATGGTTGTTGCTGCTGCGAGGCGCCTCGGTTTGATCGGACGATCCGGGTCCGATGGAGTCATTCGTTGGCTCGTTGACGCCCCAAAGGGCGGGGAAACGTAGAGTTCAGGCATAATAATACACATCGGTGGACCAGCCCTGTCGCTCCAAGGGGCAGTTGTGGCTGTTCCTGAGACACGGGCTAGAGCATCTCGAATTCGGTAAGGACTATCTTTTGCCTTGGTTCATGATAGAAATCCAATTTCCAAATACGACATCGTGCGGTTTTGATTGTATATATATATATGGCGACATGATATATGGTACCCATGCCGTCTATGATTGATAGTTATGATTCGAAATTGTTTTTGAAACATATGAACACTAGTAATAATATCAAATGCTCTTGTCTTATTCGTATCAATCATATTTTGGCCATTATAAGGTAAAACTCTATCCTTCGGTTTGCGTTGCATTGTGTGATGGGAACTGAGTCTTATAATGGCTTTATTTTTATAAAAAGCATAGCGGTATTTAAAAGAATGATTTGTTTTAAAGCACTGGCAATCCAATGGAGTAAACCGGTTCCACGAAAGTGGCGTGGTCCTGTGATTTGCCATATATCAAATGTGTTGAGTGGATTTCTCATACCAGTCCCATGACTGACTCGTGGTTTGTTTCACTTTCAAACTCGGGTGCCCCTTTTTCTACACGGGCAGCCTTGTATTCAGGTTTAGATGGCTTTCTCTAGAGAGCTGGAGCTGAAGATGGATTCTATCATTTATCTCTTTTTATGCTGTTCAGCTCCTATTGTACATATTTTGTTTGATTTCCGTTGTAGACATTTATGTATAGCTGAACTGTAATTGTACTAAGTAAGATCCTGTATACTGTGTAACTCTGATGATTACTTTTATCCAGTATATTCTATTGTTCATTATCTGGTGTATTTATTTAATTCTGTTCTGCTATTATCTGTTTCTGTGTTATATTCCAAAGATAACCCTTGTCTCCATCTGTACAGGGTTTGGGGTCGTCTCACTACTACCCTTCCTTCTTGCATTAGGACAGCGCCTAGTTCTGTCCCGCATGCATCCGTGTATACTATAAACATTTTGCTTCCATCCAGCAAGGTCAGAACTGGGGCTGTTGTAAGATCCCTTTTTAAGTGTTGGAAAGCAAACTCGCAATCCAAATCCCAATAGAAAACTAGATTCTTCTTTGTTAGACTTGTAAGAGGAGCTGAGATTTTTGCAAAATCTCTGATGAACTTCCAATAAAAGCCTGCAAGCCCGAGGAAGCTTCGGACCTCGGTTGCACTCCTTGGTGCCTTCCAATCTTGCACCGCTACTACTTTTGCGGTGTTTACAGCTAACCCCTCTTTGGACACTATATGCCCAAGAAATCTCACTTCTTCTCTCCAAAAGTGGCACTTGGAGAATTTAGCTTTTAACTGATGTGTTCTAAGAGTCTCCATGATTGCCTTTAGGTGCTGAGCATGCTCTTCCTCATTTTTTGAGAAGATCAAAATATCGTCTACGAAGACCACCGCGAATTTATTGAGGAAATTTCTGAACACCCTACTCATTAGGTCCACGAAGTAAGCGGGTGCGTTTGTCAAGCCAAAAGGCATGACAAGCCACTCAAAGAACCGTCTGGGGTTCTGAAAGCTGTCTTATCGATGCTATCATCAGCTACCCTTAGCGGATGAAATCCAGTCGCCAAATCAAGTTGGGAGAAAACCGACGCTCCTACAAGCTGGTCAAACAAATCTTCAATTATGGGGAGAGGGTGCCTATTCTTTTTAGTCAGCTTGTTTAGCTCCCTATAGTCAACACATAGACGAAGTGGACCATCCGCCTTTGTAGCGAACACCACTGGAGCGCCCCATTCTGAAATGCTCCGCCTGATGAACCCCTTTTCTAAAAGCTCTTTAATCTGCTTACTGAGCTCTTTCCTTTCCCTAGGAGCCATGTGCCTAACAGGCAAAGCAACGGGCTTTGCATTGTCAACAAGATAGATGCGGAAGTCTATTTCCCATTTCGGAGGTAAGCCCTTCACCTCATCAAAGACATCCGAATATTCTCGGACCACCTTAACTGACTGCAAATTCTCAACAGAAGAGTCAAGCGATTCAAGATAACTAAGCATAACCACATTCGAGGGATTACAAGTAATTTCCAGAGTGTTACCGAGTTGGGTTAAGAGCCTAACCACTCTTTTCTCACAATCAAGGATGGCACCATTACTGGATAGCCAGTCCATGCCCAAAATCAATCCATACCCCGAGAAGCCCAAAACAAAGGTACTACATCTAAATTCTACACTTAGAATGGAGATTTTCAAATTCATACAGATCATTGACAAATAAGCTGGGCCTCCAATTGGATTGGAGACAACCAAGGGATCCTTTACCATACTAGTTTCTAGGTGCAGAGATTCTACTAAAGCAGATGAAATAAAGGAGTGTGATGCACCAGAATCAAATAAAGTGCGAACTGGGTGATCATAAAGATAAACTACACTTTCTATAAAAGTATTTCTACCTCGCTGTTGCAGAGGAGGTGCCTCCAGTGCATGAACTTGTCCACCCGAAGTGGATGCAGCTTTCTGCGCCTGCCCTCGCCTCTTAGGGCAGTCCGTAGCTATGTGTCCTGTTTCTCCACAATGAAAGCAACCACCATTCATCTTTGCCTTCTTCTTCCTGTAGTCTTTCACCACATGTCCAACCACACCACAACAATTACACTTTCTTGTTTCGCGAGCTTTGTTGTTTTTCCCGCCCTTCTTAAAGTCTGTTTTCTTAGGCGCTAAAGCTTCTTTCTTTCCCTGAGACCCTTCCGCCCGTGTCTCCTTCTTGCCTTTATCCTCCTCATGTAGTAACGCCATCTGTACCAGCCTTTCATATGTGGCTCCCATAGGTATATTGGTCATGGCCAGGCTATGAAGCGGCTCATTCAGTCCCTTGACAAAGCGGAGAGCCTTCTTCTGTTGGGTGTTGACTAGGTCCAGTCCGAACCTAGCCAGCTGATCAAACTGGTTGACGTACTCTTTGACGGTCATACTTCCTTGGTTAAGGGATAGGAACCTCTCCATTTGAAGACTTCTCTCAGCTTCTGAAAGGAACTTCAGCTCAAATCTAAATCTGAATTCTTCCCACGTTTCTACTGGTCTTTCTGCATTGGTGACTTCCCACCAGTAGGAAGCCTCTCCTTTGAGCAACCACACTGCCAGTCTTACCTTCTGCCTGTCTTCTACCTCGAAGATAACGAAAAGGTCTTCGGTCTCTTTCACCCAGTTCCTGGCTGCTACGAAGGACTCGGTTCCATGAAAATCTTTCCCACCCATAGCTTTAAAATCTCTACAAGTCTTGGCAAAAGCATTTCCTCTCGTCGGAGGAGGAGGAGGAGGGGGTATTTTAGCAATTGGGGGAGGAGGAGGAGGAATTACTGCAGCTGGGGGAGGAGGATTCGCTCGGCCCACATCATTGGCCCTAGCTTCCAAGTACCTTCTAAACCAACCAGTTACAGTCACACCTTCTGGAAGGTTAAATTCTCCCGTCATGCTGAAACGAAAAAGGAAAGATTAAAAACGAAGGATAGATAATTCACATGGTTTTGGGGGATTATGCCTTTCTAAAACTATAAAACAATTCTTTTTCTTGAAAAATGCTTCTTTAAATTTTAATTTGAATATAGTTTCAAAAACTTTTTATCTGGTCTAGTAAACCTATGCTCTGATACCAAGTGAAACACCCCACCTCCGTTAAGGTCACTCACAAAGGGAATGCCTTAATTTTGGTGGAGGTTTATAAGTAAAAGACACAGATAAAATACAAGATAGATATAAACACATATAAATAAACAGCGGAAAAACCAACAAACTTTTATTATCATAAATACGTGTTCATACATAACATTTCCAACATTGTCTCAAAACAAACTTCCAATTATTACAACCATAATACTGTCTTGATTTTAAAAGTTAAAGAAGCATGAAACATAAATAAAGCTGCATAATCCCCATAAATGATATCCAAAGCCATGGTCCAAATGAAAGAAATCCAAGCAATACATTCTCTCTCTTCAAGCTGGATGAAAAACTGACTAAGCTGCGGTGTTTCCTCCCTGTGGACCGGGGGGGGGGGGTACGGAAGAAAAGAAGATGAAAGGAAAACGGGTCAGACATAAGTCTGGTAAGTCTAGATATATTCCTAGAATGTTAATAATAAAAAGATCATGACTTGCATAAAGAGAGAACAGGATGATATCAGGATAATAGACTATCCTAGAACTAGATAAGGTGTCCTAAAACGAACATCCCTTCGCACCCTATTTTAAATCTCTATCTCTGCACCTACTAATTCTTATACCAACAGGCACCCCGTGATTGGGGTGAAGTGATTTCTTTCTCTTTCTTTAAAAGATCGGCTCCTACTCGTATACTCACATGTGTCCTACGGCCCTATATGGTAGATATCTATGCTGGTCCCACCATGGGGTGTATCAAGTCCCATGGTGGCGGCCCCGACACAATTCTAGCATGCATAGAGTATACTACTGATGCTCCAGTGCCCTGACTTGTCTGGTCCATAGTGTGTGCACGCCCGCACTCTGTTAGAACCCACACTATGCACCAAACGCCGTCGCTTTTGACCACTTACAATCAGCCCAGTAATCATGCCCCACCCTGCCTAGTTCAGGGTACCATGATACCTAATTGGGTTACTGCTGAAACGGGTCTCCGTTACTAGGTTTTCTAGTCAAACATGCTAAGTGGTTAAGTGTATGAATGAACCTAACCCTCACCCATCCAAATTATTTAACATGTTGAATTTGGTTAAGTATTTATTAAATTGACTTAACCCTATCAGTCCTAACTCAGCTCTAATTGTCTTATTAGAGCACCAACCTCTCAGATTAGACAGATATTGTTGTGGCTTCCTGTATGCCGGTTGGGTCCGGGCAGTCTTATGCCACAACTCAGTTTATCCTCGGGTTTTTATTGGGCCCCATGCCTTATCCTCTCACATTGGATGGCTATTGTTGTGACAACTGGACAGCCGGGCGGGTCCGGGCAGGTTTACGTCACAACTCAATCCAACCTCGGGTTAAGCGCGTTCGTATTTTCTAATTTACATTTTAATTATGTAAATTATTCAAATTCAAATTACTGCCACATTCATTTCCAATTAATTTCATTAATTAAGGTAATTAATGCCTTTTTATGCCATAAATCACTTATGTGATTAATGACCAATATGTAAATTAGAAAATATTCAAATTACTGTCATATTCATTTCCATTTAATCTCATAAATTAAGGTAATTAATGCCTTTTTATGCCATAAATCACTTATGTGATTAATGAACAATTTATGGAAAGTTTTCCTAAATTATCATTTTAACCCAACGTTACCCCGTCCAATATTAGGCTAACCATCTCAGCCTAATTTACGTTCGCATGATTTTTGGTGTAAAGTATTAGGCTAAAAACTTAGCCTAATTTAATATACGCATATTGGCATAAATTAGCATAAACATAACAAGGGTACAACTTTGGTATTGATGGCATAATCAATATGAACATAATAGGGTGTACTTGCAAAATAACTAACATGAACATTTTAGGGGTGAACTTGCAAAATAACTAACATGAACATTTTAGGGGTGAACTTGCAAAATAACTAACATGAACATTATAATGTCATAGGTACAAACTTGCAAAAAGACTAAGATAAACATTATAATGTCATAGGTATGAACTTGCACTTATATGCTAACTCAACATATATGTGTTTTTAACATAGGCCATATTAACAACATACATGAGAATTAGCAATATGAACTAATCCATATGCATATGTTAATTCGCAACATAGGCAAATCAACATACGTATGTGTGAGTTAGCAACATAGGCTAATCAACATACACATGTGTTAATTAGTAACATAGATTTAGACATACTTGCAAATTAATCCCAACATATGATAAGTGTGAACATGGCATAAGTTTTGCATAAACGTGAACATATAGATTTGACAATTGGTCGCATAACTTCACTACATAAACTTGCATAATAAACTACACAATTCTCATAAGATGTTATAATCCAAGTCCATGCTTATACAAATAATCTAATCCAATAATCCCAAATTTAACATGATAATAGAATCAAGTCACTGGCATAGATTAATATTATAAAACATAATAAACATCATACTTAATAATTCTCAATTCAACATGATAATAGAATCAAATCACAAACGTATATTAATAACATAACGAGTATCGTACTATTATCATTTCATCGCAACACATGATATTCATATTAATTCGCATTCTAAAAATGTAGCTAAACTTACAATCGTAGACGGTCTTGTTTTCTGAGTTCTGAAATTCTGAATTTGCAAAGCTTTCCTTTGGGAAGACGTTGCTTTGATTCTAATTTGTTGTTGCTTTTTAATCTTTTAGTTTGTATTCGCTATGTTGTTCGTCTCTTTCAAGTGGAGGCTCCCTCTATTTCTCAGCAGACAACATGGTGGCTCCAATTCTTATTCTTTTTTTTTTTGTGAATTTTTAGTTTGAGACCTAGGGTCTTTTTATAGAGTTGCAAGTTAATTTGAGCCGTCGATGAAGCTAGGGTTAAACAGAGCCGTCCGTTGTAAAGAGAAGCCAATTATGTTCACCATTTATTTCTTAATGTACATTTACTATTATTTGTCAATCCATATAAATACGTACGCATTAGATACCCCTTTACATATTTATTATTATTTTTGTATGCACATTAGATACATCTCCTCTTTACACATTTATTATTATTCTTGTATGCACATTAGATACATCTCCCCTTTACACATTTATTATTATTCTTGTATGCACATTAGATACATATCCCCTTTACACATTTATTATTATATTAGCAACTTTAGTGTTAACAGAAATACGGGGTGTTACAAAATCCTAGACAATTTGGGTGTTAGTGCCATTTTTTGGTCTAACATTTTGGTGCTTTCACTGAGAAATGAAGATTCTCTGTGTTCAAGGATTCTCCACTCTACTTGTTGGATTACCAAATCCGATTAGGAAATCCTTCGAACTCTATTGGCCTTGAAATCGTGGAGAGTACTAAACGTGAAACCACTTCCACGACATTAAGCAAATCTCCAAGACCAGAAATGAAGTTTGGAAAAGCTGCTGGCGCGGATTGGATGGGTATCCAGCGATTGCCACAGCCCTGATATTTGGGTCGGATCGACCAGAGATTTGAATAACTACTATCTTTGTGTTACCTGATTTTCGGCTCGCACTGCTTATCCGACCCATAGCTGCCGAAGATACTTCCAAATAGCGCGCTGAAGCAACACCCGACTCGAGCAAGAAGCTCCGACCTGAATCGGAGGGATGATCCGAACCGGTGCCAACAATTGACACACACCCAAACCGCGACCCCGTGATGCATCTCCGAACTGAACCGAAGTGGATTCCCCGAACCGAATCGAGGAAATGAATGTTACTGATGGCGTAACTTGAAGGCATGATCCGATCTGAACCGAAACAGCTGTTTTTGGGGGAAAACGCATTTTTCAGATCATTTTAGTAAAGGCTCCATTTACCAAAATCGAAAAAATCGTGCGGTGCCCGCATTTTCGACCTAACCGGTTAGGTCGATCGCCACCAGGACTGTGGGCCCCCGGACCCCCACCGGCGCTGCACCCGAACCCGCTGGCGGCCTCGCCTTCGGCTCGGAGCACGACTCGCCTTCGACTTAACGTATATTTTGGCCAACAGTGGTCATCAAAGTTTATCAATGAAGATTATACGGATAGTCAAAGAATATGACAACCAAATGGCAACGACTAGGATTCCTCCAGAAGCCATGCTATTTGTCGATGTTATCCAATGTAAGGAGCTGTCAATCAGATTCAGCTTGCTATCAACGACAATATACCAGATAATGATTGTCTAATAGTAGCCTCCTCTTCTGGAACTCCGATAGTGTAGATTTCAGCAATGCAACTGATGTTGTTCCCCAATGAGTAGTGACCATCTCATTTATATGACTTAAGCTTGTCCAATCGGCGGAGCACCGAATGACGGTTATATAGAATAGTCCGAGCACTACTTCAAAGATGATTCACATTATCTTAGTGACCATGACTGTCAATAATGGGATACCAGAAAGCAGCTAAGGATCCCAACATCCCAAAGCTACACTTCAATTGTAAGATGTGATGAATGAAATATGTCATGCGGTTCACTTCTCGAAGAACTTGGCTAACCTTTGCAATGGCTATTTGCTGTCAACCGCATCGAGGAAGACTGATTTCCATCGAACAAGGGTTAGGTCAACATACTTTGGTGCCCAGAGTTAGGTGCTAGTTGAACCACCACACGCCATGACAGGACCTACGGATCCTCTCCCGGATTATAGCTACTTGACTACTCACCAGCCACCATACGTCCTTGGTCAAGTGAAGAAAGCTCGAGATTAAAGCAAATATGAATCAACCATTTGCTCTCTACTTCTTATTTTGGTTTCGACATAACGCATGAATATTACTTGAAGTCTCGCAAGCTATGCTGTCGTAGCTTATCTGATCAAGGTCTAGACTGACTAGCTCCAGCAGAATTCAGAGCTTATATTGCACCCTAGTGTCTACTACTAAGTCCCAACCGAAGCTGGATGGGGAATGGTTCGTGATGACCAAGTCACTGAAAGAGCCTGCTATTTGGCTGGATAGAATATGCTATGCAATAGAGATGGCATGGAACCCAAAAATGCTTCCCCTCCCGATGAGATTGAATGTGAAGGAGGCATGGGCTTAGCAAGCAAAGAAGACATTGCAGAAAGAGTTGCTCGATGATCTGCCCGAAGACATAGATCCCAGAGAGGATGAAGATTCAGGATGCAGGAAGGCAACATCTAATGAAGCAACTGCCTAAAGATTGAAAAACTCTCTTACATCTTGTTGGTTGCTTCAAGAAAACTCTGCCACTATTTCCAAGTTTACCTGATTGTGATACATACATGACTCGCTAACACTCAATCCTTGCCCTTAACATGGGGGAAAGAGGGCGATTCAAAGGAGATGCGACCTCGTCATTCGCTTACAGTATTTACCTACTTGCCTTTGTCGGTCCAAGACATCAATCAAGGTCTGTTCATTCTTGGGACCACTATCCCACGACGGTTTGAAAGGACGTTCATCACCAACTAAAGATTTTGGCGGCCATCCCCTGGCAGAGATCGGGCAAGGCAAAATGGACTTGCAAAGAACATGCAATGCCATTTTTGCATAGAATGATATTCATTCCTTTAACAGGATTATTCTTTAACCATGACTCTTATATTTCCATGCTTTACGAGTTAATAATGTAATTAACTCAGGTGAATTAATATGTGGATGGTGTAGGTATCCAGGATTTTCTACCGACCAGACTTGTAACATCCACATATAGAGTTATAGAACAGAACCATAACGAGCTCGACTGAATTGCTCATCTACAAAGTCACGCCCTCCGTCTAAAGAAAGTTTTATGTCTCAAGGTGTATTCGAGATGACCATCCACTCCTTGGCTCACACATGGCAAACCACAAGACAATTGTGCATTAATCTTTGCATTACAAAGTCGGAGTCTTACTCCAAATGGACGTAGTTCGACTGTCTACATGGCTCGATCCAATGCTCGACGCCACCAGATTGAACAAATCTAAATAAAAGAGGCAACACTGCCCCTTGATATGCTTACATTTCAATCATGCAATTTACTTTTACATGCTTCCTAAGTTATGAACATGACTAATCCATGCAATATGAATGATGCAGGTACCCGAACTTCGGTGACAATCACTCCTCCTATAAATTGATTGGAGGAACGCAAAGCCTTGGCAAATGTTTTCTGACTGTCTTCCCAACTAACTCTAATCCTCAGAGCTTGAATAGAAGTATAAACCTAGGACGAGTGTGATAGGAACTCCATGATTAAACGCCACTCGATCTGTGATTCTAGCTCTCATGACTTAAGATAGAATATAAGGAACAATATCGCGATGTCCGACCAAACTCCATCCCACGAGTCGACGGGACGAAAGAAACTTGATTATTGCAAACGACCACCTTTACCCATAAATCAGGGATTATGAGGTAATGCCTAGGCGAGTGTGATCCGACCGCTTGCCTGAAAAGCTCCATCGGCCAGAGTGAAGCATCGGGTATGGACTAAAACCGAGTTTGAGGACGACACTCGAGACGGCGGACTCCTACTCTTTGAAACAGAATGAATAAGGAGCGCCGGGACGAATGACACGACCGTTCACCTGGACAACTCCAACTCTCATTATTCGCGAGAGAGTATAAAGGACGTAAAGATAACGTCCATAAGGCGTGAGGGTGCACCACGATTAAAGACCGCCTTTATTCCACTCTACCCTTGACATCCGACGGGAGAGTATAAAGGCGCCAAGGACTGGCGCTGCAAATGAACTCCTACCCCGCTGAAGGATCGGGAAGCAGACTGAAAGCTGAAGGATCGGGGAGCAGACTGAAAGCTGAGTTCG
This sequence comes from Allium sativum, assembly GCA_030737875.1. Classification (NCBI taxonomy): domain Eukaryota; kingdom Viridiplantae; phylum Streptophyta; class Magnoliopsida; order Asparagales; family Amaryllidaceae; genus Allium; species Allium sativum. The sequence goes on from CM060910.1 coordinate 57,970,552, forward strand.
AACTCTATCCTGGGCATACGACAGGAGAGTATAAAGGCATGTTTAATTAAATGCCATAAAAGGGCTCCTACCCCGCTGTAGTATCGGGGGAAAGAGTGAAAGATGAGCCCGAACCCTTCATGTCCGGACATGGGGGGCAATGCACTGTCGATCCTAATCAATCCCAAACAAGCTCTGGCCAGGCATTTAATTCACTATTGATTAGGGGCAACGCACACATCATACCCCTACGATAGCTGCAATATGATATGCTATTCATATGCATGCAATATGATATGCTATTCATATGCAGGAATTTTGATTTGTAGGGATACTGAGCTGATTTGTGATGTGATCTATTACTTACTACTTAATGTAGTAACACTCTGACTACAAATATGTTCGATTGAAATATATAATAAAGTTGCAAATGTATGATATTGCAGGAACACCACTTTGTTTACTGAATGTAAATTTACAAAGAATAACTGGTCAGGAACGTGAGGATCGAACTCGCAGCAACAATAGCTGGCCAGTGGAAAAGAAACCAAGGGACGCGTCCAAAAGCCTGGCGCGGGTGCCTAATGCTAAACTTCATATGCAACTCAAGGCGGAAAAAATGAGGAGACCTTAGGTGGATTGTTTTATGACATATCACGCGGCTCAATACTCACAGCTGAAACGACCCGGCGAAGTCCTAGAATTCTTGGATTTTTACGTGGCCTTAATACGATGCAATGCGATCATGACATTCTGGATTCTTATGGACTATGGATTACCGAAAATGTTTTCCTTCATACTTGAAATACCACTTAAGTTCTGAAAGCAACAACTCATTTTCATGCATACATGTCTGAATTTGAAAGGGAAGTGATCCGACCACTTGTCTTATGCCATCACCCTGGACTGAGGGCGTAACTATTGAAAATATTTACAAACAGCATAGTTTATGCACTTGTGTTTAACGTATGTTGTGATCCTGATAGGCCCCTTTGAGGACCAGGAAACAAATGCAAAGACAACATCCATTTGTCGGTCCCAACCTACTTCCAGATTGGGAAGCTCAGATAAGGATGGACATATCCCATGCAACAATTGGACGTGACGCAACCATTTCTTTCTTGACCTTTCCTTTGATGTAGAGAGCAAACAGGAGCACTAGAGGCGACCACGATCTGACCCGTCATCGCTTGATTTCAATCCTTGGAGCTTGGATTGGAGGCTACAGAATAGCATGGGATGAGTACCAACAATTCATTCTGCATCTAACTCTAACTCACGACTTGATGAAGGTCTATGAACTTAGAAAAGATGCAGATTTGAAATCTTCTATTCAGCAAAACCCCCATCGACGGGGGGCACAAGATACTAGCTTCGAGCAACATGATTCGATTACCGGGTGAATCTATGCACATTTATTATCCTCAGAGCCCTACAAGATCCCAGACTACAACCAAAAGAATGACTTCTCAAGATTAATCCACATACTTTTGAGTAACAATCGTCAACCTATTGGAAATGATAGAATTGAATGACAAACAGTGTCGAACTTGGCTTGAACAGATAGTAACAATAGCTCGAGTTGAACGCGAACTAATCAGCAGGCATGCAACATGCAAATTCGATTTAGAACGTCATGGATGGAAACATGGGCAATGGAACAGCCACCTGCAACATCTTAGATGAGAATGCAAGAATTGTAACAAACTTAGGTCATGCACGACCAGCTTTGGCTCCAACTCGAATGGATACTCGAGCGTCATTTCACACTCATCTCCAAGCAAGAACACAACAATTCGAAGAATAGGAAACCTGTCGGGTCGAATGACTCGAACCATGACCCGGGGCAGTATCGACGCGGAAACAAGAAATCAGCAAAGACCCCCTTTGTAATCTTAGATTCGATGCTGGGGGCACCAACCATGATCTTGATAATGTGCATCAATTCTTTAATGGCAACTTGCTCGCCAGTTTGATTCGACACCTCTCGAGAAGCGATACTTCTCAAGACGATGTGAGTAATGACAATCATAGCCTTTTCACATGGGACATTAAGATATCCTGTTATTCCCACATATTTCAATATTTCACCACAACGAAACTTGCCCAGAGGCTTTGATAAACTCAACCCTGAGGTGGATAGACTTTTATGACAAAAAGGCGTTAACGTCGAGACGAATGACCAAGATGCTTTTCCAACTAAAAAATGGAGCACCTTCCAATTCTTGAAACGATAAAAGCAAAAGAAAAGCCCCAGGAAAGACTGACAGGAATTCACAATTCCGGAAAAGACCAATGTCATTAATCGGGCCCGCGATCCTGATTGTCAAGCTTAATGGAACCAAGCATGGGAGATAGACTCAGCAAGAATATGATGGTTATTTCTGATCATGCCCAAGTATGAACGAAGGAGCTCGAATAACTAACTAACGACGTTCGGTCACTTGAAAGATTGACGAGCTTACTCAACTCTATGGCTGATGCGAGGAGAGTATCTAAGTTCGCTGATACTCAATAAGGTGATCACTGCTTTCTGACTAAATAGACGGAATGACCCCGACGCGAATGTAATTCAATCATTTGCATATACAATTCCAACCCTTGATGACTTAGGAAAGTGCACAGAACGACACAGGGTGACTAAGATTGCTGAACCTGCATCTCTAACCCGATGCGGCAAAAAAGTATAAAGGCTAAAAGACTGGATGTCCAATTGACCTAGCATAACCCCCACCGATGCTGGGGGCATAAGCACTGACTTCGCTCGTCTTCCACTGATGCTGGGATTTTCACCTTCAACCAACAGATTGACTTTGAATATGACCCTGACTCAATGCATGATTCATAACGTATACATTATATCTTTAGAATATGACTTGATTCATCTTGACCGTTCAAGAAAGTCCACTCACGGATCAAACGCGACTTCAAAGACTTAATCCACAACTACATTAAATGGAGAATGTGGAGAATTTTTCAACTAACTTACGTCTGTAATGATCCTACGAGCACTAGTTTATATGATTTAAACGACATCCCTTGTTGATTTGTATGTGATCATGAGACTACGAAAAGACCTAGAACGGTCATGGATTTCTTTTAGTATGATCTGATTACTATCCTAGTGCCGGGATAGCCCCAAGACGAGCGCAAATGACAGATAAATGTACCAGTTTCGATGTGATCTATCCCAACCGTCTAGATGCTAACACAAAGTTTGAAGATTCTTATATTATCCCATGACTTGGATGATTACTTCGTACATTGACTTGTATGTAAAAGAAATTTGACTCAATGACATGCTTGATTTTTATGAGAAGGCAAGGTCGATTGGAAACGACCTGTGCACGCCTGATCACGCGCATGGGAGCCGACAATCCCGCATAACCTGTCATGAAAGAATTTGACCTCTTGATTTGATAAGGTCTAAATGATTACTTGATCATCTTGACCACTCTAACCATGGAATTTGGCTCGATAAACATCAACGGAAGCAGTGCGATATATGACAAGCCATTTATACAGGAAAAATTCCATACGACGGAACTATTCAATAGGACATAACAATCTGATAGATCCTCCTCAAGGGTGGATGACATTCCTAAATGATTTAGCTCGACTCATTCAAAGCACATCTCATTTACAATAAGATGTACTTTGGGGGACAAAATGTTAGCCTGCTATGTGACCAGGCCACCCAAAGCTCAGTAATCGGTGCTCTCTTGAATGAAGTAATAAAAGTTGGAAAACTTGGCATTTTCATATATAAAGAACTCGAGTCGGATCTACACTTTGAATCGGATCGGGTCTAGGCAGGCATGCCTCATTGGCCTAACACAACATCGGCTCGACCTCTCGGATCGGGTTGATGCCCGATTTGACCCCCTGTATTTGCATGAACATGGCGTTCAGATCGCACCATATTGGATCGGGTTGAATGGAATACCAATCAGCCTCAGAGCATCAACGCCGATTCGGGTCGGAGGAGCCAAGACTCGACGCACTCGCACCTAAGAAAGCTGGCCCCAGAATGAAGACACTGGATCTGATCGAGGAAACTAAGGTCCGATCCGATCCATATGTAGGAACACCAGGGCATATTCACGTCTTTGGATCAGGCCGGAGGATTCCCTTACTGGATCCGCTCTGCACCTGCTGCTCTAAAGCAGTTATGCCACATCATCCATGGACCGAGTTTCATGCCTAAAAAAGAGGATTGGAGGCCACTTGTTTATCACGAACTGAAGACATCAGCCCCACATTTCCCACTACTCAAGACAGTTTCGTGTTCCACTAATGGAGGCCACGTATGCATCCAACCGCTCACCAATGAAGCTAATAAATACATGATCATGCACCCTCTTTGGGGGACTTGGGGCACTTAATTGGCTCATGGCTGCCATGATCAATATTCTTCCACAGAAAAGCACCTTCTTCTCCATTACAATCCATGAATTCGAAGAGGAGTATTGATTGTATTTGAGTGATTAAACGTATATATTCATTGTGATTGTAATTTCTTAAGGAATGATGAACTATGAAGTGGATGTAGGCTCGTTGACGCCGAACCACTATAAATCTCGTGTCTCTACTTGATTTTCTATATTTTTAGATTATTATTCTCTAAAAATCCTAGACAGTTTAGGTGTTAGTGTCATTTTTTGGTCTAACAGTTAGTAACTTTTATGCGGGAGAGCTCCAGTCCTCTTTTGCTTCAAGAACTACAGCTTGTCCACATCGTAGTAAGTAATTTTTCTACGATCCTCTTGTTAACTAATTATAATTCACCAAATCATGTTGAAGTCTGATAATTTAGTTGTTTTCTTTTGAAAAAATCGGTTGTTCCTCTCCTACCAAATGGACCATGCATCTAGCTACTTTTAAGGTGATAACCGATTTTAGATCTGTCGAATGTAATATAAACCATACACCACCGTTTATAATTAATAATGAAAACACAGAACGTAATATAAACCATACACCACCTTAATGATGCTACATTCAATGGGACAATTTAGATAAGGTTTCCTATTAAATTTTAAATTACACTAAACATATTTGTCGAAAAACATATTAAAATTATGTTTTTTTAAAATCATCAAAAACAATGTAAAAAAACGTCTAAACTTCAAAACTTATTTCTTTTTTTATTCATTTTTATATTTATGTAAGGAAATTTTCAAAAAAGTGCATCAAACATGGACAAAAAACGAAAACATACATAAATAAATACAATTTTTCAAAAATTTGTTGATATAGATGCAATTATTAGTAAATGCACCATTTTATGCAATTTTTGATGAATTTGTTTTAAAATTTCAAATTATGTTCAACATCATATTCATTACAGGAAAATCGTTACAAAAAATTAATGCGAAACGAGTGCAAATAAAAAATATCTAACTTTCGAAAAAATTTCTGACAAACATATAATTTATAATATGATGCTGACAAACACATATGTTAAGCAGACATATACACAGCTTCTGGTTCATTGTAAAAATTAAAGCAATTTTCGGGATCCGCTTTTCAAATACCAATCTGCTACTAATGTTAACATGTTCAATATTTGTGCACTACAACACTCCTTGTTAGGCGTGAATTGTTCAGGGAAATCTAGATCGTTGAGCACACGGGGACAGAGGATGCCTAGAGAAGAATTGGTCTTCTCCTAATTACGCCACTTGGCTTTTGCTTAGAAGAAACAAAAGTCTTTAACCCTTTATTTCACTGCATTAAATGCTGGGCCACAGCTGCCGCTGACCATTGTGAACGGGGAACAAAACAAACATCTTTCGTTCTCCTTTTCTTTTGGTCTTCTTATTACTGTAAGTGGAAAATCAGAAGGTTCCATCACCATTGTCACTGGTTGTATTTTCTATTTTGCTTACCTAAAATGAAGCTGTCAGATATACACGTACGTAACCGTTTATATGTGCAATTGATTCATTGCTGCAGGAAATTGGAAATATTTAGTATACATTAATTGATGAGTGTTTCTAAAGCAGGCTAGGCTTCGAATTAAGTGTGTAAAGAATTACATGAATAGGTAGTTTTGTCATTTGTGATTGAACAATATGGACGAAGAGCTTGTTTTGCATGTATTTCTTCCACGCATGCATTTGCTAATAAAAAAACATGGGCTTGATCAGTTTCTGTGTTCTAATTAATAGTTTACAGCTAAATAATTGTCTGTTAAGCTTGATGAAAAGGTGCATTCAAACTTAATATATGTATATGATTTTTCACTGTAGTTTCCTCTTGATACCATTTCTCTATAATAAATTATGGTTTGTCCAACTATATATCTGTAGGGTAATCGGAAGCCAGCTATAGTGAGAAAGCATATACTGCAACAGTTCATATATGTTTTTAATACAGATGGCATGCATGAGATATCAAATGTGATAGATACTGAATCAACATATAATTAAGGCTATCAACAAGGATCATGCTTTGAACTGATATCAAAGTGGAAAAAAGTTAACGTGGCTTATTGACGATTATTCCATAAAAATATTTTGCTGATCAAAGAGTTCTGCTATCGAGGATCAACATAAAATTGCAGCATACTGGTTTGCTATGTTTTGATAATAGTTGCCTTACGTTCTTCAAAAGATAGATGTAGATATTGCTGGAGTCCTTCGAGCAATAACCAGTGTCTTCCCCATCCCCAGGCATGCTGGAACTCAATCTACTAACTGAGTCCGCATTCGAAATACGACATACTTGATCCAGCATTAAAATTCATTGTCTAACCATATATCAATTTAAGTGTATGCTTTTTAAAACAGCAGTGACAATTCATCGGTTATTTCGTTTTGCACCGATAAGAAAGACCTTCTGAACGTATCAATTGCTGTGAGTGCTACACTTCCTCGCTCTGATTTTCCACGAAATTAATTAGATCTCTCTTAACATTCTTAACATATCCTGGGCAATGTCTACTGTAAAATTCCCAACTTCGATTGCACAAGTAAGAAGGTGATCATTGTGTTACCCTTGAGGACAAGATGACAATTAACAGTTGCACAGTGTCGAAATTCGTTTTCAAGGCAGTGGACTCATCCACGACTTATATTACAACTTTTTTTTTGTTCCTACCCATTAGTTTTTCAGCACCTTAAAAGTGAAATCCTATTTAGGTTTGAAGTAAAGATTTAACTACAATAATTTTGGATGCAAAGGAAAAAGAAAAACAAGGGTTGAGCAAAGTTGAATTGAATATGAGATTTTCAGAAGTAATATAGGGAATTTGAATATACCATTATGACAATTATTTCCCTTTGTTGGAGTATAGGTTGGTGATAAAATTTAATTACTTTATATAATACTATCTTCTTTTGTTTCTACAATATTTACTGTTTAAAAATGATTGTAATTACATAAGTGGAATACAGAAGAATATAAAATTAAACGTTTTGCAAGGTTTTACTTGTTTTAATCGTAGAAATGAATAAATGCATAAAAGTATATAAGTTAGAAAATATTTATTACCTTATTAATATGAGAAGAAGTTTATCAGTTGGTTTTTATTGTCACACATACGAATATATTCATTTAAAATGAAGGATATTATCTATTTTTAATATTTTGGTAACATGGATATATGATTATTCATTGGATATATATACGTAGTATAATCTATCACTAAGGAGAAGCTTTTGTAATGTATAACACTTTTTTTTTTCTGTACCTTATATGAGAAGATAAATCATAAAGCCTCTAGTTTTAAATTTTAAATGGTTATGATTTTAAATTTCAATTTTTAACGCAAAATTTGGCCATTTCATTTTTGGGTGGAATTAAGACAACATTTACATGTTTTTGTACATATAACATTGTCAAATTAATAATTGACAGTCTCTCGCTTGAGCATTTACTGCTTTCTCTCGTAATAATGTTATAAGTTTCAAATTAAAAAAATTGCGAAAATAATCCATTATACAATGTTTTAACAAAAATACTGTTTTTTCTTTAAATGTTCCCTTTAAGAATTTGGTAAGCATTAAATCATAAAACTGATTTGTGATTTATTTATGGAAGCAAATTAAGAACCTTTAATGATTTATCCAATATCTAGATGGAGAAAGTATGAGTATTTTATTTCTGTTAGCTGTTGGGGATTTTGTGGTTTGAGACGCTTTTGGAGGAGTAGAATTTGCCGTACTTCTGACTTCAAGGATTTGCGGAGCAAATTCTTTCAGACAATAGTTCAACCCACCAGGTACAAAAGGGTTATCGAACTATTGACTTCAGGATTCAATGAAGCCTTGAAACAGCGTAATCGAATTCAAAGTTTGTACGACTTTGATTCGACCAAGAACACTCTGATTTAATGTTTCTGATGATGCAAGTACTGTAGAGAATGAAGAGAAGAAGAGGAGGATTAATCTGCAACGTATTTCTGCAATTTGCAACACCTCAGAGGCATCACAAATGAAACAGCGTTTTGATACGCTTTAATGGCGTTGCAGACTGTAAAGGAAGAAGAAGATATTATTCGAAGTAATTTCAAACATTTCTAGGCGTTGCTATTTATAACAAATGAAGAGGCATCCTTTCAGCGAAGCGTCACCACCGTTTGTAACGGTTATTTCTGTCCGTACAACGTCGCGTCTCTTCCCTTTGGGATGAAATCGGTCGACCGCCAAAATATCACTGGTCGACCGTTTTCAAACAGAGAGTAAAACGGTCGACTGGTTGAGTTTTGACCGATCGACCGATCTGTTTCGTGGCTTAATGGATCACGAGACCCCAAGAGCCCCAAGGCCCATCTTTTGACATTTTAAATATTATTATGCCAAGTTCATGCTCAAGGCCCATTGCCTTATCTCTCCTTCTCTTCTTTCTTTTGTTATTACACATCATGTCTTTACATATATAGTGGAAATCCTTTGTATTTTCCATGATGTGGGACAAAACATATTTGCCCATTCCTTCTTCCTTTTATTCTTCATTCTCTTCAAATAATACCCAAACCCAAATCATTTGTTTTGAAAATTTTACAACAATCTCCCCCAATTTTCAAAATAAGAAAATAAATAAAGTGGATGGCTGAGTCACTAGTGTGATTTCCTACATACCCAAGTGGGATCAAGCCTATGTAGTTCTAAGATCAAGTTTTGCATCATCGTGGAAACAACACATAAATAAAAGTATCTTTTGGATTTGAACTTCTACTTAGTGTAAACCATTCAAAGTTCTATCGAGATTCAATGGTGAACGAATCTTGAACCAAGTATCCCTTAATGATAAAACCGGAACAATCACACATGTTGTATTCCTTAGTTAGAGTGTTCTGTATTGCTCAGCACGTTAATGGCCATGTGCTTAAATCCTGGTTCATGAGTCTACTTCGAAAGCGGTCTTACTTTCCTAGGAAACGGCCTGATTTCCATACTCATATAGGTAAGTCACTTAAAGTGTTTATGCGAGACACCTTTTAGGGTTTCTAGACTTATTAAGGATATTTATCCATCCTTTGTTCATGTAGAATCCAACACTAAACATTATGGGATTATTGATTTAGTGTTCCATAATCATTTCCTTAACTTGTTGGTACCCATTGAACTTTGTCTATCCTTTTCAAGACACAAGTTGGGTTTCTGTTAAGGATGATCAATCTTCATTCACATACCTTAGTCCCATTTCCTTTGACTTTATAGAAACCATAACCTTTGGAAGACTCTTCGTAAGTGAGTCAGCCAAGTTTTTCTTTGTTTCTATGTAATCAACAGTTATAACTCCACTTTTGAGTAACTGTCTCACCATGTGATGTCTAAGACTTACATGTCTAGATTTTCCATTATATGTTTTATTAGAAACATTATATATCGTTGCTTGATTATCACAGTTAATCAAGACTGCTGGAGATGGCTTCTTCCATAATGGGATTTCTACTAACAAATTTCTAAGCCATTCCGCTTCTTTACATGCGTCTGCTAATGCAATCAATTCTGACAACATAGTTGAATCAGATATACAGGTCTGCTTCTTGGAAGCCCAAGACACAGCAGCGCCTCCTAATGTAAATATCCATCCAGTCGTAGACTTGGATTTCGATTCTACATTGTTCCAGGTTGCATCACTATATCCTTCTATTACAGCAGGATATCCTTTATAAGATAAACCATAGTTGATGGTTCCCTTCAAATAAGCTAAGACTCTGGAAATGGCTTTCCAGTGTTCGAAACCTGGATTACTCGTAAATCGACACAATACACTTATAGCATGTGCGATATCTGGTCTAGTGCAATGCATAGCATACATAAGACTCCCAATAATACTGGAATATTCCAATTGAGAAATGGTACGTCCAGTGTTCTTTTCTAATTTTATACTTGGATCTAAAGGAGTTGGTGCTGGTTTGTCATCATAATGATTATACTTCTTTAGGAACTTCTCAATGTAATGAGATTGAGTTAATAATAACTCCCCCGTTTTCTTAATGATTTTAATTCCTAGAATTACATCAGCCTCTCCCAGATCTTTCATATCAAATTTAGAAGATAGAAACTTCTTAGTTTCATTTACACAGGATATGTTGGAACCAAATATTAGCATGTCATCAACGTATAAACATATTATAACATAACCGTTGTTATCCGATTTGCTATAGATACATTTATCTGCATCATTAACAATGAATCCAAATGACAGTGCAACTTTATCAAACTTCTCATGCCATTGCATGGGAGCTTGCTTCAGGCCATAAAGAGATTTAACTAATTTACAAACTTTCTTTTCTTGGCCTGGGGTTATGAAACCTTCAGGTTGTTCCATGTATATCTCTTCTTCTAAATCTCCATATAGAAAAGCTGTCTTTACATCCATTTGATGTATGACCAAGTTATGAATTGATGCAAGTGCTATTAAACAGCGTATTGAGGATATGCGAGCCACCGGAGCATATGTATCAAAATAATCTACTCCTTGTCTTTGTTTATATCCCTTAGCAACTAATCTGGCTTTGAACTTATCAATGGATCCATTTGTGTTCAATTTTTTTCTTGAATATCCATTTACATCCTATAGGTTTTGCACTAGGAGGTAAATCGCTTAATACCCAAGTTTGGTTTAACATTATGGAATTCATTTCATCATTGATAGCTTCTTTCCAGAAATTAGAATCTCTAGAACTCATAGCCTTAGAATAAGTTTTGGGATCATCATCGACGTTCATTACATATCTTGTCACATTAAGGACTTCGTCCTTATTGCCTTCTACGAGATATGTTATGAAGTCAGGACCATAGTCCTTCTCTATTCTCGCTCTTTTACTTTTTCTGTGTTCAGTACTATCATCTGGTACTGATACTTCCTTGCTGTTTTGAGCAGGAGCATATTCATCATCATTTGTATCATTAGTCTCGGTTGGTTCTGGACTAGATGATCTCAATGGATTCTCAATAGTTTGATTTTCAAAAAATTCTACATCTACAGATTCTATGACTTCTAAGGTATCAAGAATCATAAATCTATAAGTTATACTATTAAGAGAATATCCTATGAAAACACATTTAAAAGCCCTATTACCTAACTTAGGTCGTTTAGGGTCTGGTTTTCTAACATATGCTAAGCAACCCCAAACTTTAAGTCTAGTAAGATTAGGTTTTCTATTGAACCATAATTCATAAGGAGAAATATTATTTTTCTTAAGTGGTACTCTATTTAAAATGTAACATGCAGATAACATAGCATCACCCCATAGGTTATAAGGCAAATTAGAACTTATGAGCATGGCATTAACCATTTCTACTAAAGTTCTATTTTTTCTCTCAGCAACACCATTTTGTTGTGGTGTATAAGGGGCGGTACATTGGTGAATGATACCATTTTGTTTGCAAAACAAAGTAAACTCATTTGAAAAATATTCACCACCACGATCTGAATGTAACACTTTAATTTTAATTCCTAATTGTGTTTCGACTTCTGCTTTGTAAATTTTGAATTTATCAAAGGCTTCATCTTTTGATTTCATTAGATATACATAAGCTTATCTAGAATAATCATCAATAAACGTTATATAGTATTGGTTACCACCATAGGTGATATGACTTTTCAAGTCACCCACATCACTATATACCAAATCAAGCAAACTAGTTTTCCTTTCAACAGATTTAAAGGATTTTCGATGTATTTTTGCTTGAACACATATCTCACATTTAGAAATGGATTCGAAATCACAATCAGAAATTAATCCTAATTTATGCATATTTCTAAGTGACTTATAATTAACATGTCCTAATCTACTATGCCATAAATTAACAGAGTCAACAATATAAGCAGAAGATTTCTTTATTAGATTCAACTTAATCATGTCGTTACAAGAATATCCCTGTCCAATAAATTTGCTGTTCTTGGACAACACTAACTTATCAGACTCATTCACCATCTTGAATCCTCCTTTGTTAAGAATGTATCCAGAAATCAAATTCTTACACATATCAGGTACATAAAATACATTGACTAAAGTGAGAATTTTCCCAGAGGTGAATGTCAATTCAATAGTGCCTTTTCCCAGAACTTTGCTTGCAACTTTGTTTGCGCTAGTTACTTCGCTGGATTCTCCGTTATTCTCATCGTAAGTCTTGAACAGATTACGGTCTTTGCAAATATGAATAGTTGCTCCAGTATCGAGCCACCAATCATTATCAATTCCACTAACGGAGTTCGCCTCTTGTACGACAGCCACAAGCTTTTCTTCGACCACATTCGCTTTTTGTTGTTTCTTCCGAAGACGACAGTCTCGGGCATAGTGGCCGGGTTTGTGACAATAGTAACAGTCACCCTTCTTCTTATTCTTGGAATTAGTACCTTTCTTTTTGAACTGTGTCTCATTCTTAGGCTTCAAATTATCGTTAATTTCAACATTATTAGCCTTAGATTGAGACTCAGTTTGCGGATTATCATCTAGTTCGCGTTTACGAGAATCCTCTTCAATACGAAGATGACGCTGTAAACCGTCTAAATCATAATCGGTTTCCGCATGTTTTAATTTCTTCTTATAATCATTCCAAGAATTTGGGAGTCTCGAAATAATAACTCCAACAACAAATGATTCAGGGAGATCAATACCGGCATCCTTAAGTTGATTTACTAACAATAGTATTTCACTAACTTGTCCAATTATAGACTTGTTAGTGACCATTTTGAAATCGATAAAATTGCATATAAGAAATTTCTTATTACTTGCCTCAGAGATGCGATATTTGCTTTCTAGCACAGTCTAGAGAGCCTTCGCGGTGTCCAAGGTCCTGTGAGCATTGTATATCGGAGTAGATAGTGCATTCAGAATGTGGCCTCTGCATAGAAAATCTTCCTCTTTGCGCTTTTCCCTTTTTGCTTTTAGTTCCGCACTATCCTTATCTGTTTCCTCCGGTATTTTCTCCAATCCATCTTCGAGAATATGAAATAACTTGACTGTGATCAGGAAGAATTTCATGGTCTCTTGCCAACGAGTGAAATTCTCTCCATCAAGTCGCTCTAACTTCGTCAAATGCTGATTCATTACTTGTAACGCGCTCAAACCTTCCATGGTTGAGATATTGTCAGAAAATTTTGTTGGGGATTTTGTGGTATGAGACGCTTTTGGAGGAGTAGAATCTGCCGTACTTCTGGCTTCAAGGATTTGCGGAGCAAATTCTTTCAGACAATAGTTCAACCCACCAGGTACAAAAGGGTTATCGAACTATTGACTTCAGGATTCAATGAAGCCTTGAAACAGCGTAATCGAATTCAAAGTTTGTACGACTTTGATTCGACCAAGAACACTCTGATTTAATGTTTCTGATGATGCAAGTACTGTAGAGAATGAAGAGAAGAAGAGGAGGATTAATCTGCAACGTATTTCTGCAATTTGCAACACCTCAGAGGCGTCACAAATGAAACAGCGTTTTGATACGCTTTAATGGCGTTGCAGACTGTAAATGAAGAAGAAGATATTATTCGAAGTGATTTCAAACATTTCTGGGCGTTGCTATTTATAACAAATGAAGAGGCATCCTTTCAGCGAAGCGTCACCACCGTTTGTAACGGTTATTTCTGTCCGTACAGTGTCGCATCTCTTCCCTTTGGGATGAAATCGGTCGACCGCCAAAATATCACTGGTCGACCGTTTTCAAACAGAGAGTAAAACGGTCGACTGGTTGAGTTTTGGCCGATCGACCGATCTGTTTCGTGGCTTAATGGATCACGAGACCCCAAGAGCCCCAAGGCCCAAGGCCCATCTTTTGACATTTTAAATATTATTATGCCAAGTTCATGCTCAAGGCCCATTGCCTTATCTCTCCTTCTCTTCTTTCTTTTGTTATTATACATCATGTCTTTACATATATAGTGGAAATCCTTTGTATTCTCCATGATGTGGGACAAAACATATTTGCCCATTCCTTCTTCCTTTTATTCTTCATTCTCTTCAAATAATACCCAAACCCAAATCATTTGTTTTGAAAATTTTACAACACTAGCTATAAAAATCAGAAAAAATCAAATATTATTTTCTTAATCGTACGATTATATTTTGATTACATTTCAATGTCAAACTTAATCTTGTTCTCTATGTATTCATATTTAATGACATAAGTTAAAATGAAACATATTTTGAGGAATTCGAAACATTGTCACCTCATGACAGAATAAATTTATTAAAAATAATAATGAAATAATAAAATCTATTATGCAATGCATTGTTTTGAGGGTTCAACGTGTGCAATATTATATGGTAGCAAATTATGAAATGGGTTTGTCTTTGAAATTTACAAAATGATGGACATTGAAACATAGAGAATTACACTTAAGAAAGAAACTTGTAAGTCAAAGAGAATAAGCGGTTAGTTGAGTAACGGCTATCGCATAAAGTATTCTGAAATGAGATATTGATATTTATTGATAAAATATTTTCATATGATATTAAATAGGAAAAAGATAAATTTGACTAATGTGTGATCTCACGAAAATTGCATGTTTGGCAAAAATTATTTGGCCTACCAATATAAATTGTTGGATGCTGTGGTTGCAAAACGTGGATAATATCCAATTTGAACTGTATGCATGAACTATAATTTAATTATAAGTATTGAGAATTGATAACATTGAGTTAAATACATGAATAAAAACGAAGCTTTACGTGCCTAATAACATAGATTTGGTTGAGAAATGCTACAATACACGAAAAAGTTTTTGTCAAAAAGTAAGAAATATGGGTAAATACGGAATTCAGGGGTAGCAAGCATTGAATTCAGGGGGTATTTGTGTAATTCAAGGGGTAGGCCTCCTATTTTCTTGTCTCTACCGTAGTTTTGACAAAATGAAAAGCGGGCAAAGTAGCATTTCCGGATTTGGTTTTTCTCTCTTCATGAACGTTATTATAAGGCCCAATGTTGGACAAATCACCCTGTATGATAGATAGTGTAAACAAATTGTATCGATACTTTCAAATAACTATTGATACCAAGGCTGATATACAGCTTAAATACGTGGCGGCAGTGTCGTAACGTTAGAAAACAAGGAGGAAAAAAAAACTGTGACCCTAGATTATAAATTCAGTAAATAACGAAATACATCATTATTTTACTCTCCCCGACAATTTATACTAAGGTCTTCTTCATCTTCCCCTTTTTCGTCCGCCACTTTAATCTTCAAATCCACTCTGAATCTCTCAAAATTTCCTTTTGAAAGTGTAGTAGGCACATATGCTTTTTGAAATGCGGCTAGAACATGGTTAACATTAAGCTTTCCATTGATTACACGCTTACTATTGTAGTACAAATATATTTCAACATGCTTCGTTCATGAGTGTAAGATCGGGTTTGCGATGAGAGAAATAGTGCTCATGTTATCACCGGATAATTGATTTCTTCTGAAGCTTTATCCTTAATGGGAGTTTCGAGCCATATAATCTCAACAGTGGCGCTGGCTACAATACTATACTCTTCTTTTGTGCTTGAACGAGACACGGTTGGTTGTTTCTTCGAGCACCAAGAGATTGGACTATCACCGAGGTATGTGATGTATTCAGATGTGGATCTTTGATCATTATGATCGGATTCCCAGTTTGCATCAGAGTATCCTCTTAGTTCAAGGTTTTGCTGGCACTCAGGTTTAACCCATGATTTAATGTGCCCTTTAAATAACGTAAGATACGTTTGACAGCTTTCTAGTGATGCTCAAGAGGTTAATGCTTAATGATTGACGCTTTCTAAGAACTAGAAATGCGCAAATTTTGTAATAATAATTGCAAGTGCACAGATCGTGTAATATGCAGGTCGAACACAGAAAGAAATTTTAAATTTTATTATTTATTTATTTCTTAGGCGAGTTAGACAAAACTTGGAGATTGATTTTGAAAACAAAAAACAAAAAATTGAAGCTGCAATTTGATTCAGAACAAACCTAATTGAACCAGCGATCAAATCACAATTATCAACTGAAAAGCAAATAAAACTATTATTGAATTGAATTAGATCTGAATCTGATCAAATCTATATTCAATCCAATATGACATAGGAAAGCAATAAAAGAAACAGAAATTAAAATTGCAGAAATTAAATAACAAACAAGAAATAAAATTATGATTACCGCAGAATCTAATAAGACAGTCAATGACTAATGAAAATAAGTGTAAAAGACAAATAGAGCTCTACCAAATCTAATTGTGTAGACAACACTAATTGCAACGGAAATAAAAATGCAGAAAAGGAGAAAATAAGACTAAACTAGATTAATGACAGAAAAATTACAGCAAAAAAATATATATTTTACAATGGGTATATATACATGTGTATTTATAGCTGAGTTGCAAAACCCTAGTTATATAAATGGGCCTTCTCATCAAAGATTATGCTACAATCCTCCTCTTATGCTTGTTTGGCATGTGTCCATTTGATTGATTTCTTAAGATCTTTTCTACCAATCTACTTTCAAGGTGACCAATGTGAACACAACTAGCATCCAATGACAGCTTCTTATGCAATCTTCATGTAGCATCAATTCTTCACTTTTAAGGTTGAATTAGGTTTGGACAATACATCTGTAAAAACAACAAAATAATACCCGAGTAATATTTATTTATACACAAAAGATAAGATATAAGAGCATAAAATAAACACATTTTCATGTTAATCAAATAACCCCACACTTATCTTTTACTCGTCCTCGAGTAAAACAAAAATTAAAAACTAACTAGATAGGTCACACTTTCGTAGGAAACACAATTGCATTGAGCGTATGTAACAAACCGTTAAACCTCTAGCTAGGTGTCCCTAGTAGTACGAGTGGTGTCTCGTAAGGGTTTTCAGCGGATACTACCCACAAAATCCAAATGCATTATGCTATGGCTCTAATGTAACTACATAAATGCAGAGGACTTATGCAATTGAAAACAAAAATGAAAACAGAACTTATTTCAAGAAAGTGGTACAACAAATTAAGTTAACAATTTTTAATCGATTGATTTTATTTTAGATACCTCAACTTGTCACAAATTTTCGATATAATTCAAGTTTTCAACGTTAAACTCTAGTTTGGCCAATTGGTTCGGTCGATAACATAGTGTAGCCATGAAATAAATTCTTAGTTTGTTTATCACAGTTCGCAAAGCGGTATTCTAATTTTCTTGTGTATGAGTCAAATCAATAAGGTCAAGAAGTGTTTGGGCATCATCTATTATTCTCTCTCTATAAAAATTAAAATTTATGATTAATTACATACACCTAACTTAAAAGACCAAGGTATATCACTCATGCACTACCTCGCGGACTGACGAAGCGTTGAGAAAGAGCTTGACGGAGTGTGCAGACCGACGCTGACTTTGTCAACAAGATGTCAGTAATCCTTAGGTGTCCAAATCTTAAAATGAGACCAAGATATACCGATGTTGACTTTGTCAACAACATGTCAAATAGAGCTTGGCGGATTTGCACACAAATGCTAGATTTACAAGCAATGTTGGATACCCTTAGATTACTATTATTATTATTGAAAATATAAGAACAAGAGAGAGTTACGCGAATTTAGCTTAACACAACTTAGTTTTAAAGATTCAAAAAGCCAATATAAGTATTTTAAGTCCTCCACTCATTGAACAAAGACTACAATTTAGAATAAGCTTCATGGCCATCACCTACGAATCTCACTATGTATCGGTTACACCATTATCCGTCAAAATTCAACGTTTCATTATATTACTTATTCGATCTTGGTTGAGAGAAAAAAATACTATCAACTGATTAACAGTTGTTCACTAATTTTGTTGTATCAATCTAATTGAGTCGTATTTCCAAAAAAAATTATGATATGTTACTACGCTCTAAAATGTATGATGGTCATATCGACCTGCATGAAATTGAAAAAGAAAAAATTAATAAAAATAAAAAGGATGCAATGCAGACTCCCCCCACACTAGAACTAAACAATGTCCACATTGTAAACACATTTTCTAAATGTGAAAGATAACACCCAAAGACGGATGCGAGGCAAAATTATTTGTAGAATGAAATGCAGTCTAACTATATGTAAGAATGAATCATATGTACAATGATATATGTGTTTGCGATGCATGCAATGCAAAGAATGCCACCAACTTTTTTCCCCATACTTGGTTCTAGCCCGATGAATCTCATTCCCACTATGTCTAGGCATGATTTCTAATAAGCAAAGGTTTTTGAAAACCATCTCATCTTTATACCAAGATTTATAGTCCAGTGTCATCCTGACATGATGTTTTTCAACCAAGCTAACATTCCTAAAATAATTCATGTGTTCAACAAATTTATCAGTGTAATTATTCAAAAAAAACTAATCGTATATAAACTCATTTGCAATGGTGAAATTTAAATTCTGAGTGTTATTCAAGACTATGTGATCATATTTCTCAATTTCATTACTGGACAACATATTTTTGATCCGAACAACTTCAAGTTCATTGGAAGTTTTCTCAAAATTAAAATTTTTGAACTCATGACTTGAATCTACTTCTTCCTCATTTGGTAACTCATCCTCATACAATCCAAAAAATTCATGTTCATTGAAATCCTTCTCCAATTTTGAGTTTTTGATAAATTCAACATTTTTATTCTATTCAATTTCTAAAATTTCAAGTTGCTCGTAGCCTGAAAGAGAAAGATCAAAACCTGAGCTTAAATCTTTTTCCTGAAAATAGTTGAAATTCAAATCATTTATTGAAATATGGAAAACTTCATTTAGATCGTTATTCCCAATTTCCAAAGTTGTTATTTGAAAATTTTCACTATTAGTAAAGAATGGATTATTTTCTAACTCATCGCATGTTTGAATTTGATTTTGTTACTCGAGTAGTTCTTTAAAAGATGTCATTAAACAAGGAAGTTCATCAAGTTGTCTATCTTGCCTTTCTATCCTCTCTCTAAAAATGTTAAGATGATATTCTTCAGAATCGTTGATTTGAGAGCTCTCGTTTTGGATTTCTTGATTCTCAAAATTATAGTCCACATCAATTTCACGATCAGTATTATTTCCAATGTGGTGGTTGTTTGAATTTTAAGAAAAATGACAATGATATTGGAAATCATTTTAATTATAAAAATTATATTCGTAACCAAAAATGTTAAAATTCGAGGGAAAATTGCGATTTTGGTTATTTCCAAGATGTTGATCTAGGCTATAATTTTGAAAATTTTGGTTTACAACCCCATATTGATGTGGAGCAAAGCTATATTGGGATTCAAAGCTTATTTGATGTAGATGTGGCCCATAATCGAAATTATTGAAATTTGAATTGAAATCGCAATCTCGATCATTTCTATGATTTTGAAAATGTTGGTCAGTTGGAAATTTTTGAAAAAAGTTGGCATTGGGCTCACGAAATTTGGGAAATTTTTTCCTCATGAGTTGTAATTCATATTCATACTCTTCAAGAGGATGTCTACTCATGTTATTATCACACAATTCTCTCAAGGATTATTTTTTTGAATTAGACATTTGAATGAAGTCAAAGCAAGACAAAAATTATTCTCACTTCAAAATAGTATAAAATTCTGAGTTGTGCTCTATTAATTAACTGACTCAATTAGAAGGGGGAAGAGGGTCTTATGGTCGTTCGCACATAGTATAAATAATAAGCGATACGACCAACGTTTTATGGGTAGTATGCAACCTCTTTTGCTGATAATTCAATAAATTGAACTACTATATATCCGCGATCCAATTATACGAGACAGTCAACTTCACAAAATACCACTTTTAAATTATATTATTTTATATGAGCTCATATTTTCCAAAAATCAACGTTTAATGAATATTAAAATTGAAAATCAATGAGAGAGATGATTTAAGTTATGGAAATTAATTCCTAACAAACAGATTCGGAAATTTCAATCACAGAATAATAAATTGTAGAAATAATTTTTACAAGCGAGCAACAACACCTGCACGAAATCTTTACAAGTAATTTCTATATATTTTTCAAGCAGCAACAAATGCTGTGATGTTTAGAAAATTTTACAGTGGGGTGTGACAGTCCATCCCGAAAATTTGAGTAATGCTAGTGCTTCAAAGCCAACCATTTAAAATTTGCTTAACTTCTGACTTTTTGTTTGAATGCTTGCACACTTTCTTCCTTCGCTTGTCTTGATTTTTGATTTCTTTCTTCTTTCCTTTTTTTTCTTGGAACTACTTTGGCTTGTTTAGGAAAAAAGGATCAAACAAGTATAAGAACAATGTTTAAAAAAATAAAGGCAACTAAATTAGGAAGAGGGGAAATTAATAAGAATAAGGCTTACAAAGAAGGAAAAGAATAAGAATATACGGTGGAACAATTGATGCTTTATTCTAAAATTTAACCAATAATTGAGGCGCACCAACAAATAACTCAATGATATCCCAATAGAAAAATCAAAACCCACTCGATATAAATCCAAACATGTAAAGCTCAATCGTTATCGTCTATTTCTTTTCTGAGACCAACAAAGTTCAATTTCACATCTTCTTTTTATAAATTACAATCAAACTTGAGAAAAAACGCAAGTCCTCATTTGGTCAGGAAACAAATCTCGCACTACAATAAAATCAAATCAGACCTTTTTCTTATTGGCTTCGAATTGATTTTGATCCGTACTTGAGCCTGATGTCGAAAGTAGGTTCACAAAGGAGGGTTCTATCTCTTTGGTGCTAAAATAGGCGATGGCGATTTTTGGGAGGATGACGTCGGCGATGAAAATTGGGTGGTTTCGTGCGTGGTTATCGATTTGAAGTATGTGTTCGAGCTGTTCGAAGGGGGTGCATGGATGGAATTGGGTAGTTGGGTGATTGACTTTGACTGTAGAAGTTTTTGATTGTGGTGGTGGGAGAAGACGTGTGGATGGTGGAACTGTGATGCAAGATGGTATGAAGAGGGTGGCGACTTTTGGTGGCAACTGGTTTGTCAGTATCAAAGGCTTTGGGTGATTTCATGTGTCCGCAGGAGTTGGTTTGTGGTGATCGGCTAGTGTGAAAGGTTGAATATGGAGATTGAGGGGTGACTGCTTTTGAACGCGATGCTGGATTTGTGGAGTTATTCGATGGTAAAGGTTGAGGGATTTGTGAATGGTTGGAGATTGGGTATGGTGATGGAAGGATTTGTAGAGCTGTGCGTGAGATGGTGATTGGGTTGGTGCTTTTTGAAAAGGATTGTGGTGTTGTCGGGGCTGATGAAGGAAGTTGTTGTAGGAGGTTGGTGTGGTCTGGATTCCTAGTTTATGGTGGGATATAAGAGTATGGGGTTGAAAGGCTAATGTTGTGGTAGAAGGGAATGCAAGGAAAAAGAAAATCCCTTCTTTTTTTATGGATAGGGAAAGAGAGATTGTAGGAAGTTAAAAAAAGTTGTAATTGGAAAGTAATCAAAATAAAAATGCAACTTTTTTTTGGTTGTTGTAAAAGAGAAAAAATGTAAAAGGAAAAAAGTTGAAAAGAGGAAATAAATAAATTGATAAAAAAAGAAAAGAAAATCAAGGAAATTTGGCAACTATTTTTTCTTTTATTAGGAAGATTACGATATTAATGAATAATACCAAATCAACCAATCAAGAATTTTCCTTTATATATACAAGAGAACAAAGAAAAAAAACAAAAAATAAAAACTAATTAACATAAATCAGAAATTAAATAAATTATAAAATTTAAATGTTACCTCCCCGGCATGATGCCAAAAACTTGATCGATGCTATCTAAGAACTAGAAAAGCGCGAATTTTGTAATAATAACTGCAAGTGTATAGATCGTGTAATATGCTGGTCGAACACAGGAAGGATTTTAAAATTTTATTTTTTTATATATTTCTTAGGATAGTTAGGCAAAACTTGGAGGTTGATTTTGAAAACAAAAAATATTGAAACTGCAATTTGATTCAGAATAAACCTAACTGAACCAACGATCAAATCACAATTATCATTTGAAAAGCAAATAAAACTATTATTGAATTGAATCAGATCTGAACCTAATCAAATCTATATTCAATCCAATATGACCTAGTAAAGAAATAAAAGTAACAGAAATTAAAATTGTAGAAATTAAATAACAAACAGGAAATAAAATTAGGATTTTCGCTAAATCTAATCAGACGGTCGATCACTAATGAAAATAAGTGCAAAAGACAAATAATACTCTACCAAATCTAATTGTGTAGACAACACTAATTGCTAAGAAAATAAAAATGTAGAAAAAGAGCAAAGAAGACTAAACTAGATTAATGGCAGAAAAATTACAGCAGAAAAGTATGTATTTTACAATGGGTATAAATGTTTATTTATAGCTGAGTTGCAAAAACCTAATCATATAAATGGGCCTTCTCATCAAAGATTATGCTACTATCCTCCTCTTATGCTTGTTTGACATGTGTCCATTTGGTTGATTTCCTAAGATCTTTTCTACCATTCTACTTCCATGGTGATCAATGTGAACACAACTAGCCTCCAATGACAGCTTCTCATGCAATCTTCATGTATATGGCATCAATTCTTCAATTTTAAGGCTGAATGAGGTTTGGATAACACATATGTAAAAACAACAAAATAATTCCCAAGTAGTATTTATTTATACACAAAAGATAAGATATACGAGCATAAAATAAACACATTTTCATGTTAATCACATTATTTACACTGTAAGCAATATCCGGTCTGGTAGTGGTAGTGTACTGGCTCTCACAATGCTTCTATATAGTGTTGGATCATTGAATGTTTCTTCCTGGTGTTTGGATAATGAAACGATCATAGAAGTAGGAAGAAGTTTTGCCTTATCCATCTTTTCCTTGACAAGAATTTCTGTCATGTACTTTCTTTGACTTAAACATAAGCTATTATTAGGTAGTCTGATTACCTCAACTCCGAGAAAGTAACTTAAATCTCCCATTTTTTTATAGAGAAAGTAGTGTCTAAGTACTTTGTGATCTGTTTAGTTTCCTATGAGCAGTTTCCATTTATGATAAGATCATCAACATAGACCAGAACATAGGTAAAGTATCCTCCTTGCATTTTAATGTATAGGGAAGTAATTGATTTGGCATTTTGATATCCAAAAGTTAAGAGAGTCTCCTTTAATTTTTCATACCAAACAATGGAGCTTGCTTTAACCAATATAGAGCTTTGTGAAGTCCGCATACTGTAATACTTTTATTACCTATAATTTAACCTTGAGGTGAAAACATATACACATCTTCTTGTTGCTCACCATTCAAGAAAGCATTGTTTACATCTAGCTGTTTAATCATGCACTTGTTGGATAGTGGAATGGATAGAAATTCTCTAATAGCTGAGGGTTTGACTACGTGGGAGAAAGTTTCTCTGACGTCGAATCCATATTGTTGAGAAAAATCTTTTGCCACCAACCTAGTTTTGTATTTTAAAACTAATCCATCTGGTTTTCTTTTGATTTTATATGTGATTTGTTTGACCATCAGTGTCAACTTGATTGTTAATGGAGTCTAAGGTGGTGTCAATATTTCCTTGTCCTGCTTGCGTAGTAGGCATGGTGAGTTGGGGTGTCATAACATCCTAACCTAGTCTACTGTTGGGTGATGTGAGTTGAGGAGTTGACACATCTGATTCATCTTCATGACTTGGATTTGAGTGATAAACATTGTTGTCCCCTGTAAATTGGAATATCTGGAATACAAAAATTTGCATTGTGGACCTTTTAGGTAGTTTTCGTATCAGGCTGAGAAAAAGTGTAATGGCCAGGATTTCCGTACTCCTTGAGTCGACTAATAACACCACACGTCCAACCCAAATTGCATAGAAATACGAATCATTATTAAAAAGAAGTTAGAGGATGATAAATAGAAAGAAAGAAATATTAGAATAGAAGAAAAACGAAGATCACAAACTCACAGTGGAACGAATAAAATATATTAGGTAACATAAACTTTGAAATACAATTCAATAATTTTATATACATACCATCATCAGAGCACAACAGTTATTCCTGCAATAGTTATATACACCGGTTTCCAGATAAAACATAGTACACAGCGGAAACATATGATAGTCTATAGCTAACTGGTGAAGCCTCCTGCTTCCAGCCCTTCCAAGTGAAACTGAAAAATCCTGACTACTTGACTGCCCGTACAAATTTGGGCACCCAAGAGTTTAGGGAAAACAAACAAACTAAACTCTGGGTCATTCATGGGACTGTTGTGAGTAAACTCCAATCATTTGTTTAACTTTCAAAATCTTTTCGAAAGAAATGATAATCGTAAGACCAATCCACAAATAAACATGGATGGCTTTTACCTTACAATAACCCAAAAAAAAATTTGATATCAAATCCAGTGATATTATTATAATGTCTACATCAAATAAATAGAATCTAGCGGAACGCTTGCATCTCACGCTCCATATATAATATAAAACCAAAAACCGCATGGCGCTTATTGGAGATTGGATTTCCAACATGACAAGGTATGGAACCACCTTCCGATAATGTATCACTAAAGAGGAAAACACTAGGTTCAACAAGAACGTCTTGCAACCCGGCCCACACATGGATGACCACTCATTTAACTTGAGTGTATCGAGCATATTATCACCAACGGTTGTGATCAGCAACCGTTACCGAAAGCATACATCAGCGAACAGAATAAGAAGAAAATGAATTTTCTCTAGATCAGGTGATAATACCCCTAATGGGAATGACCCACATGGTCAAGCTGCCTGCCCGATTTTTTTCATTTCCATTGTGATGAGGCTTGTGGTCACGATTATCTTTCAGCACATCTTTCCATCATTTACTTTAAATGCCACATCATCAGATCCTTCCATATACGTTGTCCTGGGATTGGACAAACCGAAGGCACTATTCCATCAATCATCTTAGGCAATTTCTACCTAGGATTAACAAAGCAGCCCTTGCACTTTACTCCGTCTTCGATCATCATCAGCATAAGTTGATACGTAACGCTTATGCCCATATAGAGTGGTTTTCAGATAATAAATCTGATCCCGGTCTCTCCGTATTGACAACGGAAGTACAAAATAAATCAAAACTTTGATAATTGGTGATTTAACTATCAAAGAAACATCCATACAATCAATGGTCCTATTTCCAATTGGAAATACTACTGATCAAACATCAACAACACTGGCCTCTTTTTATATTAATTCCTTATTATATTATCGATTCACAAATCCATTTTCAATCTTCCATATCCTTTCAAATCTCAATCTCGATTCTTGGAAGACATTTCCAACGTTATCATTTCTTTATTCGAGAAGATCTCTCTTATTCCAATTTAAAAACATTCCTATATATTCATATTTTCTTATTTCTTTATTTTATAAAATATACTTTATTAACATTGGTGAAAAACATTTTCAATTATCATTCCTTTCTTCTAGTTATCCCAAATCATTTCATTTTCTATACTTAGAAACCACCTCTGATTTACTTTGGAAAATGTTTCCAAGACCTTTTCATTTAGTTAAACCCATGTTACATAATAAACATCCTTGCTATAACTCAATTTATTAACCATTCATTTACTAATCGGATCCCTAACCAATCTTCACTACCGAACCTTAACCATTCCTTAGTTAATTATGAAGTCAATCAAGTTGGGGTATAATTACCTCTCAGACCTTAACTGAACAACATTCTCAACTTTGAAACAGTCAAAGCTCACAACTTCAATTAAAACACTGCTTACGCAACTCTCGGATTCAATCTAAGAATCCACTTCTTTTACGGAAAAATATTGATTATAACGGTAGCGTTATCATTGTTGTTCCCAAACATTTATTATAACTGCAGCGTTAAAATCGCTGTTTAGATTTATAAAACATTTATTATAACAACAGCGTTACAATCGCTTTTTAGACTTATAAAACATTAATGATAATAGTAGCATTATAATCGCTATTTAGATTTATAAATCATTTATTATAATAGCAGCGTTATAATCGCTGTTTAGATTTCCAAAAAAATTATTTTAACGGCATCGTTAAATCGTTTTTTTTAATAGAGTACCGTGTGCGACGCACACGCTTCCGTTGTTCATTTTTAAAAGATAGTCAGAATGTCTGGATTTACACAATGTAGACATATACCATTCTATTTGTCGAAACCCATAAGATAAAGGATATATAAGGATAAAATCTGCTTTCCACCTGCTTTACAACAAGACCTCTTTACTTGGATTTTATTTCCAAAAAATCCATTTTATCAATGTTTAACACAAACTATCTTATGTGTTTTCCTTTGCGTTTAAAATCTTTATTTCAATTGCCATGCTTTGCTTAATTCAATTAAAGTCATCACTTTGGTTTTCGAAAACCTCATTTAAACCTTGTCTGGATTAATCACTTATACTAATCCATTTACCATCTTTTCACAACTTAGCTTAGATTTCAATCTAAAACCATTAACACAATTTAGTCTATTATTAACCTGTTAACCATCTTCCTTAAAAAATCCTTTCCATTGAATTATCTTTTCATAATTTAAAATTTAAGAAAAAGCCTTACTTAAATCTCTGCATTAACCGAAAATCCCATTTACAAATCTTATTTAAAACTTGGATTACAAATCCCTTTATGAAACTTTTACCATCTCCTTGGTCAAACTATAATGCCACCAAATCATTTCTTAATTGAATCTCCAATTAAAATCATTGTTTTAATTATTATTAATTAAAATAACAATTAACCTTATTATTAGCTATATTAAAAATAGTTGACTTTGCTATTAACTAAAAATAGTATAATTGTCTCTTTTAAAAGCTTATTAAATAATAATTAACTTTATTAACACTAACAAATTCGATAATTAATTTAATTATAGTTAATCAAAGATTAACCAATATTTTACACCCTTCGTTAAATTCAAATTAATTTCCAATAATGGTTTCAAAACCGATATTCACTTTCCATATAAATTCATATTTGAACTTATATTTCAATTTATCCAATGATAAATAATTCAATTAATTTATATTCTCATTTATAAACAACTACATGTTTTCTCCGTTAACAAGTTTTTAATTTCAACTCTATTTGAAATTACATTTCTATTTTTGGAAATAAATTTTCTTGTTAAAACTCAAATTTCATTTTCTATATTCAAAAATGTTTTACGGTATTTGAAGACCAAAATTCTAGGGCCAGTGATATTTAAACACACAAGACCAATCACAGCATATGTCACAATCAATGCAAACATAATAATACAAATGTTGAGGAATCCAGTTAGATCCCTCCAACCTGTTTCCCTGCATCCACAGATGTTAATCAACATCAATAATATTATTTCCACATCAGTATGAAATATCATGGTGAACAGAATTTTTAAACGATCAATGATATGACTATATCAACCAATTCAACCAATCATCCAAACAACCATCACATAGTATAAATTTAAAATTCGTTTATAAAAATATAAACGAGCCAAAGTTAGTGAGTTTACTCACCTTGTTTTGCAGTTGACAGTTCTGCTTTTGTTTTGTTTTAAAATCAAACATGCGTTTGATTTTTCCATGAAATTCCAGTTAACTTCGTTCTCAACCACGATAGTTTCACAATGTATATCTTGTCCCTATGGTTCCGAACGTGGACCATCTTTGTCTGATTCTATTCACAAACGAACCAATTATATGTGTTACAAGATTTAACTAATATTATATATTTTGACTATCATTAATGTATTTTATTTTTACTGATTTACCTTAACTGTAAATTAATCCGCTAAATTAGTGGTTGATCACAGATGCCCCGGTTTCATTGATTACTGTGTCAAATAGAGATTACCCCTTCAAACCCGCAATTAAGAGATCACGTAATTCGTCCCCTGCTCATCACTATCTTCTCTGATGCCAGTAGGAACCGCTACCCCTTTCAAAACCATGACCGTGATTGATTTTTTTTTTCTTTTTTGTTCTTTCATACTCCACATTTCTAACATGATCACCATCCATGTATCCACCTTCGCCATCCACAAAAGCACCATCATTCATCCCACCCAAATCTGCACTCGTTCACCGTACTCTCGTTCAAAAGTCCTCCAGCACCCGATGTTTTTAACTTCACTTGTATTTTTTTATCTCTTTTACTTTTTTTTTTTTCAGATTTAAGAATTAAACTAGATTTGTTCCCTATTGTTTCAAACAAAGCTCTCAATTAACCTATTCCCTCATTTACTGCTTATACAACAATGGTAATCCCTCCTCCTTCTTCACTGTATTTGAACCCCATTTCACCCATTCCCATTGTCGCAATTTCACATCCCCTCCTTATTTCTTCACTAATCTCCCCAGTAAGACCACCCAACTCCTCAACATCCCACTCTCTATCCAACTGAAACTTCCTCCAAACTAATACCTTCTTCCTGTAATGAACAAGACCTACTATGTCTCATCTTGCTTTCAACAAATTCCCCTCTTTGAATGCAAACCCCTCCAAATACCCCAATAGCTCCTTCTAGAATTAACTTACGCCAACACAGTAGAAGGCCATTTCCGTGCCTTTTCTCTATTCCCAAGCCCCCACAAAACAACATCACTTCAATGTTTTTTTTGGGATCGTCGAACCCCCCGTGAAGACCACCGTGAGCTTCCCCCGCCGCCATGACCAAACACTCGCCACCTCCCCTCAGTTCAACGTCATGCTCGTCGATTCCCAACCCTGTCTCCACAGTTCACGCAAGTGAACCCACTTCACTGCTCAAACTTTTAGAAATCTGGAAAATGACCTCGCACCCAACAAAACATATGTAGGATTGAAGCGTACGGTTTAAGGATTGGGAATATATGGTTTTCGATTATTTCCTTGGAGCAATGTATGGGATTTGATTTTTTTCCCGAAGTACTTGGTTTTGAATTAAAGATTTCAATGGATCCAAAAACAGACGATTTTGTTTTGATTTTAAAATCCATTGGAAAGCTTCGAAAGATTCAGTTTGCAGAAGAGCATAAACGATGAGGCAGCGTGCTCATTTATAGTGTAATTTTTACGTGGCAGGCAAGGAATAGGGGTTTAGGCTGGTACATGTTAATTGTTAGGTCAGTAGGCTTTTTTTTAATTTACTTTGTTGGCAAGGTTTTAATGTATAGGTCAGCTATCGTGTACAGGTTTTGATTTATGACATCGTAGGTTTATTATAAAATATAGGTTTGCATGGGAACATCGTATGCATGAAGAGAACTGGCCATATGCATGCATTAAAGGGGTGTCTGTACTGATTTTATATTGGCATGTGCATTTGCAGGGTGTAAGCAGCCTTATTTAAATACACAGCTCCGTATAAAAATCATAGCATAAGTGTTTTCCCTTTTAGTTTATATAAATGTTTAAGTTCAGCTCGATTGTTTGAAGAACGGAACGATCAAAACTCTGACTGTCCACAATTGAATCTCGCTACGTGATTTTCCAGTGATTTATTTCTTTCAGCTTATGTTGAGATCGGCCCTTTAGATTTTTCATATATATAAGATTTGAGTACTGACAGTATATTATTTTATGCACCAAGATGGTTAAACACGCATACTGTTTCAATAGAGGGTTGACGCAAGGGTTGGTTTCAGAAGAGATTTCCAAAGATTATTAAAGGATTTCGAAACCGATTTTAAGAGATTCTTATAAGAATGCTTGACGTGTTGATTTCTTTCCTTTTCCGAAAGCGACTCTAATATAACATTATTTAACGTGTAACTAACGTTCAACATCAATATGAAATTCAAAGTTGAACGATAATTTAATATTATGGACATGATGCAACTTGTTTCGCTTAATTTCGGGATCGTTCGTGAAACCTCTATTTTAATTCTAATCGGTTAAAAAATACGCATTTTTACCACATACGATCACGAAATAACTATCAAATAAACATATCTGAATTTTAAACTCGATATTTCAAATTAAACTGATGTTCGGATTATATTAAAATCGATTTATATTTCAATTAAAATATTTAAAACAAATTTTAAATATTCAGATTTAAATTATTAAAAATCCGGGTTGTTACATTCCTTCCCCCTTAAAATAATTTCGTCCTCGAAATTGCTAAGCATGAAAAATGCATAACTCTAATTCCTTATAACCTACTTTGTTGAAATCTTATATTTCATATCTTCATAACCAAATATTTACCAGACCTTCGAATTCTTATAACAATACTCGACCATTTATAATTCTTTCCAAATGATTTATCTATAACATCACTTTCTTGTCTTCAATCCATATTCCCTTCTGCATATCCACATCCATTCCAATTAATTTTAAATCCATTTATCAATTTCATTCTACCACTTGAAATTTTATTAACCAGTTATGGTTTTCTTATTTCAATTACAATTAACAACTCGATTTTTAATTTTCAAAAAAATTCTTGAAAATTTTCTAACTCTTTAAATATTTTAAAAAAAATCGCCTGCATCTCCTTTGCACGACTCAATCGGTACAACCACAACTCGCCTTTCTAGGCCTTCTCCAATCCAAAAGAAAATCAAAAAGCCAAGCGGCTTTCCCCATAGGCTTATAAAATCATCAAACCCAAGTAATATTGTAAACATGTACCTTTTTATCGGGCATAATTCTATCTCTTGCAGTTGCTTCCATTCAAATCTACTCAGCATACATATATCCATTTCCATTTGGTTTCAAATCAATCCAACTTCCATTTTATCAATTCAAGTCTGATTTCTATTTAAGTCAATCCAAATTTATCACAATTCAATTTGGATTAACAACATCCAACATATATTCAACTTGCTTATCCATAAGTCGAATTCATATTCATAATTCGAATCTCAACATTTTTCTTTATTTAATTTTATTTGGAATTTATCCTAATCCAATTTAATTTTAATTTAACTTGACTTAAGTTAAATTTCAATCCATTCGATTCACTATTTCAATCTATTTAAATTTACAAGTTAAATTTCAATTCAGAATTAAATTCTCGGCTTTTACTTCAAACTTGCTTTAAATAATAAATATATATAGATATATCCATAATCATTTGCATATCCAAAATCTATGAATTTTTAAAATAACTTGTGTTTTTTCAAAAAAAAAATCCATCAACGAACTATAATGGTTGCAATCCGTCACTCGGGAACATGAAAATGAATACCGATAATGTCACGATCCATTATCAGATTTATTTTCTTACCACTAAAGTGATTTCAGTGCTTAATCACTTTTTAAAATCCATTTTAAACCATTTTTAACAAAAATTCTTAAAAGTAACTTCAGATTATTTTAAAAATACTTCTGAAAATATTTCTAAACAACCAAGATTTAAATTCCAAATTCTAATCTGAATAAAATTTTAATTCATCTTATTTGTGTATTCCGTTTTTGTGGTTATATATAATCATTTTAATATTTTACAATTTTATTTGACTGTAATAATAATCAGTACATCCATATACTATAGTATCTCTGAAATTATTTCTTTTTATATCAAAATAAATTTTGGGTGAAATTATTTCATCTGCCCATTTTAAAACAATACTATATTGAATTGCTTTGTTCGAGAGTTTAGAAACACCTATCGATACAATTGTACATTCTGTATCGACCAGAATTCATAAACCACTCAACAAACCAGCCAACACAATATAAAACAGTTGTATACCAAATTTACAAATATGCACTCTCGTATATATACTCAAACTCAATCTAGGGCATTACTAACCTCATCTTTATTGAGTTGCACCACAGAGCCAAGGTTACTACTCAACCTTTAGCTCTGATACCAAATGTAATGGCCTGGATTTCCGTACTCCATGAGTCGACCAATAACACCACACGTCCAACCCAAATTGCATAGAAATACGAATCATTATTAGAAAGAAATTAGAGGATAAGAAATAGAAAGAAAGAAATATTAGAATAGAAGAAAAACGAAGATCACAAACTCATAGCGGAACGAATAAAATATATTAGGTACATAAACTTTGAAATACAATTCAGTAACTTTATATACATACCATCATCAGAGCACAGCAGTTATTCCTGGAACAGTTATATACACCTGTTTCCAGATACAACATAGTACACAGCGGAAACATATGATAGTCTATAGCTAACTGGTGAAGCCTCCTCCCTCCAGCCCTTCCAAGTGAGTCTGAAAAATCCCGACTACTTGACTGCCCGTACAAATTTGGGCACCCAAGAGTTTAGGGAAAACAAACAAAATAAACTCTGGGTCAGTCATTGGACTGGTGTGAGTAAACTTCAATCATTTGTTTTACTTTCAAAATCTTTTCGAAAGAAATGATAATCGTAAGACCAATCCACACATAAACACGGATGGTTTTTACCTTACAATAACCAGAAATATTTTTGATATCAAATCCAGTGATATTATAATAATGTCTACATCAAATAAATAGAATCTAGCGGAACGCTTGTATCTCACGCTCCATATATAATATAAAACCAAAAACTGCATGGCGCTTATTGGAGATTAGATTTCCAACATGACAAGGTATGGAACCACCTTCCGATAGTGTATCTCTAGAAAGGAATACACTGGGTTCAACAAGAACATCTTGCAATCCGGCCCACACATAGCCGACCACTCATTTAACTTGAGTATATCGAGCATATTATCACCAACAGTTGTGATCATCAACCGTTACCGAAAGCATACAACAACGAACAGAATAAGAAGCAAATGAATTTTCTCTAGATCAGGTGATAATACCCCTAATGGGAATGACCCACATGGCCATGTTGCCTGCCCGATTTTTGTCATTTCCCGGGTGATGAGGCTTGAGGTCATGATTATCTTTCATCACATCTTTCCTTCATTTACTTTTAATGCCACATCATCAGATCCTTCCATATACGTTGTCCTGGGACTGGACAAACTGAAGGCACTATTCCATCAATCCTTCTTGGTCAATTTCTACCTAGGGTTAACATAAAAGCCCTGGCACTTTACTTCGTCTTCGATCACCTTCAGATTAAGTTGATATGTAATGCTTATGCCCATACAGAGTGGTTTTCAGATAATAAATATGATCTTGGTCTCTCCATATTGACAACAGAGGTATCAAAACTTTGATAATTGGTGATTTAACTATCAAAGAAACATCCATACAATCAACGGTCCTATTTCCAATTGGAAATTCTACCGATCAAACATCAACAACACTGGCCCCTTTTTATATTAATTCCTTATTATATTATCGATTCACGAATCCATTTTCAATCTTCCATATCCTTTCAAATCTCAATCTCGATTCTTGGAAGACATTTCCAAAGTTATCATTTCTTTATTCGAGAAGATATCTCTTATTCCAATTTAAAAACATTCATATATATTCATATATTCTTATTTCTGTATTTTAGAAAATATACTTTATTAACATTGGAGAAAAACATTTTCAATAATCATTCCTTACTTCTAGTTATCCCAAATCATTTCATTTTCTATACTTAGAAACCACCTCTGATTTACTTTGGAAAATGTTTCCAAGACCTTTTCATTTAGTTAAACCCATGTTACATAATAAACATCGTTGCTATAACTCAATTCATTAACCATTCATTTACTAACCGGATCCCTAGCCAATCTTCACTACCGAACCTTAACCATTCCTTATTTAATTATTAAGTCAATCAAGTTGGGGTATAATTACCTCTCAGACCTTAACTGAACAACATTCTCAACTTTGAAACAGTCAAAGCTCACAACTTCAAACAAAACATTGCTTACGCGACTCTCGGATTCAATATAAGAATCTGCTTCTTTTACGGAAAATATTGATTATAACGGTAGCGTTATAATCGTTGTTTCCGAAAATTTATTATAACTGCAGCATTAAAATCGCTGTTTAGATTTATAAAACATTTGTTATAACAACAGCGTTACAATCCCTGTTTAGACTTATAAAACATTTATGATAACAGTAGCATTATAATCGCTGTTTTGATCTATAAAACATTTATTATAACAGCAGCATTATAATCGCTGTTTACATTTCCAAAACTTTTATTTTAACGGCAGTGTTAAATCGTTTTTTAATAGAGTACAATGTGCGATGCACACACTTCCGTTGTTCATTTTTAAAAGATAGTCAAAATGTCCGGATTTACACAATGTAGACATATACCATTATGTTTGTCGAAACCCATAAGATAAAGGGTTTATAAGGATAAAATCTGCTTTCCACCCGCTTTACAACAAGACCTCTTTACTTGGATTTTATTTCAAAAAAATCCATTTTATCAATGTTTAACACAAACTGTCTTATGTGTTTTCCTTTGCATTTAAAATCTTTATTTCAATTACAGTGCTTTGCTTAATTCAATTAAAGTCATCACTTTGGTTTTCAAAAATCTCTTTTAAACCTTGTCTGGATTAATCACATATACTAATCCGTTTACCATCTTTTCACCACTTAGCTTAGATTTCATTCTAAAACCATTAACACAATTTAGTCTATTATTAACCAATTAACCATCTTCCTTAAAATTTTCTTTCCATTTAATTTTCT
This sequence comes from Allium sativum, assembly GCA_030737875.1. Lineage (NCBI taxonomy): Eukaryota > Viridiplantae > Streptophyta > Magnoliopsida > Asparagales > Amaryllidaceae > Allium > Allium sativum. The sequence goes on from CM060910.1 coordinate 58,005,485, forward strand.
TTTAATAATTTAAAATTTAAGAAAAAGCCTTTATTAAATCTCTGCATTTACCGAAAATCCCATTTACAAATCTCATTTAAAACTTGGATTACAAATCCCTTTATGAAACTCTTATCATCTCCTTGATCAAACTATAATGCCACCAAATAATTTCTTAATTGAATCTCCAATTAAAATCATTGTTTTAATTATTATTAATTAGAATAACAATTAACCTTATTATTAATTATACTAAAAATAGTTGGCTTTGCTATTAACTAAAAATAGTATAATTGTCGCTTTTAAAAGCTTATTAAATAATAATTAACTTTGTTAGCACTAACAAATTCGATAATTACTTTAATTATAGTTAATCAAAGATTAACTAATATTTAACACCCTTCGTTAAATTCAAATTAATTTCCAATATTGGTTTCAAAACCGATATTCACTTTCCATATAAATTCATATTTGAACTTATATTTCAATTTATCCAATGATAAATAATTCACTTAATTTATATTCTCATTTATAAACTACTACTTGTTTTCTCCGTTAACATGTTTTTAATTTCAACTCCATTTGAAATTACATTTCTATTTTTGGAAATAAATTTTCTTTTTAAAACTCAAATTTCATTTTCTATATTCGAAAATATTTTACGGTATTTGAATGCCAAAATTCTAGGGCCAGTGATATTTAAACACACAAGACGAATCACAACATATGTCACAATCAATGCAAACATAATAATATAAAGGTTGAGGAATTCAGTTGGATCCCTCCGACCTATTTCTCTGCGTCCACAGATGTTAATCAACATCAATAATATTATTTCCACATTAGTATGAAATATCATGGTGAACAGAATTTTTAAACGATAAATGATATGACTATATCAACCAATTCAACCAATTTTATCAACCAATCATCCAAACAACCATCACACAGTATAAATTTAAAATTCGTTTATATAAAAATATAAACGAGCCAAAGTTAGTGAGTTTATTCACCTTGTTTTGCAGTTGATGGTTCTACTTTTGTGTCGTTTTAAAATCAAACATGCGTTTGATTTTTCCATGAAATTCCTGTTAGCTTCGTTCTCAGCCACGATAGTTTCACAACGTATATCTTGTCCCTACGGTTCCAAACGTGACCAGCTTTGTGTGATTCTGTTCACGAATGAACTAGTTATATGTGTTATAAGATTTAGCTAATATAATATATTTTGACTTTCATTAATGTATTTTATTTTTACTAATTTACCTTAACCGTAAATTAAGCTGCTAGATTAGTGGTTGATCACAGATGCCCCGGTTTCGTTGATTAATGTGTCAAATAGAGATTACCCCTTCAAACCCGTGATTAAGAGATCACGTAATTCCTCCTATACTCATCACTATCTTCCCTGATGCCAGTAGGAACCGCTACCCCTTTCAAAACCATGACCGTGATTGATTTTTTTCTTTTTGCTTCTTTCATACTCCACATTTCTAACATGATCACCATCCATGTATCCACCTTCGCCATCCACAAAAGCACCAGCGTTCATCCCACCTAAATCCACACTCGTTCACCATACTCTCGTTCAAAAGTCCTCTAGCACCCAATGTTTTTAACTTTACTTCTCTTTTTTCCTCTTTTACTTTTTTTCAGATTTAAGAAATAAACTAGCTTTGTTCCCTATTGTTTCAAACAAAGCTCTCAATTAACCTATTCCCTCATTCACTGCTGATATAACAATGGTAATCCTTCCTCCTTCTTCACCGTATTCGAACCCCATTTCACCCATTCCCATTGTCGCAATTTCACATCCCCTCCTCATTTCTTCACTGATCTCCCAAGTAAGACCACCCAACTCCTTAACATCCCACTCTCTATCCAACTGAAACTTCCTCCAAACTAATACCTTCTTCTTGTAATGAACAAGACCTACTGCACATCATCTTGCATCCAACAACTTCCACTCTTTGAATGCAAACCCCTCCAAATACCCCAACAACTCCTTCTAGTATTAACTCAAGCCAACACAGTAGAAGGCCATTGTCGTGCCTTTTCTCCATTCCCAAGCCCCCGCAAAACAACATCATTTCCATGTTTTTTTCAGGATCGTGTACAGGTTTTGATTTATGACATCGTAGGTTTATTATAAAATATAGGTCTGCATGGGAACATCGTCTGCGTGAAGAGAACTGGCCATGTGCATGCATTAAAAGGGTGTCTGCACTGATTTTATATTGGCATGTGCATTTGCAGGGTGTAAGCAGCCTTATTTAAATACACAGCTCCGTATAAAAATCTTAGCATATGTGTTTTCCCTTTTAGTTTATATAAATGTTTAAGTTCAGCTCGATTGTTTGAAGAAAGGAACGATCAAAACTCTGACTGCCCACATTTGAATCTTGCTACGTGATTTTCCAGTGATTTATTTCTTTCAGCTTACGTTGAGATCGGCCCTTTAGATTTTTAATATATATAAGATTTGAGTACTGACAGTATATTATTTTCTGCACCAAGATGGTTAAACACGCATACTATTTCAATAGAGGATTGACGCAAGGGTTGCTTTCAGAAGAGATTTTCCAAAGATTATTAAAGGGTTTCGAAACCGATTTAAAGAGATTCGTATAAGATATGCTTGACGTGTTGATTACTTTCCTTTTCCGAAAGCGACTCTAATATAACATATTTAACGTGCAACTAACGTTCAACATCAATACAAAATTCAAAGTCGAACGATAATTTAATATTATGGACATGATGCAACTTGTTTCGCTTAATTTCGAGACCATTCGTGAAACCACTATTTTAATTCTAATCGGTTAAACAATATGCATTTTTATCATGTACGATCACAAAATAACTATAAAATAAACATATCTGAATTTTAAACTCGATATTTCAAATTAAACTGATGTTCGAATTGTATTAAAATCGATTTATATTTCAACTAAAATATTTAAAACAAATTTTAAATATTTAGATTTAAATTATTAAAAATCCAGGTCGTTACAAAAAGGGAAGGTGAGCTCAATGAAGGCAACATGCCTTGATATTATCAACTTTCCTTTACTGGTAAGGCACTTGTAACCTTTTGGTTTCTAGCATAGCCAACAAATGTGTAGGGTACTGATCTAAAATGGAGTTTGTGAGAGTTGAAAGGTCTTAGGTTGAGAAAACATAGAAAACCAAAAATTTTGAGGAGTTTATAATCAGGTTTAAGGCTGAAAAGTTTTTCTAATGGTGATATGTTTTTCATGACTTTGGTTGGTAGTTTGTTGATGAGATACATACTTATGTCAAATGCGTCTTGTCAAAATTTCAGAAGGAGTTAGGCTTGTGCTAACAGAGTTAGACAAGTCTCAGCTGTTTGACGATGCTTTCCCTCGACCAGTCCATTCTGTTCTGAAGTAGGGTGAAAGGTTATCCTATGAGTGATTCCTTTTTCAATGAAGTAACTAACCTCTCAGAGGTTTGAACTATGTTCCACCATCAGTTCGGCTTGCACTATAAACTAAATTACAGCATTAGTTGTTTCCGCTTTTGACTTAAGAAGATAAATCCAAGAGAATCTTGAATATGAGTCAACAAAAGAAATATAATCATTATACACATAATAAGAATTAACTGGAGTTGGACCCCATAAGTCCGCAACTACCATTTCAAGTGGCATGTTATATTTAGTTTGAAATTGTGGAAATGATAGCTTATGATATTTTTTTCACATTTGACAAGGTGTGCAGATTCAAGGATAAGAAATGTCAGTAAATTAAACTTTATTATCTCTTAAAACTTGCCTTACAGTATTAATATTTCGACGCTCCAATCTATAATGCCAAAAATCAAGCATATTTACATCAGTATTTTTTCCAGAACTAGAGTAATTGCACCAATATATTCTGATATTATTTCATATTTTTGTAAAAGCCTGATTTTTCAACCCTCGGAGTAAACAATTAATACTAACCTGGACAACTAAAGAACTTTTATTAGGAGTTAAAGAAAAAAGATAGAACAATATCTCACAATTTCAGCGAATAACATATAATATACACCAAGTCTTTATAAAATCAAAGAACTTTTATTACGTAAACAAATATCAGAGGAAACAACTAATACTTACAAGGATAGTTATAACAATCTATCCAAATTAATACATATAACATCGAAAATACAATAGCACAGCAAAAATAAGAATCTACGAGAATATATCTTGGACCCAACTCCTCTCCTAAGCTCCAAGCACCTAACTAGCTGATTAACATAGAAATGTGTTTATTTTATGCTCTTATATTTTATCTTTTGTAAATAAATAAATGATACTCTGGGTACTTTTGTGTGTTTTTACAGGTTGCCAAGAAATGCCTCCTTCGTTTCCTATTAAAGGCCAACTAGAGATAAAAAGCTACTTCCCCGTATTAAAGCCATCTCGATTACAAAAGACGTTGTAGCTCACTGGTAATTGCATAGAGATTTGTACTGAGAGACCCGAGTTCGATCCCCATCGAGCTCACTTTTTGCCAAAGAAACGGAACGCGTTCACACTGGCCCTTTTCCATGAAGAATATTAATTAGTGTTATATTATATATATACATATTCATGTGTATGTATGATATTCACTAATAGACATTTCAGGGGTAGTCATGGAAATCACTTCAGAACATTCATTTTTCAATTTCCAATTAGAAGAAATTCTGTTTGATTTATTGCCAAGAAAAGATCAATTTTGAAGATTTCATCCTTTGTTGCCTTGGGAGTTTGATGAGCGTCCTTATTTGGAATAATTAATCACATGCAATCTAATTACCAATCAACTAGCCATACGGAGGATTTGGAAGATATTCACCAAGATATGCATCAGATATTCTTAAAAGAATTATTTCCAATCAAGCTTGGTCAAAGAAGGCAAGAGATATGATATTACTTCTTGAGAAAAGAGACCCATTTATTCATAGATTTAATTAGGATTTTTCCTATCTCCTCTATAAATATACGTTGTAACCATTGTAAGATTCATTCTTCTGTACTCTCTTTTATTCTAAACAAAGTTTTTTTCAATTCAGTTTTATTGCTCTTTTCTAACAATTTGTGTTTCTATTCAATTAGTTTTGATAGAACACGAATTGTTATTGTTATTTCTGTTTGCATATTAGAATTAGTCATTCGATTAGATTCAACGACAATTCTAAGTTTAATTTCTGTTGTTGTAGTTGTTAATTGTTGTTTTCTTTCTAGTTAATTGTCTTTCAGTTTCAGTTGTTAAATTTTGGTGTTGATCTGATTAGATTCAGATCAACAGTAAAATCATTAGCGTTAAAAACATCCTCAGAATTCGTCTAACTCGCCCAAGAATAAATAGATAATAATTTTTAATTACACCTCCCTGTGTTCGACCTGTATGCTACACACCTGTACGCTTGCAGTATTTAATTTAAAATTCGCGCTTTTCTAATTCATAGATTAGCGTCGATCAAGTTTTTGGCGCCGTTGCCGGGGAGGTAACGATTGAATTTTATTATTGATTTAATTTCTGATTCGTGTTAGTTTTTATTTTAATTTTAATTTTTGTTTTATTTTGCAAAAAAAAAAAAAAAAACATATCGCTTTATTGGTTGATTTTGTATCAAATAGTGGTGCTAAAATCATCTAAACAAGAGAAGTTTTTTTTTTGCCACTTTTGTTTCTTATTTTCTTTTGTTTGATCCCATCTATATCTTTCTAGCCCAATTTTTACATTAGATTCCTTTTTTTTTTTCTCTTACAAATTTTCAAAAAAAAAATTGTAAGTTTTCTTTGTTTTTCCTTTTGGACTGCGGCCTCCTCTCTGCCAAATTTCCACATCTCACCACCGGTCAAACACACCACAAACAGCCTCATCCACCCAAAATTCAACGTCCTTCAGCACATACCCATACCAATCACAAACTTCACTTCCCCTTTGAACCACATCACAACCAAGTTCTGTATATTCACAACAATCCCCTAACCAAACAAACGCACTGTTCAACAAACACAACCCACCACAGTCCCCTTCACAACCGTACCCCTCATCAATCCTTCATCAAAACCCAGCATCGACTTCACCATCTGTTCAGCACAGTTAGATCCATCTTCAACCGAACGTCCACCTCGCAAGAACTCCTTTAACATATCGCAGCATCAACATCAAAACCCCTTCAAAACAATCAATTCCCCACAGCAATTCATTGCCATAGCCCTATAACGTACCCAAAAACCATATCATCATCTGCCATTAACTGACAACACCACTACAAACTCCCATACCCATCCTCAAAATAACCACCAATACAACTCCTTCACCATCATTTTGCACCAAGTCAAACAACACCGAAACCCATTCCCAATTTCAAAACCGATTACAGTACCATCATCTACTTCGCAACCTTATCAACAGCAATACACCCAGCCCACTACTCAAAAGCCGCACCATTCCCTTATCGCCATCATCAATTCAGGACCCTAAAACACCCGAAAACTACCAGATCCGAACGCATTGATCACCACAGCAAATCCTACCCGCTCCAGCAACAAGCACCGAATTCAGGACCTACAAACTCCATCCTCCCCCATAACCACGTTCTCGCCACTTCGATTAAACCCTCTACCCTAGTCAAAACTCGATTTCAACAGCACGGCAAGAACCCCAAATCATCGAATCGCAAGTGAACTAGGGTATCTGCACCTTTAAATCGAGAGAGAATCCCGCAAGGAAAGAAAGCTACAGAGAAAGGGGGTGTGTTGATTTCTTGTTGAGTTCGAATTTTTTGTTCGAAATTTGTTTTTCTTGAGAACGAAAGGGGGCGTGAGTTTTGTTCTGGAGTTTCTTAGTGCGTGGAAGGGATTTATAGCTTTGCTTTAGGTTTTGGGATGGTTTTGTTTCAGAATAAAACCAAGGGGTAAAAACAGGGGCGTGCTTTTTGGGAAAGGGTTCAACCATTGACTGGCCTGGAAGTTGAGCGCATACCCTTTTTGTATTGACATGGACCAGATGGTTTGACAAACGTGACTAGGGTATTTGTTTTGGTGATTATAAGTAATGGTGTGAGGGTATTTGCCTAATTTGCTTGTTTCTTTAGGTTTGTCTACAATTGTTTGAGTCTAGTTTTTTTTTCTTATTGTTTTTATTTTATTTTATTTTATTTTTATGTTGAGTCTTTTGCTTTGTTGAGTCCAGTTTTTTTTTTTTTTCGTTAGTTTGTTTTATTTGCTATCTCCTTCTCTTTCAAAAAAAAAAAAAACAAAGGACAAATTCAAAATTCAAAGCAAAAGATAGTGTTCAAACAGACGACAAGTAAATCAAGGGGATAAACGAGTTCAAACAACAAGCAAACAAGGACTTCGAAGGTCAAGAAATTTGTAAACAGCTCATTTGAATTGTCGGAGCGGTTGCACACCAAGTGGGGTGTGAACGCGCTAGCGCTGCCCAAATTCACTGGAGGACTGCCGATCAAGGTGAGAAATTCTTGAAACTCTATAGGTGCTCTGCTGCAAAAGAAAAAAAATATATAGACAATTGTTGTAAAAAAAATTCTGCAGGGGCAGCGGCTTTGAATGTACAATTTTTAATTTTTGCAATTATTTTGTGTGATTTTTGCATTTTTTGTATTCATTCTGTTAAGGGCAATACCCCAATTCACATAAGGTGAGGGATTTCATCACCCTTTCCTTAGCCCATAAATTGCATCTCATCGTAGAATCTGACTAATAATAACGGTTAGACGTTGGACTTAAGGGAGTCACGGGCTCATCTAGGGCTTAATTGTATTGTGATAGTTGATTCATTTGGAAAGAATTATTTCTCGGTGTCTAGACTACGGCAGAGAAATAACCGTTTATAAATATTACGGTGATTCGTAAATATTATATCGGTTGTTACTCTGAAGGTACTTAAACCTTCGGCTGCATTGCTAGGGTGATTCCTGGTGCACCGATAACTCCAGTCCGTTAACTGGCTGAGAAATCTTTTGATCTAAGTAATCAAATGTGTCACTATATAATTTTGGGTTAGGAGCCATTAAGGACAGAAAATTTCATTGTAGCTAAATTATGTGCTTGCATTTAACCACAATGAGTGAAAAAAGTGTTAGCCAACAAAATTCTCCTAGGGGTTCTCGAATCAACCAAAATTTTCCAACCGAATTGGATCAAAATCGGGTGAATCAAAACTTTCCAAACTTTGGGGATCAAAATCAAATAAATCAAAACTTTCAAAACCTCAATATCCAAATGGATAGACCCTTGTCTCTTCGTGATCGATGTTATCCTACTAGGACCGTTCAACCATCTGTCATTGTGTTCCCACCAGCTGAAGGAAACAATTTTGAGCTAAAACATTCTTTTATCCAAGGGGTACCAAAGTTTACTGGATCTGAAAATGCTTATGAATTTCTGAGTGAATTTGAATTGTATGCCTCCACAACAAAAATGCAACAACTATCTAACGAATCGATCAAGCTAAGGCTAATCCCATTTGCACTACTTGAAAGCGCTAAAAGATGGCTAAATTCTCTTCCACGACATTCCATAAGAAGTTGGGATGAATTTGTCACTGCATTCTTGAAAAAGTTTTTCCCTTTCCATAAAACTCTAAAAATCCGAACCGAGATAAATCAATTTTGTCAAAATGAGGGGGAAACTTTTTCAAAATACTTTGAGAGATTCAACCAGCTATTATATAGTTGCCCTCATCATGGAATTCTAAAAGATCACTTATGTCAAATTGCATATGAAGGGCTAAACTATCAGACTAGAACTCAACTAGAATCAATGTGTGGAGGAGACTTTATGTCTAAAACAGTCGATGAAGCTTGGCGGTTTTTAGAAGATTATTCTGAAAAGGACATGCAGTGGGAATCGATTCGTGTTCCCATTCGTACTTCTACTAGAGGAGTGCATGTCGTGGACCCAAGTCAAATTCCTTTAGAAAATCAAACTCCTCAAGCCGGAGAAGGGCTACCCCACTATTACTCTCAGGACCAAGCTAATGCCATAGCTCAAAATAATCCTTACTCATCCACGTACAATCCTGGTTGGAGGAACCACCCAAATTTTTCTTGGTCGAACCCCAACAATTCGGCTAACCCATCTCACGTGCAACCCTTTATTCCCAATCCGAATTACCAAGCTCCTTCTTCCAATTCTCAAACGTCTCAAGCTGCACCTCAATCCAAACAACCCTACAGGCACCCCAATTTTCAATTATCGAACTTATCCTCTCAATCTGGTCAATCGTCACAAGATTTTGTTCGATTAGAGAAACAGATGAACTCTTACGAAGCTAAAATAAACTCGCAAGACGCTAAAATGGACCAAATGATGAATATGATAAAGGAAATGGCGAAAAACAATGAGAGGGGAAAGTTGCCTAGTCAACCTGAGGTGAATCCAAAATATAACTCTCGTGCTGTAAATTCTTGTGAGGACGAAAACCATAATCCAGTCAACGCTATTACAACCCTTCGATCTGGAAAGAGGATTAATAATAATGTGGGCAACCCTGACGAACCTTCTAACTCGACCCCAATCCCTAATTTTGTTGATCGCCCATTGGCTTCGAATGCCAATTCCTCTAAACCTCAAATCCCCTTAAATGTTGGCAATCCCAACAATTTTTCTCCCAGTGTCGGCAAACCCGACCCACCTTCGAAAATTAATGTTGGCAATACCAACATACCATCTTCTACGACCTTACCACCTTCTATTTCCTTAGATAAACCTTCTCCTTCGAATGATGAAACTCATCACAGAGTCGAAAAACCAGTAGCTCCTTTTCCTCATAGACTCAATAATAAGAAGAAAGCGGCAAATTTCGATAAAATTCTGGAAATTTTCAACCAAGTCCGTGTGAACATTCCTCTTTTAGACACCATTGAACAAATCCCTCAATATGCTAAATGTCTTAAGGAATTGTGCACACAAAAACGTGCGACCAATGTCCCAAAAACCGCCTTTCTAACTGCAAATACAAGCTCTGTTCTTTCGAATCTTGCCCCAGTTAAGTATAAAGACCCTGGCTGCCCTACGATTGATTGCAAAATAGGAAACACCCATATCTCTCGTGCTCTACTCGACCTTGGTGCCAGTGTCAATCTTCTTCCTTATACTGTTTATCGTCAACTTGGACTAGGGGAGATTAAACCAACAAACATCACACTTCAACTAGCCGATCGATCTGTCAAAAAGCCATTGGGAATTATCGAAGACGTCTTGATATAGATCGAACAGTTTTACTTCCCTGTCGATTTTATAGTTCTAGAAACAGAGCCTGTCTCAAATCCCAACGTTCAAATACCATTGATCTTAGGACGCCCTTTCTTAGCAACCTCTAATGCTGTCATTAATTGTAGGAATGGTCAGCTTCGACTTTCCTTCGGGCACCTAACCATTGAGCTAAACATCTTTAATCTCAACAAACAACCTAGGGATTTTGAGATCGATGAAATTGACATGATTCAAACCACAGTTGATGAAACCTCTAGTGACACTTCTGAAGCCTTGAAAATGTGTCTTGACCATTTTGACTCTGATTTCGATGAACTCGAATACATTTCGGAACTAAACAAAATTCTTGACTCCGACACTTCGTCACCTGAATCTAACCAAGGAATGTTGACCAATGTTGATACACAAGAACTTCCTAAGTTAGACCTCAAACCCTTGCCACCAGACCTTAAGTATGCCTACCTAGACTCTTCAAAAACTTTTCCCGTAATCTTGGCCTCCGATCTTACCGAGGACCAAGAAGAAAAACTTTTGGATATCTTGCGGGAAAATAAAGACGCCTTGGGTGGGAAATTAGCGATATAAAAGGAATTAGCCCATCAATTGTGGAACATCGCATACATTTAGTTGATGAGGCTAAACCCACCCGTGAGGTTCAAAGGCGATTAAACCCAAACATGAGAGAAGTGGTCAAGGAGGAGATAATCAAATGTCTAGACAATAACATCATCTATCCCATCTCTGATAGTACTTGGGTGAGTCCGGTACAAGTTGTACCAAAGAAGTCGGGAGTCACAGTGATCAAAAACGACAGTAATGAACTCGTCCCAACAAAAATCAAAACCAAATGGCGTGTGTGCATTGACTATCGATAGCTTAACTCAGCCACACGAAAAGACCATTTTCCCTTACCTTTTATTGACCAAATGCTCGAACGCTTAGCGGGACATGAGTACTACTGTTTTCTCGATGGATACTCTGGTTATAACCAAATTCCTGTTGCTTTAGAAGATCAACATAAGACCACCTTTACTTGTCCCTTCGGAACCTTTGCTTATCGTCGCAAGCCTTTTGGTCTTTGTAATGCCCCCGCGACTTTCCAAAGGTGTATGATGAGTATTTTCTCTAATATGGTGGAAGAATTCTCGGAAATATTCATGGACAATTTTTCAATATATGGATCATCTTTTTCCCAATGCCTCACTCATTTAGAACTCGTCCTTAAGCGTTGTAAGGAGAAATCACTCGTTCTTAATTGGAAAAAATGTCACTTTATGGTAAAAAGGGAGATAGTTCTAGGTCATGTCGTCTCCAAAGATGGCCTAGAAGTCGATAAATCCAAAATCGATTTGATTGCTAATTTACCTCCTCCTAAGTCTGTCAAAGATGTTCGTTCATTTCTTGGCCATGCAGGATTCTATAGAAGATTCATTAAGGATTTCTCAAAAATTTCAAAACCTCTCTCGAATTTACTTGCCAAAGACGTAAAGTTTGAATTTTCCAATGATTGCAAAACATCTTTTGAAACTCTTAAGTCAATCTTGACCACAACTCCCATCATTCAACCTCCTGATTGGACTCAACCCTTTGAACTTATGTGTGACGCTTCTGAGTTTGCAATTGGAGCCATCTTGGGTCAGCGAATTGATAAACTCCCTCGAGTCATTTACTACGCTAGCAAAACCTTAAACGAGGCCCAATTGAATTACTCAACTACTGAAAAGGAATTTTTGGCAGTTGTCTTCGCTTTTGAGAAATTCAGACCATATCTCATAGGATCCAAAGTCATAGTCTACACTGACCATGCTGCCCTACGATATTTGCTTTCTAAAAAGGATGCCAAGGCCCGCTTGATTCGTTGGATCCTTCTTCTTCAAGAATTCGATATAGAAATACGAGATAAAAAGGGTTCTGAAAATGTCATAGCTGATCATCTCTCTCGAATTGTGCACGAAAATGATAACGACACCCAAATCGATGACTATTTTCCTGACGAACAACTCCTTTTGATCTCTAACACCCCTTGGTACGCTGACATTGTGAATTATCTTGTCACACAACAAACACCCGCTGAATGGACGAAACAAGATAAACAAAAATTTCTCTCGAAAGTTCGAAACTTCTATTGGGACGACCCATATCTTTTCAAATATTGTCCAGACCAAATCATTCGAAGGTGTGTGCCCGATCATGAACACCAAAGTATTCTCTCCTTCTCACATGACCATGCTTGTGGCGGTCATTTTGGAGCAAGAAAAACTGCTGCAAAAGTTTTGCAAAGCGGTTTTTATTGGCCCACACTCTTCCGTGACGCTTTCGAATTTTGCTCTAAATGTGAGCGATGTCAAAGAACGGGTCGAATCTCTAAGTGAAACATGATGCCTCTCAACCCCATTTTAGTGATTGAGTTATTCGATGTTTGGGGCATCGATTTCATGGGACCATTCCCTAATTCATTTGGGAATCTTTACATCTTACTTGCGGTAGATTATGTCTCAAAATGGGTTGAATCTATTCCGACCAAAACCAACGACAACAAGGTTGTTGTCAAATTCCTTAAAGAAAATATCTTTTCACGCTTTGGCACACCTTGAGCTATCATTAACGATAATGGCACTCACTTCTATAATCGTGTTTTTGAGTCCTTGCTCAAGAAATACTCAATCACACACAAGCTGTCGACCCCCTACCATCCACAAACTAGTGGGCAAGTAGAAGTCTCCAATAGACAAATCAAACAAATTCTTGAGAAAACCGTGAATTCCAATAGAAAAGATTGGTCCGTAAAACTGATTGATACACTTTGGGCTTTTCGCACTGCTTATAAAACCAATCTAGGGATGTCACCATATCGATTAGTCTTTGGAAAGGCCTGTCACTTACCTCTTGAATTAGAGCATCGTGCTCTTTGGGCCATAAAATTTTTGAATTTTGACTTAGAAAAAGGCGGCTCACATAGGAAGTTACAAATTTCGGAATTAGAGGAATTAAGAAATGAGGCGTATGAAAATGCGAAAATCTACAAAGAAAGAACCAAAGCCCAACACGACAAAAACATAATTCGTAAGGAATTCAACGTAGGTCAAAAAGTTCTTTTATACGACTTTAGACTTCATTTGTTTCCAGGAAAACTCAGATCTCGATGGACTGGACCTTATGTTGTGAAAACAGTATTTCCTCATGGAGCGGTTGAAATTGAAAATCCTAGGGATGGAAAAGTCTTCAAAGTAAACGGTCAACGACTGAAACCATTTTTAGAATTCGAGCAATATGACGAAGATGACCCTATCGATCTGCATGAGCCTGATCATCCACCATGAAATCAGGTGGTACACGTTCTTTTTCTTTTATTTTTAATTTTCATTTTTTTATATTTTATTTTTGTTTTTCTGCCTTAGACAGTTGGGACACTGTCTCAATCAAGTGTGGGGGGGAGTCTGCATTGCATTCTTTTGATTTTTCTTTAATTTTTCTTTCTTTTCATGTAGGACCATCATGCATTTTATATCGTAGTAACATACCACATTTTTTTTTTTAAATACGACTCATTCTCAATTGATACAACAAAATAAGCTTACAATTTTTAGCCAGTTGATAGTATTTTTTTCTCTCAACTTAGATCGAATAAGAAATATAATGAAAAGTTTAATTTTGAGGGATAATAGTGTAACCGGTACATAGGGAGATTCTTAGGTGATGGCCATGAAATCTATTATATATTGTAGACTTTGTTTAAACAAGTGGAGGACTTAAAGTACTTATAATGGCTTATCAAATCTTTAAAACTAATTTGTGTTAAGTTGAATTCGCGTAACTCTCTTTTTGTGCTTATAAATTCAATAATAATAATAGTAATCCAAGGGTATCCAACATTGCTTGTATATCGAGCGTTGGTGTGCAAACCCGCCAAGCTCTATCCGACACGTTGTTGACAAAGTCTGCGTTGGAATATCTTGGTCTCATTTTATGGGATTGGACACCTAAGGATTACCGACACGTTGTTGACAAAGTCAAAGTCGGTCTGCACAATCCGCCAAGCTCTTTACCTACTCTCCGTTAGTCCGCGAGGCAGTACATGGGTGGTAAACCTTGGTCTTTTTAGTTAGGTGTATGTACTTAATCATAAATCTTAAAATTTTATAGAATAAAGAATAAGCGATGATACCCAAACACTTCTTGACCTGATTGATTTGACTAGCCATACATGAGAAAATTAGAATACCACTTTGCAAACTGTGCCAAGCAAACTAAGAATTTATTTCATGGCTGCACTATGTTATCGACCGAACTAACTGGCCAAACTGGAATTTAACATTTGAAAACTTGATTTATATTGAAAATTTGTGACAAGTCGAGGTATCTAAAATAAAATCAACTGATCAGAAATTGTTAACTTAATTTGTTGTACCACTTTCCTGAAATAAGTCGTGTTTTCATTTTTTTCGTTTTTATTTGCATATGTCCATTGCATTCATGTAGTTTCATTAGAATCATAGCATACCGCATTTGGATTTTGTGGGTAGTATCCGCTGAAAACCCTCACAAGACACCACTCGTCCTACTAGGGACACCTAGAGGTTTAACGGCTTGTTGCATACGCTCAATGCAATCGTGTTTCCTACGAAAGTGCGACTATCTAGTTAGTTTTTCATTTTCTTTTTACTCGAGGACGAGTAAAAGATAAGTGTGGGGGTATTTGATTAACATAGAAATGTGTTTATTTTATGCTCTTATATTTTATCTTTTGTAAATAAATAAATGATACTCTGGGTACTTTTGTGTGTTTTTACAGGTTGCCAAGAAATGCCTCCTTCGTTTCCTATTAAAGGCCAACTAGAGATAAAAAGCTACTTTCCCGTATTAAAGCCATCTCAATTACAAAAGACGTTGTAGCTCACTGGTAATTGCATAGAGATTTGTACTGAGAGACCCGAGTTCGATCCCCATCGAGCTCACTTTTTGCCAAAGAAACGGAACGCGTTCACACTGGCCCATTTCCATGAAGAATATTAATTAGTGTTATATTATATATATACATATTCATGTGTATGTATGATATTCACTAATAGACATTTTAGGGGTAGTCATGGAAATCACTTCAGAACATTCATTTTTCAATTTCCAATTAGAAGAAATTCTGTTTGATTTATTGCTAAGAAAAGATCAATTTTGAAGATTTCATCCTTTGTTGCCTTGGGAGTTTGATGAGCGTCCTTATTTGGAATAATTAATCACATGCAATCTAATTACCAATCAACTAGCCATATGGAGGATTTGGAAGATATTCACCAAGATATGCATCAGATATTCTTAAAAGAATTATTTCCAATCAAACTTGGTCAAAGAAGGCAAGAGATATGATATTACTTCTTGAGAAAAGAGACCCATTTATTCATAGATTTAATTAGGATTTTTCCTATCTCCTCTATAAATATACGTTGTAACCATTTTAAGATTCATTCTTCTGTACTCTCTTTTGTTCTAAACAAAGTTTTTTTCAATTCAGTTTTATTGCTCTTTTCTAACAATTTGTGTTTCTATTCAATTAGTTTTGATAGAACACGAATTGTTATTGTTATTTCTGTTTGCATATTAGAATTAGTCATTCGATTAGATTCAACGACAATTCTAAGTTTAATTTCTGTTGTTGTAGTTGTTAATTGTTGTTTTCTTTCTAGTTAATTGTCTTTCAGTTTCAGTTGTTAAATTTTGGTGTTGATCTGATTAGATTCAGATCAACAGTAAAATCATTAGCGTTAAAAACATCCTCAGAATTCGTCTAACTCGCCCAAGAATAAATAGATAATAATTTTTAATTACACCTCCCTGTGTTCGACCTGTATGCTACACACCTGTACGCTTGCAGTATTTAATTTAAAATTCGCGCTTTTCTAATTCATAGATTAGCGTCGATCACTAGCCTGTCAAATATGCTCAGTCTGACCCGAGTATTATCTCGAAATAACACCCAGGTCATGTTAGAAAACAGCATGAGAGAACTCAAGTAACAAGTAATTTTATCTCTTATTAGCTTAAAAACTTTTTGAAAACAAAAGGTATCTCGAAAGACTGCGCCGCACATAAACACATATGGTTTTTTATCTTACGATAACCAAAACACTTTAGTGAAAATCTCGTGATATTATAATAGTGTCTAATTATAAATACTTATCAATCTAGCCGAAATTGGTACATTAATTAAATTCCACAATAATAAGTATACAACTGAAACTGTAAAAGGTTCGTATTGGAGTTTGGATTTCATACAATGATTGGGTACTGTTGTAACACCTACCACAATACGCGTCTAGAAAGCAATACCGAGGACCTCGCTTAGATTCCCTGCCAACACATGACGGACCCGTCACTAAACTTGATGGTACCAAATATGTCATCACCGCGATCGCTTTGCAACCCTTTTCCTGTGAGCTCATACATTGCCTAAAGATAATGTATATTTCTAGAAGGGTGACATTCATATCTTAATGGGTGTGACCCACATAGCTCTGCTGTATCTCCCCTGTTTTTAGTCATTCCCGGTTAATGAGGCTTGAGGTTACGTCAGTTTACCTTCCAGCGGCAGATTTCTCTTTGAATATTCGTTGCCCTCCAGTGACATTGTACTGATAACATTCTTCCATACAAGTAGTTCAGGAACAGAACGAACCGAAGGCATTTACCATTACTATATCCATGGGATTAGTAACAAGTAACCTTTGAACTCTAATTCTATCTTGATTTCTCCATCTTCAATATATACCACATTCGTTGCTCAGTTGGATCGAAGTGGTTTTCGGATAACTTGATCCGATCCTAGTCTCTTCGAAACAACTTTCGATAATTTCAGGTAAACTCAACCCATGTTCTTTACTAAAATAGAAATTGTCATTTATAGTGGTATATAGCTGCTATTAATAATTACTATATCGGTTCAATAACATTGTATATCGACATGTTATTAAAAACTGTTGAATATTAATAACACAAAAACAACCGCTATAAAAGTGCATGGTTTTATAACACAAATTTGCCGCTATGTTACTTAAAGACAATACTCATTCTCTCCACTATAATACATCCAAATCTCAATGAAAATGAGAATATTTATAACACGATATTGCTTCTATAATATGTTTATTCGACAGCGAGTATATTACGCTATTGAATTAACATGTTATAGTATTTCTAAATCCTTTTACAACTCATATATAATTCATTTTAATTATAACAATCAAAATGGATTTGCACAACAATTTGAAGAGCAATGTATAAACGAACAAAATATAATAATCAATGAATGTAATGCATATTCATGATAATTAACAAAATAAAGCATCAAGTAACAAAAAATAAGTTCAACAAATGAGTTATCAAATTCAATACATATACTTTTAATTCCATATTGATGTCAATTTGAGTCAACAAAAGACAAAACATAATTCATATTAAAACTATAAGTACCAAATGCATCATTAAGATCTTTAACTTCTCAAAGCTTTTCTTCGTGCACGTCTTCGGTGATTGATAGAGCTTTCTGAAAATTCAAACCAATGGAAATAAATTAAAATCACTGTGAAAAAATTATGCCTTCTTACTTTAATCCATTAAAGAAAAAGAAACAAACAATTTAGTCGTACCTCTCCAACACTACTTGCACATCAAAATATAATGACAGTTCTTTCGTCCATGCAAAGTTATAAACTGATTTCATTCAACATTGCCGTTCATTGGAAGGTTGTTTTAAGTTTGTAATTGTAGCCATGTATCCATTCAAACCAGCCGCTATTATAAGATGGCAGATGTCTCCCATGACCAAATATGTATAGTTCATTTGTTTAACTAAGACATATGGGTATATAATACATGCTTTTATACTTACATAAGTAAAATAGCAGTCAAATTTTATTGGCAAAGCACCTCTAGCTTTATACCCAAAGAAATGACAAATGCATTAAATTTCTTTCCCTTGTATGCTCCTTCTTTCTGAAAGAAAAAATAAAACAAGAAGTCTTACTAGAAACTGTAAGTCAATAGGTTAACGTTTATATAGGTAGATACTTAAAATGATATATTATAATATATATTAGAAGTAAATAAGACAGTAAGGTATGCCAAGGTGTATTTTAAATTAAATAAATAATGGCTACCATCCTCTTGTTCATTTCTGCTTCCCACCAAATAAACTTGTTGTTTTTCCATCTCAATCTAATAGAGCATGCATATGTTAAGAGAGAATAGGTAAAAGCAAATGATTTTCAAATTATTGGATAGTAAAAGTTACCTGAGATAGCTGACCCAACTCATTAGATTTAGGATAAAGAAGTAGATGCATTAAAGAAAATGGCTTCAACTCATTATAGATCCCAATTCAATAAAAAAAAGACTAGTAAGTTATTAGCAAAAATTCTAAAAGTGCAATGCCCCTGGAAAAAAAAAACGGTAACAAGAGAACAAATATCACTATTTATGTCAATATAAGTTAACTTTTTATCCGTGTTTATGTCAAGGATAAGTAAAATAATAGTAAACTATGACTGCTGCCTAGAATATAGGTCAGAACAAAATTCTAGATTTACGTATAATAGTATATTTATAGAGTTCACTTGTATGCTTTGGCAAGGTTTATATAAAAGTCGTTACTAAACACAATAAAAAAGATTCAACCAATTAACATATAGAATAAACAAATATGCTAACAGTTTCAATACTTACAAGTTACCATGATTTTTGTATTTCCCTTCCAAATTAATATGCTAATAGTTGTAAGCATAGACAACACTTTGAATGAAACAAACAGTTAATTGATGCTTATAATAAATTGTACATATATTAAATTAAAGAAACATAATAGGTAGATAACTATCACATACAATAACTAAACTCTCAAATTTCTATCCTAACTTCTTTTATTTTAGCATAAATCAAATAATCTGGTGCACACTTTGTATTTTTTTTAATGAAAAAACATTTCATTAAAACTAGGGATATATAGCAAGAGTTTCCCAAAGGAACACACAACTAAATTCAATACTGCGTTATACAAATTTTAACCATGTAATGATCCATATAACAAAACGAACCAAAAAGAAAGTATTAAGATATATCATATGAAGTATATACCATAGTTAATCCTCCATCTAAAAAGCTTGCATTACCAACACAGATGAAAATTAGAAAAATATTTGTCCATTTTTAATTGTTTTTACTATAATAAATGATAACATGCCCATATTAATATGTGATGATGGTATTCCTAAGTACCTCATTGGCAGCATCCCCTCGTTAAAATTAAGTAGATAGCACATCTCATCTTCGTCAGTGTATCCCTTTCTAAACAAATAATTGACTTTGCTTCAATTTTTCAAACTAGTAGCTGAATATAATTCATTGAAAACCTCTCTAATAGTTTGAGCACATCCATAATCTACCTTTTCAAAAATATGCAGGCACATAGCACATACTGTCTTGAATAGAGGGTAAAACATTTAACAGCCACGGTTGGCATAGTTAAGCTTAATAACAAAATGAAATGAATGATCATCATAGAGAAAAATGTCATGGGATTGAAAGCTACAATAAAAAAACTGGTTTACAGTGGGATCCCACCGTTATGAACTTTGAAAACGGCGTTATGTTTTCCAGCAACAAACTGCTTAAGTTATTTTATTTGAAAAAGGTTTATATTCAATGAGGCCCTATAGGTAAAGGATGGAAGATGGAAACAGTTAGAGATAAGGATAAAGATATGTTGCCTTTATTTGGTATTGCATTAATTTTCAGTTATATTTGGTATTGTATTGATTTGGGTCAATATTTGGTATAGAATTATTTATTATAATTAACTCAAATATGCTCTAGAATATTCTCATCTAGAATGTTGTTTTAGATAAGGATAACCCATCTATAAATAGAGGCAAGGTTTAGCATTGTAAATCAATTAAGCATCTTTTGTAATAATTAATCAATAAATCAATAACAAGTAGTCTTTTATGTTTTACCATTTTATCTCTCTCTTCTCTCTTGATTGAATTCTAACATGGTATTAGAGCTAGGTTAGAGAAGGGGAGAGAATTAGAAGATTTGAAGTGAGTTTTATTTATTTTTTATTTCTCTTCTTTCGTTTGTTTTTACCTCCGAAGATCAAGCCAAATTGGATTTAATCCTTTCGGAAATAAAAAATCCGAAGCCGAAACCAAATCTCTAAAACCAAGTTTTCCAGTCCATCGAGAAAACCAACCCGAATTGATTTAGTTAGGATACAATCAAAAAAAATGGAAGAAAGGGGGCTGCGTGTGCTTCCAGAAGAAATAGGCATGGGTTTGATGAATTGCGTGTGAAGTATGGGTGTGGCAATGAATGGTTGCGGTTGTTTAAAGTTGCGAGTCTTGTCTTTTTTTGTAAGTCTGTGTCAGTGAGGAGATCACAAAATTTTGATTCGCATTCAAATCAAATAAGATGATTTTTGGGATTGCTGTCGGAATTGCAGTGGACGGAATTTGACAAGATGTGATGTTTACATGTTCAGGTGGGGCTGTTGATATTTTAATTCTGTTCTTCGAAGGGTGGAAGGAATTTGTGGTATCTGATCAGTTTTTGGATAATGGACGTGCCGGAAAACTTGATTATGCTTGATGTGAAGTGGAGTTGTAATTCTTGCAGGATGATGGAATATGATTGAATTTTTTTGTGATCGATCGTTCTTGTCGAGTGGCGTTGTCACCAGTGTTATTGCTTGTCAAGTCGGAATTTTTTGTTATTTAGTGGTGAAGCTATCTTGTTACTTTTGTCTCTGCATGTCGCTGGAAGGTTGATCATCAGTGGTGAGCTCTGATGTGCTGTTGGGCTTGAAAGCGGTGTATGAACCCTATTTATATGTCATATGTTATACTGTTCCTTTGCAGCTGTATGGTTTGTGAGTGTTTTGATGTGATTTCGTTACTGTAGTCTTTTATGTTAAAAACAAAGAAAAAAAAGAAAAAGAAAGAAAAGAAAGAAAGGGACGTTGAGAGTCTGAATTGATTTTGTTTGAGGTGTATATGGTTTGTGTGTTTGTACATGAAGGTCTGTGTTTTCATGTAATGGTTTGATGAAGTGGTTTCATTGTTGTGGGAGGTAAATAGTGATAAGATGGGATTTGTAATGGTTTTTGGTTTGCTATTTTTTTGTTTTCTGAGCATGAAGAAGTGGGGGTGTTTGCGGTTTTGGGAGGATGGGGTTATTAAAGTTAGTTGTTTGGATTGTGTTCTGGTGTATATGCAGAGAAGGGTGATATTGTGAAAGTGAATTGGTGATGCAGCTACGAGTATTTGAGGAAGGGAAGGAGTTGTGATGAGGGAGTATTGCAGTGGTTCTTACTGGCGCTGCCGATTATAGATAAGGGGCGTATGTTACTGTTGTGGTTCAAACATGGTGATGTTTTGTTGTTTTGATCTGGCGCTTTACGGCTTTGGGTATGGTGATTCCGATTGTAGCGGGGAATTGTTGGGGAGTCACTGCGCTGTATGGAGAGATGAGTGATGGTGATGATGGGTTGATTGAGTTGTTAGAGAGTGACATTAGTTTGAAGATGTTTATTGTTCGTTTGATGTCTGTATCGATAACCTTTTTTATTAGGAGGGCAATTGACGTTGATTGAAGGTGGTAGATAGTATTGTAAGGTATGTTTGGAGGATGCAAACATATGATGATTCATCCCTATTGATTTTCTTTTGTTATCATTTGATATGTTTGAGGAATGCAAACATATGCAAACTCATCCCATTTTGGTTTATTTTGTTTTCTTTGTATGTTTGGGGGATGCAAACATATAAACACATCCGGGACCAGTTTTGTCATTTGGCAGCTCAGATCTTTTGCTTACCGATCAGATTGAAGATTGTTGAATTGTTGTTGAGTATTTGATATTTGGTGCTTGGATTTTGGTATTACTCTCTAACAATATTGAAATTGTTGCTCGATCTTGCTACTCTTAACTTTGTAGCTTCTATTTGGCAAACTCACGATTCTCCGCATCGTGAGTTTAAGGGGGGATGTTAGAGATAAAGATAAAGATATGTTGCCATTATTTGATATTGCATTAATTTGGGGTTATATTTGGTATCGTATTGATTTGGGTCAATATTTGATATAGAATTATTTATTATAATTGACTCAAATATGCTTTAGAATATTCTCATCTAGAATACTATTTTAGATCAGGATAAACCATCTATAAATAGAGGCAAGGTTTAGCATTGTAAATCAATCAAGAATCTTTTGTAATAATCAATCAATAAAGCAATAACAATGTAGTATTTTATGTTTTACCATTTAACTCTCTCTTTTCTCTTGAATAAATTCTAACAAAAACAACTTAAACAGAAACTGCCTTTCTTATTACCTTGCATTTGTGGTATTAATCCTCTAACGTAGTTTAATGATTTTCTATTGTGTTGCTAAAGGTTCTTCTTACCAGAAAATTGATTTTTATCCAGTAAAATACAATGTTAATTTTACATAATTTGTGCTTCAACTCACATTTTTTGTCTAAGCTGTCAATAATTGCCAAAATATAATACCAAAGTAGCTTAACTGATGCATATATTTCATAACCCTTAGAGAAGATAGGTTACTAGATTGGGCACTACAACTACATTTTACAAGAGTCCAATAAGGTAAGTATTCAATAATTTAGTATCATGCAGGCATCACTAAGTACTGATGATCCTCAGTAGTAGGAATAGAGAATGGTTGCTCTGAAAAATGGGAAGCTGGCTATTCAATCCTTTTAAGTAAAAAGAAAAACAACTTCTATAGTGCTATTTATATGATATAACACAAAACGTTATTTTTAAGCTTTGCACATATCCATGCTACCAGAGAAAAGTAGGTTATACTAGAAATGCTTCCTTATTTGCATCTGGATTATGTTTTAGATTCGTCTATCATTTATTTCTTCAGAAGGTCTTATTTGTCTTTTAAGCTATCTCATATGATTATGGTAGAAAAAATTAATGAATTTAATGAAACTACTGCAAAACTCATTTGAAGAAACTAGACGGTAATATGGAATGTATTTTGTGATTGCAGGTAAAACAGGCAATCAAGGAACATCATTCAAATTTATGAAATACATAATATGTAAGAGTGAAACGTAATCTTGGTTAATTAAATAAATAATGAATTTCTTAAATTGGTATAATTTTGAGTCTATTATGTTAATAATAAACCAGAACTCTAACATCACAAACAAAATGAAGATTACCTTTTGCTCAATTCAGCCTCACAGTCTCTAGATACAAAACTGTCACAAAGCGAAACATCCTCTTCTGCTGATATGGAATTCTAATATATTGAATAGGTCTGTATATGCTTCATAATCAAGAAAATATAAGAATTTTGTTTTAATTTTGTTTCAATTCTAACAAAAAGCTTTGTATACTGAAAATTCATATAGAAAATGGTCAATCAAAGTTGTTTTTTGCTAGCAGTGTTTTCTATTCCCATTAATGTTGAAATAAATCATATAAGAACAATCGCAAAATATGCTAAAATGATTTGAGAAATTATTTCAAACCTAGAAGTTACAAATCAAACCGAAATCAACTATGAAACTTTGAATTTTAGGGATAAAAAAATAAACATCATTAGCCAACAGCCACCTTATGCTATTCGAAACCAAAGTAGAAGTATATATACCTGGGTTGATGATAGGAGACAGGTATCAACCGATGTACGTGAAGTGGCAATAGATATGGGATGCAGATCTACCTTAGCTTTTTCCAACTCCAAAGCAGGCGATATAGGCTGATGTCGATCTGGGGTTAATCGACTTTGTTGACTAATCGATATTAATAGACTACGTCGACCTCTATAAGATTATCTTTTTTGTTGTTGGGAAAAGTACATGTGTTGTTAACAAAGTCGAAATTGTTTTAGGAGGGAGACAAAAATGTTTTGGAGGGAGGTAGAGGATGAATATGTGGTTTTGGAGGGAGATGAATTTTTATGTATAGTTCAGCATTACACGCGACTGAAAAACAAATTGACTTGAGATGTAAACAATTAAGTGTGAATAATAACGCTTCAGAATAAAGCATTATCAAATGGTGTTATTAATGACACATTTTGTTGTAGTCTGGTAAGTCCAGTGACTTTCAGCATATAAACAGGCAAAAGCATCATGACATAAATAAACTGAATATAAGACAATACCGTGATAACTGGGATAACAAGATAACATAGGATAAGCATAAGGTATGATAAGGCAAGATAAACTGAATGCGCTTCTATTCTTTCTCTACTTCGCTACTACTTTGTTATTCGAATTTTTATATATATCTCTACACCACCTAACTAGTGTCCCAACTAGTAATCTGTATAAAATGATAATAATACAATGTGATCCCAATCCCCGCAAATGGTGGTAGCCTTCAGGTGTACATCTATCGTGAGGATTCCACCTCAATCAGCCTAATTGTCATGAACATGTTAGGTGTACCCTTACTACCCTATCGATCGTATCCCTTACTTGTATTCATGTTCCATTTGTCTGTGTCAATCGGCCCTCTCTTGCGTGTAGATACCCTGTGTTGGTCCCTCCATAAGGTGTATCAATTCTTATGATAGCGACCCGACACGATTCAAGATGCATAGTGTATAACTACTGGTACTCAGTGCCTGCTTTTTCCTTACTCCAGAGTACGTGCATGCCCTTGAACCATCGGAACCTACACTGACGTACCCCCTGCCGCTGTTTTGACCGCTTATAATTAGCCCCACCCTGCCTAGTTCAGGGTACCATGATACATCTATGTGGGTTACTGCTGAAATGAGTCCCCGTTACTAGGGTTTCCTACTAGTTAAGTTTGTGGGCCTATATATACAAATATTACCCACCTACACAAGATGTACTTAACCCTTCTACCAATTCTAGCATGTTATTTAATGGTTAAGTTTTTGGGCCTATATGTGCTAATATTACCCAACTACACGAGATGTATTTAACCCTCCCACCGATTCTAGCATGTTTATTTAACGGTTAAGTTTGTGGGCCTATATGTGCTAATATTACCCACCAGCCCGATATGTACTTAACCCTCCCGCACATTTTGTCATATCGGTTAAGTGTTGTCCATCCATGTTAACTTAACCCACTCATTCGTCGTGTCATGTTGGTTAAGTGTTTCTTATTAACTTAACCCTGCTCGTTCATCAAGTTATATCTGTTAAGTGTTTTCTTGTTAACTTAACCCCACGTGTTCATCATGTTCTATTGGTTAAGTGTCATCAATCAATTCAAGTTAACTTAACCCACCTACTTGTCATAATTACTTTGGTTAAGTGTTGCCTTCTTGTGTTAACTTAACCCTACCACAAATCAAGTTATATTGGTTAAGTGTTAACTTAACCCTTTCCATTTATCTTGCTATACCGGTTAAGTGTTTCCTATTAACTTAACCCAAGTCATTCATCTTGTCATATTGGTTAAGTGTTTCTCATTACTTAACCCTCATTATCCATGTTATATTAGTTAAGTGTTCCTATAAACTTAACCCTACTCATTCATCTTGTTCATTAGCATTAATTGAATTACTAATATACCAACCTCTCACATTAGATATGTATTGTTGCGGCTACTGGATGTGTCGGGCAGTTCCAGACAGTTTTACACCACAACTCAATCTAACCTCGGGTTTTTCTTGGGCATGATGCACTAACCTCTCACATTAGATAGGTGTTGTTGTGGTTACTAGATGTGTCGGGCGGTTCCAGGCAGTTTTACACCACAACTCATTCTAACCTCGGGTTAGGCATGTTCATCTTTAATCTACTCATTCTCCCTATATACCCAAATCTAGATTTTACATGCTAATTACCAAATTCACCAAAACTAGTCATGTTACATTTTACACCCAATCTAGATTTAATGCTCAAATTACCCCAAATTCACAACAATAACAATTTTTCCCAAAACTTGATTTGTATGCCAACTTCATACTTTGTCATTCATGCCAATTCTTGGTTCAATATGTCAAATTACATATTCCATAATTCATGTCAAATTACCCCAAACTGCATCTTAACAGTTATGCCAAATTACACGTTCCAAATTATGCCAAATAATGTCAATTTCATGTTATACCCAATTTCCCCCGCATTCATAACGTACATATTTCGAGATTCAACTCAAGATTCATAATATAAGGGGAGAAGCAAGATGGAACATCGGAAGGATAGGCATAGTCATATGATGATAAGAACTACTGGTCCAATAAACTTGATGTACTAAAAAGACAAGTTTTGCAAATAATACATCGCAGGCATATAGATATGATAAGAATTATATCATGAACTTGAAAAGGATTACAGTTCCAATATACAATAAGAATAGATATGATTGGACCAGTTTCATAGTCAAAAATGATTCCCAAAGATATATATATACTCAAGCACAAATTTCAATGAAAGGATAGCTTACATCAGGCATATTCTCATATCCATTTTATTACATGTCACAATTAGATTTAGGTGTTCAAATCCAAAAAGTAACTGACTTACAAAACAAAGGCAAATCTTGTTTTCATGCCTAAGCCATACATTACTATACACCCAAATCTTCTTCTTCCAAATCATAATATATATATATATATATATGTGTGTGTGTGTGTGTGTGTGTGTGTGCGCGCGCTAATTTTAGATCTTAAACCACAACATGTACTATGCCTTATATTTACAGTTCAATTTACGTCCCAAATCCCAAGTCATATGTCCAATACTTTATGTCTCAAATCTCAAGTCATATGTCCAATACTTTATGCCTCAAATCCTAAATCATATGTTCGATACACTTTATGTTTTGAATAGAACATGCGTTATGTCCTCAAATCAGTTACAACTCAATTATGCCCAATTTTATTTCCAACGTACGTTTATCTCTTATGAGATATGGCTCAGGCTCGCAGTAGCCTAGCTATAAAACAAAAAGGGAAGAAGGAAAGAAGAGACAAAAAATGGACATAATATTATCAATGAGATAGATCCAAAGGATATAGAAAGACAGGCATAATCCCAGATCCAGATTTATTACAATGCCAGAATCACAATTAACTTTTATTTTTGAAAGTAATGTGAACTTACAAATTACAGAAGGGTCTTGAATTATGGGATCTGTATTCTGAAACTGAATAGCTCTCCCTTGAAGTAGACTATTTGTTCTTCTAATTTAGATTTGATTTTATTCTTAGAAAATAATTGTTGAAGTCATTGAATTAGCCTTTGAATCTCTACTTGAATTTTAACTTGATTCTACGAAGGACTTGAGCAGCATAACCCCGTATTTGATTTATTTTTATATGAATTAGGGTAGAGTATAGGCGTAATGAAGTTGTGTGGAGAGAAAGTGAGGTTTGGGGTGTTTAAATAGCTTAGGAGCAACGAATATGGTCAGAACGGGCGTCTAAATGCAGGAAAACGAATCTATCCACGGATCTTGAAAAGGGGGGGGAGGTCGACTCCATGGTCGACCTGTTCTACCTAGGTCGACCCCCCTGGTCGACCTGGGTCCTGGGAGGGAAATTTCCCGCCCAGCCCGGGTGTGTGATTTGAATTTCGAAACTTTAAATTTGAATTCGGGTTGGTTTTTATTTTAAATTCCTGAAACTTCTAAGTGCCATAACTTCTTCATACGAAGTCCGATTTATGCAAACTCAGACTCTACCTCAAGCAGAATTCCGAGATGAACGCAATGGCATAACCCGTTTCCCTTAATTCTCAAATTTATAATTAGGTATACTAATTTGTTATTTTAATGTTCACTGAAAATACGGGGTGTTACATTCTCCCCTCCTTAAAGGATTTTGTCCCCGAAATCTTCAAATTAGGAAGAACATATATCCTAACATCCAACATCCATCTACTCAACCATTCAATCATAGGCATCCATTGTCCTTAAAAGGTTTTCTAATGTTGTATGAACATATGCAGAATGTGTGTATATGTCTCTTATCTAATGCAAAATTAGGCGGTCTACTGATCCAGTTGACCTCCTTAATGCGAATCATGTTAGTCCCATGAGTCCATAATGTATGCAATTATTCCTAATCGTACTTTATAACTTCTACATGAGTGCATAGTCATTCATACAAATGCAACATCCATATGATAACACATCAATTTTCAATCTATATATATAAAAATTCACTCATGCATATGCAATATGAAAGTGATTAAGCCGATCTAGTGCCTAATGTGTGTATATGCATCCACGAGCAACCACTAGCAAACACTTGCATCCCCCAGTCATAACATGTTTCAAACACATGTTTACATTCATTGGTTTCTACCCCAAGGATAAGGAATAGGATCGAGGAGATATACTTAAAAGGTAGATACAAGCATGTAACAAACTTAAGGAAAGAGAGATCAAGGATATACCCTCAAAAAGAAAAGGGTAGGCTGCGCGTATCTAGTCTTCAGTCTTCTAAGTCGCATCTTCTTGGCTTCTAAGTCGCCTCTTTTAATTAATTTCTTATTAATTAAATTTCAAATCTATTTATTCCAAACATTCACATACTTAATCCTCCGATAAAAGTATGCATCTCAAAATAAGTTAAGATGGTTTATCACTTCTAATTCACCTTTAGTGGGTTACTAGAACCCAAATAACTTTTATTTCACCTTTAAGACATTGTCTTTTAAATGAAAAATCATTTATGGAAATAATGATTTAAATTCCAAAACTCAACTCTTGATTGTGAACTTACACTATTCTTATAATAAAATGACATTGTTCAAGTTGGGGTATTCATTTATGTAACAACCCGTCTTTTTGCCTGGTTTTCCCCGGTAATTAAACCAACTTAAACCGTTCATAAAGGCGGATTGTTATGGGTACTGACATATATTGAACAAAATATAAAAACTTTTCATATCATAATACAATATTACATCAGAGTTACACGGAATATCAGAGTCACAACAAACAACAGTGGAAAACATAAGTATACTCTCAGCAGAAGAGGCGATACGATATAGCGAAGACTCCAACCTTGGCTCGAAGCTCCAACTCAGAAACCGCTCCAAATCTTGCTCCAAGGGTCTATAACTGTAAAACTAAATGACTAGTTGCCAGTGTGCAAATTTGTGGGCACCCAGAGTTTAGGAATAAACTCCAGGTCAGTCATGGGACTGGTGTGAGAACATAAAACAGTTATTTTTGGGTTTATTTTAAAGTTGGGAAATTCACCAGACCACGCCGCTAATGCGGAACAGGTTTACTCCATGCGAATACCCGTGCATATAAATTTGCAATGACTTTGGAAAATTGAAGCTATCATAAGCTCGTCCCACATCTCACAATGCAAGCGCACACCAGATGGATGAGTTTTGTCTTATGATAACCAAATATGCCTTCATACATGAAAATCCTCTTTTAATACTACTAATAGTGCATAGTGTTGAAAACCATTCCGCAAATAAATATATTAATCTTAGCAAGCATGGTGGCTATGCCAACATACATAGTTTACAAACAAAACGAAAGGCTCGTATTGGTTGTTGGGTTCCAATATGATGGATCCTGATACAAAAGATCAATCAGGAACACGATCAAGGTGCATCTCACGGTTTTCATCCAGACACGGACACCAAACACCAGGTAAATCACCATTTAACATCCAGACACGGACACCGAACATACCCTTATTTTCCCTAGGTTTCAAAGTAGATCTACCGCCGAAGCTTTCGAGTTTCAATAGAGATATGTATACAACCTAACCTCCGGTTTACCAAAAATCTGGGGTGTGAAGTTCATCGAGGTCACGATATACACAAAGTTATGCTTCAATAAGCAATGCTTTGATCATCACTAGTTCATTTCAAAACTTGAGTATGCCACATTGTCAATTTACAACATGTCACTGTTTTCTATCTATACATAACCTCTAAGCACGTAAAACTTAGAGACGTGAATAATTAATTGCTACAATTTGATATATATTAACAGAAATCAGTGCTACGCAATCAATTACAATGTCAGACACACAATCCATACAAGTCCATCCTGGGTCTACATGGAACAAAATCCGAAAATCCTCAAATATGTTCAGATCTCATGCCACTTATAACCTCGTATTGGGTGATCAGCCCAATCGAGACATCAACAGTCAATCCAAATAAATCCAAAAATTCCTAGTCTTCATTTGTCATTTCCAAGTCTTCAATTTTCTTCATAGCATCGTATGATTACTTGGAATGGTTTTCGGACTTACATTTGATCCTGGTCTTCCCAAGTGATAAGTGTATTTTAAAACAAAACTATGGACTATACCAGTTTCAATTCAAATCTCCTTACCAATTATTATCAATTCATAAGGTTGGATTTATTTCAAATTCCTCAAATTTCATTACCACCTTATTTCTCCTTCACTAATTCTATATTCAAACCCCTTCATTCGTTGTTATCATTTTCAAACCTAAATTTAGATTTAAAGTTTCAGACATAAATATTCGTCACTTTAAAATCTTCGAACATTTTAGTAACCCTTTTTAAAGTGTAAATAATAATTCATGATTTAGAAATCCCAAAACCAAGTCATTTCAAGGAATTGTTAAGGCGTCACTTAAAGTGTTATAAAATAGCTATTTAAACCAAATGGGTTAAAAATCATTCAAAGGTTCAAATCCTTTATTTTAATTAATGAGTAAAACTTGTTAAAATCCCAAAATTTTCTAAATTCAAGGGTTTAATTAAATTCAATATTAGATTTTTGAAATAGCCATCCCGTTCGTCAGATCAGTTAGGGATAGCCAGGGAGAGCAGGAAACTGTATTTTCCAAACCCAAGCCTTAGACACTATCCTCTCTGTCACCTCAGAATGTTTTGGTATATCAATATATATATATATATATATATATATATATGCATTCGATAACGGTTCAAAACATAAATTGTCCAATCCTTTTAGATTCGTAATTAAAGTTTTATACTTTAATTAAAACCGTAATTTCAAATTCGTTGGAAACTTAATATAATATTACAAAATTTGCTTTATTGTTTACGACTTACAAATGGTCTTTCCTTTTTAATAATAGTACCAGTGTATTTAATAAAATCAATGTTTAGTTATGTGACTCAAATACTTTTCCAAATTTAATTTCAAAGCTTATGAACAAGCGTTTAAGTAGACCAATTGGTACTCAAATAAGTTCAAAACTTTGTTTAATTGATTTCAAGTTTAAAAATGGTCATAAAAGCAATGAAACCAACTATTATTTTTCTTAACAACCGATGTTTAGTAGTATAACTTAAATCATTCTTCTAATTGTAATTCAAAACATATAATAAAACCAATGTTAAGTTGCATACCCAAATCAACTTCCTATAATTAAAATTTAAAACTTGTGGATGGCTATGAAACTAATCATTTACATAAAATGAAATGTAACTCAAAAATCAAGTTTTTAGTTAGATTTCCAAACTTGTTTCAACCTTAAAAGTCCAAAATAATTTTAAAACATTTCCAAAATATTTTTTTAAAAAAATTATTTAATCATTCATGACTTAGAAAAAAAATCTAAATTCAAAAATTAACTTTTAAAATTTATTTATTATATTAAAAATCGTTATTCACATAAGGAGGAGATTTAAAGCGACAACCTATACGCTCCACAGTTATCATGTATGTGCGTTGCAACAAAAATCAATCTATATGAACACAAGTTCATTCATCAACATGGAAACAATTCAAACAACTGAAAATGGTGCGTAGGCGTTACGTTAAATAACGCTTTGTGTTTGGTGTGTTCTATCTGCGAACATCCATCACATGCAATAGCAACCATTAACACATCAATTGAGTATGTTTATAAACAAATCATATTTAACAACTAAATTTAATTAATCGTTCTAACTAAATTTCAAATTTATTAAATTAGAGTTCTCACCAAAAAATTTCTCTCCAAATCTTCTCCTTCAAATTCTCGTATTACTACGAACGGGCTTACATGCAAATGGTCACGAACCTACGCTTCTCTTCTTTCTTACATATGTATCCATAGCTCACGTCTACGCATGTATACTACAACACTTCCCTTCTCGCATGCAGGTAGAAGTAAAGGTGGAGACGACAAAGTGTGGCGTTGGAGGGAACAAAACGTGTTGATGTTCAAGAGTTTGCATGGAGGAAGGGTAACACCAGAGAGGATTGCGAGGTGGTACTTGAGCTAAAGCAAAAAGGCAGTGAAGTTTGAAAAATTAAAGAGGAGAAATGGAGGAAGTTCCAGTCAGTTGAAGGAATAAACAATGGGCAAGGAGAAATGGTTTTGTCTGATATAAGAGGATGCAACATATATTTATAACGAGGGGAAAGGGAACCAAGAGATCAACATGTAAAACGAATGGACAGGTGTCTTATTTATGTACAGTATTGATTCTCCACACAAGAACTATTCAAAATCTTTGGATACTATTTCAGATCTTTGCATTGATATGGTAGGATTTTAGGCTAGATTTAATTAGATATTATTGCCTGCCATATCTTTAGGGAGACTAAAATTTCCAATGTTCGTTCATCAAACTTAAATTTGGAACAAAATCCCTTTATAAATCACCAAACCTAAATACAAATTTGAAGTTTCTTACCCAAATATTTTATATGTTCATTATTGTTTTCTATGACAAAAAAAATTGAATATACCAGTTCAAAACAGTAATAAATGGATATATTTTAAAACCTTTTAATTGACATACATGTACAATTAAACCTTTGCCATGTATAAAATTAAAGACATTTCTATGTATACATATATAAGATAATTCGAATTTATACCAATTAATTGCAAGTGCAGTTAACCTTTCCATAATATATAAAGTTAATAAAATAGAAATCATCCATAAATATCTAATAAGTAGAATATATTGACAATTAATGCACAGTTGACTGTTATTCTGTACAATTAATTCTTATTAGCAAAAGAACTAAATATAGAATTTGGACCTTAAATATTAGGTTCAAAATAGAAAAAATTCAAAATATAAATATTTAATTTTCATTAAATCTTAATTTAATTTATATTTTTAAATGTCAGATTTTCTAAGTCGTTACAATTTACCTCTCAGACCTTGAATCAACGTCTCCTTCATCTTCAAAATAATATCAATTTACCATCTTAAGTTATAAAACATGTAACTTAAGTTAGCCAACTTTCAAAATGAAATTCATTCCAAAATAAGTTCTATAACCCATTCTTTCGTTCTCTTACAAGTCCAAATCATATTTAACTTGATTTATTTCTTTCAAATAAATTCCTTTCTCAATATCGACTCGCCTACTTTAAATCCATTTTCTAAAGCAACTACTAAAGCTTCCTCTTTAAGTTAATTGAATTAACTTAATCTTGCCAGTTAATACATTCACTAGCTAAAACCACTAGTTATCTTGAATAAAATCGACAAAATGATTTATTGAAATTTATACCTCACTTTTAAATAGACTTGTTTACTTTTCAGTCATATTTAAAAAGTAATTAAAAGGTACAATCTTTATTGTTAAAAAAATTATTTAGTTTAAATCCCTTATTTAAAGTAATTAATTAAATCTTAAACATCATTAATTAATAAATTAATTATATTGAAATGATCATTTATAAACATGAAATCACTTAATTGGTTTTAATAAGATACTAATAATAATAATAAACAACTATTATTTAAATAATAATTAACAATTAAATATCTTCATACTATTGTGTATTCTTAAAATAACAATTAAGTATCTATACAACTTTAAACAAGTAATTAAATAATAGTTAGTCTTTAAATAAATAATTTAAAGACCCAAATAATCTTTATTTTACAATTAATTAATAATTTAAACCTTTATTAGTAATTAAATAAATATTTAAAACATTTTTAAATAAATAAATAATCCTAAACTTTAATCAAATGATTTAATAAAAGTTAATCTCTTTTATAAGTTATTAAATAATAATTAATAATTAACTAATATCAATAATTATAATTAAATTCATAATTAAAAACATAAGTATAAATTATACTTAAAACATCATTACTAAGTAATTAGTAAACCTAAATGTCATTAACAAATAAGTCTTAGTTTTAAACCATTATTAATAAATGGTAAACAACTTTGAGACTTAATTAATCCTTCAAATCTTTGATGATCACTTTTTTAAACATTTCTAAATGGAATATTTAGCTGCTTACCTAATTCCATTTAGGAATTTATATAACTGGAAAAAAAGTTTAACATTTTAGACTCAGCGACCACCACAGTGCTTAAATAAGCTACCACAAATTTCCATACCAAAATGGATTCACATTTAATTGTCGCATACAATACTTCCAAGATACAAAGGTTCTGGCAATAAGGTTCTGGCAATCCATGGTGTACAATGAATAGTTAAAATAACAATTCAATCTGTTTCACTTTATATTGATAGTAATTAATCGCACAATTTAAATTATCATTTAACAAACACATAATTGGGTTTTATTATGCTCGATAGATGTTTGTAATGATCAGTACTATCCAATTTAATACGACATTATTCAATCAAACAAATATCACAAAATAAATTGTGGATTTCAGACATCGTCGTTATTTAAAATGACGGTGTTTAAAACTCATTTGTCCTAGAATGCCAAAAAATTAAACTTACCCAGACATGGTAACGAACTATACTATAATGTAGTATTCATTGATATGAACTCAATGGAAAGATCCGTGAGTCGATTGAATTAAACATGAGCAAGTTATGAAAAATTACAACTTGACATATACACATACGCCAATTAACTCAATAAATAAGTTAACACACCTTTTACCCAAATGAGCTAAGCCTAAACATCAAACCCGTCCCCTGCTTCTCATCTTCTTCTTCCCGCATCTCCTTCTTCTCAAATGAAAACATGTACCCATCACTGCTCACGGTCGTGTACAATGCATGCTCTTCCATCATCTTATATTCCACGTCCAACCTACTGATCAACTCCTCTCCATCACTCTAATCATACTACCTCGCATTCGCATGCTTGCAACCAAGTCCGACATTCCCCGGGTTTGAAAATCCTAAAAAAAGCACATGATAGTAAATTGCATCGAATTGCATCGAATTTTGGCCACACATTCCCTGCTCCCCATGATTACCATTCTGCCCTCCGATTCTCTTAAATCGGCCTCAATTTCCAGAAAATACTAACCCTAACTGCTCGATTATACGACCATGGTTACTGTGTGTAACCCACACTGCCAAGAAGCACCCGATCCACTCAAAAGTTGGCTATAAGAAAAATCCAATTACAAGTAATTAATTGCAACTTGTTCACATCACTGCCAAGAAGCACCCGATCCGCTCAAAAGTTGGCCAGAAGCAAGATCCAATTGTAGGTAATTAACTGCAACTTGTTCTATGATATTACAGGTAGTATACACTAAGATTTATATTTTAGAACTTAATGTGTTTTGATTTTTCCAGTATTTGAGCTTAGTTACTACATTTATTGATAGCAACATTTTGATTTGAGCTTGCTGCTAGTTTTTTATGTTTTATTTTAGTTTTTACCATTATTTAAAAGAGATGGAAGGAGCATGAATGCAAAAAGAGGAAAGAAAACCGAACAAGAATGCGGATTGTTTGAGAACACAACGCATCAGAACACCGAACAAGAGAACGTTTCATTGCTATTACAACAATATTACATCAAATTACAAATAAATAATATACGCAGCAGAAAAAAAAAATATCAGAGAGCAAATTACATATCAGCTGAAGTAAAATGTATAAATACAATGCACAACGGAAATACATCAACCAACACAACTGAAAGAAATACAAAGATACAAAGCTTTCCGAATATAGCTCCAGTCGTAAACCAAGATCTTGTTAGATAAATATCCGCAAGACCAAAACTACTAGTTGTCCGTGTAGAAAATATAGGTACCCAAATTTTAGGTGGAAACAATAAACTCCAGGTCATTCATGAGACTGGTGTGAGAACTTAAAACAATCATTAAAACTTTATTTTAAAATTTGGGGAATCAAGGGACCACGCCCTATGACATGAAATGGGTTTACTCCACACAAATATTAGTTTAGAAATAAAACAACGCAATGCTTTTTGAAAAATGAAGCTATTATAAGACTCAGATCCCATCACGCAATGCAACGCAAGCCGAAGGATAGAGTTTTACCTTATGATATCCAAACATCCTCGGTACGCTTTAAAACAAGTAATTTTGATATTATTATAAGTGCATATTGTATAAAACCAACTTTGAATATAAATATATCAATCATAGACAGCATAGTACCCCATCCTAATATGTCGCCATCACAACTAAAACCGAAAGGTCGCATATTAGAAATTGGATTCCATCTATGAGTCGAGGCAAGAGATCTTCCTCTCCGGTTTTGAGACACTCTAGCACATGCCTCAAGATCACACCATAGGTAAACCTTGGGAGCGCCAGGGCCGGTCAGTCTGCGCGTTGCTGATTAGTTATGCCCGGATCATGAATTCCGCGGTCCTTACGGACCTATCACCTAGTCCATACGTTGACCATATGGGTCTTTTTCATCCCTATATCTGAAGCGCCTCGCTATCAACGTTCACATAAGTAAATATGTCTAGGCTCTATGCCATAACACCACTTCTTGCTAGAAGGAAATGCATGTCCTCCCAGTTGTCCCTCACCCCGTTTTTGACTCATACTGGGGTGTGAAGCTCACGAATTGACGCTATGCTATATTAAAGTCATGCTTTGATCATCATCCACAAAACTCTACTTTTCAACAAAAGCTCTATTCTATGCATCTCAGCAGGCTTCGTTGTCAGTTCATAACATACAACTGATGTCCACCAATACATAAGCTATGAGCTCGTACCTCTCAGAGAAGGGTGTTAAGTAAAGAGAATAAATTCTCCGCCATCAAACATATATATATATATATATATATATATATATATATTTGGTAGAGATTAATTAGTATAGCACAAACTATGATGTCAGACACACAATCCATTAGCAAGTTCATTCTGGGTCTGAACGAAACCGAAGGCACCTTATTCCTCGTCTCATATGTCCAATACAGGAGAGAGATCCTCACATATCTAGTCGATTTCCAAGTACTTTTGGACAATTACCACTTATTACCTCGTCTTGGGTGTACCTCCCAATCGTGACATCAACATTTATCCCAATGATGTGAAGATCTCCAGTCCTCAACCACCATCTTCATCTTTGAATTTTAATCATCGTATCAGTTATTCAGAATGGATTAAACCTGGTCTTTATGAATAACTCACGCATCTTTAAAATCATGCGATAAATACAAAAGGATAACACACATTTAATTCCTACAAGATTATTCTTTTATTCAATTATTCATTGCTCTGGGAAAGGTTCCTATTAATTTTATCAAAGATTTAAATTATTTAAACTTTTGTTTAAATCTTCCTTGGGATATCATTTCAAAAGATTTTATTATATCTTTTCACAGCTTAAACCAATTTAGGGTTTATAAAATTAGTCGGGATTATCGAGCCTTACCGAAGTAATCATTTATTTTATTATCCCAATCCTGTTGGCACTCCATATCTAACACCCATATTGTTATTGGTAAATTTTATTATCATTTAACGTCTAAAACTGATTAAAGATTCATCTATCGTACAGAGTAAAACTAGTGATACTCCATCTCGAACATTTGTAGAATTTGGTAAATTTAATTACCTCTTTTTACATTCCAATCTAATTAAAGATTCATTAAAACTCTAGTTTAGTTTTAATCCCAACAATCATTATTTAATGCTATGGAATAACTCTTGTGTTTAATTGGGTTAAAGAACAACTGCCATTTAAAAGCACCGTTCACGATAAACCCCAAATCATCTTCCATTTAATAGGAAATATTCACGAAAATATGAATAGCTTATAATTGATATAAATTTCTGTATCCGACCAATACTATAAGTAGAATAACAACAAAGCCTTTTAAATTCCGTAAATAGTAAATGCCTTCATTCACAGAAGCTCATCTCGATTATTATTAATCGAATTCCGATTTAATTAAATAAATTGGAAAACTTCCTTAAATCTTAATTAAAAGATTTATTCCTTTCACAACCAGGTTCAAGAACAGTATTATTTAAGATACCATTCACAACGAACCCAAAATCTAATTTGATATTAAATATAAGATCTTAAATGGAAATCATGTCAACTTACATTAAATACCAAATTCTGAAACTAACAGATATCGTATTGGAATAAAAATATCTATATTTTCCAAATTCCTCAATGATATCCGTATAATCACGGAATCCAGTATCGAAATATACGAAAATTATTTCCATTCAAATCCTTTCCAATTTATACTTTGGAAAACTTTTGTTATATCAAAACCATTCTCAATCCAATTTATTAATTTAAAATCATTGGATTATTACTTCAGTTGTCAACTAGTTCATTCAGATAAAAATATCTTTTATCTTTTCAAAACTTGGAGTATTTCATCCAAAATCTTTCCTTATTATGATTTTATATAACTTATGTATATTTTTAATAATTTATTAAGGCCCTTGCAGTCGATTTTCAATATCAGCTACCGAACTGCTTCCATAGCGACCTTTTCCAAAACTGATTTGGACATTTAAAAATTGAACCGTTGGATTTCAAAAATTCTCGTTTTATTTGAATGTACATTTAATTACGGTTCCAGTTTCAGGGGAATTTGATGGTCGAATCTCCTGTTACGTCAATTCGAAGTTACAAGTTGACGTTCGTGAACTGTCGCTGCGCGACATGTTCTATTCAAGCCCGGATCAATTTATAATTTTTAAATATAAATCGAAGCACTTCAAAACCTTTTTTTAAATTATATAAAATATATATTATCTTTGAAAATCCGTTTCAGTCGTTTAATGAATAAAATAATATTATTTTTCAAAACTCATATTTTAGTTCAAATTTTCTTGACCGTCGTTGTAAAAATAAACAAGTAAGTTTCAAAAAGAAATTTCTTTTAAAACGTTTGCTATATAGCCTAGCTGAACTTCACTTTGAAATCTTACTATTCATTTTTAATTTGAAAACTTCGACATACCAAAATCAATTGAAAATTAATTCAAAACCATTCAATACAGTTATGAATATTCATCGATATTTTTATATCTTTGCATCCATCCAAAATCGGATGTCCAAATCAAACTTCAATTTTCATTGAATATTATATTATTAAAATATTAATTTTTTGTTCCGAATTGGAATGAAACTCAATCAATATCCATATAAATAAATTTATATGGATTTCATCCGTCATGTGCATCCATCAATAGTTGTAAACAACCATCAAACATTCGATTAGCATCCACTGTGCACTTACATCCATATAAGTCTTAAATAATTATTTAACGCTTATATCGGTCTTCCAATCAATTGATTAACATCCAATCTAAACACTTAGGATTAATGTAAATTAAATATCATCCCAATACCCATGTCATATTTTCAACCATTAAATAAATAAATAATAAATTATTTATTTAATCCAACTGATATCACTTAAATAAGTGAACATAAATAAGTCATTCGACTTGATGGATGTTTAATCCAATTTCAACTACCACAAATAATTTAACATCATTTTTGAAATGTTAATTATTTCAAAATCACATTCAAATCATATACAAGAAATCATCAATTCATCCATCGGGTTTATAAACAAGTTGTGATGTGAGCTAGCATATACTGTATAACAATTTGTAATAAATTAATCAAATAAAAATCAACATAGGCAATCAATATATAATTAAATATGATTACAATAACATAACAAAATAATTGAGTGAGAGAGTTCTCACTTTGATCGGTTTTTGAATCGTTATATAACGATTGTTTTAATCAAATTAAACTAGACGTTTAATTTGACCAAAAATCACAACTAGCTCCAAATTCTTCTAAGTCAGTTTCATATTATAGATCTTTTTTTCACGGTTCCAATGTTTTTGAAATCGTTGAATTTTGATTTAATATGAACAAGTTATGAACATTCAAATATTTAACACCCTAATTAACAAATTAATTAATTAAATATATAATTAAATTTAACTACATTCTTCCTCACCGTTCCTTTCTACATGTTGTATCTAACAATTCTACGATTTTTGTTTTATGATAACAAACATATTTTTATTATTATAAATGTGTTGTAATTGTATTGTTACACTACATCACAAACATAATATATTTAAATAGAATACTACTACATAAGAATTAAATATTCAAACAGTATTTTATTTAAATACAATATTTTATTTCAACATTTCAATAGTACAAATTTATAACTCCACTATTTGTACATTTCACTGAAATACAATACAGTACATTTCATATAAAATTTCATTTGTATACGATGCTCCTGACTATGGTACACTCAGTTATATTTCACTCATATTGCACAAATTCTTTTATACACTCATATATTGTTTCATAGCTTTGTCTTCTGTCTTCTGCTAGTCCTAACAGTTAGTCTAGTCTTCTACTTGCCTGTCACAAAAAGAAACACACACATAATAATTTGGAATAGAAATATTTTATATTCTATCAAATATAATTTTTATTTAGAAAATTTATTTGCCTCAGAATTTTGGTGTGTTTCTCATCATTTTTCATGACTTGATATAATTTATCTGTATATCCATCTGTGTCTAGGCAGCTTATGATATTCACAGTGATACATTGTAAATACCAAAAGGTAGACAAATCATCTGTAGTG
The DNA here is from genome assembly GCA_030737875.1 of Allium sativum. Classification (NCBI taxonomy): domain Eukaryota; kingdom Viridiplantae; phylum Streptophyta; class Magnoliopsida; order Asparagales; family Amaryllidaceae; genus Allium; species Allium sativum. The sequence continues at coordinate 58,046,484 of CM060910.1, forward strand.
CTCACATATATATATAATCTGGACATGCACTATACATGCATACATATACATGTGTATGTACATACACATATTTACTGTGCAGGGGAAATATGGTCAGCATTGGACAAATATATCAACAGGGTGTGTTCAGGTCAAGCCCGACACACATGCACAGTGCATGGGTCTGGTATCCATGAACACACATGCACTGAGGAGCGGCTATGAAGACCAATCTCGACCTGGTGCAAGCAGGAAATGGTTAGCATGCATCATGGACACCACAAAACTGTCTGGATGAAGTTACAAGTTGAAACAAGGTCAAGCTCATGTGAACTACCCAAGAAAACAAGCCAGACAACAAGGTCATTCACAAATACAAAATACAAGTGAAGCTAATACAACAATTCAGAGCCAAACATGCACATTAAAGCAACATAGAAGAAATCACAAATATGGAAATAGCCAAGTGGAAATGGATAAGAAAACAAACCAGTGGTACTACAAGAGTAACACGATATGCAAGCCAAGCCTTTTAATATGGCAGAAGCAATTCTAGTGGCAAGGTCAAGCCAAACAAGTCATGCATCAATACTTGTATACAACTCAAATGCAAAGTGGACAAGAAAGGTGATAAAGCAATTGAACAAAACAACCCATATGTATACGAGGCAGCAATACTAGAATGATTCATGTATGTAAGAAAACTAGTCAAAAACTTCTTCCAGAATTTCAAGACAAGGTCGAAAGTGCAAACAGTAATGAAGCACAAGGGTCAGCAACAATCAACATGGCAAGTGCAACATATCTTAAGTTCACACTTTTTATTTCAAGTGCAAATGCATGAATCATGGCATTATGAAAAGAGATACAATCGAATTAATCAAAGGGATAAATGTATTTTTTATTCACTATTTAAGTGAAATGAAAACGTTTTATTCCTTGTGGGGGTGAATCAAATTTGGCAACAAAGATTTTGGAAATATATTCCACAATTCATAAAATGGCATGCACAAGATTTTCAGGCAAGAATTTTTTAAAGATTCCAGACAAAAGCAATGAGACAGCATGAAGCAATTTTTTTAGAAAAATCGATTCTCGATTTTAAATCTGTTTCCAGAAATACTCAACATTTTTGGCATTAAACAAATCATACATGTCAAGTTTTTTTATGTTTCATGAAATTAATGTGACAAGGCATGAAATCAACAAAGAAGCAAAACCAGGAAGCTTGTTTACAAACAGAAACAAAGTGACAAGTATAATTTGGTAAGTATTTTTGGAAAGAAAATTTGTTCTCAACGTCAAATATCTCGACATCTTTTATTTTTGGCAAAATAATATTTCACGTGTTCAAAGTATTATTTTCAGAAATTCAAGTCTAGCAAGCAAAATGTATGGTCAGTATTCAACCAATCTTTCCAAAAATCATGGGTGGCATTTTAGGCATAAATAAGATCGAATCCTTTCTATGAATCATTCAGCACTCAAGTGAATTCAAGGCAACAAAACCAAGCATCACAAGAATCACGCAAGGGACCAGAAGTTATTGTTTCCAGAAATATGTTTGCAATGATTCAAATATGTTTCCCAAAAATCAGAAAAGTCACAACATAATCCTTTTGGCAACAAATCAATTCATTTTCGAATCTTTCCATAAATGATTCAGAAATAGCAAGAAATCAAATCACACAAGACTATAAATTGGGGCAACTACCACGCAAAGGTTTCATGCAAACCAGATCAACCATATAAAGAAATTAGAGTTAATTTAGGATGTTATAATCCTATATATTTACACCAATTCATTATTGACAAAAAATCAAAAAATAAGCAACCAAAACTTGAGAGCTCAGAGAGAAATCAAAACATAAGTACTCACAGTATTTCGATCGAGTATCCCAAATCATTGACAAGAGCGACGACGATCAAAGATCATCATAGTAGCAATTTTCTTCAGCAATTAACATCAAGATTTTGGGGGATTTTGAAAACCTTAATTTGTGAAGTCGACAGGCATTTGTTGTTCAAGACCAAGCCAAAGCAAGTGAAATAAAAGAAAGAGGGCCGACCATGATTTAATTTAGTTTAAAGGGGGGTTTTTAAATTGTTTCTTTTTAAAGTGTTTTTATTTTTGTTGTAAACCATTTTGTTTGGTATTCTTATTTTCTGTAAATCTAGGTCATCTAGTTAAAGGTAGCAGTTTTCAAGTGTTTGTAATAACTAGGTTACTAGTTACGGGTTTGTAGTTAGGGGAAAATCTGATCTTGGGGATAAAGATGAGTCTAGGGTTTTGAGCGTAGGATTAGAACAGGAGCAGGGCTTGCGAGTTTACAAGGTTTGTAAGTGGGATCTATTTTAATACCTAGTAAAAATCTTAGAAATGCAGTAGTAGGCTGGGTTTGTCGAAGCTGGGTAAAAACTGTGTTATTTATTTCTACATTTATTCTTTATCTGCTGCAATCTATTCTGTGATGTTTTAATATCTCGAATTAAATTCAATAAACCCTATTCACCCTCTCTAGGGTTAATCCAGATCCAATAAGTGTTATCAAAGCAGGTAATTCATTAACTCTAGAGTCATGGTGATCCCTAGTTGTTAGTCCATAGAGAGTTAGCCTAGTCGTGTTTCAACTATTTTTAGTGGTACAAATTTTTTAAATTGGAAATCAAAATGGAATCCTATTTAAAATCTGTTGGTATTAAATGTTGGAATATGATTATAAATGGGTATGATATGGTTAATAGGAATGATATTGGGTTCAATTCTCGTGTTATTCATACTTTATATTCCTATATTGATGATGTCCAATATAGCCTTATCTCCCATTGTTTTACTGCGTAGGAAATTTGGAATACTCTCGATGCGAAGTATGAAAAAATTGACAACAACAACTCAAAACCCCAGAAGGCCAACTCAGATTTAGATGTATCCTTGAAAGGAGATATAGATAAAATTTCAGATGGATCAGACGATGGAGACTCAATAGACGATGAAACCAAAAATGTCTCTTATGAAGATTTAGTTTATATATGTGCCGATTTAACTAAATCTGTTGATAAACTCCAACTGAAAAACAAATCTCTAAAATCTAAAAATCTTGAGTTGACCAGCAAAAATCATGATTTGGAATTAAAGCTTGAAAACATCAGGAAAATTGAAAATTATGATTGTAAAAATTGTTTGAAATTGAAAACTGATCTCGTTCATCTTAATAAAAATATTCAAAAGCTTGAGAATGAAATACTGATTCTAAAAGATTACGAGATTGAGTAATTAGGTTCGAATAATTTTCTGCAAAAGGAATTGGATATTTTTAAGACATCTGAAAATTCCAAACTTGAAATTTTTGAAAAAGAAAGCTTGTTGAAAATTGAATCTATTTTGAAAGAGCATGAAAACGAGATTGAGAACTTCAAGAGTTCTCAGAAACAACGATTTGAAAAACAAATTCAGTTTGAATCTGAGATTTTTGAATCCAAGACCAAAATCAAAATTGCTTGAAAACAAAAACTTGGTTTTGAAACAAAATGATGCTGAAAAGAGAAAGATCAATATTAATAGTTGTTCAAATTTGATAAAAGAAAACAGTGATCTTAAATCCAAAATTCAACAATTAGAATCAACTTTGGATAAAAAAATTAATGGAGAAAAATCATTAAATATGTTGTTACAAAACCAAATGTCTGTTGGAAATAAATGTGCTCCTTGCTTTGGGAAAAATAACGTTTTTGAAAAGCTGAATTCTAATGGTTTTAAAAATTCTTCAAAATGCTTTGGAAAAGGTCATCTTGAAAATTTGAACTCTAAAGATCTCAAAGAATTTTAAATCATGAACGAAATAAGAATTTGTTTCGTAACAAACCATTTAAACAATCTTAGATCCCAAATGAAAATAAAATGAGTTCAATTAAATTCAAACAGATATGGGTTCTTAAAGGTACAAAGATAAATTCAAATGGTTTGTTATACAAGTAGGTTTGGGTACCTACAGTAGTGAACACATTTCAGAGTGGTTTTACAAATTTTGTTAGATCACTCGATCCCCAAAATACTTAGGTACCGAAGGAGGCTGAGGAACTGCATTGCAAAAAAGATATGTATTCAAACTGCTTCACATCATTGATTTACTCAGAGTTCCTTAGCCTAGTATGTTGAGATAGAGAATCAAAATTGTCTTCTGAAAATCTAGTATGATCCCTAAACTCATCTCTGTTAATATTCTCATTTTTCCTTGTTTATCTCACCTTCTACCCCTTACATTTTTTTTTTCCCTCTAATTTGAGTTTTCACTGTCATATTATTTTTCTTTTATTTTGAGCTTTCTTACTTCAAATTGTAGAATTCATGATTTTCTGGAAATTCGCTTCATTTGAATAGAACTCTCATGTTTTAATCATCTCCAGATCTTGAATTTAAACTTGTAAATATCTAGAATTATTTTTGAAGTTTAATTCTTTTCTGATTTCTGAATTCCTAACTGTGTTGAAGCATTCTTGTTATATCTTGAACACAGTTAATTTGAATTCTAAATTTTTGAAGATCTGAAAAATTAATGAAATTTTACACACCCCTGCTATTTTGAGGTTCTTCTAATTCATTTTGGAAAGACTTGAAATTTACACTCATTACAGCACACTGCTATTTTTCAGTTGTGATAATTTCATTGAATTTTTGGATTGGCTTGATTGTTTCTAAACTGAAAGTTTTTTGACTTGAATCATTATTTACATTTATTCATTATATTCATGATCATTTGTCTTAGATATGTGTTTTGTAGAAATCATTTGAAATTCGTTGATATTTTGAATCTCACACAATTCTTAGAATTGAAATTAATAATCCTGTGTGATAGATTCTTTGTATCTCAAAATTTACATTTATTCAAGTGATTTCAAATAAACCATTTTAATTTTGGATCATGAATATCTCTCAAGCTTGATGTAAATATTCTGAAATTTCTTCTTGTGGTTATCTTGTGGGAATTTTTTTGAAGATCTGGTATTAACACTCAATGTTATTTCAAGATTATTTGATTTGAATATTTGTTTATTTTAAATCATTTGAAATTATTAATTTGTGAATCTCACACAAATCTAAGATTTGAAATTTATTATATGGTGTTATTGATTCATTGAATCTTGAGATTTTCATCTTCTTTCAAATGATTTAAAAGAAAATATATTTTTAATCTTGGGTCATGAATCATCTTTAGTGACTGTCAGAAATATACGTGAAAAAATCTCTTAACAAGTCTGTTTTGAAATTGACAGTTGTGCTGCTCTGATAAAAGAAATCGCCTTGAAAATGTTTTTTTTGATAACTGCTTGTTTTTGGTAATTGCTCTGATAAAAGGTTCAAAGATTTTCTGATTGACTTAACTACTCTGAATTGAAAATCGTTCTTGTGCTACATCCTGAAGTTTATTATGAAATCATGATCACTTATTTTGATATTATTTTGTTTGGAATTATTTGATATTGGTTAATATCTTGAATCTCACACACTCCTTGGCTTTGTTATTAATAACTTTGTGTGATCGATTCATTGAATCTTGAAGTTTTCACATTCCTTCAAGTGATCTCAAATAAACTATTTCTTTAAATCATGGATCATGATTTGTCTTCTTAGACTTGTTGTAAAATTTTCTGAAAACCTTCTTGTGAAATTTATTCTGAATGTGCCTTGCTGCTTTGATTAATGGAATTGAATTGCTGAATTATTTGCTTGGACTTGGTGATTGGATACTGTTGTCTTAGTTATTTTTTCCACTTGGGTGGTATTAAAATCCTCATTAGTAGAGACAACAAGTGGTATCAAATTAAAAGTGCTGGAAAAAAATTGATCTGATTCTCATCCTATATATTTTTTGTCTTGTATATATCTTTTTCCCTCTTGTTAATTGATTTTTCAATTTTAAAATCATTTATTGATTATTTATTCAGAAATTGAAATCAATAACAAAACTAAACTGTATTTAGAATTCATCAAAATTATTATCAGAATTTTGAAATTGTGATGAGTTGTGACTACAGTATATTTCACAACAAGAGGAGTTTTTATTTAAATATTTATGATGATCAAACAGTTGTTATAATATCTTTGAATTGGTTCTTATTTCACGAGCATCTCCTTTACCTACCATTATTCTGTCATCCATCATGATTTTATATTAATATGGAGAGTTTTTTTTAAATCATCTTGGATATACAGTGGAAATATTTGTGATGGAATTGTGATTATATTATTTTTCAGAATTGGTGATAATTGGAAATTTTCAAGAATCCCGGTGCAGTTGAGCATATTTCATAATGTGATTAATCTAAAAATTTATTTCACAAACCATTTCTGTACCTACCACATTTCTATCATCCATATTGGTTTTATATACTGAGGAGTTTTTCTTTTGAACCATAAAATAATATTAATATAATATTCATAAGTGTTTCTCTAACCTTATTTAAAAATCCAAGCTTTGGTCATGCATGATTATGAGATTACTTATTTTTATGCTGCAACTGACCTAATTAAAAATCCAAGATCTGGTTATGCGTGGTCAGTGTGCTCTTAAATAAAAAGAAAAGAAAATTATTTGCAATAAATAATTTTTTATACAAAATTCTCCTTGGTGTGGAAAACCAGCCTATCAATCCATTTTCTAATTTGTGAAATGTGTAAATATTTTATGATATATTATGGTTTGTAGCTATTGGGATATAAGATTATTAAATTTTGTCACTTAATCTTAATTTGTAATCATAGTCCAAATCCATCCCTATTTTTGTGCTCATTTTTAAAGAAAATTATTTTGAAAGTAATTGGAAATCATTTTTTTTAAACTCTCTCCATTTTTATAAATTTCATCATAAATCCATCATTCTAAAATGTGAAAATTGCCATTAGTTCTTAGAATATTATGATAATTATTTGATTGATTGAGATTTATGATGATTGTTCTTCCTCTTAAGCTGATATTATATTTTTAGTCAGTTTTTCATCATTATTTTAATTTCTGTATCCTTTTGATGATAACGAAAGGGGGAGAATGGGTTAAGAATTTGATCGATGAGTGGATATTCTTTGGTTTTTTTATTATTGAAATTTCAATTACTGTTTTTCACACATGCACGTATCTAGGGGGAGTCTTGTTGTAAGGGGAGCACACAATTAAAGGGAGTTCAATAATTCACTGGCAAACACATTTATTTTAATATACTATATTCAAAATCTTATTTTATGTTTGTCATCATCAAAAGGGGGAGACTGTTGTATCTAACAATTCTACGATTTTTGTTTGATGATAACAAACATATATTTATTATTATAATTGTGTTTGTAATTGTACCGTTACACTACATCACAGATAGAATATAATATTTATATTTAAATAGAAAACTACAACACAAGAATCAAATATTCAAATAGTATTTTATTTAAATATAATATTTTATTTCAACATTTCAACAGTACAATTTTATAACTTCACTATTTGTACATTTCACTGAAATACAATACATTTCATATTAAATTTCATTTGTATACGATGCTCCTCTCTACGGTACACTCAGTTACATTTCACTCATATTGTATAAATTCTTTTATACACTCATATATTGTTTCATAGCTTTGTCTTCTGTCTTCTGCTAGTCTTCACAGCCAGTCCAGTCTTCTACTTACCTGTCACAAAAACAAACACACACATGGTAATCTGGAATAAAAATATTTTATATTCTAGAAGATATAATTTTTATTTAAAAAAAAAATATTTTTCTTAGAATTTTGGTGTGTTTCTCATCATTTTTCATGACTTGATATGATTTATCTGTATATCCATCTGTGTCTAGGCAGCTTGTTATATTCGCAGTGATATACTGTAAATACCACAAGGTAGACAAATCATCTGTAGTGCTCACAATATAATCTGCACGTGCACTATGCATGTATACACATACATGTGTATGTATATACACATATTTACTGTGCAGGGGCAATACGGTCAGCATTGAACAAATATATCAATAGAGTGTGTTTAGGTCAAGCCCCACGCACATGCACAGTGCATGGGTCAGGTATCCATGAAAACACATGCACTCAGGAGTGGCCATGAAGACCAAGCTTGACCCAGTGCAAGCAGGAAATGGTCAGCATGCATCATGGACACAACAAAATTGTCTGGATGAAGTTATAAGTAGAAACAGGGTCGAGCTCATGTGAACTACTAAAAAACACAAGCCAGACAACAAGGTCATGCACAAATACAAAATACAAGTGAAGCTAATACAACAATTCGGAGCCAAACATGCACATTACAGTAGCATAGAAGAAAACCACAAATATGGACATAGCCAAGTGGAAATGGATAAGAACACAAGCCAGTGGTACCACAAGTGTAACATGACATGCAAGCCAAGCCTTTTAATATGGCAGATGCAATTCCAGTGGCAAGGTCAAGCCAAACAAGTCATACATCAAAACTTATATACAACTTAAGTGCAAAGTGGATAAGAAAGGTGACAAAGCAATTGAACAAAACAACCCATATGTATACAAGGCAGCATTACTAGAATGATTCATGTATGCAACAAAACTAGTCAAAAACTTCTTCTAGAATTTCAAGACAAGGTCAAACACAAGACTGCATACAAATTCCAGTGCAAACAGTAATGAAGCACAAGGGTCAGCAACAATCAACATGGAAGGTGCAACAAATCTTAAGTTCACACTTTTTGTTTCAAGTGCAAGTGCAGGGATCATGCCATTGTGAAAAGAGATATAATTGAATTAATCAAAGGGATAAATGTTTTTTTATTCACTAATTAAATGAAGTCAAAATGTTTTATTCCTTGTTGGGGTGAATCAAACTTGGAAATCAAGATTTTGGAAATATATACCTCAATTCACAAAATGGCATGCACAAGATTTTCAAACAAGAATTTTTTTAAAGATTCCAGAGAAAAGAAATAAGACAACATGGAGCAATTTTTTCAAAAAATCAATTCTCGATTCTAAATCTGTTTTCAGAAATACTCAACATTTTTGGCATTAAAGAAATCATACATGGCAAGTTTTTTTATGTTTCCTGAAATCAAATTGACAAGGCTTGAAATCGGCAAAGGAGAAAAACCAGGCAACTTGTTTACAAAAAAAAAAAAAAACAAAGTGACAAATATAATTTGGCAAGTGTTTTTGGTAAGAAAACTTTTTCTCAAAAACAAATATCTCGGCATATTCTGTTTTTTTGGCAAAATAATATTTCACGTGTTCGAAGAATTATTTTCCAGAAATTCAAGTTTGGCAAGCAAAAGGTATGGCAAGCATTCAATCAATCTTTCCAAAAATCATGGGTGACATTTGGGAATAAATATGATCGAACCATTTCCGTAAATCATTCAGCACACAAGTGAATTCAAGGCAACAAAACCAAGCATCACAAGAATCACGCAAGGGACCAGAAATTATTGTTTCTATAAATATGTTTGTAACGATTCAAATTTGTTTCCAAAAAATCAGAAAAGTCACGGCACAATCCTTTTGGCAACAAATCAATTCATTTTTGAATCTTTCCAGAAATGATTCAAAAATGGAAAGAAATCAAATCACACAAGATCACAAATCGGGGCAACTATCACGCAAGGGTTTCACACAAACCAGATCAATCATATAAAGAAATGATGTTATAATTCTATATATTTACTCCAATTCATCATTGACAAAAAATCGAAAAACAAGCAACAAAAACTCGAGAGCTCAGAGAGAAATCAAAATAGAAGTAATTGCAGTTTTTTTACCGAGTATCCCAAATCATTGTCAAGAGCGATGATGATCAAAGATCATCAGAGAAGCAATTTTCCTTAGCAATCAGCGTCGAGATTTTGGGGGATTTTGAAAACCCTAATTTGTGAAGTCGGCGGGCATTTGTTGTTCAAGACCAAGCCAAAGGAAATGAAATAAAAGAAATAGGGCCGACCATGATTTAATTTAGTTTAAAGGGGGTTTTTTAAATTGTTTCTTTTTAAAGTGTATTTATTTTTGTTGTAAGCCATTCTATTTGGTTTTCTTGTTTTCTGTGATCTACGTTGTCTAGTTATAGGGTATACTAGCAATTTTCTAGTGTTTGTAATAGCTAGGTTACTAGCTACGAGTTTGTATTTAGGGAAAAATCTGATCTTGGGGATAAATATCAGTCTAGAGTTTTGAGCGTAAGATTAGAACAGGAGTAGGGTTTGCGAGTTTACATGGCTTGTAAGCAAGATCTGTTTCAATACATAGTAAAAATCTTAGATATGTAGCAGTAGGCAGGGTTTGCCGAAGCTGGGTAAAAACAGTGTTATTTATTTCTGCATTTATTCTTTATCTACTGCAATATATTCTTTGATATTTTTATATCTTGGATTAAATTCAATAAACCCTATTCACCCCCCTCTAGGGTTAATCTAGATCCAACACTGCAACCCGCAACCATCCCTTCGACTTCCTCTTCACATCGTCGCACCCTTGATTGCCGTAACCTCAATCGAAATCCACCACCGCGCATGCCTCTAGGAGCTCCACCGCTGCCTTGAACTACAACCCACTCAGTAGCCCCCACACCTTGAAAAACACGCCCGAGGTCGGCCTATTCAAGGCCAAAAATCAAGCCCTACACTTCACCATTTTCGATCATACCCATACCAAATTAAAGCCCTCAGTTCACTCTTTGATTTTTGTTTTATAAATTTCTGAAATTATTAAATAGATTGGGAGAGATTGACGTTTGAAAATGGGAGCAGTCGATCCCTTCAATCCTTTGAGCGGCGACTGTAAATGGATTTAGGGTTAGGGTTTTTATTCAGGGTATTTATATTATATATTTAACATTATTTAATTCCAATGTTATTTTTTTAACGCTCTGAACTCCAAACTAACCCCAACGACTGACATTCCTAACCAAATACCCCTATTTCAGATATAATGGAATATGTTACATAAGTTGATTCGATCATTTTAATCAGTTCGTATCAAAATTACAATATAAATCAATATAACATTTAATATTGATTTTCAACGTATGTTTTAATTTACCACGATTGCATACTGACTCCAAAAATTACGAAATTTGAAATCCCGCTATGTTTTACAAATACGGTTCTAACAAAACTAATTCTATGTAATTAGGAGATTGTTTGAAAAATGACTTTGTAACTAGCTTTTATTAAAGTGAAAATTAGTTTCAGGTCCCTAAAGGGGTTGGAAATTAGGCTCACATCCCTCCCTTAAATTTTTATAAATTAGGTCCCTATTTTTCGTAAATTCATCAAAAAAGAAAAGAAAAACTCGAAAATTCATAATAAAATACAACAACTAATCATCGTCAAATTCAGATGGTAAAACCACCAAAAAACGCATCAAAAACCTAAATAACAAAAAACAGAGAATCACCATTATTATGCATCAAACAATGCACTTATTTTCAGTAGTTGCATGCATTTCTGCTATATTTCAGTTATGCATCAAACTGCAGTATAAATGCGGAAACGTACGAAGTAATAATACAATAAATGCATCATTTGATGCATTAATTCAATCATGGCCTGATTTTCAAGCATACACTGATTTTAAACATTATTGCTTACAATCCAGCAGTTATACAGAATAAATGCATACATTTTTGCACATATTCATAAACCTTCATCCTATTTAACTTTGTTGCATACATTTCAGCTGTTATACAGAATAAATGCATACATTTCTGCATAAATTCGTAACACATGCAGATTAATTCATCTTTATATGCATATATCTCGGCAACTATTACCAACATACGCATACATGTATGCATATATTCATCCAGATTTTCAATATAAACTGTGGCCGAATATATGCATTCATGTATGCATATATTGGTATTAGTTGCATACCTTGAAGAACTTTTTTAAGTTTTTTCTGCATGCTTCTAGGAATATTTGCGATTTTTTGGATTTTTTAGTCATTAGCGCTTTTTTTTTTTAAAACACGTAAGTAGCTGAAATAGGGACCCGCATTGCATTTTAAAGTTGGGGAGGATGCCGTTTTAATTTCCAAACCTTTTGGGGACATATGGCTAACTAACCTTTTATTAAATTCAACTAAAATTGAACATGCGATTGAATTTACTATGCTTACATTCTAATTCCAATTGACTTGAAATTTTAAACCAAACAATAATTTGACGTTCCGGATCCAACAAAATTGGTTTCGTCAAAAACTGATGTCGTTTGCAAAATAGCTATTTTCAAGGGCTGTGTAATATTATAATAATATTAAATTCCAAAATTATTCAAATTAATAATAAACTAATTATTATCGCATATATCCAACTAAAATATCATATAACTGTAAAATAAACATACTTGGGTTTATTACTCGATATTTTAGTTTTCTAATTATATTCAATTTATATGAAAATCCTTTTATTATATTTAATAAATTGTTACATTTTATAAACGATTTTGTAGCAACTATTTGAAATTTTAATTAGGATATAACTTAAAATTTATAAAATTAAATCTAAATTCACATTCGTTAGAAAGATATAATTAAATAGATTCTAACGTTTCTTGTTTTGCGGAAATCCGACTTATATCGAATTCTGTATATTCATTTAAAGTTCAAAACTTAGTTTTCCGAACTACCGTGACGTTACGAGCTTGTTTTAATTAAACTTTAAATTTATACATTCAAATTTTTATTTTAATTAAATTCTAAGTCGGTTATTCTCAAAATAAATCGTTTAAAATATTTAATTTCCATTAAAATCAATTAGGAATAAATTTTAAATCGGTTCCAAAAATCAGGGTTGTTACAATTTTAATGATGTTTTTAAATGATATTTCAACTCCACATCTCTCATTTATACGTTATAAATTAAAACTATTAATTACCACAAAATAAATAATATATACTAAGCAATATTTACTTCTATTTTTAACATAAGTTTGATCACACATTCAGTTACACTTATTAGATATTATGATCAGACTATGATTAAATTTAATAATTAATTTTGCTAGTTTTTCATATTACCATCATCTAATTTTGATTTCATGTATATTATTTAGTTTATATTGATTTTGATACAACAAATACTGATTTTATGTATCGTCTTACCTAGGAGTTTATTCCTATTGTTATTAATCATATTATATATAATATCTTACATACATATTTAATTAATATAATTTGTAATTAGTTTGTCACAAAATGGAATTACAATTAGGAGCAGTACGTTTACTTAACTTGTTTATTCTTAGGTTTATAGTATATTTATTTTTGAATAAACTACTGTAAATTTGATTTATTATTAAAGCTTTATTTTGATTATGTTACAAAAAAAAATATGTAAAGTTTTCCTTACCCTTCCTATCCAATTCATAAATACCTAATTATTAGGAAATCATGTTAGTTTAGATTAACTAATTTTGACAGGTGTATCGTCGGTTGCTTGATTTGTTTTGATTTTTGTGTGTATTTAAGAGTTGGTTAATTTTTTGTTATTGTTTTGATTGTTTGGATTGTTTGAAATGAATATATATGGTTGATTAAATTAGTTTGGATTTGATTATTTGGTTGATTTCAAAAAATAAGTACAAATAGTGATAAAATTATCATGACAGCTCCTCTTGGAAATGGCGACTAGGGCGTTTCTCGTTCCTCTACCTTCTTCTTGTTCGCCCTCTCTTCCTATCATCGTTCTTAAAATTCGCCTCTTCCTCTTGGATAACCCTAGCTTACACCATGCCTTAGAGTTGCTGCATGCTTTCCCCCCAAATCCATTCGTTTTTCAAATTTCAGATCCTTAAGTGAAACCCTATTTCCATCCAAATCCGAAGGCCCTGATGATCCAAACACATAGGGATCTAGAGCGATGACTCGGATGGTTGTTTCTCTTTAAGGCCAATTCCCAACTATAATTACATGTATCGAGACCGTTAATCAGCTGCCGTGTTTTGTCTGGTGTTTTCATGGCTTGACCCAAACAGCTGTTTTCATGTTTTCTGTGTGTTTTGTGCTATCTGCGCCTTCGTCTCCCTTTTGATCTGGTTTGGAAGTTTTTCTTTCGGTTTGTGGATCTGCTCTTATTTTTATAGGTTTTATTGCCTTGTCATGGTTCTTTGAAGGTAAGTTTTACAGTGAGTTGTGTATGTCATGTTTCCAGTTCCACTCCTGGAATGTCAATTGTTACTCTAATGTGAAGATCATCAAATTTCTCTCCATGGATTTGTTGTGGATGTACCTTTTTTACTCTGTGTGATGTTACTTTCCATCATACATTCCCTTTGGAATCGAGCTGCTTTGCTGAGCATTTGGCTATTCTACCATGTGATACCCTGCTTGGTTTGTATTATGTAAAGTTAACACACTATGGTATGTGTTTCTTGGTTTGTTTTATGTTAAGTTAACACACTATGATGTATGATATGGTATTTGTTTCTTGTTTTGTTTTATGTAAGTCGCACCGGCGTGCGTGGTGCTTGTCATAGTTTTAGGAAAGTTGTATTTGAGTTATCTTGCTCCGTGCATGGAGTGTATTATCTTGTAGTAGTCTAGGATTTGGACTAGCTCCTGTACTTAAATCTAGAATAAATGCAATGGAAGATCCACTTTAAAAACCGTTTGTAGTGGACGATCCACTCTAAAAATCGAAACTTGTAGTTAGACAATATGCCTAGCTCCATCATGTACTGTATCTATTATTTGTTAAGTAAAAAGTGTTATGAATCACAATAAAAACCGGTCGGCCATAAAAAAAGATTATTTGGTTGATTTCATTTAATAGTCCTACTTGTTTGGATTATGTTTTTGTATTTCATGGTTATTCATTATTCTATTGTATTTTAATTAGGGGGAGTTTTATATTAGCATATAGTATTAGAGTTTATACAAGAGTTCATATTAAAGTCAGCAATATAACTATTATTAGTGTTAGTACTATAGTTAGAATTTGAATTAGAATTATAAATAAGATTATACTAATTAGGTTTTGTTGATGAAAAATGTGGAGAAATATAAATTTGGATAGATAAGCATAAATTAAGAGCAAGGTTTACAATTCAGAGAGAGTTAGGTTATATTTTATAAGCAAGGGAGTTGTCATCAAAAAAGGGGAAGATTGTTAGTACCATAGGTAAGGGTTTTGATGACAATGATCTAAGGAAATAATATAAACTATAAATACTAAAGTTTATCTACATATATGTTATGTATGGTGCAAGACATAGACAAGATGTATGTAGTGCAAGATATAGACAAGTATTGACTATGAAGACTGTACAGTATAAAGATTATCAAGACAATTCAAGAGTTAGTGAATGAAGGCTCATGAGTATAGTAGAGGTCAAGATTTCAAGAAGTTTCCATTAAGAGTCCTAGAATATTTGTTAAAATTCTTGTAGCACCTGATCTCATTTTCAAATGATTTCCAAAATAGCAAAATGATTTTTTTTAAACATCTTTTTTTGTTTTTGACCATTTATGTTGTTTATATTTAGTTTTATAATTTCTTATATGTTTGTATTTTGGCATATTCTTTATACTTTTTTCTATAAATAGTTATATATATTACATTATATTTAATATTCCAAAAATTATTTTGCAAAATTTTATAATGATTATATGTATAAACTATGTTTGAATGATTTCACAAAGTTTTAGTACGTATTTTCAAAATTATTTAAAACAAAATGATTTTCAAACATATAGAGGATATGTCAATGTATCAATGATATATATGTCAACTTACTAGCATTTTTTTTTACAAAAATGGAATTCTCAAAAGTAGTGTTAATTTATGGCAATCTTTCATGAATGGACATGACTAGGTTCCTTAATATATATATATATATATATATATATATATATATCAGTCATTCTAAATCAATTTCATAACTACTTTCTTCTATTCTTCTTTTCCCTTTTTATTCTTTCATTTTCAAAAGAAAATCTTAACGAAACTCTATCGAAATTCAACCAAAATCAAATTTGTTTGTCTCTAAATCTATTCTATATCATTCTCTCATTGATCTCTCATGACCAATATAGGATTAGCTGCAATCGAAGATCAAAAGATTTAAGTCTACAAGCTTTATCAAACCAAAAACCATTATTAAGAAAGTCGGACTATAACATGTAAATCAATTAGGTGCAGTTGAATTGAAAATATATTCAGCATGCTTGGTAGTTCGATGATCTAGGTATAGACTCAAGAAAAGCAGTGAGTAGATTCAACCATCTACAAACACATCTCTCTTATGCATATACGACCTAATTCTTTGGCTAAATCATATAGCCAAAGCTCTGATACCAAATGCGATGATTCCCCCATACCACTTGCATGTAAACAAGTAAAATAATGCCCTGAATCATGACAAGCTGACATAGGCTGGCCATCATAAGTGATAATCAAAACCGGACCTGTCGTATATCTCACAATGCATAAATAAAGTATAACACGAAATACAGACAGTAATGTAGTGAGTAATGATAGAATAACCAAGCAACTACAATATCACCAAGCCACAGAGTCATGTAAACTAAGTCTAATAATACATGAATACATATCATCCTCTTTACAACACTCAGAGTACACTCATAACAAAGGAAAGAAAATATATACAAATAAGTATACGCTATAGCTCCTCCAAGCTCATCTCCGGCTCGGCATCCTCGTACAACTTGGCATGTTGTATGTTTTACTCACTAACAATTTCAACCAATCAATGATGATGCCGAAGAGCACCCACGATAATAAGAAGAGACATAAAACCTTATGTCGGACAATGGTCTGATGTGAGCGATAAGATCTGTCAAAAGCTATATGACAAAATATTGGGACAGACGGGTTAAGTCTCATACATGACCTGTCCCTACAACCAAAGAGTCAGCAAATAATTATAAGATAATATATGCTACTAAAAGCAAACAACAATAGAAGTGGGCAAAGTCATAAGATGAGAGAATCTATATAGCCTGCCTTGGCCTCATTCCCCATCTCCATCTACAAGCTCTATAGATGGTAGTATACCCAACAAGTGAAGGTTAAAAAAAACAGAAACCGTAGTAACCATCATCCAAATCTTAACTACCACCTTTTAAAGTCATGGATACTTTAAAACTCGCATGACAGTCCTCTCTTAACCAAGGACTAATAAAAATCCCGGTTCTAGTTTTACCTTGATTCTTTTGAGACCAAATTTCCAATATGCCTACCTTCGAGACCCTAGTGTCCAGCAGTTTAGGTACTCTAACATAGTTACCTAGCGTATCTTTTCTTTTATCTTCATTGTTGAACCCAAATGTCCCGCACTTGAGCTCCTGGACCCAAATGTCCAACATACCCTTCTCTCGAGCCAACACTAGAATTCTCCTAGCAATTAACAAAACCTTGGCATTTCAGTATCAGAGTTACTCCACTCTGTCTTAATCTTGAGTTTCACTCAGCTAATCCATTGTCAAACAACTACTTTTCCCTATGAATCCTCATCACCATGTAGTTACGTCACACCGTGTACTAACCATAGTTTCCCGACGAACCACTCAACATTTAAGTCTCAAATCAAAGAGTACATCACTTGATCAAGCCATAAATTTCATACCCGAGAAGAGATTTTAAAACCACAACCGAACAGATCACTGAAGCCACAAAACCAACCACCATGTACCTCATTCCACTCATTATGAATTGATGAACTAGTACCGATTTATCTCCTATAGATCGGTGCCAATCGATGTACTTAGCCAATTTTTGGCTAAGTGCTTTGGATCTTAGCCTATCCCCTTTTTAGCATTCCATTTCCATACAGGTCCATCCAGTGTTAGTCCATCATCACTGCCTGTTGATCCATCACTTGGTCAAAGTGTACAAGTCACATGCCTTGACTATTTGACTCTGAACTTTGCCATTAGCCTTCGCAGTCTCCCTAGAGTCCACATCTAAAGTATTATTCCCAAACAATGCTTCCATATGGATAGGTGTCAGTCCATGTACCTAGCGATTTCCTTTTTGATTTTTCTTGAACCTCTTTTCATCGCCTTTAGATCCTAATCTCCAAGTTTCGTGCGACTCCAACGAATTATGATCCCGTTAAGCTATGATCTTCATTTCAAGTCCTAATTTCAATGATTTTAACATAAAAAAATAAAATATAACATTCAAATAATGATTTCAATTATGCAAACAATAAGCATTTAATCAACAATCATACATAAACACCCAAATTCATGTAAATCATAAATCAATTAGTCAAATGCATATGTCTAATGTAAAAATACATGCTAATCAATCTAAATTTATCATTTTAATCCATTTTATTGCTAGTTAGTTTGATCCTACGGTTTCAATTTTGAAACGAACATAAATGATCATGTTTTAGGGTCATTTATCATGTAAACATGATAAAAACTATTGGAGAACGAATTTTTGATGACAACATTATTTCAATATTAATTGATTATAAAATATATACTAACATCTCTGTCTAGAATACACACACACACATATGCAGGATTTGTATATAGGAATTAATACTGAAGATGGTACAGTTTTAGAGATTCAGAATTCAGAGAAGATTCCAAACTCATGAGTAATCAGGAAATCAAGATGAATATAGTAATAGAGTCTTGTTTATGTAAGACTCTAAATAGCACTCCAGGTTCAAATTCTGTTTTTCAAAGTCTGATTTTCAAATTTCAAATTCTATTTTCAAATTTTATTCAAATTTTAATTTAGTTTTTCTATTTTACTTCTGATTTTAAACTTGAGTTTTAAATATTATAAGCTTATATATATTTATGTAGTTATATACTTTTATACTTATATATCTATATACTTTTAAACTTTATAATTTTATAAATATGTTCATATAATTTATATTTATGATTTCATATGATTTTCTACTTTATAATACTTATTTATATCACTATGTTTTAATTCAAGAATTTCCGGAATTTTATATATATTAAAACACTTATAAAATACACAAATTTCAAATTTTGAACTAACATATATCGACAAACATATGTGGCCATGTCGACATATAACTGTCATATTTTCAGTTTAGAAAGGAAACCATTTGTAACGTTTCAGAAGCGTTGCAACCTTTTAGATCTTATAAATAGGGGTTTCTTTCGAATTTTTTTAACAATTCTTCATCCCTTTTCATTCTTTCGTTATTATTTCATATTTTTATGATTTCTACAGTTATACTCAGCCGATTTCAACTCGAATTAGATAAAACTTATTCACGTCTCACTCTCTACTCATTACTCTTTAAATCGAAGTGTTATCAAAGAACTGTGACGACCGGGAATTTCGCTCGATCCTAATCAGTCGCTAAACCGATCTAGACCTTTCGAAACGCCTGATTGTTTTGAGAACACGACAAAATAGAACGCAGACAGGAGAACATTTCATTGTTATTTTACAACAATTCATCAGAATACAAGAATATACAGAGTATGAATAAATAAATATTACACAGAAAATATCAGATATTTAAATTATATTTTATAGCAGCGGAAAAAAAATACAATACACAACTAGAAGAGATATACGGATACAAAGCTTTCCGGATATCGTTCCAGCTGTAAACCAGGATCCTGTGAATATAAATCTGCAAAACCAAAACTACTAGCTGCCCATGTCAAAATAGGGGCACCCAGAGTTTAGGTCAAAACAATAAACTCCAGGTCAGTCATGTGACTGGCGTGAGAACTAAAACAGTTATTTATCTTTATTTTCAAAGTTAGGTAAATCAAGGGACCATGCCGTATAACACAGAACGGGTTTCCTCCCAAGAACACCGGTGCATAAAACAACAGCGCAATGCTAAATAAAGAAAAATGAAGCTATTATAAGACCCAGGTCCCATCACACAATGCAACGCAAGCCGGAGGATAGGGTTTTTACCTTATAATAGCCAAGAATTCTTGATACGTTTAAAACAATTCATTTGATACTATTATAAGTGCATATTGTATAAAACATCTTCAAATCATAAGTATCAATCATAGACGGCATAAGCGCCCCATCCCACTATGTCGCCATACTAGGCTCTACAAATAAAACCGAAATACATGTATTGGAAATTGGATTTCCATCATGGTGGCTCCTGATTCGAAAGACCGATCGCATAGTGCAATTCCCCACGGCATACGTCCCAACAAGAGAAAAAACCGTTTGCACATCCGCACTTTTTGGACTAGAGTATCACCGCGGCTTACGTCCCAGCGAGAGAAAACACCGCTTACTCTATCCCTGAGCACTAAGCTCATCTCGGTCGACCGAATCCACGACACCACTAAGGTGCCCATCCACTAAAAAGCATACTGATCAAACCATCAGTTTACCACCATACTGGGGTGTGAGGCTCGCGAATCAACGCTATACACAAAGCCATGCTATATTAAAGCTGTGCTTTGATCATCATCCACCAAACTTTGCTTTTCAACAAAAGTCTGGATCACTACATCTCAGCATGCCACACTATCAATCCATATCGTACCACTGATTTCTGCCAATATATAACCTATGAGCTCGTATGTCTCAGAGAAGGGCGTTAAGCAAGAGAATAAATTCTCCGCCGCCAAACAGATATATATTTAGCAGAGATCAACGAATACAATATAAAGGAATACAATGTCAGACACACCATCCATTTACAAGTCCGTTCTAGGTTTGAACGAAACCGGAGGCACTTTCCTCGCATATCCGTCGATCTCCAAGTACGTCTGGACGACCACCAACTGATTCCCTCATCTTGGGTGTACAGCCCAATCAAGATCATCAGTAATCACCCAAACGATGTGAAGACTTCCGGTCTTCGACCACCGTCATCATCTTCGACTTATCGTCGAATCGATTATTCAGAATGGGTATAAACCCGGCCTTTCCGAACAACCCGCGTATATTATAAACAAATGTTACACAACCACAACATACGCCTCATTCCAATTCAGCATTCACTAACCGTAAATTAGCAAGAGAACAATTCCCCAAATATTAACCCCGAAGGCCGAAACCAACATCAGATCAATACCCAGGAAACCATCCTTCTTAGCTAACCTACAGTTAGTTTCTAAATTTCATGTTCTTAGGGAAAAGTTCCCATTAATTTTATCAAAGATAAATTCTTTAAGATTTATTCTTTAATCTTCCTTTGGATATCATTTCAAACCAAATTATGGTTTTCCAAACTAGTCGGGATTAGCGAACCACACCGAAGTAATTATTTATTTTATTTCCTAATCCCAACCTATTCATCCCATGAAGCAAAACTGGTAATACTCCATATCTAATATCACGGTGTTATCGGTAAAATCAATTACCATTCCACGTCCAAATCTAATTAAAGATTTAACTATCGCTTTGGAGCAAAACTGGTGATACTCCATTCTCGATCTTTTCAATCTAATTAAAGATTCATTAAAACTCCACTTAGTTTTAATCTTTAACCGGGGTAAAGAATCAGTGTCATTTAAAACACGGTTCACTATAAACCCAAAGTCACATTACATTTCAATCAGACCCTAACAATAAATTAGCAAGTGAGCAATTCCCTAAGTATTAACCCCGAAGGCCGAAACCAACATCAGATCAATACCCCAGAAACCATTCAACTTAACTAATCTCCAGTTAGTTTCTGATTTTCTTAACTCCTTTGGATCTAAGAACAGTATTATTGAAGATACCGTTCACGACAACCCAAAATCACATTCTATTAATTATCGGGTTAAAGAACAAGTGTTATTTAAAACACTGTTCACGATAAACCCAAAAATAAATACCAATTCAATTCCAATTAAATATTATTTAATTGGTACACTTCATTAAATCTAAATAAAAGATTTAATCTTTTTCTCAACTGGGATTAAGAACAGTGTTAATGAAGACACCATTCACGACAAACCCAAATCACATTTGATATTAAATACAAGGCTCTGAATAGAAAATATATCGGCTTATATTCAATATCAAATTCTACGACCAACAAATACCGTATTGGAAATAACGATATAAATATATCTTTCAAATTTCCATAACAATATCTGTATAATCACGAAATCCAACATCGAAATAATCCAAAGACAATTTCAATTCAAATCCATTCCAATTCAATTATTGGAAATCCTGGTTACTTTTAAAACCCTTTCAAATCAAATTTATTTATTTAAAAATAAATAGAATTTTAATTCTAGTTCAAAACTAGTTCATTTCGATAAAAATCTATTTTTATCTTTTCAAATATGGAGTTTTTCATACCAATTTTTCCCAAATCATTTCTTATGATTTTACACAAATTATTACTATTTTTAATAATTTTATCAAGGCCTGTACAGTCGATTTCCATCAACGGCCATCGAACTGCACTTACAGCGACCTTTTCCAAATTTTATTTGGACATAATTCCAATTCCAACTGTTAGATTTCAAATTTCTAATATTCGTTAGAAATCTCTTTTCGATACGAACCCAATGGTTCCGGTTTTAGGAGAATCCGACGGTCGGATCTCCCGCGATATCCATTTGAAGTCAATGGTCGAAATTCACTAACTACCGCAGCGCGGCGCGTTCTATTTAGGCCATTATATTATACATATAATATATATAATATATGCTTCGTCGATTTTCTTTTAAAACGTATTTTTATAATCCGTTTTAAATTCGTTTTCAAAACGATTTCAATTCAAATTGATTTCTAATTCAATTTCAGTTCGTTTTCAATTCAAGTCAATTCCAATTGAAATTCATTTATATTCAATTTCAATTCGAATTCATTTATATTCAATTTCAATTCGAATTCATTTATATTCAATTTCAATTCGAATTCATTTATATTCAATTTCAATTCGAATTCATTTATATTCAATTTCAATTCAAATTCATTTCTATTCAATTTCAATTCGAATTCATTTATATTCAATTTCAATTCGAATTCATTTCTTTTCGAAATATCAGATTTTGAAATCACTTTCGATATTCATTATAAAATGAATAAAATCGATATAAATATCGTTCACGTCAAAATGGCGTCAATCTAGTCGACACGGCTTCATATATTTCTATTTTCAAATATTCTATTTCAAATATTGAATGAGGCCCAATCAATTACCATATAATGTTAATTATATGGATTTTCTACAACACATGTATACAATAACAACGATGAATAATCAACCATCATCCAAAGTGCATTTTACACTGTATAAGCATCGAATATAAATATTTAACGCTTATAACAGTCTATCAATCAATCGATCGACATACAACTAACTATTGGGATTAGTGTATGTCGTATTTTATCCCAATACCCGTGTGGGGTTTTCAAACAATCAAACACAGATTTTATTTGTGCAGTTGGGCGATGTGTAAAATTTATCGTCCCAATCAATATCAGTCAAATGTGTGTATATAAACAAATCGTCCGATTTGTTTATTTTTATTTCATTTCTTATACACGTTAAAAATTCTATTTTTAACTATAAAATATTTTCCACTATAAAATATTTTATTTCAACTATATAAATATTTTATTTCATTTCACATCACATCACACAATCAACTACACATCAAAATCAAACAAACAAGCATACAAGCCGTCCATGGTCTGTGGACGACGGGTGTCAGGTGCTACTAAACACCGTCTGCATCCTAGTATATATTTTAACTAGAAAATTAAATTAAAAAGTGAGAAGTTCTCACAGAGGGATCCACTCTGCTGTGCTTTGCTTTTGAACTGTTGAATCATTTGGATCTGCTTGAAATTCCTATGCAGTTCTTTTCACGCTGTTCAAATAAAAAATATATTTTTATTGCTTCATTCAATAAATAAAAATTATATTTTTTATTTCTACTTCATATATATTTACAGCGCTTCTTTCTATATAAAAATTATATTTTTATATTTCTACTCCATATATAAAGATCGAATTTTTATTTCATCGCTATAAAAAATCACATTTTTAATTCAACATATATATAATAAAAATCATATTTTTACTTCGCTACATATATAAAAATTATATTTTTAATCTTCTCTTACAATAAAAATTATATTTTTAATCTTTGCTTACAATAAAAATTATACTTTTAATCTTCGCTTACAATAAAAATTATATTTTTAATCTTCGTTTACAATAACAATTATATTTTTATTCGATTAAAAATCAGATCTTTTATCATATAAAAATCAAAGCTTTCAAATCTTTTCTATAAACAAAGTATTTTATATTTTCAAATCAAAGTAAGTTTTATATTTCAAAACAAAGAGAATTTTAGTGTTCAAAACAAAGCAAATTTTAGTGTTCAAAAATCTCTATGCAAATTTTATTTTATTTAAACAAGCTAAATCTAATTAAAGATTTATAATTTACCTTAATTCACAATCAAAGAAATTAGGCCGTTCTGCTCTTCATCGTTCTGGACATGTCGAACCATGCTTTGCCGCTAGGGCTTGGAGTTGTCGCCGCCAGACTTCGTCGGAGCTGCATCCGAGGTGCTCACGAGGTGCACCGGGCGGAGGACTGTCAAGGCCAGTGACGAGGGTGGTGGAGGCTCGAGCTCGGGGTGCTGAGTGGCATCGACAGGGATGCGTAGGGGTGCCTCTCGTTGGCTCGATTTGATCGAGGGGGAGGCGAAGGAGGATGGTCTGAAGCGAGGGGGGGAAGCAGAGCGGAGGGCGATGGAGCATCGATCGTCGGAGGTGTCGCGATTTAGTTTAGGTTTTTTTTATTTCTTCTGAAATGAACGGGTTTGGGGAATTAAGGGAGGGGGGCGTTGACCAAGTAAAGGAGAGTGTAGGGGGTGATTTGAATTTATTATTTTATTATATTTTCTCTCTAAAAGTGTGATTTCCTATACGAACTCTGAACGAGACCCAACGGCTATCGCCCCTAGCTAATTACCCCCGTTCCGAACACAATGAGATATGTATCATAAGCCAATTCCATTGTTTCGACCAATTTCTGTTCAAATAAAAATTTAAATCTATATATTCAATTTAAACGCACATTTCAATTTACTGGAGCTACATACTAACTCGAAAAATTACAGAAAAAATATTTCTGGCTTCATATTGACGATACGGTCCTAACAAAACTAGTTTCGTCAAATCCTGAGACCGTTTGAAAAATGGCCATTTTCCAGTCGATTAAAATCAACTGAAATTGGTCAAACGCGTTTTCCTTTGCCACGCTCACATATTGATTCGAAAAGTTATGAAATTTGGAATCTAGCAATAATTTGACATCACGGATCCAACAAAAGTGGTTTCGTCGAAATCCGAGGTCGTTTGCAAAATTTCCATTTTTAAGGGCCTGAATTCTATAGCGACTATTCAGAATTTTCAACCGGACATATCTTTTGATTGCCGCTATGAAATTTCAATTTTTCGGGTTCGTTGGAAAGATAGTCACAAATAGATTCCATTATTTTTGGTTTCACTAAAATCCGGTTTATTTTGCATCCAGAAACTTCAATTGAAGTTTGAAATCGAATTATCGAACTACCGCGCCATTTTCAATTCCTTTTATAAATATAAATAAATATTCATATCCTATCTTCGATTCAAACGAATATATACGTTCGAATTATATTCAAAATAAATTTCTCGTCGATATTATTTAAAATAATTCATTTTAAATAATCAAAATTCGCTAAAATTGCCAAAATAAAAATTTTAAACTGGCCCAGATTTCCAGGTTATTACAATCTCCCCCACTTAAAACTTTTCGTCCCCGAAAAGGAACGAAGCCGAAAGTTGTTTCACAAATCAACTCAACTTCCATTACTTTGATTACGGCTTAAGTTCTTCAACTTTTCAGTTTTTAAAAACTTTTCAAATTTTTCAAAAATTTGGCTAACACCCTAAATTTTCGAAAAATTTCGCCATAACCTCCCCTGCACCGGGAGCACCGGGAAAATCCTGAAATT
Source organism: Allium sativum (assembly GCA_030737875.1). Classification (NCBI taxonomy): domain Eukaryota; kingdom Viridiplantae; phylum Streptophyta; class Magnoliopsida; order Asparagales; family Amaryllidaceae; genus Allium; species Allium sativum. The sequence continues at coordinate 58,072,402 of CM060910.1, forward strand.
GCCATACAGGCCCTCTGATCTCAAAAAGAAAAAGAAAAAGCCAATCAGCTCATAAAATCATCATCACCCAAACAAAACAGTAAATTATGGTAAACATGTACCTATTTGTCGGGCAAACAATTTTATTTCTCTGCTATAGCCTCCTTGCTATGACCTGTTCAATGTAAGTACATGTATATGCAAGAAAATGCGATAAATTTTCAATACAATTCACTATTTGGTTCAATTTGGCTAATGGTTCAAAGTTTAATTAAGCAACTAATAATCAAACAACACAATCAGCAATCGATTAGTTGATTATCATTTCAAATTTATAACTTTGATATATATTCTAAAAATCAGATTTTTGATGCAAAATCACAACAGTAAGCCCTATCTAATTTTGGTTCTCACACCAGTCAATAGGAAATATATAGAAATCACACTTTCGTCACTCGAACATAAACACTGATGATGAGGCCTCATCATCAGAATCATCTCCGGGCGACTAGAGTGTGATTCTATATCTATCCAATATATTAAAATTTCGAATACACGCAGATCAGACGTATACGCAAAATCTGTATATACTGGATAGTCCAAATCAATATAATATAAAATAAATAATCAAATACGAATAGTTGATTTAAATTTTCAAAACAAAAATTCGTTTTCATTTCAAAAATATACTCTTCACGGGAGAACATTTCATTGTTATTTTACAACAATTCATCAGAATACAAGAATATACAGAGTATGAATAAATAAATATTACACAGAAAATATTAGAGATTTAAATTATATTTTATAGCAGCGGAAAAAAAATACAATACACAACTAGAAGAGATATACGGATACAAAGCTTTCCGGATATCGTTCCAGCTGTAAACCAGGATCCTGTGAATATAAATCTGCAAAACCAAAACTACTAGCTGCCCGTGTCAAAATAGGGGCACCCAGAGTTTAGGTCAAAACAATAAACTCCAGGTCAGTCATGTGACTGGTGTGAGAACTAAAACAGTTATTTATCTTTATTTTCAAAGTTAGGTAAATCAAGGGACCACGCCGTATAACACGGAACGGGTTTCCTCCCAAGAACACCAGTGCATAAAACAACAGCGCAATGCTAAATAAAGAAAAATGAAGCTATTATAAGACCCAGGTCCCATCACACAATGCAACGCAAGCCGGAGGATAGGGTTTTTACCTTATAATAGCCAAGAATGCTTGATACGTTTAAAACAAATCATTTGATACTATTATAAGTGCATATTGTATAAAACATCTTCAAATCATAAGTATCAATCATAGACGGCATAAGCGCCCCATCCCACTATGTCGCCATACTAGGCTCTACAAATAAAACCGAAATACACGTATTCGAAATTGGATTTCCATCATGGTGGCTCCTGATTCGAAAGATCGATCGCGTAGTGCAATTCCCCACGGCTTACGTCCCAACAAGAGAAAACACCGTCTGCACATCTGCACTTTTGGGACCAGAGTATCACCGCGGCTTACGTCCCAGCGAGAGAAAACACCGCTTACTCTATCCCTGAGCACTAAGCTCATCTCGGTCGACCGAATCCACGACACCACTAAGGTGCCCATCCACTAAAAAGCATACTGATCAAACCATCAGTTTACCACCATACCGGGGTGTGAGGCTCGCGAATCAACGTTATACACAAAGCCATGCTATATTAAAGCTGCGCTTTGATCATCATCCACCAAACTTTGCTTTTCAACAAAAGTCTGGATCACTGCATCTCAGCATGCCACACTATCAATCCACATCGTACCACTGATTTCTGCCAATATATAACCTCTGAGTTTGTATGTCTCAGAGAAGGGCGTTAAGCAAGAGAATAAATTCTCCGCCGCCAAACAGATATATATTTAGCAGAGATCAACGAATACAATATAAAGGAATACAAAGTCAGACACACCATCCATTTACAAGTCCGTTCTAGGTCTGAATGAAACCGGAGGCACTTTCCTCGCATATCCGTCGATCTCCAAGTACGTCCGGACGACCACCAACTGATTCCTTCATCTTGGGTGTAACGCCCAATCAAGATCATCAGTAATCACCCAAACGATGTGAAGACTTCTGGTCTTCGACCACCGTCATCATCTTCGACTTATCGTCGAATCGGCTATTCAGAATGGGTATAAATCCGGCCTTTCCGAACAACCCGCGTATATTATAAACAAATGTTACACAACCACAACATACGCCTCATTCCAATTCAGTAGTCACTAACCGTAAATTAGCAAGAGAACAATTCCACAAATATTAACCCCGAAGGCCGAAACCAACATCAGATCAATACCCAGGAAACCATCCTTCTTAGCTAACCTACAGTTAGTTTCTAAATTTCACGTTCTTAGGGAAAAGTTCCCATTAATTTTATCAAAGATAAATTCTTTAAGATTTATTCTTTAATCTTCCTTTGGATATCATTTCAAACCAAATTATGGTTTTCCAAACTAGTCGGGATTAGCGAACCACACCGAAGTAATTATTTATTTTATTTCCCAATCCCAACCTATTCATCCCATGAAGCAAAACTGGTAATACTCCATATCTAATATCACGGTGTTATCGGTAAAATCAATTACCATTCCACGTCCAAATCTAATTAAAGATTTAACTATCGCTTTGGAGCAAAACTGATGATACTCCATTCTCGATCTTTTCAATCTAATTAAAGATTCATTAAAACTCCACTTAGTTTTAATCTTTAACCTGAGACGACCCAAAATCCCGTTCTCACGGAAACAAGGGTTATCTTTGGAATATAACACAGAAACAGATAATAGCAGAACAGAATAAAATAAATACACCAGATAATGAACAATAGAATATACTGGATAAAAGTAATCATCAGAGTTACACAGTTTACAGGATCTTACTTAGTACAAATACAGTTCAGCTGTACATAAATGTCTACAGCGGAAATAAACAAAATATGTACAATAGGAGCTGAACAGCATAAAAAGAGATAAATGATAGAATCCATCTTCAGCTCCAGCTATCCAGAAAGAACCAGCTAAACCTGAATACAAGGCTGCCCGTGTAGAAAAAGGGGCACCCGAGTTTGAGAGTGAAACAAACTACAAGTCAGTCATGGGACTGGTATGAGAAATCTACTCAACACATATATATAATTTGGCAAATCACAGGACCACGCCACTTTCGTGGAACGGGTTTACTCCATTGGATTGCCAGTGCTTTACAACAAATCTTTCTTTTAAACATCGCTATGCTTTTTATAAAAATGAAACCATTATAAGACTCAGTTCCCATCACACAATGCAACGCAAACCGGAGGATAGAGTTTTACCTTATAACGGCCAAAATATGCTTGATACGAATAAAACAAAGGCATTTGATATTATTGCTAGTGTCAATATGTTTTGAAAACAATTTCAAATCATAACTATCAATCATAGACGGCATGGGTACCATATATCATGTCGCCATATATATATATATATATAATCAAAACCGCACGATGTCGTACTTGGAAATTGGATTTCCGTCATGAACCAAGGCAAAAGATAGTCCTTACCGAATTCGAGACAATCTAGCCCATGTCTCAGGATCAGAACGCATCAACCCTTTAGATCGTCAGGGCCGGTCCACCGATGTGGATTATTATGCCTGAACACTACGTTTCTCCGCCCTTTGGGGCGTAAACGAGCCATCGAATGACTCCATCGGACCCGGATCGTCCGATCAAACCGAGGCAACTCGCAACAGCAACAACCACATAGGTGAAAAGTATATAAATGTCAGGGCTGGTAGGTCACTGACACCACCCTAGCTAGAAAGAAACGCATGCCCTCCCTGAGGTCCTTCCCCCGTTTTAGGTTCATACCGGGGTGTGAGGCTCGCGAATTCACGTTATACACAAAGCTACGCCACACAGGCGGTGCTTTGATCATCACCACAAGACTTTGCTTTTCAACAGAAGCCCTGATCACTGCATCTTAGCATGCCACACAGGCAATTCATGCCATGCAACTGACGTCCATCGATATACAACCTCTGAGCTCGTGCGTCTCAGAGAATGGCGTTAAGCAAAAGAATAAATTCTCCGCCGCCAAACAGATGTATATTTAATAGAGATCAATCAACACAGAATAAAATCCAATGTCAGACACACAGTCCATTTACAAGTCCGTTCTGGGTCTGAACGAAACCGGAGGCACTAAATACCTCGCAAACCCATCGATCACCACGTACGTCTGGACGATCACCACTCATTATCCATATTTCAGGATGCCTCCCAATCAGGACCTCGGTTACCATCCAAACGAGGTGAAGATCTCCGGTCTTCGACCATCGTCTTCATCTTCGACTTTTAATCGTCGGTCAATTATTCGAAATGAGAATTATCTCGGCCTTTTCAAATAATTCATGTATATTTAGAATTTCAAATCAATTTATTTCAATGGTTAAATTATTCGACAACACCAAATTTGTTCTTTAATGTAATTTTCATACCAAACACATTCAACCATCAAATATCACATAAATCAAGCAAATTCAGTTTATTTCCATTCCATATCGCTTATGATATTTTATAACTATTTATCGCTATTTTTATTTATTTTAAAATAGCTAATTTATTCAAAACGACGCTTCGGGCCATAAAGCGGCCGTGGCGCTGTTTTTCTTCAGATTTGATTTACACATATCTGAAAATCTAACCGTTGGATCTTCGCAAAATTTACATCATTAGAAAGGTCTTTTCAAAACGAATCCAATGGTTCCAGTTTCGGGAAAATCCGACGGTCGGATTTCCTGGTACAATCGTTTGAAATTTCGATTTCAAAATACGATACGAACTGCAGCGTCGTTATTCGATTAAATATATAATTATATTTATATATATATAAATATAATCGCTTCTGGCGCTGTTTTTCTTCAGATTTGAATTAAACATTCCAGACAATCCAACCGTTGGATTTTTACAAGGTTGGTGCCGTTGGAAAGATTATTCCAACGCGAACCCGACGGTTGAGGTTTCGGGAAAATCCAATGGTCGGATTTCCCGCACTAGTCGTTTGAAATCACGGTTTCGAAATACGAACTGCACGGCCTCGTTTCGTTTTAATTTTATTTATATTTATATATTTATATAAATATGGTTCATTCTATGATTTCCATATCGTTTTCACTTCAAATATTTTTCTAACACCTTAAAATTTTGGAAAATTTCGCCATAACCTCCCCTGCACCGGGAGCATCGGGAAATTGCAAATAGCTTTCCCGGTCCTTCTAATCTCAAAAAGAAAAAGAAAAAGCCAAGCGGCTAGCCAACAGGCTCATAAAATCATCACCCAAACAAAGCAGTAAATGTGTACCTATTTGTCGGGCACAAAATTTTATTCCTCTTCTCTAGCCCCTTCGCTATAACCTATTCAATGAATATGCATGTACATATATATACAGTTCTTATCATTTATCATTTTCTATTCAACTTCATATTTGATTTTCATTTGGTTTAAAAACACCATTCATTCTAATGTTACATAAATAGGTGCAAATCATTTCATTAGTTAATTAATGAATATTTCAACTCATATATGTTTATTTTGAACAAGTGGCTATTTTTAACACTTCACATTTCAACGATTTATGCATACAATAAAAATGTGATTTTTATTGTAAAACAATTCATTTCAAAACACTATTTTTCTATATAGTTCATATAGGTGATAAAAATAGGATTTTTATCATAAAACAATTTCTTTTAAAACGAGATTATTTTACACAGTTCATATAGTCGATAAAAGGTGATTTTTATTATCAAACAATTTATTTCAAAATATGAATACCATTCAACACATGAATTTCTAATCAACGAATGAATATCAATTCAACACATGAATGTTTTCTATAGTTTCTATATATAGATAAAAGGTGATTTTTACTATCAAACAATTTATTTCAAAATATGAATACCATTCAACACATGAATTTCTAATCAACGAATGAATATCAATTCAACACATGAGTGTTTTCTATGGTTTCTATATATAGATAAAAATGTGATTTTTATTATCAAACTATTTATTTCAAAATATGAATACCATTCAACACATGAATTTCTAATCAACGAATGAATATCAATTCAACACATGAATGTTTTCTATAGTTTTTATATATAGATAAAAGTGTGATTTTTATTATCAAACAATTTATTTCAAAATATTAATACCATTCAACACATGAATTTCTAATCAACGAATGAATATCAATTCAACACATGAATGTTTTCTATAGTTTTTATATATAGATAAAAATGTGATTTTTATTATCAAACAATTTATTTCAAAATATGAATACCATTCAACACATGAATTTCTAATCAACGAATGAATATCAATTCAACACATGAATGTTTTCTATAGTTTCTATATATAGATAAAAATGTGATTTTTATTATCAAACAATTTATTTCAAAATATGAATATCATTCAACACATGAATTTCTAATCAACGAATGAATATCAATTCAACACATGAATGTTTTCTATGGTTTCTATATATAGATAAAAATGTGATTTTTATTATCAAACAATTTATTTCAAAATATTAATACCATTCAACACATGAATTTCTAATCAACGAATGAATATCAATTCAACACATGAATGTTTTCTATTCAATGAATAAATATAGTTTAAGCATATGAAAATAATTCAAACACACGAATATTATTCAAAATTTCGGCAGCATAACGGCAGGGTAGTTAAACCGGGACCGTCCCTAGTACGGCTCCTCGCTCTACCTTAAAACCTCGCGGTTTTTGATAATGGGGATCATGCATCTAGTTCGCACGCAGACGGCATGTATATATTTATTTTATTTCCACAAACTAATCCTATGTGGTTTCAACCAAATATTTTCCAACCACAAACGGGTATTTTTCAACCACAATCAACCAATATCAACCACAAACAATCTCAAACAACCATTCGCTATCAATCAATTTTCACAACAATTTCAACCAATAAATATCGTCCATGGTTTGTGGACGAGGGGCGTATATATATATATATATATATTTATATATAGCAATTCACTTTTATTTCCACACACATATATATATATAGAAAAAGAAATTGAAGAGTGAGAAATTCTCACCAATTAGCTAACCAATACTACGACTCTTCCTTTATAGAAATCTTCGCCAATCTCGCCTTTCGTCGCTTTCGTTGCCCGTATTCTCTACATATGTAAAAATCGAATTTTTACTATGTTATTCAATATATAAAAATTGCATTTTGACTTCGCTATTCAATATATAAAGATCATATGTTTAAAAATAAAGATTATATTTTTAATATTCCTATGATGTAAAAATTATATTTTTATTGCTTTAAAAATATAAGAATCATATCTTACTTCTCCTACTTAATAAAAATTCCGTCTTTTCTATTTTAAAAATATGATCTTTATTATTCTAAAAAATCTGATCTTTTCTATTTTAAAAATCTGATCTTTTCTATTTTAAAGTTCAAACCTTTCTCTTTTTAAAGTTTAAATCTTTTTCTACCCTAAAGTTTAAATCTTTTTCCATTTAAAATCTAAATCTTTTTCTTTTTAAAATCTAAATCTTTTTCTTTTTAAAATCTTAAAATAAAATCAGTTTTTAAAACCCTTTTCAAACTCAGTTTTTAAATGCTTTTTAAAAATCAGTTTTACATCTTTTTAAAATAAATCAGTTTTAAATCATTTAAAATAAATCAGTATTTTCTAATTAAAATAAAATAAAATCGGTATATATATAAAAATAAAAAAATAAAATATAAAATACTTACTGTATGCGAAGAAGGGGGGAGCGGTCGTCAGGGTCGGCGCTGGCTTCGTGGTGGGCGGCCTTCAGTTCGTCGACGGTGGGAGGTCGTCAGACGGGGGGCTCTCGAATCGCGTCGCGATGGCTTCGAGGGGGAGGGCGAGGTCACTGGCGGTTCGAGGGTGAGGCTTCGGTGGAGGCGGTCGTCAGGGCGGTGGCGTCGATGCTTCACGGGGGCGTCGATCGATAGTTTTAGGGTTTTTCCTCTTTTTTTTTATTTCTGTTTAATGAGTCGGGGGGCCAGAAAGGGAGATAAAGGGGGAAATTAATATTATTTTTATTATTTTATTATTTAATTATTCAAAAAAAGTTGACTTTCACATACGACCTCGAAACGAGGCCCACCGCCTGTCGTCCATAGCGTTTTACCCCCATTCCGGACACAATGGGATATGTATCGCAAGCTGATTTGATAGTTACAATCAGTTTCCGTTGAATTTACATTTAAATCACTATATTGAATTTTAAACGTACATTTCAAATTACCGGGGTCACATACTAACTAGAAAAATTCTCGAAAAATATTTTCTAGCTTCGTATTGACGATACGGTCCTAACAAAACTAGTTTCGTCGAATTCTGAGACCGTTGGAATAATGGCCAATTTCCAGTCGATTAAAATCAACTAAAACCGGTCAAACACGTTTTCCTTTGCCACGCTCACATATTGATTCGAAACATTATGAAATTTGAAACCTAGCAATAATTTGACATCACGGATCCAACAAAAGTGGTTTCGTCGAAATCCGAGGTCGTATGCAAAATGTCCATTTTTAAGGGCCTGAATTCCATAGCGACTATTCAGAATTTTCAACTGGACATATCTTTTGATTCCCGCTATCAAATTTCGATTGGTCGGATTCGTTAGAAAGATATCATCAATTAGATCCTAATGTTTTTGGTTTCACTAAAATCCGGATTGTTTTGCACCCGGTACAGTCCGACAAAGTTTGAATTCGAATTATCGAACTACCGCGCCATTTTCAATTCTATATATAATTATAATTAATTATATTCGTTTTCAAATGTCGATTCAACTCAGTTTTCATCGCCATTATTTAAAATATTTATTTTAAATATTTAAAATCCATTATTTTAGCCAATTTAAAATTTTTAAATTGGTTCAGATTTTCTGGGTCGTTATAATCTCCCCCACTTAAAACTTTTCGTCCCCGAAAAGGAACAAAGTCGAAAGTGGTTTGATAAATCTACAATCATACAATACAACAACCAATTTGTTTTTAACTTTTCTAAAATATTCTGATCAAATCCTATATTTCTTCAAAAATCATTCAGAGTATATAATTAAAAGTGTATATCTACGAAAAGAAAATAACAATAGAGTAGAGAATTGAATGGTAGTGCAAAGTAGGGTAAATGTACCTTGCACCGGAGTCAGTCAGAGATATCCACTCGGCATCTAGGATAAGCTTTCTGAATCCCCTCCTCAGTTTCCCAAGTACAATCTCGCGGATCTCCACTCCATTGCACCATGACTAAGTGAACTTTCTTGTTTCTCAGCTCTTTGGTTTCTTTGCCGATGATCTTTAGCGGCTCTCGCCTCACAGCTAATTCTGGAGTAATTTCAATATCCTGCTGAGCTGCTTCTTCCACGATCAAGTCTGGATCATGAACGTGCTTTCGAAGTTGAGATATATGAAATACATCATGCACTCCAGGCAACCAGTCTGGCAATTTGACCATATAAGCGAGAGTCCCAATCCGTTCCAGAATAGGAAACGGACCAATGAATTTGGGTGCCAACTTTCCAGTTTTACCGAACCGGATAACTCCTCTCATCGGCGATACTTTCAAATATACGTAGTCGCCAACTTCAAAGGATATATCTCTTCTTCTTCTATCGGCATAGCTCTTTTGTCGGCTTTGAGCGGCGAGTAATCGCTTCTTAATAAAATCGACTTTGTCGGCAGCTTCTCGGATCATATCAGGACCCAACACAAGTCTATTTCCTGGTTCGACCCAACAAGCAGAAGATCGGCACGGTCTACCATACAATGTTTCGAATGGCGACATTGTCAGGCTTGCCTGATAGCTGTTTTTATAAGAGAATTCAGCCAAATGCAGATGGTCTTCCCATGATCCACCGAAATCTATAACACAAGCCCGCAATAGATCTTCTAAAATGCGATTCACCCTCTCAGTCTGACCGTCTGTCTGAGGATGATAAGCGGTGCTTAGGTTTAACTTCGTTCCTAGCTCGACTTGAAATGCTTCCCAGAATTTGCTAGTGAATATTGTATCTCTATCACTTACTATGCTGAGCGGCACTCAATGTAGTCTAACTATTTCCCTGAAGTATATCTGCGCCAGACTCTGAGCAGTTCTGTTTGATCTGACAGATATGAAATGGGCGGTCTTCGTGAAACGATCTACGATCACCCAAATACTGTCATTTCCTTTTCTGGTCCTGGGCAGACCATCAATGAAATCCACAGAAATATGCTCCCACTTCCAACCAGGAACTTCCAGTAGTTGTAATAATCCAGCAAATTTCTGCTGGTCGCTTTTGACTAGCTGGCAAGTAGGGCATCGACTCACATATATCGAGATGTCTCTTTTTAACGACTTCCACCAGAATGTGCGTTTGATATCGTTATACATTTTATTCACACCTGGATGGATACTGAGCTTAGATTTGTGACATTCATCCAGTACATCCCTTCTGAGTTCAGGAATATCTGGAACGCAAATTCGCCCTTCTAACCTCAGAATCCCTTCGCTGTCTAGCTGGAAATCCAAAGCATTGCCTTCACGAATTCGCTGACTTATTCCTTTGATAAATTGGTCGTCTTCTTGGAGAGCCGATATCTTATCAATCAACGAAGTCGCAATGATGAAACTGGCGATCATTTCATTCTTTCGGCTTAACGCATCGGCCACGACATTGGCTTTCCCTGGAGTATATATAATTTCAAAGTCATATGCTGCAAGAAACTCCAGCCAACGCTGCTGCCTCAAATTTAAGTCCTTCTGAGTAAACAGATACTTTAACGACTGGTGATCTGTAAACAGTTCAAATCTCTCGCCCAGAAGATAGTGTCTCCAGATTTTCAAAGAGAATATGATAGCCAATAACTCAAGATCATGAGTTACATAGTTTTTCTCGTGCGGCTTCAGTTGACGGCTAGCATAAGCAATTACTTGGCCCCTTTGCATTAACACTGCGCCAAGGCCTTCTCTAGAAGCATCCGTCCAGACTTTTAGATCCTGGTTGCCATCGATAATGGTTAACACTGGAGCAGTTGTTAATCTCAACTTTAGCTCTTCAAAAGCTTCCTCACTTTCTTGAGTCCATTTGAATTTAGAATGCTTCTTTGTAAGCTTCGTTAAGTGACCAGATATCTTCGAAAAGTTTTTAACGAACTTCCGATAATAGCTAGCCAATCCCAGAAAACTGCGGACTTCAGTGGGAGTACTGGGCTGTTTCCAATTCTGAATAGCTGTGATTTTTCTTGGATCCACAGCGATTCCATCTTTCGATACGACATGGCCTAGAAATTTCACTTCATCTTGCCAGAAGATACATTTGGAAAACTTTGCTTTTAATACATTCCTTCTCAGAATTTCTAGAACTTGTTCCAGATGCTTTTCATGTTCGGCCTTTGATTTAGAGAAGATTAGAATATCATCAATAAAAACCAGAACAAATTTATTTAATACTCCTCTGAATACTCGGTTCATTAGATCGACGAAGTAAGCTGGAGCGTTACATAAGCCGAACGGCATTACTAACCACTCGTAGAATAAGTCGGGGCCTCTGAACGCTGTCATTGGAACACACTCTTCGGCAATTCGAAGTTGATGGAATCCTGTAGCTAGGTCCATTCTTGAGAATACTTGTGCTCCATTTAATCGATCCAACAAATCATCTATTCGTGGCAATGGATACTTGTTCTTTATTGTCTGTTTGTTCAGATCACGATAATCCACACATAGACGTAGAGTACCGTCTGATTTTGGGACAAACACCACTACTGCTCCCCAATCTGAGAAACTAGGCCTGATCAGACCTTTCCATATTAGCTGTCGTGTTTGATTGTCTAATTCCTCCTTCTCTTTCAAGGACATTCTTCGAATAGCGTGAACTACCGGTCTTGCATTGGGAATTAAAGCAATCTTGAAATCTATTTCTCTTTGCGGAGGTAAGCGAACAACTTCTTCGAACACATCCGCATAGTTCTTGACGACAGGAATGTCTTTGATGAGGTCTGGAATATCCTCAGTAACTTCAGGGATATTTTCTGTTTGAGCTGGAGAAACATTCAAAGCTGCCCAGAAGTCCTTTCTATTTGATATCGGGCCTTCACACGGAATGGTTATATAACTCCCTGATTTAATCTTAGCTCTAACAACTCTCTCGGCGCATCTAACCTCTGCTTCATATTTGGTTAACCAATCCAATCCCAGAATAAGATCGAATTCATCAAAATTCATGACGACAGAGATAATAGGGAATTTATAGCAAGAAAAAGAGACGGGCACGGCACAAACCCAACTGAGATTGATGGAACCTCCAACTGGATTTCGGATAGTTATTGGCTCTTTGAGCTTCTTCAAATTCAAATCCAACTTCTTGACTGCACTCTTTGCAATAAAGCTTCGTGACGCGCCTGTGTCAAACAGTACTTTAACTGGAATGTTTTTGACATTGAGCATGCCTTCTAAAACATCAGACCTTTCCTGAGCAGACGGGGAGGTAGGTACTTCTACCACTTCATTTACATGTACTGCTTTAGGTTTCTCTAAGAGTTGGCACTCTCGTGCAATATGACCTGCTTGGTGACACTTATGGCATTTCCTTTCCCCATGGGGTTTCTTTTGTTTCTTAGTGGCCTTAGATCCAGTCTTGATTCTTTTCTTTAAGGGCCCACAATTTATCGACAAATGTCCTTTCTTATTGCAGTTAGAGCAAATAGCAGTTGTTACTGGTTCTTTCCCAGATTCAGCCCTTTTTCTCTTGGCACTGGGCTTCTTACTGGCTTCAAGAATATCAGTTTCCGACTCTTCTTTGTCACTACAACAGACTTCTTCTTCGTCGCTCAACATTCCTTTCTTATGGAGATATTCATACTGATAGGCCATATATATCATTTCAGAAAAAGGAAGCTTCACATGCCCCAATACTTTATTCTGGTATTTCCTTTGAAGCCCGTGAATAAATCTCATATTTTTCATCTTTTGATTTTGAATTAGATGAGGAGCAAAGTGAGCAAGTTCGTTGAATTTCTTATGATATTCTGGGATGGTCATGTCACCTTGTATCAAATAAGAAAATTCATCACATAATCGCTCGGTTGCTTCGGGAGGAGTAAATCTTTCTAAGAAAATCACTTTGAATCTGTCCCAGGTGATATCACCTTCTGGATTATCCTTAATAACTGAATCCCACCAAAATAAAGCTTCCTCTTTGAGTGCCCAAGACGCCAGTAATCTTTTCTGATCGTCTCTCAGCTTTAAACCCTCAAATATTTTCTCTGCAGAACGAATCCAAGCTTGTGTTTCCATAATGGGCTCCTTGCCTAAGAATGGCGATCCACCAAGATTTCGAAATCTCTTGAATAGAACTTCTATATCGGATTCTGGCTGTAGGAGCATAACTGGCTCATTAGCTGGTCAAGCCATACGATTATTTCTTCTGATCCTGTCACTCATTTTCTAGTACGTCTGCAATTAGCAGAACAAGTGTCAGGTCAATGGAAAAGATATTTGAAAATGTAGAGACAAATATTTGAATGTAAATGTGTCTATCGAGGTGTAATTTCATTCTGCCTTACTCATAATAGGATATTACTGATCCTATCTGTATGGAGTTACCCGTCCTAGAACACTACTGGTTCTATTTCTGACGAGTTCGTTCAAATGTTATATTCCAGAACTAAGCTTAACCAAAGCTCTGATACCACGTTGAGACGACCCAAAATCCCGTTCTCACGGAAACAAGGGTTATCTTTGGAATATAACACAGAAACAGATAATAGCAGAACAGAATAAAATAAATACACCAGATAATGAACAATAGAATATACTGGATAAAAGTAATCATCAGAGTTACACAGTTTACAGGATCTTACTTAGTACAAATACAGTTCAGCTGTACATAAATGTCTACAGCGGAAATAAACAAAATATGTACAATAGGAGCTGAACAGCATAAAAAGAGATAAATGATAGAATCCATCTTCAGCTCCAGCTATCCAGAAAGAACCAGCTAAACCTGAATACAAGGCTGCCCGTGTAGAAAAAGGGGCACCCGAGTTTGAGAGTGAAACAAACTACAAGTCAGTCATGGGACTGGTATGAGAAATCTACTCAACACATATATATAATTTGGCAAATCACAGGACCACGCCACTTTCGTGGAACGGGTTTACTCCATTGGATTGCCAGTGCTTTACAACAAATCTTTCTTTTAAACATCGCTATGCTTTTTATAAAAATGAAACCATTATAAGACTCAGTTCCCATCACACAATGCAACGCAAACCGGAGGATAGAGTTTTACCTTATAACGGCCAAAATATGCTTGATACGAATAAAACAAAGGCATTTGATATTATTGCTAGTGTCAATATGTTTTGAAAACAATTTCAAATCATAACTATCAATCATAGACGGCATGGGTACCATATATCATGTCGCCATATATATATGTATAATCAAAACCGCACGATGTCGTACTTGGAAATTGGATTTCCGTCATGAACCAAGGCAAAAGATAGTCCTTACCGAATTCGAGACAATCTAGCCCATGTCTCAGGATCAGAACGCATCAACCCTTTAGATCGTCAGGGCCGGTCCACCGATGTGGATTATTATGCCTGAACACTACGTTTCTCCGCCCTTTGGGGCGTAAACGAGCCATCGAATGACTCCATCGGACCCGGATCGTCCGATCAAACCGAGGCGCCTCGCAACAGCAACAACCACATAGGTGAAAAGTATATAAATGTCAGGGCTGGTAGGTCACTGACACCACCCTAGCTAGAAAGAAACGCATGCCCTCCCTGAGGTCCTTCTCCCGTTTTAGGTTCATACCGGGGTGTGAGGCTCGCGAATTCACGTTATACACAAAGCTACACCACACAGGCGGTGCTTTGATCATCACCACAAGACTTTGCTTTTCAACAGAAGCCCTGATCACTGCATCTTAGCATGCCACACAGGCAATTCATGCCATGCGACTGACGTCCATCGATATACAACCTCTGAGCTCGTGCGTCTCAGAGAAGGGCGTTAAGCAAAAGAATAAATTCTCCGCCGCCAAACAGATGTATATTTAATAGAGATCAATCAACACAGAATAAAATCCAATGTCAGACACACAGTCCATTTACAAGTCCGTTCTGGGTCTGAACGAAACCGGAGGCACTAAATACCTCGCAAACCCATCGATCACCACGTACGTCTGGACGATCACCACTCATTATCCATATTTCGGGATGCCTCCCAATCAGGACCTCGGTTACCATCCAAACGAGGTGAAGATCTCCGGTCTTCGACCATCGTCTTCATCTTCGACTTTTAATCGTCGGTCAATTATTCGAAATGAGAATTATCTCGGCCTTTTCAAATAATTCACGTATATTTAGAATTTCAAATCAATTTATTTCAATGGTTAAATTATTCGACAACACCAAATTTGTTCTTTAATGTAATTTTCACACCAAACACATTCAACCATCAAATATCACATAAATCAAGCAAATTCAGTTTATTTCCATTCCATATCGCTTATGATATTTTAGAACTATTTATCGCTATTTTTATTTATTTTAAAATAGCTAATTTATTCAAAACGACGCTTCGGGCCATAAAGCGGCCGTGGCGCTGTTTTTCTTCAGATTTGATTTACACATATCTGAAAATCTAACCGTTGGATCTTCGCAAAATTTACATCATTAGAAAGGTCTTTTCAAAACGAATCCAACGGTTCCAGTTTCGGGAAAATCCGACAGTCGGATCTCCCGGTACAATCGTTTGAAATTTCGATTTCAAAATACGAACTTCAGCGTCGTTATTCGATTAAATATATAATTATATTTATATATATATATATATATATATATATATAATCGCTTCTGGCACTGTTTTTCTTCAGATTTGAATTAAACATTCCAGACAATCCAACCGTTGGATTTTTACAAGGTTGGTGCCGTTGGAAAGATTATTCCAAGGCGAACCCGACGGTTGAGGTTTCGGGAAAATCCAATGGTCGGATTTCCCGCACTAGTCGTTTGAAATCACGGTTTCGAAATACGAACTGCACGGCCTCGTTTCGTTTTAATTTTATTTATATTTATATATTTATATAAATATGGTTCATTCTATGATTTCCATATCGTTTTCACTTCAAATATTTTTCTAACACCTTAAAATTTTGGAAAATTTCGCCATAACCTCCCCTGCACCGGGAGCATCGGGAAATTGCAAATAGCTTTCCCGGTCCTTCTAATCTCAAAAAGAAAAAGAAAAAGCTAAGCGGCTAGCCAACAGGCTCATAAAATCATCACCCAAACAAAGCAGTAAATGTGTACCTATTTTCGGGCACAAAATTTTATTCCTCTTCTCTAGCCCCTTTGCTATAACCTGTTCAATGAATATGCATGTACATATATATACAGTTCTTATCATTTATCATTTTCTATTCAACTTCATATTTGATTTTCATTTGGTTTAAAAACACCATTCATTCTAATGTTACATAAATAGGTGCAAATCATTTCATTAGTTAATTAATGAATATTTCAACTCATATATGTTTATTTTGAACAAGTGGCTATTTTTAACACTTCACATTTCAACGATTTATGCATACAATAAAAATGTGATTTTTATTGTAAAACAATTCATTTCAAAACACTATTTTTCTATATTGTTCATATAGGTGATAAAAATAGGATTTTTATCATAAAACAATTTCTTTTAAAACGAGATTATTTTACACAGTTCATATAGTCGATAAAAGGTGATTTTTATTATCAAACAATTTATTTCAAAATATGAATACCATTCAACACATGAATTTCTAATCAACGAATGAATATCAATTCAACACATGAATGTTTTCTATAGTTTCTATATATAGATAAAAGGTGATTTTTACTATCAAACAATTTATTTCAAAATATGAATACCATTCAACACATGAATTTCTAATCAACGAATGAATATCAATTCAACACATGAGTGTTTTCTATGGTTTCTATATATAGATAAAAATGTGATTTTTATTATCAAACTATTTATTTCAAAATATGAATACCATTCAACACATGAATTTCTAATCAACGAATGAATATCAATTCAACACATGAATGTTTTCTATAGTTTTATATATAGATAAAAATGTGATTTTTATTATCAAACAATTTATTTCAAAATATTAATACCATTCAACACATGAATTTCTAATCAACGAATGAATATCAATTCAACACATGAATGTTTTCTATAGTTTTTATATATAGATAAAAATGTGATTTTTATTATCAAACAATTTATTTCAAAATATGAATACCATTCAACACATGAATTTCTAATCAACGAATGAATATCAATTCAACACATGAATGTTTTCTATAGTTTCTATATATAGATAAAAATGTGATTTTTATTATCAAACAATTTATTTCAAAATATGAATACCATTCAACACATGAATTTCTAATCAACGAATGAATATCAATTCAACACATGAATGTTTTCTATGGTTTCTATATATAGATAAAAATGTGATTTTTATTATCAAACAATTTATTTCAAAATATTAATACCATTCAACACATGAATTTCTAATCAACGAATGAATATCAATTCAACACATGAATGTTTTCTATTCAATGAATAAATATAGTTTAAGCATATGAAAATAATTCAAACACACGAATATTATTCAAAATTTCGGTAGCATAACGGCAGGGTAGTTAAACCGGGACCGTCCCTAGTACGGGTCCTCGCTCTACCTTAAAACCTCGCGGTTTTTGACAATGGGGATCATGCATCTAGTTCGCACGCAGGCGGCATGTATATATTTATTTTATTTCCACAAACTAATCCTATGTGGTTTCAACCAAATATTTTCCAACCACAAACGGGTATTTTTCAACCACAATCAACCAATATCAACCACAAACAATCTCAAACAACCATTCGCTATCAATCAATTTTCACAACAATTTCAACCAATAAATATCGTCCATGGTTTGTGGACGAGGGGCGTATATATATATATATATATATATATATATATATATATATATTTATATATAGCAATTCACTTTTATTTCCACACACATATATATATAGAAAAAGAAATTGAAGAGTGAGAAATTCTCACCAATTAGCTAACCAATACTACGACTCTTCCTTTATAGAAATCTTTGCCAATCTCGCCTTTCATCGCTTTCGTTGCCCGTATTCTCTACATATGTAAAAATCAAATTTTTACTATGTTATTCAATATATAAAAATTGCATTTTGACTTCGCTATTCAATATATAAAGATCATATGTTTAAAAATAAAGATTATATTTTTAATATTCCTATGATGTAAAAATTATATTTTTATTGCTTTAAAAATATAAGAATCATATCTTACTTCTCCTACTTAATAAAAATTCCGTCTTTTCTATTTTAAAAATATGATCTTTATTATTCTAAAAAATCTGATCTTTTCTATTTTAAAAATCTGATCTTTTCTATTTTAAAGTTCAAACCTTTCTCTTTTTAAAGTTTAAATCTTTTTCTACCCTAAAGTTTAAATCTTTTTCCATTTAAAATCTAAATCTTTTTCTTTTTAAAATCTAAATCTTTTTCTTTTTAAAATCTTAAAATAAAATCAGTTTTTAAAACCCTTTTCAAACTCAGTTTTTAAATGCTTTTTAAAAATCAGTTTTACATCTTTTTAAAATAAATCAGTTTTAAATCAATTTAAAAATCAGTTTTAAATCATTTAAAATAAATCAGTATTTTCTAATTAAAATAAAATAAAATCGGTATATATATAAAAATAAAAAAATAAAATATAAAATACTTACTGTATGCGAAGAAGGGGGGGAGCGGTCGTCAGGGTCGGCGCTGGCTTCGTGGTGGGCGGCCTTCAGTTCGTCGACGGTGGGAGGTCGTCAGACGGGGGGCTCTCGAATCGCGTCGCGATGGCTTCGAGGGGGAGGGCGAGGTCACTGGCGGTTCGAGGGTGAGGCTTCGGTGGAGGCGGTCGTCAGGGCGGTGGCGTCGATGCTTCACGGGGGCGTCGATCTATAGTTTTAGGGTTTTTCCTCTTTTTTTTATTTCTGTTTAATGAGTCGGGGGGGGGGGGGCAGAAAGGGAGATAAAGGGGGGAAATTAATATTATTTTTATTATTTTATTATTTAATTATTCAAAAAAGTTGACTTTCACATACGACCTCGAAACGAGGCCCACCGCCTGTCGTCCATAGCGTTTTACCCCCATTCCGGACACAATGGGATATGTATCGCAAGCTGATTTGATCGTTACAATCAGTTTCCGTTGAATTTACATTTAAATCACTATATTGAATTTTAAACGTACATTTCAAATTACCGGGGTCACATACTAACTAGAAAAATTCTCGAAAAATATTTTCTAGCTTCGTATTGACGATACGGTCCTAACAAAACTAGTTTCGTCGAATTCTGAGACCGTTGGAATAATGGCCAATTTCCAGTCGATTAAAATCAACTAAAACCGGTCAAACACGTTTTCCTTTGCCACGCTCACATATTGATTCGAAACATTATGAAATTTGAAACCTAGCAATAATTTGACATCACGGATCCAACAAAAGTGGTTTCGTCGAAATCCGAGGTCGTATGCAAAATGTCCGTTTTAAGGGCCTGAATTCCATAGCGACTATTCAGAATTTTCAACTGGACATATCTTTTGATTCCCGCTATCAAATTTCGATTGGTCGGATTCGTTAGAAAGATATCATCAATTAGATCCTAATGTTTTTGGTTTCACTAAAATCCGGTTTGTTTTGCACCCGGTACAGTCCGACAAAGTTTGAATTCAAATTATCGAACTACCGCGCCATTTTCAATTCTATATATAATTATAATTAATTATTTTCGTTTTCAAATGTCGATTCAACTCAGTTTTCATCGCCATTATTTAAAATATTTATTTTAAATATTTAAAATCCATTATTTTAGCCAATTTAAAAATTTTTAATTGGTTCAGATTTTCTGGGTCGTTACATAACCGGGGTAAAGAATCAGTGTCATTTAAAACGCGGTTCACTATAAACCCAAAGTCACATTACATTTCAATCAGACCCTAACCATAAATTAGCAAGTGAGCAATTCCCTAAGTATTAACCCCGAAGGCCGAAACCAACATCAGATCAATACCCCAGAAACCATTCAACTTAACTAATCTCCAAGTTAGTTTCTGATTTTCTTAACTCCTTTGGATCTAAGAACAGTATTATTGAAGATACTGTTCACGACAACCCAAAATCACATTCTATTAATTTTCGGGTTAAAGAACAAGTGTTATTTAAAACATTGTTCACGATAAACCCAAAAATCAATACCAATTCAATTCCAATTAAATATTATTTAATTGGTACACTTCATTAAATCTAAATAAAAGATTTAATCTTTTTCTCAACTAGGCTTAAGAACAGTGTTAATGAAGACACCATTCACGACAAACCCAAATCACATTTGATATTAAATACAAGGCTCTGAATAGAAAATATATCGGCTTATATTCAATATCAAATTCTACGACCAACAAATACCGTATTGGAAATAACGATATAAATATATCTTTCAAATTTCCATAACATATCTGTATAATCACGAAATCCAACATCAAAATAATCCAAAGAAAATTTCGATTCAAATCCATTCCAATTCAATTATTGGAAATCCTGGTTACTTTTAAAACCCTTTCAAATCAAATTTATTTATTTAAAAATAAATAGAATTTTAATTCTAGTTCAAAACTAGTTCATTTCGATAAAAATCTATTTTTATCTTTTCAAATATGGAGTTTTTCATCCCAATTTTTCCCAAATCATTTCTTATGATTTTACACAAATTATTACTATTTTTAATAATTTTATCAAGGCCTGTACAGTCGATTTCCATCAACGGCCAACGAACTGCACTAACAGCTACCTTTTCCAAATTTGATTTGGACATAATTCCAAATCCAACCGTTAGATTTCAAATTTCTAATATTCGTTAGAAAGCTCTTTCCGATACGAACCCAATGGTTCCGGTTTTAGGATAATCCGACTGTCGGATCTCCTGCGATATCCATTTGAAGTCAATGGTCGAAATTCACTAACTACTGCGGCGCGGCGCGTTCTATTCAGGCCATTATATTATATATATAATATATATAATATATACTTCGTCGATTTCCTTTTAAAACGTATTTTTATATTCCGTTTTAAATTCGTTTTCAAAACGATTTCAATTCAAATTGATTTCTAATTCAATTTCAGTTCGTTTTCAATTCAAGTCAATTCCAATTCAAATTCATTTATATTCAATTTCAATTCGAATTCATTTATATTCAATTTCAATTCGAATTCATTTATATTCAATTTCAATTCGAATTCATTTATATTCAATTTCAATTCGAATTCATTTCTATTCAATTTCAATTCGAATTCATTTATATTCAATTTCAATTCGAATTCATTTCTTTTTGAAATATCAGATTTGGAATCACTTTCGATATTCATTATAAAATGAATAAAATCGATATAAATATCGTTCACGTCAAAATGGCGTCAATCTAATCGAAACGGCTTCATATATTTCTATTTTCAAATATTCTATTTCAAATATTGAATGAGGCCCAATCAATTACCATATAATGTTAATTATATGGATTTTCTACAACACATGTATACAATAACAACCATGAATAATCAACCATCATCCAAAGTGCATTCTACACTGTATAAGCATCGAATATAAATATTTAATGCTTATAACATTCTGTCAATCAATCGATCGACATACAACTAACTATTGGGATTAGTGTATGTCGTATTTTATCCCAATACCCGTGTGGGATTTTCAAACAATCAAACACAGATTTTATTTGTGCAGTTAGGCTATGTGTAAAATTTATCGTCCCAATCAATATCAGTAAAATGTGTGTATATAAACAAATCGTCCGATTTGTTTATTTTTATTTCATTTCTTATACACGTTAAAAATTCTATTTTTAACTATAAAATATTTTCCACTATAAAATATTGTATTTCAACTATATAAATATTTTATTTCATTTCACATCACATCACACAATCAACTACACATCAAAATCAAGCAAACAAGCATACAAGCCGTCCATGGTCTGTGGACGACGGGTGTCAGGTGCTACTAAACACCGTCTGCATCCTAGTATATATTTTAACTAGAAAATTAAATTAAAAAGTGAGAAGTTCTCACAGAGGGATCCACTCCGCCGTGCTTTGCTTTTGAATTGTTGAATCATCTGGATCTGCTTGAAATTCCTATGCAGTTCTTTTCACGCTGTTCAAATAAAAATTATATTTTTATTGCTTTTTCAATAAATAAAAATTATATTTTTTATTTCTGCTTCATATATATTTACAGCGCTTCTTTCTATATAAAATTATATTTTTATATTTCTACTCCATATATAAAGATCGAATTTTTATTTCATCGCTATAAAAAATCACATTTTTATTTCAACATATATATAATAAAAATCAGATTTTTACTTCGCTACATATATAAAAATTATATTTTTAATCTTCGCTTACAATAAAAATTATATTTTTTAATCTTCGCTTACAATAAAAATTATATTTTTAATCTTCGCTTACAATAAAAAGTATATTTTTATTCGATTAAAAATCAGATCTTTTATCATATAAAAATCAAAGCTTTCTAATCTTTTCTATAAACAAAGTATTTTATATTTTCA
This sequence comes from Allium sativum, assembly GCA_030737875.1. NCBI lineage: Eukaryota > Viridiplantae > Streptophyta > Magnoliopsida > Asparagales > Amaryllidaceae > Allium > Allium sativum. The sequence goes on from CM060910.1 coordinate 58,095,222, forward strand.
AATCAAAGTAAGTTTTATATTTCAAAACAAAGAGAATTTTAGTGTTCAAAACAAAGCAAATTTTAGTGTTCAAAAATCTCTATGCTAATTTTATTTTATTTAAACAAGCTAAATCTAATTAAAGATTTATAATTTACCTTAATTCACAATCAAAGAAATTAGGCCGTTCTGCTCTTCATCGTTCTGGACATGTCGAACCATGCTTTGCCGCTAGGGCTTGGAGTTGTCGCCGCCAGACTTCGTCGGAGCTGCATCCGAGGTGCTCACGAGGTGCACCGGGCGGAGGACTGTCAAGGCCAGTGACGAGGGCGGTGGAGGCTCGAGCTCGGGGTGCTGAGTGGCATCGACAGAGATGTGTAGGGGTGCCTCTCGTTGGCTCGATTTGATCGAGGGGGGAGGGAGGCGAAGGAGGATGGTTTGTCTGAAGCGAAGGGGGGGAGTAGAGCGGAGGGCGATGGAACATCGATCGTCGGAGGCGTCGCGATTTAGTTTAGGTTTTTTTTATTTTATTTCTTCTGAAATGAACGGGCTTGGGGAATTTAGGGGGCGTTGACCAAGTAAAGGAGAGTGTAGGGGGTGATTTGAATTTATTATTTTATTATATTTTCTCTCTAAAAGTGTGATTTCCTATACGAACTCTGAACGAGACCCAACGACTGTCGCCCCTAGCTAATCACCCCCATTCCGAACACAATGAGATATGTATCATAAGCAAATTCCATTGTTTCGATCAGTTTCTGTTCAAATTAAAATTTAAATCTATATATTCAATTTAAACGCACGTTTCAATTTACTGGGGCCTCATACTAACTCGAAAAATCACAGAAAAAATATTTCTGGCTCTGTATTGACGATACGGTCCTAACTAAACTAGTTTCGTCAAATCCTGAGACCGTTTGAAAAATGGCCATTTTCCAGTCGATTAAAATCAACAGAAATTGGTCAAACGCGTTTTCCTTTGCCACGCTCACATATTGATTCGAAAAATTATGAAATTCGGAATCTAGCAATAATTTGACATCATGGATCCAACAAAAGCGGTTTCGTCGATATCCGAGGTCGTTTGCAAAATTTCCATTTTTAAGGGCCTGAATTCCATAGTGACTATTCAGAATTTTCAACTGGACATATCTTTTGATTCCCGCTATGAAATTTCAATTTTTCGGGTTCGTTGGAAAGATAGTCACAAATAGATTCCATTATTTTTGGTTTCACTAAAATCCGGTTTATTTTGCATCCAGAAACTTCAATTGAAGTTTGAAATCGAATTATCGAACTACCGCGCCATTTTCAATTCCTTTTATAAATGTAAATAAATATTCATATCCTATCGTCGAATCAAACGAATATATACGTTCGAATTGTATTCAAAATAAATTTCTCGTCGATATTATTTAAAATAATTCATTTTAAATAATCAAAATTCGCTAAAATTGCCAAAATAAAATTTTTAAACTGGCCCAGATTTCCGGGTTATTACAAGAACTGTAGGGGTGTTGTAATCATTTGTGATTGTTTTGGGATAGTCTTGGAAATGATGTGTTCCTTATAGTCGTGAAATTAAGGAAGGAAACGGTGTTAACCTTATAGCCGGGGAAATCAAGGGTGGCAGAAACGGTGGTAATCTTGTAGCTGTGTAATCAAGGATGTTGTACTTGGATATTGATATAGTAATAAAATTCTGCGCAATCCAGCGTTGCGTGGGTCTGGACGTAGGAGTAATCCGAATCGGTGTAAAATATGGTGTGTTCTTTCCTTTTCAACATTTTATTTTTGTTTATTTCTGTGTTTATGTTTGATTCTATGTTTGTGATCATCTCTGTGGTGTGTTATTCATATAGTAGATCATATTAGTTTTATATTTTCTTAAACTCCTTGAAAACACTATTCACACCCCCTTTAGTGTTAGTTTTTCCTTAATGATCCCTAACAATTGGTATCGAAGCAAGGTTTTTCAAAAAGTTCATAATTGAAAATATTAAATGGAAATTCTAAAGGAATTAATAATACTAGTTTAAACTCATAATCTGATTTTTGAAATTTGATTTTTGAAATTTGATTTTTTAAAAGTTTGAAATTTCTAAAAATTTGATTTTTTTGATATATAGATATGTTATAAAACTATCATGATATTATTATTATAGTTAGTTATTTTGAAAAATCATTTCATTATTCGAAGCAAACAATAGTAGAAGTGGAAAAAGTCATAAGATAAGCGAATCTATATAGCTTACCCCGACCTCTTTGCCCGACCTCATTGCCCATCTCCTTCTCTACGCCCTATAGGTGATAGTCAATCTAAGAAGTATAGGTGAGAATAAACAAAGAAACCATAGAAACTATCATCCAAATTCTAACTATCACCTTCTAAAGCCGTGAATACTTAGGTACTCGTGTGGCAATCCTTTCTTAACCGGGAACTAATGAAAATCCATATTCTAGTGTTACCTTCTGTACTTACAGGACCTGAGTATCTACTACGATTATCTTTAGGATCCTAGTGTCGAGCAATTTAGGTACTCTTGCATAGTCACCTAGGGTATCTTTTCTTTTATCGTGCTTGCAGGGCTTACATGTCCAACACTTGAACTCCATGACCTGAATGTCCAACATATCTATCTATTGAGTCAACAGTCGAACTCACCGAGCTATCAACGATTCCTTGGAAATCCACTATCAGAGTTACTCCATTCTGTCTAAAGCTTGAGTCTCGCTTAGCTAATCGGTTATCAAGCAGTTTTGTTCCCCATGAACTGCCTCATCACCAAGTAGCTCTGTCACATCACGTCTAACCGTAGTTTCTCTTCAAACTACTACATATTTGAGTCTCAAATCGAAGGGTACATCACCTGATCATGCCTTACCTCTTAAACCCGAGAAGAAATTGTCAAATCATAACCTCCAACGTGATTATTAAAGCCTCCAAGCCACCCATCATGACCTCATGTCCATTCATCATGATTTGATGAACAAGTGCACGTTCATCCCCTATGAACAGGTGTCGGTCAATGTACTTAGCCAATTTTTGGCTAAGTACTTCAGATAGCCCCCTTTTAGTCTTCCATTTCCATGCGGGTACATCTAGTGCTGGTCTACCATTACTTCTATCGATCCATCATTTGGTTGAAGTGTACAAGTCGCATGCCTTGACCAGTTGACTCCAAACTTTCCCACTGGGCTTCGTAATCCCCTTGGAGTCTACGCCCAAAGCCTCATTCCCAAACAATGCTCTCTTATGAATCGGTGCCAGTCCATATTGTATGGACCGATGTGGTCCATGTACTTAGCGATTTTCTGGCTGATTTTTCTTGAGTGCCTTCCCGCTGCTTTCTAGAGCCTAACCTCCAAGTTTTGTGCGATTCTGACGAACTATGATGTCGTTATGCTCCGATCTTCATTTCAGTCCTAATTTCAATGATTCTAACACAAAAAATCAAGTATAGGATCCAAACAACTATTTCAACGATACAAACAACAAGCATATGAATCGACATTCATATATTAACCCAATTCATATAAAGCATAAATCAATTAATCATATGCATAGATCTAGTGTAAAACTATATGCTAATTAATCTAAACTTACCATTTTAATCAAATTTATACTATCTAGATTAATCATAGGGTTTCAAATCTGAAATGAACATTAATGATCATTTTTTTAGGGTGATTTAGCATATAACATGATAAAAACAACTAATCTAAGCATATAATATAATATGGAATAGTTAGGGATCAAAATCACTTACCAAATCAACAAACCTTTGAAGATCAAAATGAAATGAATTGAGACAACAAGTCATGACTGAAAGATGGCCTCTAGATGATGATCATGTGCACATTAATGGAGAACTAATCCCTAGAATGTGTTTAGAGGAGATTAGAAGTGATTTAGAATGTGTTTTAGGGTTTTAGGATTATTTTTTTAGAGAATCTTAGTTTTTGTGGCCGTTAGGAAAAAAATGAGGAGAAGAGGTTAGTTAACCTAATCTCTTCAGTCGCTATTTATAGTTCAGGCCTTAAACCTAGCAAGCTGATCTAATCAGTCTATTAGCTGCTAATTAAATCTGCTTAACAGTTATGAAAACTTAAAACTGCTGTATCTCCTTAACTCATTATCTAAACTGTTAATGTAACCACTCTTATCCAACCATCAAATCTTTCTAACGGCATAGGTTTGAACATCTAATTCTACACAAATCGAAAGATATGGCTAGAAAAGATACTCAGGGGTAAAATGATCACAAATCAATCTGGCAAAAATCATAGACGCGTAAACATAATAACTAACCATATGTCAAAATATGAAAATTAAATAGAATTGTTTTACGATCCTCCGATACGTAAAATATGAATCATTACATAAGATCTAACAAATAAACTTATTTACAAATTAATAAAAAAATAAACTAATAAAAGTAGATATTACAGCTAAAAAACAAAAAGTCAAACTATGATTTCAGCCTAAAAATATGGCTTAACATTTTTTTTAGATCATTTATTTTCAATACATTAAACATGTTCACTTTAAAAGAAACCAATTCATCTCATAGAAAATCAAATTATAAAAGATTTTATACTAATGTGAACTACCAAAAATGATATCTACAGAAGTTATAAAATATTAACATTACGGATCTAACAGATAAATTTTCTTTAAAAATTCAGAAAGGTTCACCATAAATATTATCAAAATTTAGTATCACTAAAAAATAGGATACAACAAATAAAAATTCAAACAAACATAAAAATTAGATGTTACGACATAAAAATAAAAATTTAAACTAAATGCGGATGACTTCAACGGAAATATGTAGCTAAATATTTACGAAAAATATTTTCTTTTGAATGTCTCTCGATAAAAAATGCATAATCCTAATATTTTTTAAAAATAGAAACTAATAAATAAAATTCATTTAATCTTATTTTTTATTTGTTAATAATAGAAGTGCAAATTTAAATTAATAAAAATAGATATCTCAATAAATAAAAATTAAAACTAACGAACAAAAATACAGCTAAATCCTTATGAAGATTATTTTATTTTAAATTATTAAACACAGCGAATATATCTAAGTTAGGATCCATCTATTGCCACTCCATAGTTTGCTCTTCCCACCCCAGTAATTTTAAAAAACAAACTTCACTCCAGTTTTTTCTTTTCTCACCACTTTGGTTCCTAAACTATCCTTGTTCTTTCATTATCTGTGTTTTTTTCCTTCTTTTACTTTCTTTCACTATTTTTTGTTTCCCCATCAAAACCATAGCGAATTCCCAATTTATTATCTATAATAAAAAAAGTTAAACAACAGGGAATAAATATGGAAAAAAAGATCAAAACAGCGACATCATAATGGTTTTTAATATGTTTTCTCATTTTGGTCGAAGTTAGAAAACAATTTTACAGAGTTGCATTTAAGGACTAGGTTGATTAGATCAACTCGTCCTTGAAATGTTTTTCGATTTCGATTAATTTCATAGATAACAACAATTAGAACTAGGAAAATTAACATATATAGATCTGTTTTAGGAAAATATAACAGACTAAGCCATGTTTTAGAATTATTTACAAAAACAGGTCTGTTTTGGCCAGGTTGTCAATGACGAATTTTGAAAATTCGCCAATGCATTTCCAAGTACAAAAATTGTTCACAACACATTTTAGACAAGTTTAAATACGACATACAAACATTGTTCACTACTCAGTAATTTATGAATAACAAAACGTTGTAACACTAGCTTTCATCCAATTTAACAACATACAAACAAGTTAGTCAATCGGGTATTCATTACAAACAACTTCCATCCAATTCGAGTACCCATTACAAAAAAACAAGATGTGATAGAAGAAAGAATTAACTTGCATACAAACATCGTTTGATACAACAATTTATAGGACAAAGCATACAAACATTGTTCGACACAACATATAACTACGACCCAATACAACTTAACTCTGAATACAAACATATAACTACGACCCAATACAACATAACTTTGAGTACAACAAAGAATACACTTAATTGCGTGGTAAATGGTAGCATCTTGTAAGGATTTCATTCTTTATTGCAACGTTCATTCTTTACAAGAGATTAACCTCAGCTTGCATCTCAAGTGTGTATTGGACACCCCTCTCCATCAACGGTGGATTGATCCATGATTTTTTTTTTACAACTTTGCAATCCTTGGCGATTCAGTACATCATTCTACGCTTTGCAACCATAAAGGCGACGATCTACATTCGTATGACTTTTAGAAACAAGCACGTTACATTTGACTTCGCAATAGCAAAGGACTGAACGAGCCATCATACTAGAGCTTAACCTACTGGTGTTCTACCGAGCAATTACTTCCCGCAACCGAGCATGGAGGGATTTTTGAACTGGTCTGATACACTGGAATGAAACATTTGGTTACATGGCACTAAAGAGTTCAGACTCTACTTCTGTAGCTTCTATTGGACTTCTAATTGCGTTTTAGGCACAAATTCAACATCTTCGGCTGGTTGCTTATCCCGTTCCTACTCATCGTAAATTTGAACTATGGTTTGATCATCGAATTCCCAATTGGCCATTTTGACCTAGATGAAAAGTGGAAACTTTAAATAAATGAGTAATATTGATGAATCGTAGGGAAAAGAAGAGAAAATAAGTGAAAAAATTTCTACTTACACAACATTCTTCAAAAAACAAGCTTTTCAGATATTGTTTGAGCAAAAAATAATGAAGAGAGGCCGGTCGCTCTTTAATATAACAAGTTAGTCGATTTCATACTCTGATTTATAGCAGCATTAAACATTTCATACTCTAATTTATGGTAGCTTTAATCATTAAGACTTGCCAAGTCATCTCTAATCATTTCATTGGACAAGCTTTATCACAGTGGACAAGTTTGGGATCAGCTTTGCAAAGTGTAGTAACATCACCTGTTTTATGGTAGAGTGCAGTAAATTCAACTATTTTATGGCAGAGCACTACACCAGAAATGCCAATTAGGCAATGTTCACGACCGTATCTAATTTGATTTAGCAGTGCTATGAGCCGTATCAAATTTTGGTGTCTTTTTCAATTTGATATGACCATTAGCCATATCAAATTGTGAATTTGATACGGCTAATGGCCATATAAAATTGTGAATTTGATACGGCTAATGGCCATATCAAATTAAAAAAAATACAATTAGCTGCTTCATTACAGCAAATTCATACAATATATACTGCACATGATTCTTGACCAATACATATAGACAGTCTAAACAAAAACAAAACGTCTAACTCAACATATAAGAAAAGCGAACAAATTTTAAGAACGTGTACAAAAAGAAATTGCCAATTATACCTTACTATAAACAAAGGTACATGAATTTCAAATTACATATCTCATAACTTAAATAAAAGCCTGTTGAGTTATATTTAACCAAGAACAAATCCAAACAAACAGAAATTAGAATAAAAGTGTAAAATTAAAGAGTTGTACTGGGCATACTTGACATCTAGAGAAGCCAGAAGCAAGGAACATTCTAGCATCATCTTCATACTGAGATTGAAAGCTTCCACAGGGGTTCAATGCATGATCAGTTCATTCTTGATTTCCATGTTTGTAAAAATGATTTGGATAGATAACTGCATATGATTTGGATAAATCCATTAGTATCTTCTACATAGTATGTATCAACCTTCCTAGTCAACAAATAAGAAGAAAAATGCAACTTAACCTCACATAAGATTATAAATGCTGGTAATATATAACCCAAGCATGATACCCAAACCAAAATAACCAAATAAATCAACTAATGTACATGGAAATTTAGTGAAAATTATTTTTGGAATAAAATGACTATCAAATTACATTTATCTGGTTAAATCTGATAGCTAAATCCCCAAAACAAGAATTCGCTAAGACAATCGTATTTGGTGAAAACTTGTAACTATTTAAAACTACTTATACGTAAAGACATACCAGTATATCATAGAAAGTTGAAAAGAATCTTGCGTGGCAACCAATCTGCGCATTAAAGAAGAAGCTTCTTAGAACAGTACTTGAATTACTTTGCAGGGGATTAAGTTAATATCCTTACAAATAATACCTCTTAAGTATGAATTGTTGATGTTCACAGCAGCAAATCGTTGTTGCTGTCGCTGTTTGCAGCAGCAGCAAAGCGAGCTGCTGCTGCGAATAGTAGTAGCGATGAATTGTTGTCCTTCGCAGCAGCAAATCGTCGTTGTTGCTGCTGTTCGCAGCAGCGGCGAAGCGATCTGCTGCTGTAAACAACAGCAAATCATTGCTGCTGCTGTTCGCAGCAGCAAGTTGTCATTGTTGATCGTAAACCTAGATTGTGTAATAACGTACCAAATGACAGAATACAATTTAATCTGAACAAAGTTATGAATAAAAGTAAAACCACCTGTCTTTTCTTAATGGCAAAAATAAACAACTTTCAACATAGCAATAAACAACCATAGACGGTGTCAAGCCAATTAATATGATGTAAGAAACATAGGGGATAAAACCAAAACTGAAATATGAAGGGAAACAGGAAGCTACTATCATACCTTGTTCTGTAATCGACCATCCTGATTGTGGTTCGAGCTAGTAGCCTCCTGACTTTGTTGAGGTAAAGGTTCATGATCAATTTGAGGTTGCTTGCTTACTTCATGATCATTGTTTAACCTACTAAAACTGTAATGGCCCGCAAATCCGTACTATCTGAGTTGACTAAATACACCACATGTCCAACCCAAATTGCACAGAAATACGAATCATTATTAATAAAGAAGAAAAAGGTAGACGAAGAACAAATATAACAATACAAAATCTCACATCGCAACGGAACAAAATATAATATATATATATATATATATATCAGCTTTTGGAGTACAATTTTATATATATATATATATATATATGCATATCAGAGTATAACACTTACAACATAGCGGAAAAATAATAAATAAATAATGTTGAAGCCTCCTGCTCCAAGCTCCTTTACATAAATTTATAAAATCCTGAACTACTTGACTGCCCGTACAAATTTGGGCACCCAAGAGTTTAGGGAAAACATAGAAAAATCAACTCTGGGTCAGTCATGTGACTGGTATGAGTAAACAATTTGAAAAAGTTTGAGAAAATAAACAATATCTCATAAGACAACGCCATACAATATGGAACGGGTTTTTCCCTTATGAGAATCCAAAACACTTGATTTAAATTTGAAAATCAATTTGAAAGAAACGATAATCTTTATATCAAAAAACTCTTTTGATATTATAATAGTGTCTAAATCAAATAAAAAACAATCTAGCGGAACGTTTGCATCTCATGCTCCACATTTTATAATATACATCAAAGCCGCGAGCACTTATTAGGTCATGAATTTCCAACTATGATAAGGTATGGAACCTCCTTCGATAGTTTATCTCTAGAGAGGAATACACTGGGTTCAACAAGAACATCTTGTATCCCAGCCACACATGACCGACCACTCATTTCGCTTGAGTGTATCAAATGTATATCACCAACGGTTGGGATCAACAACCCTTTTGCCAAATGGGACAGCATCGAAGAAAATAAAGAATGAAATGAATTTTATCTAGATAGGTTATAATACACCCTAATTAGGAGCTACCCACTTAGCCATGCCGCCTGCCTGATTTTTCTCATTTCCCGGTTGCTGATGCCTGAGGCTACAATTACTTACCATTCATTGATAGCATAATCACTTTGAATGCCACATTATCAGATCCTTTAATCATTAATTGATTTGCATAAATATATTCTGGATATTATTCTAAGAGAATAAATTCAACGCCACCACATATATCTATACAGACCAACATATGCGATCATTGAAAATACTTTGTCAGACACTCGTCCATATACATTCGTTTGGGGACTGAACAAAACTGAAGGCACAATTTTCATTAATCCATCTTAGGAAACTTCTACCTAGGATCAGCAAAAAAATCTCTCGCACTTTACTCCGTCTTCGATTGTTTTTATAAATCTGATTTGCAATGCTACTGCCAATACGAAGTGGTTCTCGGATAATAATCCAACCGATCTCTCCATATTGACAACGATATTGGCAAACACTTCGATAATCGGTTATTTAACTATCAAAGAAAAACAAATATCCATTCAAAACATCAAAAAATCACTGGCACCCTAATTAATATTTCATTAATTAAATCACTTCTCTATTTCCTTATCAATATTTGTTAACCCAAATATTTTCAATAATCATCTTGGCCTCTTACGCTATTTGGAAAACATTTCCATATATCGCCTTCTTTTATTTTCTATACTTAGAAAATATATTCTATTTATAATTGGAAAACATTCCAATTGCTTATCTCTTTCAGAACCATTTATTTCTACACTAAGGAAATATTTATATATTATATTTCCAAAATTCCACTTCCTTGGGTTATAATGAATGTTGTATAAAACATCGTTACAACAACCCAAAATATTTCATTTAACTAAATTTTTTTTAAGCGTTTATCTCCGAGACTGAATCCTCCTATCTATCAGTTAATAATTAAATCAATCAAGTTGGGGTATAATTATCTCTCAGACCTTGACAGAAAACATCATTAACTTCAAAATAGACAAGACCACTTGCCGCGAATAATCAACACAAAAGAAAAACAATTATTCATTTTAAATCCATATACGTTTCTCTTACTAATTTTACCAGATTTAATTATATATTTCCTTTTTGTTTATAATATTCATTTTAAGTTCGGTTCCTTATCAAATTATATGTATATCGATGTATTGATTTCTCGTTATCAAATTTCTTTAAAATATTATAACTCCTTAAATTTCCGAAAAAAATTTCCAGCACCTCCTTTGTATCGTCCAAAGGCTCAAACTCCAACTCGCCTCTCTAGGCCCTTTCCATTCTAAAAGAAAATAAAAAAGCCAAGTGGCTTGCCTATTCAGCACATAAAACCTCATATAGAATTTAAACATGTACCTTTTTTGTCGGACACTTGAATTACAATTTTCATACACTTCATTCCATACCTATTTAACATATATACTCTCATTCGTAATTTATTCCAACTCAATTAAATTATTTTTAACTTAATTTGCTAATTCCACTTTTTCTCTGAACATATCACATTCAAATATATTTTAATTTACTTATGAACTCGATCTAATTCCATTTCAACTCGAGTTTCATATTCGATTTCGAACATAAATTCATAAAACCCATTCACTTATCCAATGCCCAATTTCGATTCAAAGCTCGATTAACTAATTATTATTCAATTTAGTTAATTCTATTCCAAAATTAAAAATATGATTTTTGTTTCAAAAATCATTTCATTTACACAACTTGAATTTGTATTTATTTTACAACCCAAATCTGGATTATTAAATTAAAAATCCATATTTTATTAATTTAAAATACTTCGATTTTAATAAATAAGCCGTTATGATTTTGTAATGGTTATGGAATTGTTTTTCTGAAAATTTTATTTTGACATAACTCAAAATCTATAAGACGAAATCTAGATTTTCTCTTCCATTAGAAAACTATTATCTAATCGGTCCTGGTGGTTCTTGTTTCAAAGAATTCCGACTTAAATTGAGTTTTATATACTAAATTGAAGTTCGAAACGCCAATTTACGAACTATCGCGCAGTGGCGAGTTAGTTTTAATTATAATTAAATAAACCCGTTTAACTTCGTATGTTAAAAAAATCCCAGCTCTATTTTTATATATTTAGAAATAAATTAAACCAGTTTTCCAAACCTAACTTAACCATTTAGATTTTCTTTAATTGTCGATTTTTCATAACTCAAATGTAAATTTATTTACAACTCTATTTGCTATATTAAATTCCAATTCCCTTTATAAATAAATTATTTACACAATTCAATATAATCAAATTCTAATTATAATTTCTTAGGTTTGTCTCAATTCCGTTTATATTTCGAATTCCAGAATAAATCCGTCATTCCATTTTCTAAATCAATTTCTAGTTCACTGTTCAATTCATATTTGAATTTAAACTTCTAAATTATTGATTGGTAATTTATCTAACTTAAGATATCATTTATAAACCCAACTTCCTTGTTTTATATAATAAAACAAATTTCATTTCAAAATCTTTTTGAAACTCAATTCCTTTTATATTCCGAACCCCATGATAAAACAATCATTCCCATTTTCGAAATGATTTCAAACTATATTTTTAAATTCATATTTCAATTTAATATTTCAAACTATATCTTGACAATTAATTCGTTATATTTACAAACACCGTTTATAAATTTCTTATTTTATATATTTAAACAAGTTCCAATTCGAAATCAATTTAAATCCAAAATCTTATTTTGGAATATTTTATTTATTATAACTTATCTATATAAATATAGAATCTATTTTCATATTTTATTTCAGTTTCTATCTAATACAATTTAGATATCCTATTTGGGAATAATTTGTTTTTTTATAAATCCGACATAGTCGAATTCAGACATAAATCCTATGGATTTATTCAATTTCATTTACATTCCGAATATTCGGAATAAATTTCATCATTCACTATTTAAAGCGATTCTCAATTCTTATTTTAAATTCACATTTGAATTTAAAAATTCATATTATCCATTGATAATTTACTTTCCTTCATTTATAAACACAGTTTATAAATTCATTTCAGTTCCCCATATTATCCAACTAAAATTATTCCATTAAATTTATAAATACCATTTATAAATTTATTACTTGTTTTTATTTCTAGTCCATTTGAAACTCAAATTCTATTTTTAGAAAAAAATAGATTGTCCATTTTTAAATCTCAAAACCCCTTTCCACGTTATTTTTATAACCAACATTTAGGGCCGGTGATATTCAACTAATCAAAAATACACCATTATCAACCACAGGTTTTCTAGCACATCATATATGATAATATATATATGAAAACAAACAGATAATAATAATTTTGAGGAATCCAGTTGGATCCCTCCAACCTGTTTCCCTATATCCACAGACGTTAGCCAACAAAAATAATACCCATCCTACTTCGAGGCAGGATACCGCAGTATAGAAGGTCATGCACTATCATATTGTGGGGTGTATAAGGTCATTCGCTAATGATACTGTCGGCATCCGCAAAGGGTACTACGTGAAATATCAAATCACCAATATATATATATAATAGCCACAATCATCAATCCTATTTAACTAATAATATATAAAATAGCCACAAAAATATTTAAACGCATTCAATCAACCAATAAACAGTATATAATATTATATTAAATAATCCAAAGAATGAGTTTACTCACCTAGATTTCTATTTTCTGAATATCCAATTCAAATTCCATATCGATTCCAGTTGACTCCAAAAATTTTGAAACGGATCCTATCGTGAAGCTTAAGTCCATATAAATTTAACAAACTTGTCGGTATTCAAATCTGTTATCGTTTGAATTAGAAATTCATTTTACAAACATCTGAACAATTTAAATGTACTAAAAATAATATTTCTTAAATTAAGATAATTATATATTTAAATTACCTCTTATTCACACTTTATCTTCTTCTTACCCAAACCCACAAAATCCGAACTTCCCTTCTTCCAGTCCTCGACATGTCCTTTGACCCTTATCTGAACATTACTAGCTTTCCATTTTTCACGAGCCAACCCTGAACTTAAACCATATTGAAGAATCAGACCGACCTTCCCCTTCCCAGTTTTCTTTTGAACTTCCCTGCATCTCACTATCTCAACACTGCACCTTAGTTCATCTACATTAAGCTCCATTTTAATATCCGCTTTGACAACGCAACAAAATTACTAAAATTAACACAAACCTGATCCTTAGACTTCCCTATAACTGTTGATTCTCCAAACCACAGACCAACTACGACCTTCCCATCACACTTGAACACCTTAGGACACATAGTCGGGAATTCCACTTTTGCCTCGAACGAACTTCAAACGCCATTCTAGATCGAATACGATCAACAAGCACCTCCCAATACGCGATGTTCAATTCCTTGACCCACTGTTCTTCATGAATTCCATCACGATCTGAAAACCCCTCTTCTATCAAACAACAACACTCGACCCAATCATCTACTGCGACTTCCAGAAAACATTGTTGTGCCTCATAGCTCACCAGTCTCTATCCCAAAGAGAAATCCAATGCCCTAACTTCTTCCTAATAGTTGCGATTTCCAAACCCCCATCGCGACTCCAACTCCATCCCTCAATCCACACGTGCCTCTAAACAGCATCGCTATCGCCATTTATTTCCTCTCTCTCTCTCTCTTATTTGAACGATTCGATTTACAGTGGAGTGCGACCATTTTAATTCAAGATTTAGATTTTGATCTATGGAAATAAAAAGGCACGACTTCACTTTAATTTTCCTGAGGAGAAATCAAAATTAAAGAAATAGGACGGGGTAATTGCGACATACAGAAGGAGCAACCATTTTTGTTTTGAAGCTTCGAACTTAGCCTTACAGAGAACAAAAACAATGAAAAGAATTTAAGGGGAGGAAGTTGCGTACTTTATAGAAGATGAATACTTGGGGGTGAAGAAATTATGTTATGTGTAATTACATTTTATTAAATTCTAATTTGATTATACATTAATACAATTTGATTTAAAGGGATTTCTACTCTTTTTAAAACGATATCGATTTGATTTTGAGCTTATCCACTAATCTAATATCTCAGGGTCTACAACTTGAACTTACGAACAACTACTTTAACGTAACAATTGACATTTTATCGTTATAAAATTATTCTGAACTCAATAGAATAGATTATAAAATTTAATTTGAACGTATATATAAATTAACCATATTAAATCAATATAAAATAATTTAAACTCAGAAATAATCAATTCTCTAAATATTTTTATTATCATCTATATTCAAATATAGTTAATACTGATCATCTGAATTATTTTGATTCAGTTTTTAACTTCGATTTTAATTATATTTCGTATTATGATAATTATATATTCGAAATGAATCATATTTCGATTATTAAATTGATACTCAATATAAAAATAGATTTATATCGTCGACTCAATATTTAAAACCATATTAAATATTTAAAATTAATTATTCAAAAAATTCGGGTCGTTACATTCTTCCGCCCATAAAAGAATTTCGTCCCCAAAATTACTATGGTAGGAAAAATGCATCAAACCCATTTTTATATTTTATTTGTATATTTATTTATATACAAATTATATTTGGTTATATATAACCATTCCAATTTTTATAATCTCATCTGATTGTAATAATAGTCAACACATCCATATATTATATAATTTCAGAAAATTATTCCTTCTATATCAACATATAGTTTGGGTAAAATTATTTTATCTACCCACTTTAAAACAATATCATGTCCAATCTTCTTTTCAAGTATTTACAAACTCTTATCGACGTTGTGGCATCTCACGATTCGATCAGAATTCATAAACCACTCAACAGACAAGTCAACACAATATAAAACAATTGTTTGAATCAATTAACAAATACGCGCTCTCGCATATATACACTCAAACTAATTCTAGGGTACTACTGATCCTATCTCTAATGAGTAAACCCCCACCAAAGCCTAGGTGTTCGCTCAACCTAAGCTCTGATACCAACTGTAATGGCCTGTAAATCCGTACTATCTGAGTTGACTAAATACACTACGCTTCCAACCCAAATTGCACAGAAATACGAATCATTATTAATAAAGAAGAAAAAGGTGGAAGAAGAACAAAAATAACAATACATAATCTCACATTGCAGTGGAACAAAATATAATATATATATATATTAGCTTTTGGAGTACAATTATTTTTGTATATATACATATCATCATCAGAGTACAACATTTACAACAACGAAAAAAAACTAAATAATGTTGAAGCCTCCTGCTCCAAGCTCCTTTAGATAAATCTATAAAATCCTGAACTACTTGACTACCCGTACAAATTTGGGCACCCAAGAGTCTAGGGAAAACATTGAAAAGTAAACTCTGGGTCAATCATGGGACTGGTATGAGTAAACAATTTAAAACAATTTGAGAGAAAAAAAACATATCTCATAAGACCACGCCGTACGGGTTTTTCCTTTATGAGAATCCAAAACACTTGATTTAACTTTCGAAATCCTTTTGAAAGAAATGATAATCTTTATATCAAAAAAACTCTTTTGATATTATAATAGTGTCTAAATCAAATAAATAACAATCTAATGGAATGTTTGCAACTCACACACCACATTTTATAATATACAATCAAAACCGCAAGCACTTATTGGGTAATGAATTTCCAAATATGACAAGGTATGGAACCACCTTCCGATAGCGTATCTCTAAAGAGGAATACATTGGGTTCAACAAGAACATCTTGTAACCCGGCCACAAATGACCGACTACTAATTTCGCTTGAGTGTATCTAATGTATATCACCAACGGTTGGGATCAGCAACCGTTTTCTCGAATAGGACAGCATCAAATAAAATAACGAATGAAATGAATTTTCTCCAGATAGGTGATAATACACCCTAATTGGGAGCTATCCACTTAGCTATGATGCCTGCCCGATTTTTGTCATTTCCGGGTTGTTGATGCCTGAGGCTATGCTTAATTATCCTTCATTAATAGCATAATCACTTTGAATGCCACATTATCAGATCCTCTAATCATTAATTGATTTGCACAAATATATTCTGGATATTATGCTGAGAGAATAAATTCTCCGCCACCATATATATTAATACAGACCAACATATATGATCATTGAAAATAATCCGTCAGACACTCGTCCATATACGTTCGTTCCAGGACTGAATGAAATCGAAGGCATAATTTCCATTAATCCATCTTAGGAAACTTCTACCTAGGATTAACAGAAAAATTTCTTGCACTTTACTCCGTCTTCTATTGTTTCTATAAATCTGATTTGCAATGCTACTACCAATACACAGTGGTTCTCGGATAATAATCCAACCTGTCTCTCCATATTGATAACGATATTGGCAAACACTTCGATAGTCGGTTATTTAACTATCGAAGAAAAACAAGCATCCATTCAAAACATCAAACAATCACTGACTCCTTAATTAATATTTCATTAATTAAATCATTTCTTCGTTTCCTTATCAATATTTGTTAACCCAAATATTTTCAGTAATCATATTGGCCTCTTACGCTATTTGGAAAACATTCCCATATATTGCCTTCCTTTATTTTTCTATACTTAGAAAACATACTCTATTTATAATTGGAAAACATTCCAATTACTTATCTCTTTCAGGACCATTTATTTCTACACTGAGGAAATATTTATTTATTATATTTCAAAATTTTCACTTCCTTGGGTTAAAATGAATGTTGTATAAAACATCGTTACAACAACCCAAAATGTTACATTCAAATAATTTTCTTTAAACATTTATCTCCAAGACCGGATCCTTTTATCTATCGATTAATAATTAAATCAATAAAGTTGGGGTATAATTACCTCACACGCCTTGACTGAAAACATCATTTACTTCAAAATAGATAAGACCACTTGCCTCGAATAATCAACACAAAAAAAAACTTTTATTCATTTTAAACCGGTATACATTTCTCTTTCTAATTTTACCAGATTTAATTATAGATTTCCTTTTTGTTTATAATATTGCATTTTAAGTTCGTTTATTTATCGAATAATATATATATATCAGTATATTGATTTCTCGTTATCAAATTTCTTAAAAATATTCTAACTCCTTAAATTTTCGGAAAATTTCGCCAGCACCTTCTTTGTACCGATCAAAAGTTCAAACACCAACTCTCCTCTCTAGGCCCTTTCCATTCAAAAAGAAAATCAAAAAGCAAGCGGCTTGCCGATTCGGCACATAAAGTGTCATATGGAATTTAAACATTTACCTTTTTATCGAGCACTCGAATTGTATTCTGCATACACTTCATTCCACACCCGTTTAACGTATATACTCTCATTCCAATTTATTCCAACTCAATCCAATTATTTTTAACTTAATTTGCTAATTTATTCTTTGATTAGCTATTTTGCCCATTCCACATTTTATTTGAACATATCACATTCAAATATATTTTGATTTACTTATGAACTCAATCTACTTCCATTTTCAACTCGAGTTTCATATTCGATTTCAAATATAAATTCATAAACCCATTCACTTATCCAACGCCCAATTTCGATTCAAAACTTAATTAACTAATTATTCTTCAAACTAGTTAATTCTATTCCAAAATTAAAAATATGATTTTTGTTTCAAAAATCATTTCATTTACACAACTTGAGTTCGTATTTTTTTTACGACTCAACTTTGCATTTTTAAATTAAAAATCCATATTTTATTAACTTACAATACTACAATTTTAATTAACAAGCTGTTATAGTTTTATAATGGTTATGGCGTTGTTTTCTTGAAAATTTGATTTTGACATAACTCAAAATCTATAAGACGAAATCCAGATTTTTCTCTTCCATTAGAAAACTATTATCTATTCGATCCTGGCGGTTCTTGTTTCAAAAAATTCCAACTTAAATTGAGTTCTATTTACACAATTGAAGTTCGAAACGCCAATTTACGAACTACCGTCCTGCGGCAAGTTCAATTTAATTATAATTAAATAAAATCGTTTAACTTCATATGTTAAAAAATCCCAACTCTATTCTTATATATTTAAAAATAAATTAAACCAGTTTTCCAAATCTAACTTAACCATTTCGATTTTCTTTAATTGTCGATTTTTCATAACTCGGTCGTAAATTTGTTTACAACTCTATTTGCTATATTAAATTCCAAATCCCTTTATAAATAAATTATTTATACAATTCGATATAATTGAATTCTAATTATTATTTCTTAGGTTTATCTCAATTTCGTTTATATTCCAAATTACGGAATAAAGTACGTCGTTCCATTTTCTGAAACAATTTCCAGTTCCCTAGTTAAATTCATATTTGAATTTAAACTTCTAAATTATCTTATGATAATTTATCTTACTTTAGATATAGTTTAAAAATCCAACTTTCTTGTTTTATATAATAAAACAAGTTTCATTTCAAAATCTGTTTGAAACTCAGTTCTCTTTGAATTCCGAACCCCGAAATAAAACTATCGTTCCCTTTTTCGAAATGATTTCAAATTATATTTTTAAATTCATATTTGAATTTAATATTTCAAGGTAATTAATTCATTATATTTATAAATACCGTTCATAAATTTTCTTGTTTAATATATTTAAACAAGTTCCATTTCGAAATCTATTTTAAATCAAAATCTTATTTTGGAATATTTTATTTACTATAACTTATCTATATAAATATAGAATCTATTTTCATATTTTATTTCAGTTTCTATCTAATACAATTTAGATATCCTAATTGGGAATAATTTATTTTTTAATAAATCCAACATAGTCGAATTCAAACATAAATCCTATGGATCTATTCAGTTTCATTTACATTTCGAATATCGGAATAAATTTCATCGTCTACTATTTAAAGCGATTCTCAATTTTCATTTTAAATTCACATCTGAATTTAAAAATTCATATTATCCAATGATAATTTATTTCCCTTCATTTATAAACACCATTTATAAATTCACTTCAATTCCCAACATTATCCAACTAAAATTATTCCATTATATTTATAAACACCATTTATAAATTTATTACTTGTTTTTATTTCTAGTACATTCGAAATTCAAATTCTATTTTAAAAAATTCCATTTTTAAATCTCAAAACCCTTTTCCGTGTTATTTTTATAATCAACATTTAGGGCCAATGATATTCAACTAATAATAAACACATCATTATCAACCACAAGTTTTCTAGCACATCATATATGATAATATATATGAAAACAAACAGATAATGATAATTTTGAGGAATCCAGTTGGATCCCTCCAACCTGTTTCCCTACATCCACAGACGTTAGCCAACACAAATAATACCCATCCTGCTTTGAGGCAGAATACCGCGGTATAGAAGGTCATCCACTATCTTATTGTAGGGCGTATAGAGTCATTCGCTAATGATACTGCGGGCATCCGCTAATGGTACAGCGGGAAATATCCAATCACCAATATATATATATATATATATATATACAAGCCACAAACATCAATCCTATATAACCAATAATATATAGATTAACCACATAAATATTTAAATGCATCCAATCAACCAACAAACAATATATAATATTATATTAGATAATCCAGAGAGTGAGTTTAATCACCTAGATTTTTGTTTGCTGAATATCCAATTCAAATTCCATATCAATTCCAGTTGACTCCAAAATTTTTGAAACGGATCCTATCGTGAAGCTTAAGTCCATATAAATTTAACGAATTTGTCGGTATTCAAATCTGTTATCATTTGAATTAAAAATTCATTTTACAAACATCCGAACAATTTAAATGTACTAAAAATAATAATTATTAAATTAATATAATTATTTATTTAAATTACCTCTAATTCACGCTTTATCTTCTCCTTACCAAACCCACAAAATCTGAACTTCCCTTCTTCCAATCCTCGACATGTCCTTTGACCCTTATCCGAACATTATTGGCTTCCCATTTTTCCCGAGCCAACTCTGAACTTGAACTATATTGAAGAATTAGACCGAACTTCCCTTTTCCAGTTTGCTTTTGAACTTCCCGGCATCTCACTGTCTCGACACTGCACCTTAGTTCATCTACATTAAGCTCCATTCCAATATCTGCTTTGACAACGCAGCAAAATTATTAAAATTAACACGGACCCGATCCTCAAACTTCCTTACAACCATTGATTCTCCAAACCACAGACCAACTATGACCTTCCCATCACACTTGAACACCCTAGGACACAGTCGAGAATTCCACTTTTGCCTCGAATGAACTTCGAACAACATCCCATATCGAATACGATCAACACAACACCTCCCAATACGCGATGATCAATTCCTTGACCCACTGTTCTTCCTGAATTCCATCGCGATCTAAAAACCCCTCTTCTATCAAATAACGACACTCGACCCATTCGTCTATTGCTACTTCCCAGAAAACATCGTTGTGCAACATAGCTCACCAGTCTCCATCCCAAAGAGAAATCTGATGCCCTAACGTCCTCCTAACAATCACGGTTTCCAATCCCCCATCGCGACTTCAACTCCATTCCTTAATCCACGTGTGCCTCCAAACAACAACGTGATCGCCATCTATTTCTTCTCTCTCTCTTATTTGAACAATTCAATTTACAGTGGAGTGCAACCATTTTAATTGAACATTTAGATTTTGATCTGTGGAAATAAAAAGCCACGGCTTCGCTTTAATTTTACTGGGGAGAAATCGAAATAGAAGAAATGGGATGGGGTAGTTGCAACATACAGAAGAAACAACCATTTTTTTTTTGAAGCTTCGAACTTTGTTTTACAGAGAACAAAAACAATGAAAAGAATCTAAGGGGAAGAAGTCACGTATTTTATAGAAGATGAATACTTAGGGATTAAGAAATTATGTCTGTGTAAAGTACATTTAATTAAATTCTAATTTGATTATACATTAATATGATTTGATTTAAAGGGATTTTTATTCTTTTTAAAATGATATCGATTTGATTTTGAGTTTATCCACTAATTGAATATCTCGGGTCCACAACTTGAACTTACGAGCTGCTATTTTAATGTAACAATTGACATTTTATCCTTATAACAATATTCTAAACTCAACAGAATAGATTATAAAATTTAATTTTAACACATATATATATATATATATATGTATAATAACCATATTAAATCGATATAAAATAATTTAAACTCAGAAATAATCAATTCTCTAAATATTTTTACTATCACCTATATTCAAATATAATTAATATTGATCAACTAAATTGTTTTGATTCAGTTGTTAACTTCGATTTTAATTATATTTCGTATTACGATAATTATATATATTCGAAATGAATTGTATTTCGATTATTAAATTGATACTCAATATAAAAATCGATTTATATTATCAACTCTATATTTAAAACCATATTAAATAATTAAAATTTATTGTTCAAAAAATCTGGGTCGTTACATTCTTTCCCCCTTAAAATAATTTCGTCCCCGAAATTACTAAGGTAGGAAAAATGCTTCAAACCCATTTACTTTCCAAAAATTCACTTATGTTGAAACTCAACATTTCATACTTCTACAAATTTAGTTCAACCAAAACTTTTGGTTTTCATTCATATGTCATACCATATATACTTACATTCGTTTAATCCGAATGATTTTCTATCAATATTTCACATCCAATTCATATTTCATTCAAATTGATTCCCAATAATTTATCCACTTCAATTCATTTAACTAGCTTAAGTTAAATTTAAATTTTAGAAGTCAAATACCAATGTTTTTATTTCAAATCCTTTAGAAATCATATAAATACATACGTATATTTATAACCATCTCAAATTCAAAACATTTAAATTTCCCAAACCAATTTGTTTTATTTTAAACAAATTTTCATCAAAACTTTTTTAAGGCTGCAACCAATCACTTAGAAACTCAAAAATGAACACTGATGATGTTGTAGTCATCATCAGAATTATTGTAACACCCCGAATTTTTGAATAACCAGATTAACTAAATTAAAGAATACTTAATTTCAGATGTGGGAATTAAGGGAAACAGGTTACGCCATTGCGTTCGTCTCGGAATTCTGGTTGAGATAGAGTCCGAGTTTGCGTAAAACGGATGCCGTATGAAGAAGATATGGATGAACGAAGTTAGGCAGAAAAACCAGAAACGGGCCAGAATGCACTGGCGCACTTGGGAAGTGCGCCAGAACAAATTTGCACTGGCGCACTTGGGAAGTGCGCCCATGCAATATTGCACTGGCGCACTTGGCAGGTGCGCCCAGGCCGAGGTAAAAATCTGCACAGATTTCTGAGGCTCTGGTTCGAACGGTGAGTCAGTGCTGAGTCATTTCTAACTAGTTAATGAGTCATTAGGGTTTCTGGATAGTTCTAATCTGAACTGAATGGTTGCGGTTAACTCTAGGATCATCCGACGGCTATAATTGAATTGAAATTCTATATAAACATGTGTAGACTCAAACCCTAGAATCAAAATCAAAATTAGATCAGTGGTCGTCATGTTTTCACTCCAAACCCTAGCGTAGCCGCCACCAACTAAAAGAAAATTAAAGACAAAATTCAATTCAAATAAAGCCTAAAACTACAACAACGAAATTGTCTACAACAAGAGAACGCTAATCAATTACAGAATTCATATCCCAGAACTCAAGATCCCTTATTCGGTGAGTTCTAGTCACTTTTAGGTTTAAATAAATAAAAGTGAATTGTGGTAGACTATGATTTGGGTATATGTTGTTTGTAGTTATGCAAGTTTATTGTTGTGAATCATGAAATGATGCAAGTTCCTTAATATTGTGAATCATGAAGTTATGCAAGTTCATTATTGTTGTGAACCATGATATGATGCAAGTTTATTATTGTTTTGAATCATGAAGTTATGCAAATTATTATGAGAAACTATGAACCCATGCAAGTTACCTATGCAAGTTGTTGCGTTGTTAATTCATGAATCTATGCTAGTTGTTATGTTATGAATACATGTGTTTGAATATGAACCATGTTATGCAAGTTTGTGGTTACTGCCTATGCAAGATTACACCTTTAGATGTAGATCTATGACATACATGATTTATGCAAGTTTGTGACCATTATCCCAACAAGTTCACACCTTTAGATTTGGGTCTATGACATATGTAGTTTTATGCAAGTTGTAACTTTGGCCTATGCAAGTTTTAGATGTAGAACATCATTCACACATGCAAGTTCACCCCTTATGTTTAGATCTAGTTTTAATTATATGTATGTGGTGATGTTTTCTCTTTTTTCCATGAGTTAGACTATTCGAGTCTAACATATATTTTACGTTAAACGAATAAACGTACAACGTGGGGTAAAAGGGGATAATATTAAAATATTTAATTGGCATGGATGCCTTAAAAGGCATAAAATAAATTTGTGATGAAAATTGGTATGATTTTACATACCATAAATAGATGGACATAATTGAGTCAATTATGGCCATAGTTAAATTTGGAATTAATTGATAATTTGAATAGGGAAAGTAATTCAAATTGGGGAATGATTAACTAGGAGTAATTAATCGTCTAAGACACAAGGTTAGGCTCTTTTATGGTGTGAGACTGCCCGAACCCGCCTGGCAAATCCAGCTGCCACAAATGCCAGTCTAATGTGGGAGGTCTTAGGCATAAATTAAATACGTAACAATTGTAAAGACACGAGGTTAAGCTCTTTTGTGGTGTAAGACTGCCCGGACCCGCCCGGCAAATCCAGCTGCCACAAATGCCAGTCTAATGTGAGAGGTCTTTATGAGGTTACGGTCTTAATGAATTATGAAACACTTAACCAGATAAACATGTAGTGGGATATGAGGGGGTTAAGTGGGTGCCTTGGGTGGCATGTGGAATCTAGTGGGTGCCTTGGGTGGCATTTGAAATATGATTAGAAATACTTAACCAAAATTGAAACATGTAATTAAAACATGAATAAGAAGTGGGTTAAGTGGGAAATACTAGAGGGGACCAAGCTTAGATGGATAGCTTGTGTCTAGTCATGGGGGCCCATTTCAACCAGTAACCCATACGTATCTTTGTGGGCTCGACCCAAGTCGAGGACGGGACACGCGTACTGGGCTTGACTATAAGAGACCAAAACGGGTTAGCGGTGGCAACGCAAGTCCAACGGGTTCATGTGCGTGTGTGGGCCCGGGGTGGTAGGTAAGACGTTGCTGCATCGTGTAGGTATAAGCCGTGCATCTCTGGTAGTATTGGGTTGCCACTTTGGGGAGTGATAAACCCCACTGTGGGACCAACACGGGTATCTACGAGTTAGGGAGCCGATCGAATGGAGAAGGTAGTGGATATGACTAGTGGAGATAGGAGCAGGCGGCACCTATGACAGCAGCTAGGAGTACAGCTACCATATTATGAATATTGTAATTAGAATGGGGAGGGTAGTGGGTACCACTAGTGGAGATAGGAGCAGGCGACGCCTATGACAGCAGCTAGGGGTATACGAAACTACCATTATTATTATCACTTATGTTCAGTAGGCAAGATCAACCTTAGGGTGACTAGTGGTGGTGCAGTATACTAGTTGAAACACCGGACCTCCATTAAGGTCACTCACAAAGGGAATGCCTTAACTTTGGTGGAGGTTTATAAGTAAAAGCCACAGATAAACACAAGACAGATATAAATACACATATTTTAAATAGCGGAAACCAAACAGACTTTTATTTCATCAATACGTGTTCAAACAAAACATTTCCATAATTGTCTCAAAATACTTCCAACATTACAACATCATTACTGTCTTGTTTATTAAAGAAGCATAAAACATAAATAAAGTAACAAAAATCCCCATAGTGATATCCAAAGCCATAATCCGAGCAAAAGAGATCCAAACCATACATCTACGGTCTTCGAGCTTGCAAAGAGCCGGACTGAGCTGAGTTGTTTCCTCCTTGTGGACCTTGGGGGGGAACGAAAGAAAAGAAGTCGAAAAGAAAATAGAGTCAGACATAAAGCCTGAGTAAATCTAGTGACTCTTCAGTATGTGAATAAGAAAAAGGGCATGATAGATATAAACTGAAAACAGGCAAGTATCACAAGCTAAGGAAGTGTAGTTTAGAATCGAATGTACTATCGCACCCACACTATATCTCTGCACCTACTTGAGCTTATTCTAACTGGCACCCCATGCTGAGGGTGAAGTGATCCCCATTTTCTAAAGATCGGTTCCTACTCGCGTAAACATGTGTCATACGTTCCCCAAGAATTGTAGATACCTATGCTGGTCCCACCATGGGGTGTATCAAGACCCATGATGGCGGCCCAGACACAATTCTAGAAGGCATAGGTTATACTACTGGTGCCCCCAATGCCCTGTTTGTCTGCTCCGGAGTGTGTGCATGCCCGCACCCCGTTAGAACCTACATTGTGCACCCACCGCCGTCGTTTTGACCGCTTACAATTAGCCCAGTAATCGTGCCCCACCCTACCTAGTTTCAAGGTACCATGATACCTAACTTGGGTTACTGCTGAAACGGGTCCTTCGTTACTAGGGTTTTCTAGTCAAACATGTTAAGTGGTTAAGTGTCTGTATTTACCTAACCTCACCCATCAATTCTTGTTAACATGTTGAATTTGGTTAAGTGTTTATAGTTGACTTAACCCTACCATCTGTCCTTAGCCTCTTAAAGCACCTGACCACTCACATTAGACAGATATTGCTACGGTTACTGGATGTACCGGTCGGTTCCGGGCAGGTTTACACCGTAGCTCAGTCTAACCTCGGGTCGTTATTGGGCTCAATGCTTAACCACCCACATTGGATAGGTATTGTTGTGACTACTGGACAGCCGGGCGGGTCCGGGCAGGTTTACGTCACAACTCAATCCAACCTCGGGTTAAGCATACCGTGTTTTCTAAATTTACATATTTTATCACTTCTCAATTATATGTAAATGTCATGCCCTTTATTCTTGGGTATAACAATTCATACCGCTAAAATGTCATTGTCGTTGGCATGTGCCAACCATGCCAACACATATATTTTTCATGTTTTACACCCAACGTTATTACCCCCGTTTGTACGTTCGCAACATTATAACAAGTGTTGGGCTCGACACAACTCAGCCCAACTTTATAAACGTGAGAAAAAGGGGAAATCAAGAACATGTAATATTTTACAATACATAAAGGTGTGTGGCACATGAACTTGCAATTTAGTGATACTAACATAAAATATGGGTCATGTGAACTTGCATTCAAATCAAAGTATAACTAAGTAGGTGACATATGAAATGACATAGTTTAGGCTTATACAAACGTGGGTTTAAACATGTTTAACTTGGCATAATGTCAACCACAAAACTAACATGTTGTATATTCACCAAAATGTCCAATTTTAACATCTAATCATATAGCCTATTTCAACATGAACTTGCATAGTTTATGTAACCCAAACGATACTTAACATAGATCCAATTATACTTGCAAATAAACATAAGAATGTGTTCATAGGTTTTGGGTCATGTAGGCATAAAAGGTCTCGAATCTAGAACATGTTTACATAAGCCTTAATTTAGACTTAGAGAATGTATATAGTCCATGCCATAGACATAAACATAAAGGGATCAAATTCTAGTTTTTGCCACAAACTTGCAAGTGCCATTGTTTTCATATACAATTGTTCAATAGGCTTGCATCAATCAATTTAGGCCACAAATATCAATACACAAGTCATGACAGAATCATTACAATACACAGAATTTATATCATTATCATACAATAACACAATTCTATTTTCATTTACATCGAATCACGTCACAGTTTTTATTCATATTCTGAAAGATCACTCTACTTACAACGAATGCAGAATCTTGAATTCTGGATTCTGAATTCTGAAATTGAGATGTGTTCCTTTGGGTAGATTAGCTTTGCGTTGATTAATTTGATTAAGCTTTAGTCTTCTTCTTAATTTGATTCGTCTATATGCTCCTCTCTCTTGACGGCTACGCTCAATTCCTTCCTGGCAGCATGAAGACTCCCATCTTATTTATTTTTTTGTGAATTTTAGTTGAGACTTAGGGTGTATATATAGATTTTCAAATTGTTTTGAGCCGTCAGATGAAGACAGGAGGAATCTAGACCATACAAAGTTCAAAGAGCCAATCAAGAGGTGGCATGTCAGCCCTAATGACACATCGAGCCACAGAAATTCGAGTCAGACCCAGCCAGCCAGGTCAACCAGGTAGGTCGACTGGCAGGTTGACACCCAGGTCGACACTATGGTCGACTTGGGGTGACCAGGTCGACACCTTGGTCGACCCTATGGTCGACCTGGTCCCTGGGCGGAAATTTTCCCGCCCAGCCCTGTTTGAACCTGTTTTTCGAATTTTGAACTTGAAACTGAGTTGTTTGAATTTTAAATTTTATTCTGAAACTTCCGAAGGTCATAAATCCTTCATACGGAGTCCGATTCACGCAAACTCGGACTCTATCTCAAGCAGAATTACGAGACGAACGCAATGGCATAACCCATTTCCCTTAATTATTTCATTTAGAATTAATTACACTTTAATTTGTGAAGCTTAATGTTATAGAATTCACGGGGTGTTACATTCTCCCCCCCCCCCCCCCCTAAAAGGATTTCGTCCCCGAAATCTTCAAGTTAGGAAGAATGTATATCCTACCATCCAACCGTCCATCTACTCAACCAACAAACACAGGCGTCCACTGTCCTTAAAAGACTTTTAATGCTTCATCATCATATGCATAGTGTGTGTACATATCCTTATCTAATGCATAAATCAGGCGGTCTACTAATTCAGTTGACCTCCTTAATGTGAATCATGTAAGTGTCACGAATCCATTATGTATGCAAATTTTTCCTACTCATAATTCTACATGAGTGCACAACTTGTTCATACAAATGCGACAACCATATGACAACATATCAAGTTTCAACTATATACAAATGAGAATACATATATGCATATGCAATATGAAGTGACTGAGCCGATCTAAAACCTAGGGTGTGTGTGTATATGCATCCACGAGCAACCACTAGCAATCACTAGCAACCATTTGCAGCCATCATCCATAACATGTTTTCAATTACATGTTTGCATCCATTTGTTTTCTACCTAAGGAGTTAGGAAAAGGACCGAGGAGATATTCCTAAAAAGATAGATAAGGCATAACTTAAGGAAAAAGAGAGATCAAAGATGTACCCTCAAAAAGAAAAGGGTAGGCAGCGCGTATTCTATCCTCAGTTTCCCAAGTCGTGTCTTCCTCGGCGTCGCTCCACTGAACTTTAACGAGTTTGACTTCGCGGTTGCATAGCTTTTTCAATTTAGTTGCTAAGATGCGGGTTGGAACTCTCCTCACAGTTGCTTCACGTTCCACTTCGGCTTCTTCTAGAATGCTAGGTTCCACCACTTCCGCAGACTCATGCAAACACTTCCAGAGGTGAGAAACATGAAAGACTTTGTGAACTCCGGCCAGTCTCTCGGGTAGCTCTAATCTATAGGCCATCTTCTCAACCTTATCGATGATAGGAAATGGTCCTACAAATCTTGGTGCTAGCTTTCATGCGGATCCAAAGCGAACGACGTTCCTTAAAGGAGATACCTTAAGGAAAACCCTGTCCCCAACCTCAAACCCAAGGT
Source organism: Allium sativum (assembly GCA_030737875.1). Classification (NCBI taxonomy): domain Eukaryota; kingdom Viridiplantae; phylum Streptophyta; class Magnoliopsida; order Asparagales; family Amaryllidaceae; genus Allium; species Allium sativum. Next base: position 58,124,522 of record CM060910.1, read on the forward strand.
CGGTGTAACGACCCGCAATTTTTGACCGTCAAATATTTAATTTAATTTATTTATTTTAAATATTATATTGGGAATATTAATGGAATTTAATATTTAATTCGTTATTGAAACGAAGTTGAACGTTATAATTTATATATAATATAAATTCGAGCTTGGAAATGGCGTGCAGTTCGTAAATTTGAGTTTTGAACTTCAATTGAGAATACAGGATTCGATATAAATCGGATTTCTGTAAAACAAGACACGTTGGGATCGTGTTGACGATAGTTTTCATATGGAGGAGAAAAATCCAGATTTCGTGTTATAGTTTGATAGTTATGGCCAAATCAAAATTTGAAATAGTCGCTATGGAAAATCGTTATAAAATTATAGGCCTTTAAAATGGCCGTTTTGCAAACGGACTCAGATTTCGACGAAACCAGTTTCATTAGAACCGTATCGTTAAATTATTGCACGGTGTCAAATGGCGTGGCAAACCGATATCGTATGTGACCACAGCAACCATAAACGCCCGTTCAAATTCTATAGCGCGTAATTTATGTAATAAATGGATATTTGAGTGTAACTTGAGCAGACAATCGAAATAGGCCACGAAACCAGTTCCGTTGAGTTCGTATCGTCGATTAGAGTCAGGATATGTATATAGTTTGTTATTTTTAGAGATCGAGAAATTTGGCGTTAAAAAGGGTAGGGCGGTTCGCGGTAAAAAACAGCCTACCGGGGCAACAGTCTCAGAATGCGACGAAACTAGTGCCATTGGGTTCGTATCGAAAAGTTATTATCGATGTTCGCAGTTTCAAGTTGATTCGATTTATCTGGTGACCGTGGAAAAATTAAACGTGTGTTCATTTCTGGTTTCATAAAGGAAATTTTTCCATACGACCTCGGATTGCGACAAAACCTGTCCCATTGGGTTCGGAATACCTTTTTACATCAAGAACAGCATTTTTATCAGTAGACAGAAATCGTTTGTAGTGATTTTATCGTATTATTTTATGGTGAAGTTTCAAAATATATATTATATTAAATGGATGCTCTATATAAACCCCTATATATGTTAAACCCTTGTCAAAATACACTGCATGGCCGACAAACAGACCCGCTGACATTTCAAAACACGCACAGCTACCCCTCTGTTCCCTTTCACACCAACATTTCCATGCACATGTTGTACTTTCACCTCACATCACGTATTACTGAAATGAAACAATGTACTGTAGCATGAAACCGTGCCTGCCAAGTAAAATATTGTCGTGGCCATCACGGTTTCCCGCCTATAAATACGTGCTCCCTTCGTTTTGTTTTCGGCAAACGTTTTGAAACAAAAGAACCTACTCTCTGCTGTATGTATAAAGCTCCTAGCCTCCACTATTTTAAACAATAAGTTAAACCAGAAGGGTCTTGTGGCATTGGTGAGGATAGAACAAGAAGGGTCGAGAGGCTCATGTGGCATTGGTGAGGGAGGACGTGCATGGTGAGAGGATGGACAGCAGCATGAAGAAGGGATGGGCGCAAGAATGAGGGAGTGAGAAGCCTGAGAGGTATTCATACGTGAGGGGATACATGCGAGAAGGAAAAGGAGCGATGGACAGGGTGAGAAGGTACGGCATGGTTTCGGTTTTGGGAAGTTCGATGGCGGTACTGTTCATGGAAGGGGAGAACGACGGGAACATGGGGAAACAGGAAGACGTTGGATGAGGGACGGTAGCAACTGATCACGGTGGGTATCCAACAGGTATAAGAGAAGTAATCACCATTTTAAAGTGCCTAGTAATTATTTAACATAGCCAATATAGATAATTATTTAGTAAACAATAATTAATATGCCTAGTTTTAGGGACCATGCCTAATCATGTTGTTCATGCCTTACTATGTTTACACGTAAGTTAATTTAAGAGTGTTAAATGTTAATGAGAGGTTAGTTAATAACTTATATGATCAAGCATTTACGGGTTAGTATATGTATTTGATCATAACGAGTTAATGTCGACAATGTTTCATATTAATAACGTGAATTACATTAATTAAACTTAGTTAGTTTAAACGGTAACCTAGCATATGTGTAACGTGCTTATATAATAATAGAATGGAACGAACCAAGCGACGTTGGATCATATTGACGGGCGTAACAGTATGGAGTTGATGGGACCAGGGATGGTTGCCACTGAAACAAACTGGGTTGACAATGAATGGAAATCAGGTGAGTTAAACTCACTCAGTTACCCTTTTTATATTTTATATAAATTGGGTGTTTTTATTTTGTGTGCTCTGCTTGTCAATGGTTGACTGTTTTGCTATTCATCTATTTAACTGTTGATTTAACCGATGAAATTAAACGGTGTTTAATTTCAGTAAAATACCAAATCGTTATTTTTATCGATTGGTTCCAATAAAGGTGACTCACCTTGGTTGGTCATGTTTATTTATAAACATGTTTTAAAATGGTTGAATTGCTTATGGTTGATGTTAAATGGTCGTTATTTAATTTATCAGTTAAACAAAACTGAATCGTCTGATTTGAGATAACCATTTGAATACAGGGAAGAACAGGTTGGAGGGATCCAACCGGATTCCTCAAATGTATTATTTATTTTCATATTATCATATATGAACTGATCTGTTGGTGTGGTTGATTTGATGGTTGATTATTGATTTAATATTCAACATCTGTTTGGTTTAAACCAATGAGCGATATTGGTTAAGTGTTTGGCAGAGTATGGCCTTTAAAATCAATCGGGTTATAGACAGTGATTCACCGTCAGGCGAATCGATAGAGTTGAGGTTATAAAATTTATTTTATAACCAGAGTTAGATTTGAATTATATTATTTGAATAAAAGTTATTTAAGAGAAATAAATAAATATTTTTATTTAAGACTTTGATTTGTTATGAAGTTATTTTGCAAAGATGTTAATCAGATTTACCAGTTGAAGAATAAGAAATGAATTAAATGGTTAAACCTTGAAAATTTGTTTTGTAAATAAAACAAATAATTAGAATCTATTTAAATTAATCATATTTTTGATTAATTTAAAGCGAGGATTGTTGGAATCGGTTAATGAGATAATCAAGTTTTTGAGTTAATTAAATCGACCGTTTGGAATTAGAATTGTTTATCAAGTTAATGTGTTTTGACTAAAATAGATAAATGAATATTGTTTGAATTGAAATAAGGATTTAAAAGGGATTTAATATTTAATTTAGTTAATAAAGGGATTAACTACTAAAGTAGTTAATGATTGAAATAAGTTATTATTTTAATTAATGATGAATTTAGGAATATATTTTTAAATGGGAATTCATTTAAAAAGTTACCGAATGTGAGATGCAAGCCAATTGAATGGTGAAAGGAAATAAACATACTCAATTATATGAATTAAGTGAAAGGAGATTACGAAAAAGGGTTTATTATAAACCAGAGGTTTTAAGTGAGATTCAAAGTGTTAAGACGTTAATTTTACATTAACGTTATTTGAAAACGAGATCTAGTTAAAAGGAGAATTTTAAATGAAATTTCAAAATGGGAAATTGAATATATTTATTCGAGATAGAATTAGCCAAACATAATTATTGGGCTAAGTTGCCATTTCGTACGACTGCTAGCGTAATTCGCAGGGCTGCAAATAGCCTACGGCGGTCGGATGTTTCCTGAGGGAATCAGGCGTAACCATTGTGATCACTGTGATCTAGAGTCAAGCGAATGGAGTTAAGACGAATGTTAATTAATCAATTAGAGTTATTCAAATATCATATTTTTGAATATTAAAAGAATTGGAAGTTTCAATTTACCGAAAAAGAAATTAGATTGTCAAAGGCCAAATGATGCTAAATACTGAATTAGTGAACTCATTGGAGTGTCATGTTTGAAACACTGTATATTTTGATAGTTAAAACACCGACTATCAAATCTGACCAATACGAGTGTTGGTACGGAAAGACCGGGATCGATTTTATATTCGAAAACCATTCCGACCAACAAATACATGAAGAGATCAGAAGATGATCGAGATGGTGCTGTGAAGACCGTGATTTTCATCAACGGAAGAACCACTAATATTCTCGGCCTGGCAAGCAGAGATAAGCTGTGATTCTGTCGTAGTTGGAATCTACGAGTTGCAAGGACTTCTCGCTACTGATCCATGGGGTGATTCCTATATGGATGCGGTAGGAGAGTGCCTTCGATTCATCCTGTACCTGGATGACGTGTATGGACGAATGTCTGACAGAGTATTTCCAAAGGGTCACGTACGTTGATTTCTTCAAACGTACGATAGTTGTTGGCAGGGAATTGCCATTCTCTAGCTTTCAGCTAGAGTATTTTTGTGGACGTCAATTAGTGATATCTGACGGATCTGACGATGGGGCATTCAAAGTAAATGGCGACCAGATGTCAAGAGTTAATTCTGGCCTCAAGCCTCATCAACCGGGAAATGACAAAAATCGGGCAGGCAGCATGGCTATGTGGGTCGCTCCCATTAGGGTGTATGATCACCTATCTAGAGGAAATCCTATTTGCTTCTTAAATCTATGTTTCGATGCTGTCCCTTGTCGGGAGATGGTTGCTGATCCCAACCGTCGGTGATATACATTCGATACACTCAAGCGAAATGAGTGGTCGGTCATGTGAGGACCGGGTTGCAAGAAGTTCTTGTTGAACCCAGTGTATTCGTCTCTAGAGATACACTATCGGAAGGTGGACCCATACCTTGTCAAGTCGGAATCCGATTCCCAATAAGCGCCTGCGGGTTTTGATTGTATATTATATATGTGGAGCGTGAGATGCAAGCGTTCCACTAGATTGATATTTACTTGTATTTAGACATTATTATAATATCAGACAAGATATTGATTTCAAAAGTGGTTTGGGTTATCGTAAGGTAAAAACCGTCCGTGTTTATGTGTGGATTTGGTCTTACGATTATCCTTTTCTTTTGAAAAGGTTTTGAACTTTAAAAATCATGATTGGATGATTTACCCTTCTACTGTGCGAGTTTATCTCACTCTGGTTCACCAGACTGACCCGGTGTTTTGTAAATGCTCGGGTTAGACCGGGTTGTACAGGTTCAGGTTATCGACTGCTATGAAGAGACGAGCTGGAAGAGTCCAGACGTATGATATTACTAATATTCCGCTGTGTGTTGTATGAGGATAGATTATCACTGTCCAGATGTTGATGTACTCTGATATTGTAAGTATTTTCAAAGTTTTCAATAAAGATTATTTCTGTATTATATTTTGTTCCGCTGCGGTGTGAGACTCTCTGTGTTGTGTTGTTTCTTCTTCTTCTATTCTAATATTTCTTTCTTTCTTATCTCACCCTCTAAATTCTTTCTATTAATGATCTGGAATGTTCGATGTCTGAATGGTCAACATGGTAGTTTGATGTTGATTTTCGGAGTCGAAAATCCCGGTTCGTTACAGTGGTATCAGAGCTGAAGGTTAAGTAGTTACCTTGGCTCTGTGGCGTGACTCAATAGAGATGGGGTTAGTAATACCCTAGATTGAGTTGAGTGTATAATATACAAGTGAACGTATTTGTATATTTTATAAAAAAAAATTGTTTTATATTGTGGAGATTTATCTGTTTGAGTTGTTTATGAGTTCTGGTCGATCAGTTTGATCCACTGTATCGATAGGGGTTTCTAAACACTCAAGTACGATAAACCGACACAGTATGTTTTGAAAGAGGATAAATAAAATAATTTTACCCAAATTATATTTTAATATAAAAGAATGATATGTATTGGAAATATTATGGTATATTGGATGTGTTGGTTGATTATAATTGAAATGGTTATATAAATAACCAATTCAAATTCTTATAATATAAAAGAAGATTAACTGAATCTGAATTAAATCAGAACTAGAATTAAAATGCTGAAAACTGGGAAAAGTGTTCATAAATGGATTTGAATTGAATATATGAGAATTTTAAAATCCTGGGGAATTTTAAATTGTTTACAAGCATTGTGGATTTTATTTTGAAATAGATTTCAAAATGAAGGTGTTTAAAATTGGAGTTTTGAAATGATATAGTACTGAACTCACTTCGGTAGCTGGGAAATAACTCTGATGATGCTGGCCACATCATCAGTGTTCATTATCGAGTTGTAAGTGACGGATTACTACCAAAGATCTTGTTTTGAATTGCTTTGAGAAAAACAAGTTGTTTGAATCGTGAAAAGGAATATTTGATTTTTGAAAGAGCTGAACTGTTTAAAAACTCCCAGGGAAATTGTTTGAACAGAAACAAAATTAAATAGATACTTGTGAAAACAAATATGAATTGCGTTGAAATCAATTAACCGGAAATTGAATCGAGATATATATATCAAGTAGAATCAGACTTGGAATTGGAAGACCGGAATCTGAGATGGTGGTGGACTGGTAAGTTAAGGGTTGAAATTGGTAATGGATGGAAATTGAGTTAAGAATGGAATTTGGCTTGGACGCGTGAAGGATTTGGTTCTGAGGATAAAGTTGGAATTTTGGGGAATGCAGTTGTATATGCTGACAGAGTAGCAGACGGAAAGATATAATGATATGCCCGACAAAAAGGTACACGTTTATTTTTATATGGGTTTGGTGATTTATGAGCCTATTTGGCAAGCCATTTGGCTGTTTCATTTTCTTTTGGATTGGAGAAGTCCTAGAAGGGCAAGTTGTGGTTGTACCAATTGAGCCGTACAGAGGAGGTGCTGGCGAAATTTTTTGAAATTCAAAGGTGTTAGGAAATTTTCAATATTTTTGAAAATATTTATATATGATATTCAAATTGGTTTCTAATTTAATATAAAATTAGATTTGAAGTTAATGAATTTATAACATTCTTTCTTACCTTAGCAATTTCGAGGACGAAATTATTTTAAGGGGGGAAGAATGTAACGACCCGCAATTTTTGACCGTCAAATATTTAATTTAATTTATTTATTTTAAATATTATATTGGGAATATTAATGGAATTTAATATTTAATTCGTTATTGAAACGAAGTTGAACGTTATAATTTATATATAATATAAATTCGAGCTTGGAAATGGCGTGCAGTTCGTAAATTTGAGTTTTGAACTTCAATTGAGAATACAGGATTCGATATAAATCGGATTTCTGTAAAACAAGACACGTTGGGATCGTGTTGACGATAGTTTTCATATGGAGGAGAAAAATCCAGATTTCGTGTTATAGTTTGATAGTTATGGCCAAATCAAAATTTGAAATAGTCGCTATGGAAAATCGTTATAAAATTATAGGCCTTTAAAATGGCCGTTTTGCAAACGGGCTCAGATTTCGACGAAACCAGTTTCATTAGAACCGTATCGTTAAATTATTGCACGGTGTCAAATGGCGTGGCAAACCGATATCGTATGTGACCACAGCAACCATAAACGCCCGTTCAAATTCTATAGCGCGTAATTTATGTAATAAATGGATATTTGAGTGTAACTTGAGCAGACAATCGAAATAGGCCACGAAACCAGTTCCGTTGAGTTCGTATCGTCGATTAGAGTCAGGATATGTATATAGTTTGTTATTTTTAGAGATCGAGAAATTTGGCGTTAAAAAGGGTAGGGCGGTTCGCGGTAAAAAACAGCCTACCGGGGCAACAGTCTCAGAATGCGACGAAACTAGTGCCATTGGGTTCGTATCGAAAAGTTATTATCGATGTTCGCAGTTTCAAGTTGATTCGATTTATCTGGTGACCGTGGAAAAATTAAACGTGTGTTCATTTCTGGTTTCATAAAGGAAATTTTTCCATACGACCTCGGATTGCGACAAAACCTGTCCCATTGGGTTCGGAATACCTTTTTACATCAAGAACAGCATTTTTATCAGTAGACAGAAATCGTTTGTAGTGATTTTATCGTATTATTTTATGGTGAAGTTTCAAAATATATATTATATTAAATGGATGCTCTATATAAACCCCTATATATGTTAAACCCTTGTCAAAATACACTGCATGGCCGACAAACAGACCCGCTGACATTTCAAAACACGCACAGCTACCCCTCTGTTCCCTTTCACACCAACATTTCCATGCACATGTTGTACTTTCACCTCACATCACGTATTACTGAAATGAAACAATGTACTGTAGCATGAAACCGTGCCTGCCAAGTAAAATATTGTCGTGGCCATCACGGTTTCCCGCCTATAAATACGTGCTCCCTTCGTTTTGTTTTCGGCAAACGTTTTGAAACAAAAGAACCTACTCTCTGCTGTATGTATAAAGCTCCTAGCCTCCACTATTTTAAACAATAAGTTAAACCAGAAGGGTCTTGTGGCATTGGTGAGGATAGAACAAGAAGGGTCGAGAGGCTCATGTGGCATTGGTGAGGGAGGACGTGCATGGTGAGAGGATGGACAGCAGCATGAAGAAGGGATGGGCGCAAGAATGAGGGAGTGAGAAGCCTGAGAGGTATTCATACGTGAGGGGATACATGCGAGAAGGAAAAGGAGCGATGGACAGGGTGAGAAGGTACGGCATGGTTTCGGTTTTGGGAAGTTCGATGGCGGTACTGTTCATGGAAGGGGAGAACGACGGGAACATGGGGAAACAGGAAGACGTTGGATGAGGGACGGTAGCAACTGATCACGGTGGGTATCCAACAGGTATAAGAGAAGTAATCACCATTTTAAAGTGCCTAGTAATTATTTAACATAGCCAATATAGATAATTATTTAGTAAACAATAATTAATATGCCTAGTTTTAGGGACCATGCCTAATCATGTTGTTCATGCCTTACTATGTTTACACGTAAGTTAATTTAAGAGTGTTAAATGTTAATGAGAGGTTAGTTAATAACTTATATGATCAAGCATTTACGGGTTAGTATATGTATTTGATCATAACGAGTTAATGTCGACAATGTTTCATATTAATAACGTGAATTACATTAATTAAACTTAGTTAGTTTAAACGGTAACCTAGCATATGTGTAACGTGCTTATATAATAATAGAATGGAACGAACCAAGCGACGTTGGATCATATTGACGGGCGTAACAGTATGGAGTTGATGGGACCAGGGATGGTTGCCACTGAAACAAACTGGGTTGACAATGAATGGAAATCAGGTGAGTTAAACTCACTCAGTTACCCTTTTTATATTTTATATAAATTGGGTGTTTTTATTTTGTGTGCTCTGCTTGTCAATGGTTGACTGTTTTGCTATTCATCTATTTAACTGTTGATTTAACCGATGAAATTAAACGGTGTTTAATTTCAGTAAAATACCAAATCGTTATTTTTATCGATTGGTTCCAATAAAGGTGACTCACCTTGGTTGGTCATGTTTATTTATAAACATGTTTTAAAATGGTTGAATTGCTTATGGTTGATGTTAAATGGTCGTTATTTAATTTATCAGTTAAACAAAACTGAATCGTCTGATTTGAGATAACCATTTGAATACAGGGAAGAACAGGTTGGAGGGATCCAACCGGATTCCTCAAATGTATTATTTATTTTCATATTATCATATATGAACTGATCTGTTGGTGTGGTTGATTTGATGGTTGATTATTGATTTAATATTCAACATCTGTTTGGTTTAAACCAATGAGCGATATTGGTTAAGTGTTTGGCAGAGTATGGCCTTTAAAATCAATCGGGTTATAGACAGTGATTCACCGTCAGGCGAATCGATAGAGTTGAGGTTATAAAATTTATTTTATAACCAGAGTTAGATTTGAATTATATTATTTGAATAAAAGTTATTTAAGAGAAATAAATAAATATTTTTATTTAAGACTTTGATTTGTTATGAAGTTATTTTGCAAAGATGTTAATCAGATTTACCAGTTGAAGAATAAGAAATGAATTAAATGGTTAAACCTTGAAAATTTGTTTTGTAAATAAAACAAATAATTAGAATCTATTTAAATTAATCATATTTTTGATTAATTTAAAGCGAGGATTGTTGGAATCGGTTAATGAGATAATCAAGTTTTTGAGTTAATTAAATCGACCGTTTGGAATTAGAATTGTTTATCAAGTTAATGTGTTTTGACTAAAATAGATAAATGAATATTGTTTGAATTGAAATAAGGATTTAAAAGGGATTTAATATTTAATTTAGTTAATAAAGGGATTAACTACTAAAGTAGTTAATGATTGAAATAAGTTATTATTTTAATTAATGATGAATTTAGGAATATATTTTTAAATGGGAATTCATTTAAAAAGTTACCGAATGTGAGATGCAAGCCAATTGAATGGTGAAAGGAAATAAACATACTCAATTATATGAATTAAGTGAAAGGAGATTACGAAAAAGGGTTTATTATAAACCAGAGGTTTTAAGTGAGATTCAAAGTGTTAAGACGTTAATTTTACATTAACGTTATTTGAAAACGAGATCTAGTTAAAAGGAGAATTTTAAATGAAATTTCAAAATGGGAAATTGAATATATTTATTCGAGATAGAATTAGCCAAACATAATTATTGGGCTAAGTTGCCATTTCGTACGACTGCTAGCGTAATTCGCAGGGCTGCAAATAGCCTACGGCGGTCGGATGTTTCCTGAGGGAATCAGGCGTAACCATTGTGATCGCTGTGATCTAGAGTCAAGCGAATGGAGTTAAGACGAATGTTAATTAATCAATTAGAGTTATTCAAATATCATATTTTTGAATATTAAAAGAATTGGAAGTTTCAATTTACCGAAAAAGAAATTAGATTGTCAAAGGCCAAATGATGCTAAATACTGAATTAGTGAACTCATTGGAGTGTCATGTTTGAAACACTGTATATTTTGATAGTTAAAACACCGACCATCAAATCTGACCAATACGAGTGTTGGTACGGAAAGACCGGGATCGATTTTATATTCGAAAACCATTCCGACCAACAAATACGTGAAGAGATCAGAAGATGATCGAGATGGTGCTGTGAAGACCGTGATTTTCATCAACGGAAGAACCACTAATATTCTCGGCCTGGCAAGCAGAGATAAGCTGTGATTCTGTCGTAGTTGGAATCTACGAGTTGCAAGGACTTCTCGCTACTGATCCATGGGGTGATTCCTATATGGATGCGGTAGGAGAGTGCCTTCGATTCATCTTGTACCTGGATGACGTGTATGGACGAATGTCTGACAGAGTATTTCCAAAGGGTCACGTACGTTGATTTCTTCAAACGTACGATAGTTGTTGGCAGGGAATTGCCATTCTCTAGCTTTCAGCTAGAGTATTTTTGTGGACGTCAATTAGTGATATCTGACGGATCTGACGATGGGGCATTCAAAGTAAATGGCGACCAGATGTCAAGAGTTAATTCTGGCCTCAAGCCTCATCAACCGGGAAATGACAAAAATCGGGCAGGCAGCATGGCTATGTGGGTCGCTCCCATTAGGGTGTATGATCACCTATCTAGAGGAAATCCTATTTGCTTCTTAAATCTATGTTTCGATGCTGTCCCTTGTCGGGAGATGGTTGCTGATCCCAACCGTCGGTGATATACATTCGATACACTCAAGCGAAATGAGTGGTCGGTCATGTGAGGGCCGGGTTGCAAGAAGTTCTTGTTGAACCCAGTGTATTCGTCTCTAGAGATACACTATCGGAAGGTGGACCCATACCTTGTCAAGTCGGAATCCGATTCCCAATAAGCGCCTGCGGGTTTTGATTGTATATTATATATGTGGAGCGTGAGATGCAAGCGTTCCACTAGATTGATATTTACTTGTATTTAGACATTATTATAATATCAGACAAGATATTGATTTCAAAAGTGGTTTGGGTTATCGTAAGGTAAAAACCGTCCGTGTTTATGTGTGGATTTGGTCTTACGATTATCCTTTTCTTTTGAAAAGGTTTTGAACTTTAAAAATCATGATTGGATGATTTACCCTTCTACTGTGCGAGTTTATCTCACTCTGGTTCACCAGACTGACCCGGTGTTTTGTAAATGCTCGGGTTAGACCGGGTTGTACAGGTTCAGGTTATCGACTGCTATGAAGAGACGAGCTGGAAGAGTCCAGACGTATGATATTACTAATATTCCGCTGTGTGTTGTATGAGGATAGATTATCACTGTCCAGATGTTGATGTACTCTGATATTGTAAGTATTTTCAAAGTTTTCAATAAAGATTATTTCTGTATTATATTTTGTTCCGCTGCGGTGTGAGACTCTCTGTGTTGTGTTGTTTCTTCTTCTTCTATTCTAATATTTCTTTCTTTCTTATCTCACCCTCTAAATTCTTTCTATTAATGATCTGGAATGTTCGATGTCTGAATGGTCAACATGGTAGTTTGATGTTGATTTTCGGAGTCGAAAATCCCGGTTCGTTACAGTCGGTCCTTCTTTTGTCGGCGTAGGATTTCTGTCTGTCTTGGGCAGTCTTCATTCTCCTTCGTATCAAGTCCACTTTCTCCGAAGTCCCTCAAATCATGTCCGGCCCAAGTATAAGTTTATCTGTAGACTCCCACCAACAAGTTGGTGATTTGCACGGTCTTCCATACAAGGCTTCGAAGGGTGTCACGCCTATGGTAGCTTGGTAGCTGTTGTTGTAGGCAAATTCCACTAAAGGAAGGTAATCCTCCCATGTCCCTCCAAAGTCAAGAACGCAAAGTCTTAAAAGATCCTCTAAAACTCTATTCACCCTTTCTGTCTGGCCATCGGTTTGGGGGTGATAGGTCGTGCTCAAACATAACTGTGTGCCTACAGCTTCTTACAGACTCCGCCAAAACTCGCTTGTGAAGATAGGGTCTCGGTCACTAACAACGCTGGAGGGTATCCCATGGAGTCGAACTATTTCCTTGAGATAAAGAGATGCTAGAGATGAGGCAGTCCTTCTACTTTTAACGGGTATAAAGTGGGCGCTTTTAGTAAGCCTATCCACTATTACCCAAATGCTAGTGATGCCTCTTCTCGACCTAGGTAGTCCATCAATGAAGTCCATTGAAATGTTATCCCACTTCCACTGTGGGACCTCTAAAGGATGAAGTAGTCCTCCAGGCTTCTTCTGTTCCGCCTTGACCCGTTGGCAGGTCATGCACTTAGAAACGAAATTTGCCACGTCCTTTTTCATGCCACTCCAAAAGAAAGTACTTTTTATATCCTTGTACAACTTATCACCGCCAGGGTGTATAGTCATCTTGGAATGATGCGCTTCCTCGAGAACCTTCTTTGTCAACTCCCTTGCTTGTGGGACGCATAATCCTCCATCTCGCCTCAGCCAACCCTTATCATCGATGGCGTATCTACTAAGGTGACTAGAAGTCTCACCCCTAATAAGTTTATCAATCACATCAACAAGCTGAGGGTCTTCACGTTGTGCAACCCCTATTGAGTCCAAGAGAGTAGGGCGTACTTCGAGAGATGTTAACAAACCCGGAACAAAATCCGAGGAGGGCCTAAAGTTAAAACTTGTTATATACTCCAAACTTTGCCTTTCCACAAAGAGAGGGCTTAAGGTCAGTTTCTTTCAGCTCAACGCGTTTGCTACTACGTTGCCTTTGCCGGGAGTATAGGATATTTCAAAGTCATACGAGGCAAGAAACTCCATCCATCTTTGCTGCCTCAAGTTAAGATCCTTCTACGAGAAGAGATATTTCAACGATTTATGGTCAGTGTATAATTCGAACTTCTCACCTAGAAGATAATGGAGCCAAGACTTAAGCGCAAAGACGATGGCGGCTAACTCAAGATCGTGGGTTGGGTAGTTTCTTTCATGAACTTTCAATTGCCTTCCACCATAAGCTACTACCCTCCCTTCTTGCATCAAAACAGCGCCTAGCCCCGTACCACAAGCATCCGTATATACTGTGAACATTTTTCTTCCATCTGGCAAAGTCAGAACTGGGGATGTTGTGAGACCCCTTTTTAATCGTTGGAAAGCAAACTCGCAGTCCAAATCCCAAGTGAATACCATATTCTTCTTTGTTAGCCTTATGAGTGGAGCTGAGATTTTCGCGAAATCCCTAATAAACTTTCGGTAAAAACCGGCTAGCCCAAGAAAGCTTCGGACTTCGGTTGCATTTCTTGGTGTCTTCCAATCTTGCACTACCACCACTTTCGCGGGGTCCACAGCCAACCCCTCTTTGGACACTATATGCCCCAGAAATCTTACATCCTTTCTCCAAAAGTGGCACTTAGAGAATTTGGCTTTTAGCTGATGTGCACGGAGAGTATCCATGATTTCTTTCGGATGCTGAGCATGTTCTTCCTCATTCTTTGAGAAGATTAAGATATCATCTACGAAGACAACCACAAATTTGTTGAGGAATTCTCTTTACACCCTGCTCATTAGGTTTACGAAATAAGCGGGCGCGTTTGTCAAGCCGAAAGGCATGACAAGCCACTCAAAGAAACCGTCTGGGGTTCTGAACGCTGTTTTATCAATGTTGTCTTCAGCTACTCTTAGCTGATGGAACCCAGTTGCCAGATCAAGTTGGGAGAAGACCGACGCACCTACAAGCTGATCAAACAAATCGTCAATTCGGGGAAGAGGGTGCCTATTTTTCTTGGTCAATTTGTTTAACTCCCTATAGTCGACGCAAAGGCGAAGCGAACCGTCCGCTTTGGTTGTGAACACCACTGGAGCACCCCATTCCGAAATGCTCCGTCTAATGAACCCCTTTTCGAGAAGTTCTTTAACCTGCTTACTGAGCTCCTTTCTCTCCTTTGGAGCCATGTGTCTGACAGGTAAAGCTACAGGCTTTGCATTATCCACAAGATATATGCGGAAGTTTATTTTCCGCCTCGGAGGTAAGCCTTTCACCTCCTCAAAGACATCCGGATATTCCTGGACCACACTAACTGACTGCAAATTCTCATCAGAAGCATCAAGCGACTCTAGATAACTAAGCATAACAGCATTCAAGGGATTACAAGAAATTTCTAGAGTGTTACCAAGCCGAGTCAAGAGTCTAACTACTCTTTTCTCACAATCAAGAATGGCACCATTACTGGATAACCAGTCCATGCCTAAGACCAAACCATATCCCGAGAAGCCCAAAACAAAGGCATTACAACTAAACTCAACGCTAAGAATAGAGATTTTCAAACCCAAACAAACAATTGACAAGTAAGCGGAGCCCCCAATTGGATTTGAAACTACTAAGGGATCCTCTACCATACTAGTGTCTAGATGCAGAGATTCTACTAAGGCAGATGAAACAAAGGAGTGTGATGCGCCAGAGTCAAAAAGTGTGCGAACTGGATGATCATAAAGATAGACTACACTTTCTACAGAAATATTACTACCTCGTTCCTGCGACGGTGCCACTAGCACTAAAACAACAAAAGGATTTCATAGCCTTTGAAAAACGCTATTATATCCAAATACAGCGTTTCAGAGAACGCCATGTTATGACGTGCTATCTTAGACCGTCGAGTTTAAATAGCATGGGGAAAACGCTATTAAAAATAGAAATTCATAGCGTTTTATCTTTGCTATTAAATATAAATGCTATATTAAATCATAGCCAACTACAACCTGTTATAGCGTTTATCCAGCATCTACTATAGCGTTTAGAAGTACATTTGAATAGTGTTTACTATGTTACTAATACCGTTTGGTTGGATATATTTATAGCGTTTTAAAAATGTTATAATCTTGCATACAAATCCATAGCATTTACTATTTGTATATCACCATTTCAGTTGTTTCATTAATTTTAAAAACGTACGTGTCATTCAAAAAACATTCATACATATCATTATTTATTTCTTAAATGTATACAAACATAACACATTTACAAATAAACATGTAAACGACAACATAATATTTTATACATATCATTGAAACAACATTCATATATTCAAACTTAATATTTCATACATGTAATTCAAATCACTTCTCACATATCCAAACTTAAAAATTCATACATATAATTTGTTCAACTCTTCCACGTCCTTAATACGTCATCTATATATACTTGCGTTAACAAGTTACTTACAAAGTAGTCAAACACTTAATCTTGCTTAGCTTTTGATATTTTATCCAAAACATGATCAATTTGGTCCTATCACAACATAAATAAGCAATATTTAGGTCAAAAAAATCAAACTTGCATATATATATATATATATATATATATATATATATATATATATAGAGAGAGAGAGAGAGAGAGAGAGGGAGAGAGAGAGAGACATACACACACACAACATAATTAAAAAATGATTCAAGAGGAAAAAACAGTGAAAATGCTAAGAAAAAGTAGCATGGCAAGTAGCATAGCAGTAGTTAATAGGGGTGAGCGTTCGGTCGGTTCGGTTGGTTTGAACGTAAAAAATTTCAAACCGAATTGAAACCGAAGATTTTTCAAACCGAACCGAACCGAACCAAATTAATTTCGGCTAATTCGGTCGGTAACCGATTTAACCGAACTTGAAGGATGTATTGTAATTCAAATGATGCATTCACACAGAGTAAAACATAAATTCATCTTTGAATAAAGTTTATATAGTAAATTTTATGTTTATGATAAAATTTAATCTATTTGCAACAAACTCCTTTGTATTATATAGCTAAACTAATTATTTAAAATACTACAATACCGTAAAATTAGATAATAAATTACAAGTTCGGCTAATTTGGTTAAACCGATAACCAAACAAATATATTTTACAAACCGAATTCAAACCGATTTAGTTTTGAAACCGAACCGAACCGACCGAAATGAACCGGTTTGGTCGGTTAATTCGGTTTGAACCGAATATTGCTCACCCCTAGTAGTTAATTACCAAAGTTGTTCCAAAATCCAATTTCCATTCCACAAAGAATTAAATCCCACCTACACAAACGAAACCTGCATGCAATCATATGAACAAACTTAAGATGTATTCTTCAGTAACAATATATCTTCCAATAAATGCCCAGGTTTGAATTTATTCTATCCTAATAAATTCCCATGTCTATACTACGTGTTAAATATTTGCACACAAATTAAATCAACATATGCATACAGGATAATCCCCGTTATTTCATCCAACATGTCTGATTTGAATGTCAGCTTCAAGTTTTAATACAGTGTATGTCATTCTTCATACATACGTATCAAATCATTTTCATATATTATTTGTAAAATGATTTAACTAATGAGATATATGTTTCAATGAATATGATAAATTTCTTGGATATAGAGGCGCAGTAAAATGGGACAACCAAGGTAGCATAATGCCTCCGCGTTATGTAATTTCTTTTTAAATTAACTGTCATTTTATGGTTTACTGCTCCCATCCCAACTTAGCTTACTTATTGCCTAATGACCAACTTAGTATATTCAGGGCCGAATGACACAAGATTCCAGAAAAAGAAAATAAGTCTGTGGCCAACGATACTAAAATGTACATGCAATAATATTACTTAAATCAACATAAACACGTTTCTTCAAAGGAACATAACACGTTTTTTTCAAGGAAACTTTGGTGGAATATTTCCACACATATCAAAATGAATGATTTTCTGTCAATGAAAAGTGAAAACCAAGGAAAAAGACATGCACAGTTTTCTTCTTATTTTTAAATTTTTATTTTTATTTGAATAAAAACTGAAAATGACTAACATAGTTGGCAATCATTTCTTCAGGTTCAGGAACATCGTTGTAATAGGAATTTCATGCATTGGTTATAAAATGGGCATCTAACTTAAAAGATTGTGTAAATTATTTTTACTGAATTAAATCCTTGGAAAATTATATTTCAAGGCAGAAACTTTATAATTTTATAAATTTAAGTTGTTTTTCTGCATCCTATGCTGAGAAGGACTAGTCACAGTTATGAATGTGCTTCCGGTTTGGGTCATCCATATGATGCTAATTTGAAAAAACACAAAATTGAAAAGAAAAAAAAATAGAACCAACAAACTGTCACCATTGCTTACTTGCCATGCAATGCCACATTGATCCCACATCAACTATATTATCTCTGAACTAATACACTTATATAATGCTCAAATTAGCAATTCTAACATCTTCTTACTCTTTAATTTAAAACTCACAATTAATACATGTTTAAGCCGTCTTCTATATTACAACCTTAGCATATTAATCACTCGCCCCCTCAATTTTAATATTATTAACCAAAATAACTACGAATGTTTGAAGATAAAACGTTCATTATCCAAAATGCCCTCTACCCCTCAAATGCAAAAAAAAAAAAAAAACACCAGCAAGAAGATATGATGCAACAGGTGAAATGCAAATAAAAACTGGAAATCAAATGCAATTCATAGTCGAGTCTCAAAGTCAACCAAAAACACAAAGATCAACCACATTTATACCACTACGATTAGATATATTCACAACTAAAAGGCATTCAGGAAAAGAAGAATAAAGGCTGGGAACGTTTGAACAGGTAATTCATTGCCTCCTAATATTCAAAATAAATTTGATTCAACAGAAAAAAATGGACTAGAACTTTGTGTTATATATATGTCATACTAAAATTTGCTTTTCTTCTTTTCTCAAAATGCATTTTTTATGACAAGGAACTACTTGGTCTAATGGTCTGGATCTTACGATGCTTTAAAAAATTCCAACCATCTAATCAATTTTTTCATGCATTAAAAACTACTGAACAACTAGCAAAAATCGATACATAGCAGTGAAAGAAAAAGATATGTTGCCAGGCACAAAAGTTACCATGCGTTTCGTGAGAACCACAGCAGGATTCGGGCCTACCTTCCTCTCTCGACAAGCAACGACATTGATTATGTTCTCCTCGACCAATCTCCCAGTTATATTCTCACAACTATGTGTGAATGCCAACTCTGAGAAAGCTGAAGCCATGCAAAAAAAAAAACTCTACAAGAACAAGATGCAGTATATTAATTATATAACAAACTTGTAATGTAGATTTATAAAAAAGTAATCATATTTTGAGTATTGACTTCCAATAGTTCCATTAAACTATGGTTTTATACATTTGATTCTTTTAAATTTATTATGTTAGTGTTGAATAAAAGTTTTTCTATTATACTACTAAGTGATATATATTTTATAAACAGGTCATTTGTAAACATTTATTGTTTACTCTAGCACAATATGGTACGCATCATCACACTCTCATGTACTCACTTCCGAACAACCAAATTTGACGTATAACTTACAGCTTGTATCTATAATCTAATGTAAGACTAATGATAATAAGTACCAAATCCATTAGAATTATTCAACTATCACCAAAATATTATAGGTAAAAAACTACGAAGGCAAATTGAAACTGGAAGAGAATAAAAAAAATTCAACATAAATTCAGTTTTAAACTGTTGGGTAATAAATGATAAAAAGATATAGAAGATTCAAATTTACAGTTTTGAAGAAGTTTTGGAACAAAGGCTGGAAATATTCCTTGGGAACTAGGAGACCACTCTTCATCTAACACACGACACATTGATGATTCTCCATATAAAGCTATATGCAATCCTGTAAGTAAATACTCTGTCAAAACCTAACTCATATATACCAACTGATCAATTTTTAGTGCATTCAAGGCGAGAACATATAATTGTTTAATACACTCCTGTAAGTAAACTCTGTCAAAACCTAACTCATATATACCAACTGATCAGTTTTCAGTGCATTCAAGACGAGAACATATAATATGTTTAATACACTAAAGCAAAGTGGTGGGAAAATTTAGCAGCATCTGCAACAGGTATAATACAATAAATGGTACACCATAAAATAAAAGCTTAGGCAGAGAACTGGCACCTGTAAAATATGTATACATTGATAACGAATTTTCCTACAACTACGCCAAATAGTTTCCTGATTTGATTAACCAATAAGCCAACTAGCAATATGGTCCTAATTCATGCCTAAAAATCCATCGAAAAGTTTTGTATAAGTCCACATAAAAACCAAGTTACTCAGTTAAATAAACTGAGTAAATTTAATTTTTTAAGCTTGGAATTCTTAGTTTAAAAACAGAGTAAACTCATTTCTTGAACGGAGTAACTTGATTTTTAGATTTAGTAACTTGGTTTTATGAAACTGAGTTTCTCAGTTATAAAAATTGAATATTACTGAATAAAAAACATAGTAATACTATTTTTAAACTGAGTAGTGTTACTCTGTTTTCGAAACTGACGACTCAAAATGTAACAAGGCACAAGTAATTATAAACCAAAGTAAAGGAAAAAAATACTTAGATCAGTAAAAAACAACACACTTCTATATATGAAAGATTGCAATCAAACAGAATGATAATGATCCTAAAGCGACAGCCACATATGAAAAATCACTAAACAATAAAGCACATCATCACATAACATTATACAATACAGTCCACTCAATCCTTTAAGTCAAGAATCATCGATTGGAAAGCAAAATGAAGGAAGTGAAAACAATACCTTACATGAACTCAGAAAGCATGCAAAATGAAAATCCCTCTAACAATGCCGATGATGAAGCATAAACAAACCAAAATGCAGTTCTAATTGCTGGAGCTTCGACGACTAACAAAAATTCACATATGCAAGCAACGAGATCCAAAGCAATGAGAAGACATGATCAGATGAGAGGTATTTGTCTTTAAATCTTCCCCATGTCATAACTCAAATGTCATAGCTAACCTACAAGGAGGAACATGGTAAATGCTGTCAAAGACAAGAGGAAAAAATATAAGAAAACAGGGTTGTCCACTATCCCTGACCGTAGTGGCACCCCAATGCATCTGATTAATAATGTTCCTTGTTTGGAACATCATGTAACTAAATTCTCCTCATAAGTAGGGCTGCACAAAGTATGGGTTGGGTCGGGTTAGACCAAATACTTTATCCGACCCGCATAGGTATGGGTTTAAGGTAGCTCAACCCGTACCCGACCCTATATGAGGTTGGATATGGGTTGGGTTGAAGTATGGGTTGGGTCGGGTTAAGTAAGGTTGGGTTGGGTCACTTGAATACAATAAAAAATGAGAATATGAGGGATTTTTTCTAAAAATCATATCAAAATATTCAGCATAATATATCAGATTTTAGCTAGCATAATGCATTTAAAATAACCGATTCATTACAAGACATATAATTAAAATTTCATTGTAAAACACATCATTTGAAATTAATTTACTACATAGTTGAGCAAGTGTTTCATTTTAAAATACATTAAAATGCTCTTTAAAATATATTTATCAAATTCTATCAAGTTTGGATTGACATGAAATATATTTTTGTACATTTATTATAGAATACATAAACATTATTCTAGGATTATACTATTCTAATTTTAATTGGATGGATATTGAATTAGTTTTTTTTAAATAGGTTTGGGTTGGGTTAAAATGAGGTTGGGTTGAACAAAATGTCAAACCCGACCCGCATATAGTATGAGTTACAAATTGTAACCCATATCCGACCCGAACTAGGATGGGTTGGGTTGGGTTTATGTGGGTTGGGTCGGGTTGGTGGGTTGGGTCGGGTTGGATATGGGTTGTGTGCAGCCCTACTCATAAGCAGATGGAAATTCTTTATCTGCTTAATAGTGGTAAATATTCAATCATAGAAATGTTGGAAAATAAACATACCCTTAACAGTATTATGTTGTTTATGCAAAAAAGAAACTAACAGCAAACGGAAATTCACCCATAATTGTAATTTGGACCAGAAAAATAGAAGTATATTAATTAGAGATTCTTTTGGCTGGTCTAACATCATTGTTCACACTAGTGATCAGTACATAACTTGTATCTTAAATAATGCAGATGGTTCTAGTATTCTATTCGCTGTGATTTACGTTCACAATTTATCTGACTGTAGGAAATAGACATCGGACTATTTAAATGAGTAGGCCGATCAAACTAACCTCCCATGAATTATCGTAGGGAAAACTAACACAATTATATTAAATCAAGACAGGCTGAACCAAGGGGTACATAATTCTTTTGGTATTACGGATTTTTTAAATTGTGTATGTGCTACCAGGTTATTTGAACCCAATTTCTCTGGCAATTATTTTACATGGAAAGGTCTCAACCATTCTATTCATAGTAAAATCGACAGGGTGTTTTTAAATCAAAAATGGGTAGAAAGTTTAGAAAATATGGTATTCATTTGTGAATCATTCCCTTAGCAACCATACTCTGATTTATGTAAAATTAGATGATTCTCAATGTAATAATTCCAGAATTCCATTCAGATAAACTTTAAATATCATATGTTAGTTCAAAATTTCCTGAATACTTAAGCGATAGGAAATACCTTATTTTTTCTGCTTTGCAAATTAAAACAAACCAAGTTGGCTCTAAAAGAATGGCAAAAATCATTAAAGACCATTCAATACTATATTATCACAACCAAGTGCTTCTTTACCAACTTGCCCAAGCAGTCGACTCAATACTACATTATCCATAACCAACTCCCTATCACTGTCACCGGCTCTGCAACTAACAGCTTACAGCAAACCCAATCTCCCATAGTCACAACCCGCTATTTTTTTATTAAATCAACCTCCTTGCACCCGAAACCACCTAATAAAAACGCTTGTAACCACCCAACGAAAAACACAACAGCACCAATTAGTTACCACATTTCCTGCATCTATTAATAAACCACAATTGCCAACTGCGACCACTTCGACCTCAATCCATGTCAACCAATTGCCACCTGGGACCATCCTCCGACCTGCTTCCATCTTCCAATGCCAACCGCGGCTTCGAAAGCTTTTTTCAATTTGGAAATCGTAATCTCAATTTCAGTCTTTGATTTAATTTGGATATCCTAGACAGAATGCTTCTTTTTTATAATCAAATGCACTGAAGCTAAATTCAGATTCCAAGGAATATTCACCTCATATAAAAGGAAAAAACCTTCGATTCTTTTTCAGTCCTTGTTATATATCATTTTAAATTTACTAGTAATATGTATAATATTGGAACTATTTGCCATATATCAGTTTAAAAAGATGAAAACCTCCTGGAAAATCTATCTTATAAACATGACTAAATAATAAAGCCTTTGAAATAGGAAACTTTGCTGTGGACAATGCGAAGCTACTCTTCATGGAACAGTATATATGTTAACCCGACAAATTTACCATAGCATACTGCACATGATTGCTAATGGCAATTACAGCTTCGGGGATGAGAACAGGTCAATTAGGCGCATAACTAAAATCATTCATTTATTTCCATTTATAAGTTTAGTTACCGATAGTCATACAAAAGGTATAGGATACAAGCGTTTAAATATCTGGTCAACTTAGTCAAATAATGCAAACAAAGTTGTTTTACTTAAAACCTTAATCAATATCTACAGTCTGTCAAATCTGCAATGTTTTTAGTGTACCTATTTTAGTAGATAGCATAATTGCAACCCTGGGATGAACAAGTTATTATAGAATCCATGTTTCGGTAAATACTTCGACAAATAACTCAGTTTTGCAAAACCTTCTCTAAAGTTTGCAAAACGTTCTCTAAGCCTCGAAGAGAAGGTTTCAATTAGCCTTCTCTAAGTTCCGCAAAACGAATGCTCTCCCAGCTTTACAAAATGAGCAACCCCTCTCAGTTTTGCAGAATATGTGCATGCATGCAAAGTTTTGTATTTAACGCTTAATTTTGACCAAAAACATTTCATCTATAAAAGCTTAATTGTATATCAAAACCCAAGTAGATTTATAAAAGAAACAATTTATACTTACTAGAACTTGCTTCTGTTACAACTTTTGAGGTTGGCCACGCTACTTTAGAGCCTGCAGCATCTTCAACGATGACAAGGTCATAAGTCAGTGTCCAAAAAACTGCACCAGGAATAGTATCATTCACCATCCAGACTTTAACAACATCTCTTCCAAGTTGTATGAAATGGACCATTTCATTTGGGTCGGTTGAAGCCATAACTCCTTTGGCAACTATTGCTCTTATTCCACTAAAATCAAGCAGTTTGCGTTTATTGTTGGGGATTGGCCTTCCACTTTATCAAGCAAGGAAAAAAGTTATCGTTTTACTATAGATTTCAGTTAATAAATCGGATAACAAGTTGCTACAATTTTGTTTAAATATATTACCAGGGTTTTGAAGTATTCTCCTTTGTCTGTCAATTCACTGATTAAATAGATGTGATATTCACTTATTAAATACGTTATAAAAAATTATTCAACCATAAAGTAAATTAGGATTATTGACATAGACATGAAAAGGAGCTGCACCATAGAGATATGGACTTGTACAATGAACTGTTGCATAAATTCCAAAAATACAACTGATTGTCACTAACAATCAAACTTCTTGGTGCAAATAGTCATAATGTTCACTATTGAATGTGAATGTGAATATGGAATATATCTTTCTTTTATCTTATTATCATATATTTGGCTTATTTCCATCATCCTCTTTCATGTGCCTTCTAAAATAAACAAGGGTGGTTTGTATAATTTTAACAAGTCACCTTATATTGCTTGAGACCCTAAGTTCAGAGATATTCAATGCCTTCAAGTTGTTTCAAGCTGCTTTGCCATTTAACATATGATTACCCAATAAACACAAAAGACTTTACCATTAACGTTAAAAATAAGATCATAATATAATCAAGAGATCCAAAAACATGAACAGTTGATAAAAAACAAATGAGGCTCAATATGCCAAATTCTAGTTTCTAAATTGGATGAGGAACAGTTGCAAAAAAACAAATGAGGCTCAATATGCTGAACAGTTGTTAAAAAAACATGAACAGGTTCTAAAAACATGAACATCAACTTTAGTTTATCAATATTGCGAATTCCATTTTCTAAATGGTTTCACCTGGTACCTTCTAAGGAGCACGCCCCCAAGCTGTTTTCTTACCAGAGAGTAACTTCAAGAAAATTTTAGGGTTACAAACATATTTCCAATATGTTTCGCTAATAAGAAACAAAAGGGTACGGTTTAAGTAATCCAACATTTCTATATGCAAATCATCTTATACTGAAATTTAAATAGATGAAAACATTAATAAACAAATGATAGCAAGCTCAAATGGTTATGGCATTCTTTATGTTGATGTTAAAAAAAAGGGTAAAATACTAAAACTATCGATGTTTAAAATAAATAATAAAAACCTGCATTGTTTATGACATAAAAACTTGTAAAATATTCCTAATTTATACCAACAATACAGTTACAAGCTGTAAATTTGATTTGTGCTCCATAGTGGTTATGAACATATAGATGGCAAAGGTTCCAATCAAACAATAATTCCAAATAGCAAATTTTTTAACCACTTCAACCATTCCAAATAAAATCATTCCTCGAATTTTTAGGACTAATATGCTACGATCAATAATTCATCAATATCCTCCTTCTTTGGAAGCTCTTGTTGTTAATTCGTTATGCAAAGAAAATATAAAAAGACTGAAATCTATTACTGTTTGCAACGCACAAAGCCATACTAATAAGAAAGAGTGCCAACAGTAAAGTATGCATAATCTTGGTGATTTTTCAAGTCCTTACGCAAACCATACTTCACAACGAATTAGGCATCATCTAAGCAGATTTATGATTCGCCCATGCACTATTAATTGTACAAAAAAAACATTTCTAATTCCCTCAAAATTATACAAAAAACATTTCTAATTGTGGCAACCACGAGTTGTTCATACAGAAATCAATCAAATTGTACGAAAAACATAGATTAATACCTCACGGTTGTTCGAATATGAGAAGCGTAGCTAGGTTGTTGAAATCCCGGCTGCAATTAGATATTGGGACTAATTGCTCAAAAAAGGGATTAGGGCACATTCGGCTTCGACGAAGGCGATTAGGGTTACACGACCGAGATCTGTGGAGTGAATGTTTTCGGTTTTGGGAGGTGATTATGGCAGAGATTAATCGTTTCTTATGGATGCGTTTATTCGATTTTGGGAGGAGATGACAAACCAGTACACGATTATTATTTTCTTGCCGCTGAAATTTTAGTTCCCGCCTGGTTCTCAAATAGCATTGACAGTCCCGCCTTGTTCTCAGATAACGTTGACAGTGAATAGCGGCTTAGTCAAGGTATGAAACTGGTGCTATAAAAAACTCATATTCTTGTAGTGTAGCGCATGAACCTGACCCCCTGAAGTGGATCCGGCTTTCTGTCTCTGCCCTCTCTTTTTTGGGCAGTCCTTAGCTTGGTGCCTAGTCTCTCCGCAATGGAAGCAACCACCCATATTCGCCTTCCTTTTTTGGCAGTCTTTTGATATATGTCCCACAATGCCACAGAAATTGCACCTTCTCCTCTCACAAGGCTTACTGTTCTTCCCTCCTTTCTTGAAGTCTGTTTCCTTAGCTTGTAAACCCTCTTTCATTTCTTTCACCTTAGTCTCTTTCTTGCCGTTGTCTTCCTCGTGTAGCAACGCCATGTCTACCAAGCTTTCATAAGTCGCTCCCGTGGATACATGGGTCATAGCAAGGCTGTGTAGAGGCTCATTCAAACCTTTGACGAAGCGAAGCGCCTTCTTGTGTTGGGTGTTTACTAAGTCCAGCCCAAATATGGCCAACTGATTAAACTGATTGACGTACTCCCTGATCGTCATGCTCCCCTATTTAAGAGTTAGGAACTTCTCCATTTGTAGGCTTCTTTCAGCTTGGGAGAGGAATTTCATCTCAAATCTTGTCCTGAAATCTTCCCATGTTTCCACTGGCCTTTGAGCATTGGTAATCTCCCACCAATAGGAAGCTTCATCTTTAAGCAACCACACTGCTAGCTGTATCTTTTGTCTGTCATCCACTCTGAAGATGACAAACAGATCCTCAGTCTCCTTTAGCCAGTTTCTTGCTCCTACAAAGGATTCTGTCCCATAAAAGTCTTTTTCACCCATAGCCTTGAAGTCTCTACATGTTTTTGCGAAGGCATTTCCACGAGGAGGAGGAGGAGGAGGAACCGCGGCCACTGGAGGAGTAATGTCTACTGGGCCCGCGCCATTGGCCTATGCTTCTAAGTACCTCCTAAACCAGCCGGGTATCGGTACTCCTTCTGGAAGGTTAAGGTCTCCAGACATGCTGAAACAAAAAAGAAAGATTCAAAACGAAGGATAGAGAGAGATAGTGCACATGGCTTTGGGGGATTATGTCTTTTTATAAATATAACACTTTTTTTTGAAAAATGCTTCTTTAAACTTCCTTTTTGAAAATAGTTTCAAAAACTTTTATCTAGTCTGGTAAATCTACGCTCTGATATCAAGTGAAACACCCCACCTCCGTTAAGGTCACTCACAAAGGGAATGCCTTAACTTTGGTGGAGGTTTATAAGTAAAAGCCACAGATAAACACAAGATAGATATAAATACACATATTTTAAACAGCGGAAACCAAACAGACTTTTATTTCATCAATAAGTGTTCAAGCAGAACATTTCCATAATTGTCTCAAAATACTTCCAACATTACAACCTCATTACTGTCTTGATTATTAAAGAAGCATAAAAACATAAATAAAGTAACAAAAATCCCCATAGTGATATCCAAAGCCATAATCCGAGCAAAAGAGATCTAAACCATACATTTACGGTCTTGGAGCTTGCAAAGAGTCTGATTGAGATGAGTTGTTTCCTCCCTGTGGACCGGGGGGGACGAAAGAAAAGAAGACGAAAAGAAAATAGAGTCAGACATAAAGCCTGAGTAAATCTAGTGACTCTTCAGTATGTGAATAAGAAAAAGGGCATGAAAGATATAAACTGAAAACAGGCAAATATCACAAGCTAAGGAAGTGTAGTTTAGAATCGAATGTACTATCACACCCACACTATATCTCTGCACCTACTTGAGCTTATTCTAACTGACACCCCATGCTGAGGGTGAAGTGATCCCCATTTTCTAAAGATCGGCTCCTACTCGCGTAAACATGTGTCATACGGCCCCCAAGAATTGTAGATACCTATGCTGGTCCCACCATGGGGTGTATCAAGACCCATGGTGGCCGCCCCGACACAATTCTAGAAGGCATAGGTTATACTACTGGTGCCCCCAGTGCCCTGTTTGTCTGCTCCGGAGTGTGTGCACGCCCGCACCCCGTTAGAACCTACACTGTGCACCCATCGCCGTCGTTTTGACCGCTTATAATCAGCCCAGTAATCGTGCCCCACCCTGTCTAGTTTCGGGGTACCATGATACCTAACTTGGGTTACTGCTGAAACGGGTCCTTCGTTACTAGGGTTTTCTAGTCAAACATGTTAAGTGGTTAAGTGTCTGTATTTACCTAACCTCACCCATCAATTATTGTTAACATTTTGAATTTGGTTAAGTGTTTATAGTTGGCTTAACCCTACCATCTGTCCTTAGCCTCTTAAAGCACCTGACCACTCACATTAGACAGATATTGCTATGGTTACTGGATGTGTCGGTCGGTTCCGGAAGGTTTACACCGTAGCTCAGTCTAACCTCAGGTCCTTATTGGGCTCAATGCTTAACCACCCACATTGGATAGGTATTGTTGTGACTACTGGACAGCTGGGCGGGTCCGGGCAGGTTTACCTCACAACTCAATCCAACCTCGGGTTAAGCATACCGTGTTTTCTAAATTTACATATTTTATCACTTCTCAATTATATGTAAATGTCATGCCCTTTATTCTTGGGTATAACAATTCATACCGCTAAAATGTCATTGTCTTTGGCATGTGCCAACCATGCCAACACACATTTTTTCATGTTTTACACCCAATGTTATTACCCCCGTTTGTACGTTCGCAACATTATAACAAGTGTTGGCTCGACACAACTCAGCCCAACTTTATGAACGTGAGAAAAAGGGGAAATCAAGAACATGTAATATTTTACAATACATAAAGGTGTGTGGCGCATGAACTTGCAATTTAGCGATACTAACATAAAATATGGGTCATGTGAACTTGCATTCAAATCAAAGTATAACTAAGTAGGTGACATATGAAATGGCATAGTTTAGGCTTATACAAACGTGGGTTTAAACATGTTTAACTTGGCATAATGTCAACCAAAAAACTAACATGTTGTATATTCACCAAAATGTCCAATTTTAACATCTAATCATATAGCCTATTTCGACATGAACTTGCATAGTTTATGTAACCCAAACGATACTTAACATAGATCCAATTATATTTGCAAATAAACATAAGAATGTGTTCATAGGTTTTGGGTCATGTAGGCATAAAAGGTCTCGAATCTAGAACTTGTTTACATAAGCCTTAATTTAGACTTAGAGAATGTATATAGTCCATGCCATAGACATAAACTTAAAGGGATCAAATTCTAGTTTTTGCCACAAACTTGCAAGTGCCATTGTTTTCATATACAATTGTTCAATAGGCTTGCATCAATCAATTTAGGACACAAATATCAATACACAAGTCATGACAGAATCATTACAATACACAGAATTTATATCATTATCATACAATAACAAAATTCTATTTTCATTTACATCGAATCATGTCACAGTTTTTATTCATATTCTAAAAGATCACTATACTTACAACGAATGCAGAATCTTGAATTCTGGATTCTGAATTCTGAAATTGAGATGCGTTCCTTTGGGTAGATTAGCGTTGCGTTGATTAATTTGATTAAGATTTAGTCTTCTTCTTAATTTGATTCGTCTCTAAGATCCTCTCTCTTGACGGCTATGCTCAATTCCTTCCTGGCAGCATGACGACTCTCATCTTATTTTTTTGTGTGAATTTTAGTTGAGACTTAGGGTGTATATATAGATTTTCAAACTGTTTTGAGCCGTCAGATGAAGACTGGAGGAATCTAGACAATACAAAGTTCAAAGAGCCAATCAAGAGGTGGCATGTCAGCCCTAATGACACACCGAGCCACAGAAATTCGAGCCAGACCCAGCCAGCTAGGTCGACCAGGTAGGTCGACTGGCAGGTCGACACCCAGGTCGACACTATGGTCGACCTGGGGTGACCAGGTCGACACCATGGTCGACCCTATGGTCGACCTGGTCCCTGGGCGGGAATTTTCCCACCCAGCCCTGTTTGAACCTGTTTTTCGAATTTTGAACTTGAAACCGAGCTGTTTGGATTTTAATTTTTATTCTGAAACTTCCGAAGGTCATAACTCCTTCATATGGAGTCCGATTCACACAAACTCGGACTCTATCTCAAGCAGAATTCCGAGTCGAACGCAATGGCATAACCCATTTCCCTTAATTCTTTCATTTGGAATTAATTACACTTTAATTTGTGAAGCTTAATGTTGTAGAATTCACGGGGTGTTACACTAGTGGTGGTGCAGTATAGCAATTATCTCATAGTGTTGGAGTAGTTTAGTAATTATCTTACAGTGGGTTAGGTGCGCTTTAACAATATCATTGTTCATCCTGTTTCCTTGTTTACTCTGCCATACTCAATGGTTCATGGTCATTTCCTGATTTTCCAACTTATGTCTTAGCCTAGTTACTTTGGTGATTATATTGTTAAAGTTATCGCACTCGCCAGACTTTATGTCTGACCCCCTTTGTTTCCTCCTCTTTTCTTCCTTCCCTCCCCCTCCCTAGGTGCTCAGGTTGGAACTAGCACCAATGGAGCTTGATTTTGGACAGCTGTGCTTCTTGCTTTTTGAAGATTGCTTGGATCGCTGAAGTAATGTTCAACCTCTCTTTTATTTATGGCCATTTTGTATTGGGGATTATGTCTTTCAATTTATGTACTTTGATTTAGTCAAGATGGATATTACGTACTTGGCTCTGGTTTTGACGATGTAATCAAACATATGTATTTTCCGCTGCAATGAAATAAAGTTTTTTTATTTTTTCAAGTACTATTTATATCTGTCTTGTTGTTAAGTTTCTGTTCTGTACTCACTTAAAATGCTTCATAGAAGTTAATGCATTTCCTTTGTGAGTGACATTAATGGACATGGGGTGTTACAATTATTTTCTAGCTACTGAAGTGAGTTCAGTGCTTTATCACTTTTAAAATCCATCTAAAATGATTTTTATTCAAAAATCCTTCTAAAACAAAGCTTTATTATTTTAATGTACTTTAGAAAATATTTTCCAACTTCCCAGGATTTAATTTCTTAATTCTAATTCTGAATCAATTTTAATTTATCTCATTTGTATATTTTATTTATATACAAATTATATTTGGTTATATATAACCATTCCATATAATCTCATCTGACTATAATAGCAGTCAACACATCCATATATTATAATAATTTTAGAAAATTATTCCTTCTATATCAACATATAGTTTGGATAAAATTATTTCATCTACCCACTATAAAACAATATCATGTCCAATCTTTTGTTCAAGTATTAACAAACTCTTATCGACGCTGTGGCGTCCCACGAATCGATCGGGATTCATAAACCACTCAACATGCAAGTCAACATAATATAAAACAATTCTTTCAATCAATTAACAAATACACGCTCTCGTATATATACACTCGAACTCATTCTAGGGTACTGCTGATCCTGTCTCTAATGAGTAAACCCTCACCAAAGCCTAGGTGTTCTCTCAACCTAAGCTCTGATACCCGCTGTAATGGCCCATAAATCCGTACAATCTAAGTTGACTAAATACACCACACGTCCAACCCAAATTGCGTAGAAATACGAATCATTATTAATAAAGAAGAAAAAGGTAGAAGAAGAACAAAAATAACAATATAGAATTTCATATCGCAGTGGAACAAAATATAATATATATATATATATATATTAGCTTTTGGAGTACAATTTTTTTTCTATATATACATACCATCATTAGAGTACAACACTTACAACATAGCGAAAATAAAATAACTAAATAATGCTGAAGCCTCCTGCTCCAAACTCCTTTACGTAAATCGGTAAAATTATGAACTACTTGACTACCCATACAAATTTGGGAACCCAAGAGTTTAGGGAAAACATAGAAAAATAAACTCTGGGTCAGTCATGTGACTGGTATGAGTAAACAATTTAAAAAAGTTTGAGAAAATAAATAATATCTCATAAGACCACGCCATATAATATGGAACGGGTTTTTCCCTTATGAAAATTCAAAACACTTTATTTAACATTCAAAATCCTTTTGAAAGAAACGATAATCATTATATCAAAAGAATCTTTTGATATTATAATAGTGTCTAAATCAAATAAATAACAATCTAGTGGAACGTTTGCATCTCACACCACACATTTTATAATATACAATCAAAACCGCGAGCACTTATTGAGTAATGAATTTCCAACTATGACAAGGTATGGAACCACCTTCCAATAGTGTATCTCTAGAAAGGAATACACTGGGTCCAACAAGAACATCTTGTAACCCGGCCACACATGACTGACCACTCATTTCGCTTGAGTGTATCTAATGTATATCACCAACGGTTGGGATCAGCAACTATTTTTCTAAACAGGACAACATTGAATAAAATATCGAACTAAATGATTTTTCTCTAGATAAGTGATAATTGTAACAACCCGGAAAATACGAACCAATTTAAAATTTTATTTTTAATGAATTGGTTAGAAAATGTGCCCAAATTTGAAAATTCTATTTTTAAATAATATTAAAGCTAGTGAAAATAGTCAATTTTCAAACGACCTCTGTTTTCGATGAAACCACTTTTGTTGGAACCGGAATGTCAAATTATTGCTAGGTTTCAATTTTTAGAATTTTCCGATTTAGTATGTGAGCGTGGCAAAAGAAACTGTGTTTGGTCAAATACAATCAAAATTGAACGACTGGAAAATAGCCATTTTTAAACAGTCTCAGAATTCGATGAAATTAATTTTGATGGATTCGTATTGTCAAGACATAGCCAAAAATATTTTTTTGGGATTTTTCGGGGTTCGTATGTAGCTCTGGTGGATTTTTGAATATGTCAGAATTTAATAATAAAAAGAATTAATTTTCAAATTGAAAAACGGGGGCTTAGTTGACCTCTTGGCCTGCGAGACATGGTTAGATGGATCCGGAATAGGGGTTATTGGGTAGGGTAGCTTGTTGTTGGACTGAATTCTGGATACCTTAAGAGATTTGGGTTTTTTTTGTAAAAATAACATTTAAATATTATAAAAAGATTGGAAAAACCCTAATTTCAAAACCACTATTCATCATCTCTTACACCCGCCGCCCCCCTATCCATGGCAGAAAATTCTCTCATCAATCTCTCCCTCTCCTTAGCGAATTAGAAAGCAAATCTTATACCACTTCGAATAGATTCTTCTTCTCTTCATTTTCATATGGTCAGATCTCCCCTGGTACCACCATCTCCTCGAACCACGCACCCAAAGCCGCCGCACAAAGGGCACGTCAGCCTCCCCATAACCCAACCGAGTTCAACCATTCCGGGCCCCACACGTGCGCCTCTCCGTCCTCTTCGCTGCAACATCTTCTGATCGAACACTGGTGGCTTGAATTGGAAGATAGAGGCAACCCTAGTTTTGAACAAAGGGATAAAGTGTCGGCCGTGAATACTGTAAGGAGGAAGAAGAACTAAACTAATTATTTTTACTTAATTTAATGATTAAATTAATCCCTAATCTTATTTTGCCTATAACTTTGTCAAATAAACTCAGAATTACACAATTTCTGAAGCGTTGGACTCGTACGATCCTAAACTACAGTTCTAGACTGAAACCGGGAATTTCTAAGCTGTTGGAATTTTGGACAAAATCACGAACGACTGTGAGATATCTCTTGTTTTTAATTAATTAATTAATTAATTTATTTTTATTTATAGTTATTCATTTCAGATCTGATTGTGTGGATGTTGTATAATGATTGTTTGTTGGATATTATGGATTGCTATGTAGAGTGTCATGTGTTTTAATCGTTTATTTCATTTTATTGGATTGAGTTAGATAATCAATTCAATATTCATTTATATAATGAATAATCATAGATCTACATGTGAAAAAAAAATGTTAATAATAATAATAATAATATTGAATTGATTTAGGTCATCGTTTCAATATCAAATCATACAATTTGCTTCGAAAAGGGATTGATCTAGTTTATCAATTCAACATATAGAAAATAAATATTGTTTTATTTTATTTATTTGAATTGATCTAGTTAATCAATTCAATATAGAGAAAATAAAATTGCCTTTCTATTTGAATTGATTTGATTGAAAGAGAAAAATAGAATTTGCCTTTTTTGAATTGATTTAGTTTATCAATTCAACTCAGAAAATAAATTTGTCACTTTGGGTAAATTATCAATTCAGTGATTAAACTATATTTTATCATCATTATTGGAATTGAAATAGGATTGTCAATCCAATATAAAACATACTTTGTCACCTCACTGGATTGAAATAAGTTATTCTTTTTATTTGTGTTTCAACACAAATATATACATAGAAAAATAAGTTATTCATTTTATTTGTGTCTTTAAAACACAAATATACACACCTTATATTGAATAACATTTTATTTGTGTCCTTAAACACAAATATTACTTAGAACATTGGTTTACATTTTTATTTGTGTTTTTAAACACAAATATTACGTAGACATTGAATTGCATTTTATTTGTGTCCATAAACACAAATATCACATAGAAAATGGAATGGCATTTTAGTGTGTCCTTGAGCACAAACATTACTTAAAAAAAAAGGAGGACTATTTTATTTTATTTGTATTATTTGTGTTCTCAAGTACAAATAAAATATTAACAATAAAAAGTGTATTTTTATTTGCGTTCTCCAACGCAAATAAAATATGGTTTAAAAGTAGCACATTTTTATTTACCTTTTTCAATGTAAAAATGAAATGAGAAGGAAAATATCATTTTTGTTGCATTCCCTAATGCAAATAAAATGTAGAAAAATAAAATATCATTTTTGTTGCATTCCTTAATGCAAACAAAATGTAGAAAAATAAAATATCATTTTTGTTGCATTCCCTAATGCAAACAAAATGTAGAAAAAGAAAATATCATTTTTGTTGCATTCCCTAATGCAAACAAAATGTAGAAAAAGGAATTATCATTTTTGTTGCATTCCTTAATGCAAACAAACTGTAGAAAGATAAAATATCATCTTTTGCATTTCTTAATGTAATGAGATAGAAAATAAAAATATAAAATTACATTTTGTGTTTGCATTCTAAAATGCAAACGCTATAAAAAGAAAAAAGAGAAAAGAGATTTATTTTATGTTTGCATTCTACAATGCAAACGATTCATGAAATTAAAAATTTGTTTTTTTTTAATGTTTGCATTCTACAAATGCAAACAGAACATGAGAGCAAAGAGAAATTTTATTCCATGTTTGCATTTTACAATGCAAACAATGCATGTAAATTAAAAATTCACAATTTCATTTGCCTTCTACTATACAAACGAAACATAGAGAATAGAAAATATATTTTTATTTGCATTTTTCCATGCAGATAAAACAATAAATTAAAAAGATACATTTTTGTTTGCAATTTTAGATGCAAACAAATTATAAAATAAAAAGATACATTTTTGTTTGCAATTTTAGATGCAAACAAATTATAAAATAAAAAGATACATTTTTGTTTGCAAATTTAGATGCAAACAAATTAGTAGAAGAAAGATCCACATTTTGTTGGCAAATCTAGATGCGAACAAAATATTAAAAGAAAGATTATATTTTTTATTTTATTTATTTATATCCCTTAATGTAAATAAACATGAAATAAAAAGTTATCCTTTATTTACATTCCTTGTTGTAAATAAAATTAAAAATTTAAAGATGCATTTTTATTTGCGTTCCTCAACGCAAACAAATCATGAATAGGATAATATACATTTTTATTTGCAGTCCAGAATGCAAATAAAATATGAGAATTAAAGGTTGCATTTTTAATGTGATTTTAAAGGGAAGAGAATAAGAATCATATTTCATTTAGAAATATGGTTTGTATTAAAAATACAATTTTAATGTAAGGTTAGAAGCATAGGAAGGAATTCACATTTTGTTCATAAAATGGATTGAAAAAAAAATATTCATTTTTGTTCATTGGATGGAAATCAACAATTTCACTCCTTAAAATAAAATGAACAATAATATGCATTTGTTCGTTATAAAGAAATTTACACTTGGTATAGGTAAGGAAGTTGAAACATGAATTGGCATTAAAAATTATGAATGAGCGAACGATACAATTTATAGTCAATATACTATAAAATCGGTGTATGAAATAAAAACATGTTTTAGCAAACGTAATAAACATGAATATATGATTGGTATATAATTCACACCTTTATTTGGTGTGATATTCACGTGAATGTAATCGCTTAAGAAATTATGTATATATAAATATAAATAGAAATTAAACGAATCGCGCACGGCAGTTCGCGTTTTGGCAATCGTGACTTTAAACGATTGTATCGAAAGATCCAACCGTCAGATTTTCCCAAAACTGGAGCCGTTAGGACCGCTTTGGGAAGATCTTTCCAATAAGACAAATTTTGTCAAAATCCAACGGGTAGATTTCAAGATATGTGTAAATCAAATTTTGAGAAAAACAGCGCCAAAGCCACACTTAACCCGAAGCGTCGTTTGATTTTATTGAGCTATTTTTAAATAAATAAAAATAGCGATAAATCGTTATAAATAAATATTAACGATATGAAATGATTTAAATAATAATTATTTGATAATTATTTGAAAAGTCCGATTTTTACTCATTTCAAATAATATACGTCGATGAAGAGACGAAGACGGTGTTGAAGACCGGCGGTCTGCACATCGAACGGATGTATTGCTACTGAGGTCCTCGATAGGAGTAGCTACCCTGAAGGGATTTCAGCAGTAGTCGTCCGGACGTATGTGATGATTGTCTGGATATACGAGAGCCTCTCAGGTGTCTCCGGTTCCGTTATGACCCAGAACGGACTTGTAAATGGATGCATGTCTGACGTTGAACTTTGTACCATGTAAACTGATTTCTGTTTAATATACAACCATTGGTGGCAAAAGAATTTATTCTTTCGCTCAACACCCTCAGAGGTTGTGTATTGATAGTTGTTAATTTCATGGCATGGATTGTCAACGGGGCACGCCAAGATGCAAATGATCAAGGTTATGTTGAAAAGCAGACCTTGTAATTGATGATCAAAGCATAGTCTGTTCAGACCCAGCTTTATGTATAGCGTTACTTCGCGAGCCTCACACCCCGGTAGAGTCTAAAACGGAGCAAGGGAACGCAAGGAGTGCACACGTTTCTTTCTAGCTAGAAGTGGTGTCAGTGCTTTAAACTGGCTGACATTTTACTTATGTGGTTGATGAATTTTGAGGTGCCTTGGATTTTTATTGGCCACCCTCGGCCAATTTATAGGTCCAATAGGATCGGGAAGCGTGTGTTTAGGCATAACTAATCCACTAAAGTATTTGTGGACCGGCCCTGCTGTATCCAAGGGTTCGCCAGCATCCGAATCCTGGAACATTGCTAGAGCGTCTCGAATCGGTCAGGAGATCGTTCCTAGCCTTGACTCATGATGGAAACCCAACTTCCAATACGTCCCATGCGGTTTTGATTGTATAACTAGTATGGTGACATGGTAGATGGTAGCTATGCCGTCTAGGATTAATATTATAATTGAAATAGTTTCTTAAAACATATACACACTAATAATAATATCGTATTTTGCGTATTTATCATCTTTTGACCATTATAAGGTAAAACCCTATCCTCCAGTTTGCGTTGCATTGTGTGATGGGACTTGGGTCTTATAATGGTTTCATTTTTCAAAAAAAAGCATTGCGTTATTTAACGTTTTACTTTATTTATTGCACTGATAAAATCCCATGGAGTAAACCCGTTCCGCGATAGCGGCGTGGTCATCGTGATTGTCAAACCCATTAGTTAATTAAGATATCTCATACCAGTCCCATGACTGACTCGTAGTTTGTTTCACCTTTTGCAAACTCGGGTGCCCTCTTTCTACATGGGCAGCCAAGTGACAGGTTAGGCTTGGATATTCGCTGGATGGAAGCTTGCTGATGGAGATGCTGAAGAAACTTTCTTTTTATCTTTTATTTTCTGCTTAAGACTTTGAGACGGTACTTAGTATTGATGTAATTTAAGAGATTGAGACTCTATTTCTTTTTCTTTGAGACATTTATTTTGCTTAGTGTAATCCTGTGCTGCATACTCTGATGTTTCAGTGATGATGTTTGTGAAGACATTTCTTTCCACTGCAATGATTTACATGTTCTGTTATATACTGAGATCTGTTATTATTCTAGTTACGTTATATTCCATACGATTTTCCTTACTTTCGTTACACGGAAGTTTGGGGTCGTCACAATAATACACCCTAATTGGGAGCTACCCACTTAGCAATGCTGCCTGCCCGATATTTGTCATTTCCCGGTTGTTGATGCCTGAGGCTACGATTACTTACCATTCATTGATAGAAAAATCACTTTGAATGCCACATTGTCAGATCCTTAAATCATTAAATGATTTCACAAATATATTCTGGATATTATGCTAAGAGAATAAATTCTCTGCTACCATATATATTTATGCAGACCAACATATGCGATCGTTGGAAATACTCTGTCAGACACTCGTCCATGTACGTTCGTTCTAGGACTGAACGAAACCGAAGGCACAATTTCCATTAATCCATCTTAGGCAACTTCTGCCTAGGATTAACAGAAAAATTCCTTGTACTTTACTCCGTCTTTGATTGTATTTATAAATCTGATTCGCAACGCTATTGCCAATACGAAGTGGTTCTCGGATAATAATCCAACCGGCCTTTCCATATTGACAACGATATTGGCAAACACTTCGATAGTCGGTTATTTAACTATCGAAGAAAAATAAACATTCATTCAAAAATCAAACAATCACTGGCCCCTTAATTAATATTTCATTAATTAAATCACTTCTTCATTTCTTTATCAGTATTGGTTAACCCAAATATTTTCAATAATCATCTTGGCCTCTTACGGTATTTGGAATACATTTCCATATATCGCCTTCTTTTATTTTCTATACATAGAAAATATATTCTATTTATAATTGGAAACCATTCCAATTACTTATCTCTTTCAGGACCATTTATTTCTACACTGAGGAAATATTTATTTGTTATATTTCCAAAATTCCGCTTCCTTAGGTTAAAACGAATGTTGTATAAAACATCGTTACAACAACCCAAATATTTCATTCAACTAAATTTCTTTAAAAATTTATCCTCGAGACTAAATCCTCCTATTTATCGGTTAATAATTAAATCAATCAAGTTGGGGTATAATTACCTCTCAAACCTTGACTGAAAACATCATTAACTTCAAAATAGACAAGACCACTTGCCTCAAATAATCAACAAAAAAACAATTATTCATTTTAAACCCGTATACGTTTCTCTTTCTAATTTTACTAGATTTAATTATATATTTCCTTTTTGTTTATATTATTTCATTTTAAGTTCGTTTTCTTATCGAATTCTATATATATCGATATATTGATATCTCCTTATCAAATTTCTTAAAAATATTTTAACTCCTTAAATTTTCGGAAAATTTCGCCAGCACCTCCTTTGTACCGATCAAAAGCTCAAACTCCAACTCGCCTCTCTAGGCCCTCTCCATTCAAAAACAAAATCAAAAAGCCAAGCGGCTTGCCGATTCGGCACATAAAACGTCATTTGGAATTTAAACATGTATTTTTTTGTCGGGCACTCAAATTATAATCTGCATACACTTCATTCCATATTTGTTTAACATATATACTCTCATTCCCAATTTATTCCAACTCAATCCAATTATTTTTAACTTAATTTGCTAATTTATTCTTTAATTAGCCATTTTGCCCATTCCACTTTTTATTTGAACATATGACATTCATATATATTTTAATTTACTTACGAATTCAATCTAATTCCATTTTCAACTCGAGTTTCATATTTGATTTCAAATATAAATTCATAAACTTTATTCACTTATCCAACGCGCAATTTCGATTCAAAACTTAATTAACTAATTATTCTTCAATTTAGTTAATTCTGTTCCAAAATTAAAAATATGATTTTTGTTTCAAAAATCATTTCATTTACATAACTTGAGTTCAAATTTATTTTACAAGTCAAATTTGGATTTTTAAATTAAAAATCCATGTTTTATTAACTTAAAATACTTCGATTTTAATTAATAAACCGTTATGGTTTTATAATGGTTATGGCGCTGTTTTTCTGAAAATTTGATTTTGACATAACTCAAAATCTATAAGACGAAATCTAGATTTTTCTCTTCCATTAGAAAACTATTATCTAATTGGTCCTGATGGTTCTTGTTTCAAAAAATTCCGACTTAAATTGAGTTATATATACTCAATTGAAGTTCGAAACGCTAATTTACGAACTACCACGCTACGGTGAGTTCATTTTAACTATAATTAAATAAAATCATTTAACTTTGTATGTTAAAAAAATCCCAACTATATTTTTATATATTTAAAAATAAATTAAACCAATTTTCCAAATCTAACTTAACCATTTCGATTTTCTTTAATTGTTGATTTTTCATTACTCAGTTGTGAATTTATTTACAACTCTATTTGCTATATTAAATTCCATTTCTCTTTATAAATAAATTATCTATACAATTCGATACAATCGAATTCTAATAATAATTTCTTAGGTTTATCTCGGTTTCGTTTATATTCCGAGTTTCGTAATAAAGTTCGTCGTTCCATTTTCTGAATCAATTTCAGGTTCACTATTAAATTCGTATTTGAATTTAAACTTATAAATTATCTAATGATAATTTATCTTACTTATGATATCGTTTATAAAACCAACTTCCTTGTTTTATATAATAAAAAAAGTTTCATTTCAAAATCTGTTTGAAACACAATTCCTTTTATATTCAGAACCCCGAAATAAAACTACCGTTCCCTTTTTCGAAATGATTTCGTATTATATTTTTAAATTCATATTTGAATTTAATATTCAAATTATCTCTTGATAATTAATTTATTATATTTATAAATACCGTTTATAAATTTTCTTGTTTTATATATTTAAACAAGTTCCATTTCGAAATCTATTGAAAATCAAAATCTTATTTTGGAATATTTTATTTGTTATAACTTTTCTATGTAAATATAGAATCTATTTTCATACTTTATTTTAGTTTCTATCTAATACAATTTAGATATCCTATTTGGGAATAATTTATTTTTTTATAGATCCGACATAATCGAATTCAAACATAAATCCTATGGATTTATTCAATTTCATTTACATTCCGAATATCAGAATAAATTTCATCGTTTACTATTTAAAGCGATTCTCAATTCTCTTTTTAAATTCACATTTGAATTTAAAAATTCATATTATCCAATGGTAATTTATTTCCCTTTTTTTATGAACACCTTTTATAAATTCATTTTAATTCCCCACATTATCCAACTAAAATTATTCCATTAAATTTATAAACACTGTTTACAAATTTATTACTTCTTTTTATTTCTAGTCCATTTGAAATTCTAATTCTATTTTAAAAAAAATAGATTTTCCATTTTTAAATCTCAAAACCCCTTTACACAATATTTTTATAATCAACATTTAGGGCTAGTGATATTTAACCAATCAAAAACGCACCATTATCAGCCATAGGTTTTCTAGCACATCATATATGATAATATATATGAAAATAAACAGATAAAAATATTTTTGAGGAATCCAGTTGGATCCTTCCAATCTGTTTCCCTGCATCCACAGACGTTAGCCAACACAAATAATACCCATCTTGCTTCTAGGCAGGATACCGTGGTATAGAAGGCCATCAACTATCATATCGTAGGTCGTATAGGGTCATCTGCTAATGATACTATGGGCATCCGGTAATGGTACTGCGGGAAATATCCAATCACCAATATATATATAATAGCCATAAACATCAATCCTATCTAACTAATAATATATAGAATAACCACAAAAATATTTAAACGCATCCAATCGACCAACAAACAATATATAATATTATATTAAATAATCCAAAGAGTGAGTTTACTCATCTAGATTTTTATTTGCTGAATATCTAATTCAAATTCCGATTCCAGTTGACACCAAAAATTTCGAAATGAATCCTATCGCGAAGCTTAAGTCCATATAAGTTTAATGAACTTGTCGGTTTCAAATCTGTTATCATTTGAATTAGAAATTCATTATACAAACATCCTAACAATTTAAATGTATTAAAAATAATAATTATTAAATTAAGATAATTATTTATTTAAATTACCTCTTATTTACGCTTTATCTTCTCCTTACCTAAACCGACAAAATCTGAACTTCCCTTCTTCCAATCCTCGACATGTCCTTTGACCCTTATCCGAACAATACTGGCTTCCCATTTTTCACGAGCCAACTCTGAACTTGAACCATATTGAAGAATCAGACTAACCTTCCCCTTCCTAGTTTGCTTTTGCACTTCCCAACATCTCACTATCTCAACACTGCATCTTAGTTCATCTACATTAAGCTCCATTCCAATATCCCCTTTGACAACGCAACAAAATTACTAAAATTAACACAGACCTGATCCCTAAACTTCCCCACAACTATTGATTCTCCAAACCATAGACCAACAACGGCCTTCTGATCACACTTGAACACCCTAGGACATAGTCGATAATTCCACTTTTGCCTCGAACGAACTTCAAACGCCATCCAAGATCGAATATTATCAACACAACACCTCAAAATATGCGATGTTCAATTCCTTGACCCATTGTTCTTCCTGAATTCCATTCCGATCTAAAACCCCTCTGCTATTAAATAATGACACTTGGCCCAATCAACTGCTGCGATTTCCTAGAAAACATCGTCGTGCCACATAGCTCACCAGTCTCCATCCTAAAGAGAAATCTGTTGCCCTAACTTCCCCCTGAAAGTCGCGGTCTCCAAACCCCCATCGCAACTTCCACTCCACCCCTCAATCCATGTGTGCCCCCAAACAACATCGCGATCGCCATCTATTTCCTCTCTCTCTCTCTTATTTGAATGATTCGATTTACAGTGGAGTGCAACCATTTTAATTGAAGATTTAGATTTCGATCTGTGGAAATAAAAAGGCACAGCTTTGCTTTAATTTTCTTGGGGAGAAATTGAAATAAAAGAAATGGGATGGGGTAGCTGCGACATTCAGAAGGAACAATCATTTTTGTTTTGAAGCTTCGAACTTAGCTTTACAGGGAACAAAAACAATGAAAAGAATTTAAGAGGAAGAAGTCGCGTATTTTATAGAAGATGAATACTTAGGGGTGAAGAAATTATGTCTGTTTAAAGTACATTTTATTAATTATGATTTGATTATACACTAATACGATATGATTTAAAGGGATTTTTATTCTTTTTAAAATGATATTGATTTGATTTCGAGCTTATCCACTAATCGAATATCTCAGGGTCCACAACTTGAACTTACCAACCGCTATTTTAACGTAACAACTAATGTTTTATCGTTATAACATTATTTTGAACTCAACATAATAGATTATAAAAATTAATTTGATCGTCTATATAAAATAACTATATTAAATCGATACAACATAATTTAAACTCAGAAATAATTAATTCTCTGATAATAAAATAATTTTATTATCATCAATATTCAGATATAATTAATACTGATCATCAGAATTGTTTTGATTTACTTTTTAACTTTGATTTCAATTATATTTCGTATTACGATAAATATATATATTCGAAATGAATCATATTTCGACTATTAAATTGATACTCAATATAAAAATCGATTTATATTATCAACTCAATATTTAAAACCATATTAAATATTTAAAATTAATTGTTCTAAAAATCCGGGTCGTTACAAAAAACGTTGTCAACTAAGTAAGCCTCCTCGATTCAGCAAATTTGTAATAGTAAGACAATGTTCAGGATAAACACAAACTTTGTGCACTCTCTAACCAATCGATGATGTCATCAGAACACCTAAACAATTGTTGTTCCAAACAACAAGCCTGCGCTTATTGTTCCGAATAGCAAGCTCTTAGGCTTACTGTTCTGGGACAGCAAGCCATTGCTATTCTGAACAACAAGCCTGGGCTTGTTGTTCCGAAGCAGCAAGCCTAAGAGCGTGCTGTTCGGAACAATAAGCCATTGCTATTCAGAACAGCAAGCCATTGTTATTCGGAATAGCAAGCACAGGCTTGCTGTAACAGCCCGCACCTCCGTTCGCGCAAGATATTGTCCCCAACTTAGCCAC
Source organism: Allium sativum (assembly GCA_030737875.1). Classification (NCBI taxonomy): domain Eukaryota; kingdom Viridiplantae; phylum Streptophyta; class Magnoliopsida; order Asparagales; family Amaryllidaceae; genus Allium; species Allium sativum. The sequence continues at coordinate 58,168,586 of CM060910.1, forward strand.
CATATAGGTGTGGGGTTTTGTTCCTCAAAAGGCCTCGACGTTAGTAAGAGATGGGCTCTACTATATAAGTACTCACTTCACACAGGCTTCCACGATGTGGGACTTAGGGGTGTTACATTCTCCCCTCCTTCAAAGCCCAACGTCCTCGTTGGATCACAAACACCTCACCCAGGCGTTGTGGTCCACACAAGAGCCACAGTTCCGGCTGGGTATTGGCTCTGATACCACTGTAACAGCCCGCACCTCCGTTCGCGCAAGATATTGTCCCCAACTTAGCCACCATATAGGTGTGGGGTTTTGTTCCTCAAAAGGCATCGGCGTTAGTAAGAGATGGGCTCTACTATATAAGTACTCACTTCACACAGGCTTCCACGATGTGGGACTTAGGGGTGTTACACTTGCTGTTCTGAACAACAAGCTCTTAGGCTTGCTATTCGGAACAACATCTGAACAACAAGCCTGCGCTTGCTGTTCCGAAGCAGCAACCCCACGCTTGTTGTTCCGAAGCAACAGGCACAAGCTTGCTGTTTCGAAGCAATAAGCAAGTGTGGGCCATCTGTTTCGAAACGGCAAACTCATATTCTCTATCATGAAGCCAATTTACATAAATCTTTGTGAATTTTAGAAGCCTAAAAAAACCGTTAACTACATTGAGGTACCTAATACTTTTTCTCATGATTTACAACGTTCTAGTGAAAAAGTTATATGCTAGATATTAATAAAAGCATCAAATTTGTGGATAATTAGTACAAACATATCACTACCTCAAAAAATAATGGCATATTAACAAGGTACTCCCCTTCCTATTGTAGAAAAAATAATTTTTAAATGACTTTATGAATAAACAAAATTGATATTACATCAGAATTAATTGCACATTTAAATAATGCAACATAGCTTTAAAGAAAATTAACAATGCAGTGAATTAAAAACATGATAAATATATGCATAAAGGTATTGGCACAAAATTAAATATATAGTTGTTCTTAATAATCAATACAATGTTAAATAGTTGTTTCTTCATACTAACCATTTAAAATAAACATGGAAGCGGAAAAGGACATTTCCATGCATACATATCTAAGGTTTATCATTTTGGCAACATAAGTTGTATCAAAATATGGTCATGCATACAATTAATGTATCGGGACACACTGGTTCCATGTTTATAACTCAACATCAAAAGAATTCATGCATCCATAGTATTCATTATAATTGTCTGTATTCGAATAAAACAACAAAAATTACTTCGAACGTACCATCATACCTAGTCTCATGTCAAGTATAATGTGTGCATTTCCAACGCAATCCAGCTTTAATTCATTGTGGTCCCTTAATCATTATTTCCACTTAATTAGCCTATTGATAATAGCAATATACCACTAGGTCAGTGCAAAACTTAAAGCATACTTAAAATGTTACAAAAAATATACACTAGATTTCATAGTTTGAAATTTAACTAAGATCTAAAGATGTTAATTATAGCATTTCATTACAGACTTTGATATAACCTCATCCCTATATTTTAAACAATAATCTTGCAAAAGCACTCTGGGACACTTTTCTCTTTCTATTTCTCACTTCAAGTAGAGAAATAATTAGTTCAACCAAAATGCTAGAAAGGATAACACGATATTTGTAATTATAAGTTCAGTCTCTTGTCCTTCAAGCTATGAATCCATATGCCACAAAAGTTTTTTCTTAGTGTGGTTTGGCTTTGAGTTAGGTTAAATAAAAATTTGAATGCCATACACAATTTTGCTGGCACTTACGTGCATTGTGTGCACGTATGTAAGTGTAAGTGTACATGGAAAAAAGCAAATGATAAAAATAATTAATAAATCAATTGATTGAGAGTCGGTGACGACTGTAAATTAACACAAAATCATAGGTAACAGGGAATTTGTTAGTAGTGGATTTTGAATGGAATCACTTTTAAAACCAAAAAAGTAATAACCTTATAATATATTAAGTCAGACTGAACCTAATAAAAACGAGTGGAAAAACATTTTGAGCTGGTTATATAAATAATAAACCAACAAAGACGAACATTATAATCCATCTAAGGAAAGGTAAATGGCCAAGAAGTAGCTGCTATCAAAAAAATATAAAAAATAATAAGCAGTATTGTTAGACTTAAATAGTAAAGATTCAGTTACTCCAAATTCAAATGATATTAATATTTATGTACCTTTTGATATAGAACTAAATTACTTGGAAAAAAAATAAAATATGAGCAAAGTTAAAATGATCAGGAAGAAATGCCATCAACAACCTGACCTGCTGTTACAAAATATTTTTCAACACATTATTTTTAATTTAATTCAAATGAACTCAGAATGTATCATTTTCCTGCACTTATCGACTAAATTTTGAATGAAAAAAGCAAGAGTATAATGGCTATACAAAATACATAAACTTAACTGAACAGTAATAGTTGTAGTGGTATTGGGATGTAGAAAAATATTCAATTGCCTAGAGGTCATAACCAAACATTTGCCAATTTTATTACCTACTTAGTGTGCTGTTGTAAAATGACATTTGGAAAAGGGCAGAGATTAGGAAATTGGAGAAAAATAAAGACAAATAGACAATGAAAACCATATTAAGCTAAATTATATCAAATGATATAAATCAAAATAGGAAGATAATGAATACTTGAAAGCACCAGACTTCAAACTTGCATCTATTAATAACTTTTACATAAGGTTTATTTTACTACCTCCCTTTCCTCGTAGTACCCACTTACCCCAGTGTGGTATTTGGTTGGTTTCACTTTTGTTTCATTATAAAAGACCTGATGATTTATCTGAAAATAATTGAATTCCTTTTCATCCATTGTTTAACTTTAATTTACCTTTTAGTGTATTTTTCTTGTTATTTTACAAGTTAAACAACTTCAAAAGTTCATATACTAAGAGAAAATCCAAAATCTATAATACATTTGAAAAACATGCTCTATTAGCTCACATAATCAATTTAAGAGTTATTCAACTGAAAAATAAGTGTTTGCACATTTATTAAAATTTATTCAACTATAAAATGTATGAATACAGTATATATCTACTGTCTTATTACTATATTAAAAGCAGATATCTCATTCCTGGCTAATAATAATAAATTATATACATAATAATGGGATCAGACAAATGATATAGAGAATGATAGTGCAACACAAATCAAAAGTATTAAAGTAGTAGCTAACAACTAGTTCAATTCTTGAAATTAAAAACCGAACTGCAACAGAATCTAGATAACGTAAAGCATTAACCTAAAAATGGTATAGAAAAAATACAAATAATAAAATGAGATGACCCAAAGACTTAAAAATTTATGACCACTGTAGACCATTTACGTATGGCTAATTTGATTCACAATTCCTTCTTTTCGAAGATATCAAATTTTCTTGTTGGCTAAAGGTTTAAGTGTTAATGTTATAAACAATATGCATTGTTGTGCAGTGCATAATCTTCCATGGGAATAAGTATTGAAAGAATCATAAAGCAGCAAGCATGAATAGCATACCTATATTAAGGCGGTGCTAAGGCATGCAATTAGTCAATAGAAAACGTACGTTAATTGATAATCAATTAAACAACCGAACACTCAAAAACCCAATTAGATAAATCAAAAATCAAATGAACAAGAATGAATTTTTTTCCAACTAACCATCAATTGGTAATCATCTAAACAACCGAACACTTGAAAATCCAGTCAGTAAGTCAGAAATATATCAAAAGAACGAAGGGTATATTAACATTCATATAGATTACAATTAGATTGGGAATATCTAACCTGGTTTTCTTTAGATAATTTTCCTTTTGAGTAGCTCGGATGTATAGACTATCGATCTTGCGGAGATTCCAAGTTTGGACAGAAGCGATGGAGTGAAGATGAAGCTGCTACCGGAATAAAGATGAGGGAAATAAGGCAAGGGTTCTAGAAGAGGGAAACGAAAATAATTACGAAAGAATTAATTGTGAAATGGGCAGACTACGAAAAATGGAAGGGTTCATGGAGAAGTTGAAAATACGATGCGGTTTTGATATGGCTCAAACACGTATCAAATTAAGTAATCCGAAGCTTCGAAAATCTATGGTAAGTTTTTAGGACTTGGAGGAGGTGCAGATCGGTTGAGCTGTAGCAAAGGAAATTTGATACGGTTATAAGCCGTATCAAATCTTTGCATTTTGGTGTGCCAAATTTGCTGTTTTGGTGCAGTGGAGTGTAGTCATATCACAATTTTTGAGCCAGTTTTGGATTAGTTCTGCTATAAACCATGTCCACTAACCATTTCATAATCAAAGTACAAAATGATCAAAGCTGACTTGACAATTCAACTTCAATTTAATACAATGTTCAATTTATTTTAAAAACAATTATAATTTGTTAAATAAATCGTTATGGTTTATAAATGATTCCATAGCGACTTTCTGAAAATTTGATTTGGACATAACTCACAATCTGAAAGATGAAATCTTTAATTTTCTCTTTCATTAGAATACTGTAATCCAATAGATCCGAAAGATTCTTATTTTAAAGAATTCCGACGTATGTTGGATCGTGTGTATTCAATTAAAGTTCAAAACGATAAACTAAAGAACTACCACGACGTTACGAGCTCGTTTTAAATTGTATTATAAATTATATGTTCAAATATTGTTTAATCAAAACGAATATCAATATCATACATCCAAATAATTAAATATACACTAGTTTTATCCGAGCATACCAACTTTCGCACCTATTTATGGCAGAGCTTTATCGCATACGAAAGGTTTTGGTATAGCTTGGGCACCTATTTATGGTAGTGTAGTCAATTCGTACTGTTTGGACACAGCTTTAGCACAGCTTTGCTTACCATGTCATTTCATACTGTTGTACTACTTGGCACAACTGTGGAACAACTTCAATCAATGTGGTCATTTCGTACCGTTTGGAGCAGCTTTAATCAGTGAGTTGTCGTTTAATCTTGTCTCAACCAAATTGTTCCTAAACAAAAACAAATATACAATGGTTCATACTCATTTTCCAAGTTCTACAATCATACAAACACACTAATAATAATTCAAACTAATATTCGAAATACTACTATGATAACAAATAATAAGAACACTAGTGGTTACAGTTAAACTGCAAGTTTTCTATTACTTGTCTAAGATGTCTAATTTCTTGTTCCAGCTCACTCGCATATGCTCTACTCCTTGGACATAGAGGTTCGTCAATCCATTCTGCAAAATTGCAACCTTCGGGATGAAAGGGACAAAGCAGTATTCGATGTCCAATGTTATCGCCATCAGCTCTTACAAAAACTTCAGCCATATATCCACAGTGGTAGAAAACTGGGTAATAGTCAACCTCTTGTTCAGTTGAGGGTTGCAAAATTGGTACATGCTCAACCTCTTGTTCTTGATGGGGTTGATAAACAAACTGTTTATTCACTGGTGAGACATACGCATGTTCATCTAGCTACGGTTGAAGTGTGAGTATGTCAAGATCCGAGTATTCAAGAGCAACTTCCTGGTAATGTTGTTCTTGATAGTTTATATTCCAATCTATATCATTGTGATCACTAGACGTTGGAATGGAGTGGTGGAGGATGTCAAAATCGAAGCCAAGAGACGATGGCCATGAAGGCATTGTTAAGAGAAATAAAATAATTGAGAACTAGTTGAGTATGAGATCAGAGTTGTTGGAGAATGGAGTTTTGATAACAACAACCTTATTTCAATATTAATTGATTGTAAAATATATACTAACACTTTTGTCTAGAATACACACACACATGCAGGATTTATATACAGGAATTATTACTAAAGACTGTACAGTTGAAAGATGTTGAGATTCAGAATTCAAAGATGTTTCAAGACTCATGAGTATTCAAGATTTCAAGATAAATATAGTTATAGAGCCTAGATTATGTAAGACTCTAAATAACACTCCGGGTTCAAATTCAAAATAATTTCAAATTCTGTTTTCAATCTATGTCTTCTCTATTTTACTTTCTATTTTAATTTGATATTAAACTTAAGTTTTATAAGTTTATACTTTATAAGTTTTATATATTTTATATACTTTATATTTATATAGATTTAAACTCTATAATTTTATAAATTTGTTTATATAGTTTATATTTATGTTTTCATATTATTTTCTACTTTATAATATTTTTTATAACACTGTATTTTGATTCAAGAATTTTCAGAATTATATATATATACATATATATATATATATATATCAAAACACTTAAAAAATATTCAAATTTCAATTTTGTACATGTATATGTCTACATCCTTTATATATATATATATATATATATATATATATGAAAAATATAACTTGTCGACATATAACTGTCATTTTTTCAAGATTGAAAGGAAGTGTCTTTTCACTATTTGTGACGGTTCAGAAACGTTGCAACCTTTCAAATGTTATAAATAGGGGCTGATTTCGAATTTATTATTACTTCTTCTTCTTCATCTTCATCTCCTTTCATTACAACATTATTATTTATCATTTTTATGATTTCTACATAAATACTCTGTCAAATTCAATTCTGTTTTCATTAAACTTCTTCTCTCTGCACTCTCTACTCATTACTCTCTGAATCAAGTGCTATTGAATAGTTATAGGGTTGTTTGTAACTGTTTGGGTTGTGGAAGAAATTAGTGGTATCCCTTGTAGCGGTGAAATCAAGGATGGGTAATCGGTGGTATCCTTGTAGCCATGAAATCAAGGAGGTTTGAATCGGTGGTATCCCTTGTAGCCGTGAAATCAAGGAGGTCGTAATTGGGTATTGATATAGTAATAAAACTCTGCGCAATCCAGTGTTGCGTGGTACTGGACGTATGAGCAATTCCGAATCAGTATAAAATTCGGTGTGTTCTTTCCATTTCTGCACTTTATTTTTGTTTATCTTTGCATTTGTGTTTGGTTCTGTGTCTGTGAATTTTTCTGTGGTGATTGATTCGTATAGTATATCACATAGATTTTGTTTAAATTCTCAAAAACACTATTCACCCCCTCTAGTGTTTGTTTTTCCTTAACGATTCATTCCGCAATCCCTAACAATTGGTATCAGAGCAAGGACTCTCAAAAAATTCAAAATCTGATTTTTGAAAATAGTGATAATGGCAACCAACACTGGTAGCAATAATAGTTCTTTTATAGAAGGTCAGTCCACTGTTAGACCACCACTATGTAATGGTAGTATTCATTCATATTGCTCATGTAGAATGAAAATATATTTACAATCAATAGGATTAGATACATCGAATAGTATACAAATGAATTTGTTGAACCCACAACTGCTTTTGCATAATGGACAAATGAACAAAAGACTGCTGCACAAAGCAATTCTAAAGCCATGAATATGTTATTTTGTTCATTAGATAGGAATGAGTTCAATAGCTTATCAGTATGTAAAACTGCTACTCATGAAGGAACTTGTAAAGTTAAACAAACTAAAATAGCAATGTTAATTAATCAGTTTGAATTATTCAAAACGAACGAGAATGAGTCTATTACCGATATGTATTGCAGGTTTCAAGATAGTGCATTCATTAACAACCCTTGGAAAAACCTATTCTGAAGCAGATCAAGTCAGAAAAATATTGAGTTCACTAACTCCGGAATGGGATCAGAAAACTTTGGCAATTGAAGAAGCCAATGATGTCAATGAAATGAAGATTGAGGATTTAATCAGAAATATAATGTCTTGTGAAGTCCAATTACAAAAGAGAAAAGACAACATGTCAACTTAGAAGAAATCTATTGCATTAAAAGCAACATCAAATGATTCTGACTCGAATATTGAAGATGATGAAGAAATACCTCTTATGACAAATCATTTTAGAAATTTCTAAGATATAGAAGGAAAATTTACAACCAAGGAAGTTCAAAAAGTAATGATGGTCGATGTTATAATTGCAACAAACCAGGCCATATAAAGAACATGTGTCCATATCTAGATAAACCGACTTAACAAATAGACAACAACAATTCGTCAAGAAAAAGAAAGAAAGCATACACAGCAACGTTAGATGATTCAGATTCATCATCAAGTGATGAAGAGCCAGAAACCGAAATTCAAATATATGCTTTACGACAATTCAGAGTTCATAAAATTTTGAAGAAAATGATCTAAAAAGCGGGTACGCCTTAATTAATTTTTAATTTTATTTAGTTGAATGGTTGCTTTGTTTTTTGCTTTGATTTGAATTTTAAAAAAACTTTAAAATTCAAACTTGAAATTCAAATCTGAATTTTGAATTTTGGAATTTAAAATAATAATATAATAATAAATAACAAATAGAATAATAAAATAAATTGTTTGTGTGTTTGATAGGATTAGAATTATTCCAGGAAATTGTTAAACTTGAAATATAAATCGATAATATGAATCACATTTCACAAAAAGCAAATTTCCTTTGAAAATAGGTACATATGTCGACATACATATGTCGGTATATTTGACCAGTAATTTGAAATTCAAAATTTGAACTTCATAGGTTTAAACTTTCAAACTTCCCTCCAACTTTTCACCAACTCCCAAGGTCTGAAAAGGTGTTATTTAAGTCTGAAAAGATGTGCCTATTCAATTCATGTCCATTCAATTTGTACATATACATCTATTCTCTCTACCTTTCATTCACAATTCAAAACAATATTCTTCATATTTATTCTCTTCAAAACTACCAATTCAATGGCTTCCTCAAGTTCATCTCAAAAATTGAAAATAACCAAACCATTAAATATTATCTTCATAATGACAAAGAGGCTATCAAAAACTATGCTAACTATTTAGCAAATGCTAAGGTTAACACGGGTGCTTTCGCTGTATTTGGAGATTTTCCTTCGTATGATTTTACCTCTCTCTTTCAACACAACGAAGTCTTGAGTCTAATTGACTCTCGTGATAACGACGAAGTATGTTATCCCAAACTTGTCAAGATGTTCTATGCAAATCTTAATCGCGGATTTTATGAAGGCAACGAAGATCAAATTTGGAGTAGCGTCAAAGGCACGCAAATTGTTCTCGATGCCGAACTTTCAGACATTATCCTAAATTGTAGAAGCACGGGCTCAGATATTTCGGATTTCAAAACCGATTTAGAGACCTACCACGACATATTTGAAGACGATGCTCCAATGGAGTTCAAAAATCGCTTCTTTCGTCCAAAAACAAGAATTGTAAACCTTCTCCTTCAACATACTATCACTCCCCGTTCCGGAAATTTCAACAATCCAACTCTCAAAGTTCAAAAGGCTCTCTTTGCTATTATGGATAGTTATACTATCAATTGGGCCGACATGATTCTGAATGAAATTAAGCCCATAGAGTTGCCCTCAAGGGAAAACACTCTCTACTATGGTGTTTATCTCACTCGTATTTTCAAATATTTTGAGTTGATCGTCATGGAGAAGAGTTTGTGTCTAGAAAAGTGTTTGACCCATCAAACATACATCTCATGCAATTTCCTCTCACTTTCAAGCCATATGAGACGTTCGAAGCCAAACAAGCTTGAATGCAAGAAGAACAAGCGTTAATGGAAGTTGAAGAAGAAGAAACTTCTTTAGAAAGTGTTGAATGTATAACCAACACTAGACGCATTTCTAAAGAAACGATTTTTCAAAATCAATTCAAAATTGTCAATAATCGAAAGAAGCTTAAGAAGATCTTCTCCAAAATGACCAAGTTCGTGGTCAAGATGGGAAGAAAGCTTGGAATCTCACCTCCCTCATCATCATAAGAAAACTAGACTATCTAGTTTAATCTATCTTTATGTATTTTCTTTCAAATCTTGTATTTAGTGTGTCTTAATTAATTGGATGTATTTGCTTTTTATTAAGTAATGAATGGAGATTTATTTATGTTAAAATCATCTTTAAGTCTCTGTAAAAACTTTAGAATTAATTATAGTTTAATATAAGCTCAAAAGTTTCAAAATTTAAAAATAAATTGTCCATAGGTTATGTCGACTTACATTTATGTATATGTCGACATATAACTGCCAGATTTTCAAATTGTTTCAAATTTTAAAATTAAATAACTATTCATGTCCATTCAAAATCCAATGAATTCCAGACCCTATTTAAGTCTATTTCTTCTAGAAAATTTCGTTATTTTATTTCTCCTTCTCTCTTATTCATTTCTTATCAAATACATGGCAAATCCAATTCATAACATAAGTGAAAATCTTGAAGATTCTTTGAACTCTTTCAAGAAAAATTTCTCTATAGTACTACGTAATCAGCACAAACTATAGTTAATTCAGATGAGAATGGTTGAATATCAAGAAAAACATTTTGATGTGATTCGTCGATCAATCTCTTTTCATTTCAGAGATGAAAACAAAACATCACTTAAAAACGAAGAAAAATGGAAGGATATCAACAAGAACCCAATCACTGGACAAGATGAATGGGTTGAAGTCCCAAGAAACGTTTAATTGATTGGTACGGTTGATTTGATTGATTTGTTTGAGTTTGATTTGAATTTTAAAACTTGTATATATTGAGACATGTGATGTGGTGTGCTTTGATTTGATTTGATTTGGTTCGTATGTATGCCATTAAACAAATGTAAATATAATACTTGGATTGGTTTGTATTTGATAATCATAATGTTAGGAATTACTATTATAGGATTATATAAATTAAAGGGAGTACTTTACTTTGATTTAGGACTTACTTAGTTACATATAGGTTTACGATTTAGGGGGAGTAGTTTTAGAATTTCTTTTTTTGATAATGCCAAGGGAGAAATTATAAAATACAGACATAGTTTATAGGATTCATATAGATAAAGGGAGTGTTTGAAGGATCATCATCAACAATATATACAGGTATGTATTTTATAAACTAAGGTTGTCACCATCAAAAAGGGGGTGATTGTTGGAGAATGGAGTTTTGATTACAACAACCTTATTTTAATATTAATTGATTATAAATTATATACTAACACTTTTGTCTAGAATATATATATATATATATATATATATATATATATATATATATATATGCAGGATTTATTACTGAAAACTATACAGTTGAAAGATGTTAGCAATTCAGAATTCAGAGATGTTTCAAGACTTATGAGTATTCAAGATTTCAAGAGTTCAAGATAAATATAGTTATAGAGTCTAGATTTTGTAAGACTCTGAATATCACTCTAGGTTCAAATTCAAAATAATTTCAAATTCTGTTTCAAATCATATCTTCAATCTCTATCTTCTTTATTTTACTTTCTATTTTGATTTGATTTTAAACTTAAGTTTTATAAGTTTATACTTTAAAAGTTTTATATATTTTATATACTTTATATTTACATAGTTTTAAACTCTATAATTTTATAAATTTGTTTATATAATTTATGTTTATGTTTTCATATGATTTTCTACTTTATAATATTTATAACAATATATTTTAATTCAAGAATTTCCAGAAATATATATATATATATATATATATATCAAAACACTTGAAAAATATTCAAATTTCAAATTTGTACATGTATATGTCGACATATAACTGTCATTTTTTCAAAATTGAAAGAAGTGTCTTTTCACTATTTGTGATGGTTCAGAAACGTTGCAACTTTTCAAATGTTATAAATAGGGGCTGATTTCGAATTTTTTATTACTTCTTCTTCTCCGTCTTCATCTCCTTTCATTACACCATTATTATTTATCATTTTTATGATTTCTACACTTATACTGTGCCAAATTCAATTCTGTTTTCATTAAACTTCTTCTCTTTACACTCTCTACTCATTACTCTCTGAATCAAGTGTTATTGAAGAGTTATAGGGTTGTTTGTAATTGTTTGGGTTGTGTAAGAAATCGGTTGTATCCCTTGTAACCGTGAAATCAAGGACGGGTAATCGGTGGTATCCCTTGTAGCCGTGAAAATAAGGAGATTGTAATTGGATATTGATATAGTAATAAAACTCTGCGCAATCCAGCGTTGCGTGTGACTGGACGTAGAAGCAATTCCAAAGCAGTATAAAATCCTGTGTGTTCTTTCCTTTTTTTGCACTTTATTTTTGCTTATCTTTGCATTTGTGTTTGATTCTGTGTCTGTGATTGTTTCTTTGGTGATTGATTCATGTAGTATATCACATAAGTTTTAGATTTTGTTTAAACTCACAAAAACACCATTCGCCCCCTTTTTAGTGCTTGTTTTGCCTTAGCGATCCATTCCGCAATCCCTAACAAGAGTAACGAATGAAGAAGCTGTGAAGCAGTAGATGAGTATTTATTGATGAAAATGCATTGGCGAATTTCAGAATTCGCCCAAAGACGAATTTCCAAAGTTCGCCATTTCCAATACCCGAACAAAACAGGTTTATATTTGTGAATATTTCAAAAACAATGCTAAACTTGTTATAATTTTGCAAAACAGGGTTAAATCGGTTAATTATCCTTAGAACTATTAATTACATTTAACAAATTACATAATTAATTGTTTAAGGGCAAAATTGAAATTATTAATTTAATATTTTGAACGGGTCGGACCGGACCAGATGAAGATGTGTCCAATCTCTGTTTTATAAGAGAATCGAACGGACACGGACCGAACACCTTATAGCTTCGGATCGAGCCGGACAACGGACTGTCCTGTCCGATATACAATACTGATTATATCAGGTTAAGAGAAGTGATAAAATCAAACTCTGAAACAAAATCATGGAGATAGGAACGCTTGCTCAAGCATATTCTTCTTGCTTGTTCCCTTCCCCGATTCCTTCAGCTTCTCGTCAATTTATTTCTACGTCTTCTCTTAAACCATTTAAATTCTTGAAAAGAAGGAAAAGCTCAGTCGGACGAGCTCTCTCTCATGGCTTTTCTGGTATGTTCTCGTCAATTTTAGATATTTCCATGCTTATTACAGCAATTTAGTGGCGCCCATTATTGTATTTTTATATGTAGCGTTGCTGGAAGAAAATTTTGATTCTTTACAATTTTTTTATATGTTTGTACCTTTCCGTGACAAGTGATTGTTAGAATGAACTAGAAAATTGGTCATGGTCACTGGTGTACGCTACCGTTTAACCTTATGCTTGCACGTATCTCGTTCGTCAGAATGCCTTACTGACAGCAATTACTGTAGCTTTTGTTATATGTTGTAGAAAAATTTCAGTTTCCAATATTTTATGCTTAAGCCCAAGTATTTCTACTGTATGTCAGTCCATCAGTACATGTCCTTTACTAATTAAGATTTGCCTTCAGTAGTACATAGTTTTGAGTAAGCAGGCTGAAACAGCTAAATATTTTGCAGAATTAACAAGATTGCTTTATCACTTTGAACGGCCTGCTTTGTATACATGAAAAGTTGCATCAGACTGTGGATATTTCAATAGAATTCTAAGGCTATCTCAATGCTGTCATATAACGCTTCATTTTTATTTATTATGGTATATTCATAATATTCTAATCAATTCCCTACATTTTCATGGGTCGCCCAATTGCAGTAAGTAGTATATATAGCATACTACAATTCAGTTATGTCCCGTGGTTTTGAATCATGCGCTACGTATGATTCGAACATGTGACCTTATGGACCAAAGTCTCACTGTCAACTTGTTACTTCCTTTTTAGGTGTAAAAATGTCTGCGGTGAAACTTGAACCGTCTCTTCTTGTAAAGGTTAATCCTTTGCTATCTACATTTCATAGTTGACAGTAACTCAGTCAATAAAAGTTTTCGTATACGACACTACAGCAAAAGGCATCAGAGTTAGCCAATGTATTGAAAGGAGCATCAATATTTCTTGTTGGTAAGTCAAAAATTAAAACTAAACTGGTTCCCCACCGGCAAAAGCATTTACAATGTTCCAACATCTATGTTGAACGCATGATGCCCAGGAATGAATTGCTCCATGAAAACTGAACTCGGAACACTTTTAGCCGA